>VIGI01000003.1:0-1200000 GCA_009299455.1 Monilinia laxa
CCCTAACCCTAAACCCTAACCCTAACCCTAACCCTAACCCTAACCCTAACCCTAACCCTAACCCTAACCCTAACCCTAACCCTAACCCAACCCCAACCCCAACCCCAACCCCAACCCCAACCCCAGCTCCCCTACTACCCTTCAATTAGTTATTTTCGATTTATTTACTTTTAATTTACTAGATTATAGAATCTTATTATTATGAGAGCTAAATAGTTTGTATGTTTTGGTATCTTATCACATCCATTTTTATATTCAAGCTAGTATAGATCGTTCAATTTTATATATAATTTAAACTGGATTTTAGATTTGAATAAAGCTAACTTCAATTTATATAATACCCTTTTTCAAAATTTGAATATCTTTTTATATAAACTAATATAACTAATAACTGAAAAATCCTAATACAGTATAGCTTGTAACTGAAAAACCCTAATCCGGAAAGCGGTAAGCCTATACGGCAGTATTCCAATCGGGGTTTTTCAATCACTATATATATTTAAATCTATTATAACTTACATTATATAAGTTGTACAATAATATAAATACCAGATTCAGAATCCTAATGAAAATCTGAATCGAATACATATTTTAAAATATAACTTTTTTTTCGACCTTAGGCTAACTTTCACTTAGTATTATAGGTTCAAATATATTAAATAATATAATTACTAATATATTATTCCAAAAACATAATAATAAATAGTTATTTATAATATATTTCTTCAAAATAATAATAATTATTAAATTAAACTATAAAGTTTATAATAAAAAAAAATGCTGTTAATTATTCGTTTATTAAATTATTAGAAATCTAAATTTGTAAAATCCCTATATTAAATTTATATTTATATCAACTATAAAATATTTAAGTATTTTATAATTACTAAAATTTTAAATATCCAATAAATTAAATAAACCAAAATCCTAACCGATTATAACTTTATTATTATATATCATCCTAAAAAAGATAATTCTTTCACTAATACACTTATTTACTATATTAACGAACTCAATTTTTAGAATAAAATAAAAAAGCAAAATCGATTTTAATAACTTATTAAAAGCAATTAAATAGATACTAAAATTATATATAAATTTTTATAAAATAATTTGGAAAATATTATTAATCTAAATCTAATCATTATTACTCTGTATTTTAATATTGTTAATAAAATATTTAAAGTTAATAGAATCTTCGAAAGCTTAAAAATATTTAAAAATGAAAGTTAAAAGAATTTATAAACATTTAATAATAAAAAAAGATTTATTATTATACAATAATAAATTATTAATATTAAATATAAACAATTTTTATATATACTTTATATAAAAAGCGTACAATATCTTTTTAATTATTTATTCTAAAATTAATAAAATCTATATATTATTCTTAAAGCAATATTATTAATAAGGTATATAAAATACTATAGCCTAATACATTTAAAATTGTTATATATATAAACGCAGCTTTATTTTTTATAATCAAACTTTTAGTTTCTTTTATTTATTCCCTATTTTATAAAGAATATAAACAGAAATCATTATAAATTATTGCTTTTTTAATAAAAACAAATATAGTTATAATAATATATTTGTTATTATTAATTGGTTAATTAAATAAATAATAATTATTTTATATTATAAAAAGATTATTATTTAATAATAAACCAAATTATATCTTTACTATATATATCGGTATTATAAAGCTTTAAAAGCAATCGTTTTCAATTAAAGTCTTTAATTTATATTAGAATTCTAAGAATTCTAAGAATTCAATTATATATTTGGAACTAATGTTAATCTTTTTACTGTATATTATTTGTAAATGAATAATTAATTGGAAATCTATAATTAATACTTTTAATAATAATTACAATTATTTATTAATTATTATCAAAATAATTGATTAAAGTTTTTTCTTATAATAAATTATATCCAATTTACTTTTTTATACAATTCTTTAGAAAATTTAACTTTATACAAAGTATTATATAGTTATTCTTTTCGAAATGCATAGAATTGGAAAGTTAAGGATTTGGAACTATTTAATAATTTAAATATATAAAACGTTTATGTTTTTATTGTTTATAACAAAATAACTATTATTTATATTAAAGAAAATATATTATATATTTAAAAAAAAGATAATAAAATAAATTAATGCTTATTAATATTTAATAAATTTTAATATTGGAAATTATATATAATTGAATATAAAAGACTTTTTTTCTTTTTAATTTTTTAAAAAGCTTGATTTTCTGATTTAAAGCTTTTTCAAAATTATAGATTAAGCTAATAGTTTCTTTAAATTAAAACTCCTAAATATTATAAGAATTCATTCCATCTTTTTGCTGGATAAACTTCGCAAAGCTTATAAAAACCTGTTTTTAGAATAAATCTTTAAACTTTTATTATTAATTAACATTATTAATAATTTCGAATAAAAAGTGAAAAAGGTTTTAGTAATATTGAAAATATAGAAAAATCTACAATATAAAATCTTATAACTTAATAATGATTTAGATCTTTTTTAATATCTAATATCTAATTTGAAAATCGCTCTTTATTAATTCTGTGATTTTCATTTTACTAATCCAATTTAGCTTGGCCCGTTTGCTATACTATTAAAATGGATTTGTTTATATAAAAAAGATAAAAATAATTACAATTACGTTGATTATAATATATCAATGTTTATACAAAACCGTTTATGCTTTTTTCTTCAAAATTAATAATATTGTATTCAGTTAAATATATTAATATTATAAAAAGAATTCTGTATATATTACTATTTAGTATATGTTATATATCTTTTAATCTTTATTACAAAAATATATTTATATAGAATTAGAATACTTGTTGATTTTATAGATCTATATAAATTGTATTTATTTGTACTTAATTAATAATAGTAATAGTTATTATTTTTAGATTCTGGGTTAACAGAATAACTTCTATATATTATATTTTAATCATAAACAAAAGTGCAAAAAGCTTCTAGAGAATAAAAACTTTTTAGTTATTTATATAATACTAAAATATAATAATTATATATAATAAACGAATAAAGGTATTTTAATAGTTTTTTTCTATTAAATATTTGCTAATTTCTTTTAATTGAAATTAAAGGCTAAATTGAAATATTGGTTTTTGAAAAAAAAGTTTGTGAAAATGTAAAAAAGAGAAGAATTGGCTTAAGCGTATACAAATTATACAAAAAAGTTGAAATTATTAATAATTTGGGAACGATTAAAGTAGAAAAAGTAATATTAATATAAAAGATTAATAATAGAATTATAAAAAAGGATTCATTTGAAAATTCTATAAAAAAAAGTTAATAAAGTGGATATATATATATACAAACTTTTAATAATCCATTTAGATATTTGTATTCAATTTAGTTATATTTATTATTTAATCGGGTTTATTTATAAATAATACTCTTTGAAATTACATTATTTCTTTGTTTTAAAGCAAAGAATAATTTTCTATACATAAATATACAATATATAAATTAAAGAGAATAAAAAACAAACTATAACATTAAATGGAATTTCTTTTTGAAAAGTTAAAAACGTTTTATATCTATAAAAATTAATAAGTATTTAATAGTAATTAATAGAACCCTATTTTCGAAATTATACAATATAATGTAAAGAATAACCTTCTTTTCCTTTTTCTTCTCTTTTTTATTATCCTTTAAAAATATAATAATCTTGCTTTTTAAGTTTAATAATACATTTAGTACAACTTTCTAAACCTTATTAAAAATGGAATTAGTATTAAAACTAATATATATAATAACTATTTTGATTAAAAAAGATTTTATAATTAATTAAAGAATCAAAAGTTAAAATGAAAAAGAAAATGCGAGAATATATACTTAAGTCCAGCTTTTAAATAGGATTTTTTCGCTTAACTATTATATACTTTATTATATAAAAAAGCAAAATTCTTTTATATATCCTTTTTTGTACTATATTATTGTTTAAAATATAAACGAATTTCAATTGAATAAAAATTAATATTTCATCTAAAAAAGATAAATATAATTTGAACATTTAGAATAAGCTTTAAAAAAACAAAAAAGTAATATTATAAATGAATTACAAATAGATATTAATATTAATAAAACGGATATATACAGACTCTATATATACTTTAAATAAAAAAATGTAAATATATGCAACTTTTATATATATCTGATTATATATATATAGCTATATATACAAGTAGATAGACGGCCATTTCTCTAATTTTTAGTTGTAGATTTTAAGGATACTTTTGATCCTGTTTATTCAGCTCTTTTGCGGTATAAGCGTTACACTTTTCAGAATTCCTATCAATTTTAAAAACTATTTTTCAATACCTAATATTGATTATAGAATCCAAAGTTTTTAATTTATAATATCATTAATTAATATTCATTAATTAATATTGATATTAACTTGATTAATTAAAATATAAATACTTAAATTTCTTTTAGTATAATCATCGTTATTATTCTTTATGTAATCTATAAAATAGAGGACGACTTTATAAACGTTCTCGAGATACTAGTACGCTTAATACGGTTAGACATATTATTCGTACAGCAGCCCAAAAGTCACATAATCCATTTCCCGACAGTTATCAATTAAAAGCGTTATTAATTTCAGTTTTAAATGTTTTAGATAAAATAGATAATAATAAACTAATATTTAAAGTATTTAGTATATTAGCTATAATGAAAAAAGAAGATAGAACGAAAATAGAAATAAAAATAAAAACAAAAACGAAAACGAAAATAAAAACGAAAATAAAGACAAAAAAGTATGAAAAATATAAAAGATTATAAAAACTTGTAAAAAGATTTGTTTTAAATAAATAAAAATAGGAAATAAAGAATTTCTTTTAGGGTAGGATTACTTTTACTATAATAAAACCCTTTTATAAGATAGAATATACTATGATATTTTATAAAGAGTTAAGGAAGAGATGGAGAGATGATGACTATATGAAATATGGATGCCTAAGGCATCCATATAACTACGTATTGAACCCGTGATAATAATAAAGATAAATAGATGCTAAGCTGTGTTAAATGTTAGTAAAGATGCTTAAATCACAAGTTGCTATAGAAGGAATGGATTTCATAAAGAGGATCGAGGTATGGTAATCGATTGAAATGTATAATTACTTAATATTCTGGATTCACTTTGCCTGAAGCTCTTAATCATCTACTTTATCCCCATAAAACCCACTTGTTCTTATATTTCTGGCTGACTTCCAGTAATAATTCTACTTCTTATTCTGCATATAATGGCAGAACCTATTGGCAAAGCTTAACATGACGCATGAAAATACCGAACATTCTCTTATTATGTGGCAGGGGACTTATGTAGGTGAATCAACTGCCAACCTTTTGCATATGCTTCAACTCATTGTGGAAGAAAGTTTCAAGCTTATGTTATATGGAAAGTTTGGAAAATGCGACTCAAAAACTGTACAAAGAGGGATTCGAAATCGAATTGCCTCGAGGACCACTTCCTCTCCAATCAGACAAATATTAAATTTTAGATGGGATACCGACATTCCGCGAAATTGTGACAGTTTTGGTTAGTTTCCACAACCCAAGTTTCTCTTCAAATATCCCATCGTCTCTTATTTCAATGTTCCCATCTGAGGTAAGAAATCTGACGTCCTTGATTGATCGTGTACCCCAGTCGATATCCTCACCATTGACAAAGGCGCCCACTGGCTTTAACCACTCTATCAACAATTCTTTCTCACCCTTAGTCAATGAATCACCATTTCCAAAGAACCAAATTGACATATCGGTCCCGTGAGTTGCGCCAAGCTCTTTGGGGTGGGTTTTTTCCACACTCTTGGTTCTCCAATCAATCCTATATCGATGAATACTTTCAAGTGGTACGTGTGAAGATATTGATGCAAGAAAACCGCGCATGGTAGAATGGATTTGTAAATCGGCATACAATTTACCAAAAATTTCAATCCAATGTGTTACCGGTGGATTGGAAGAAGAGCCATGTGGCTTGTATTTGTCGCAAACCGTCTTCACGATGCGCCGAGGATAATCCCACGAGAGACGTTCAACCAGTGCTTCATATGAGCTTGGGGGGAACACATTCTTGTAACCATGAAATTCCTGTGTAAGATCCCCGATCATTGTTTGGATACCTAGTTCTTTCATCCGTTTCCCAAATGAGCCATCATAGATCTTTGTGAATAAATCTTTCGAGATGAATTTGCCATCTAGAACTGGTCGAATAAATGTTTGCTTTATCTTTCCAACTGCAGAGATCAATTCATCGGAGCTTTTGGCAAGAAGAGCTTCCACCTTATCCTTTCCACTCAAATATTGGGGGATTCCGAAGACGGCAAGTAAATCATCGAACTGTTCTTGAGCTTGGGATATTCTTCTGGGTTCCACTCCACAACCATTTGACCATTGAATAACCCTACGAATAATTTGTCGATTGGAATTTGGGCCGATATCATAAGCCAATTGATAAAAAGTAGAGTAAGAACCAGCGGACAAACCACCGACTGTGATATTCTCTTTGTTACCACCGAAATACTCAATATTATCATATGTCCATTCAAGAGCGCCTCTTTGATCCCAAAAGCCCAAGTTCCCAGCTGAAGTATAATCCCATAATTCTCTTGCAGCTAAAAATCCTAATACTCCGAGTCGATAGGCCGGGCATACAATGATACATTTGACATCCGTCTCAGCAAGCAATGAAGATGGATCGGTCCAATTATTGGACCCATATTGTAGGAAACCACCATCTTGATATAATCATTAGATTTACTTCATACAATCGGTTTGGAATGGTACACACGGATATACATAAATACCGGCCAACCACCTAAAGGTGGGGTCCCCATAGGTACATAGATATTTGATTGTAAACAATCCTCAGTCGATGGATGTCTATCGAATTCCGAAATCTGTGGACAAGGAAGGGAAGGTATATTGTATATTGTTGGATTATTTGCAGAACCATATGAGAATGTAGGAGGGAGTGGAAAAGGCTTTTGCCATCTTCGTTCGCCAGTTGGTGGTAAAGCATATGGAACCTTTAAAAAGCGATAACATTTTGATATATTGGTAACTTTATCAATGACAGGAGGACCTAAAAGGGTACCTTTCTTAGGAATCGATATACGAAGAGAATTCATATTCATCATGATTTCATTTGATGGATAGAAATTGAGTATATTGGATATTGAGCAGATGATGATGTTGTTACAGGTGTGTGACGGTGAGTAAGGTTCCGTTCCGTTCTGACCTTCATCTAACGCATGTTGATGATTACTAACTGATGAGTAATCTTACTGTAGAAACGACGGCGAGGTCAGATCCAGTCACAGAAATTACACTATGACTGAATTTTACTTATAATTCCCAGCTTTTGAAAGATGCTTTCATCTTGCTGATGACTTTTCTCTTCAGAGTATTTTATATTCCTATGGTGAATAGGAAGATCAAAAGATAAAACCAAGTTTACCGCTTTCATGGCGTCAACTGCAAATCGATGTACCGTAGGTTAGATAGCACCTTACAAAAGCAGGATTCACATAAAATATAGTATATTTATATTATATTCAATATGAATTATATGATAATTCATTGTAGTGAATTCAAAAATCAATTTAACCTCTTAAAATCTATATATCAATTATATTATTTATCTATCGATTACATTAAATATCGAAATTTTGATTTATTTAACTTTATTCGAAAATGGCGATAATAAAATCGAATTCTATAGAATATATAATTATTTAAAAAGCGTTATTTTAAATTAAAAAATTCTTTATAGCTTAATAAACTTATATTTTCTTCCTTATTATCCATATATTCAGATTTGAATTCTAATTCAAATTTTTATTCAAATTTTCATTCTAACTTTCGTTAAACCCATTTATTTATTCACTTTGTTGTCGACCCCCCTACTAATTTTATAATAACTTTAAATTTTGGTTACCCCATTATACTATATCTAAATAAGCTTAGCTTTGGTAATATTTTTATCAAAATATTTTATATAATAATTAATCGAAATATTTTACATAAATTATTTCGAAAAGGGTTCGATTGTAGGATCATTAGTGATATCCGGCGGCCCATCACTGTAGACGGACCCGGTGTTATTGACGAGGTCTGGAATTGAGATATCTGACTCGGCTTTAGTGAGCTTAATATGCGAATCTTTAGATGACATTGAAGACTTGGTCATTCGATCGGAGCCAGTTGTGCTTTTCGAAATCTGAAGTTGTGGAAAACTGGAGTGGGAAACTCGGATTATGCAAAGAGCAGTCAAAATCCGTCAAAACTTGGCGACCTTGATGATTTTTGAAATATGAATACAGGATGGAGTTCAACATTTAATAAAGAGTAATTGAGAGAGTGTCATATCAATGAAAGTGACACCAACTAAAATAACTGAATCATAGCTCCATAAATATGTTTCCCCTTTTATTGAGTAGTATTAGCGAAAGCAGAATTAAGTAAATGTGAGATGGAATGGCTCATAATAACTCATAATTAGCCTTAGAACTAACCCATGTAACCTTAACCATGATAGATCTAGTTTTAATTAAGACTGGAACTGAGAATGTGCACTGGATCTCAATTGAGGCAAGGTTTTCCAACTTATTCGCCGTCCAAATAAACATGCTGTATGAATGTCATTTTCAGTTCAATAATTAATGATTGACTGAATGGTCTGGATTTGGAGATCATCGAACCGAGATGCATGTCTGAAATAGTTTGGATGATTTAATTAGGGTAAGTTTAACAACTAAGGGCTAGGATGAACTTACTGAACTTTAGAATCTATGGAAGAAGCTTGGCCATCATCATGTGGAGTATGTTTGATTGCAAAAGGACAAATATGGGTTCAGATTGATAAAATTAATGGCAAGTAGAAGACATGGCGAAAATATTTAATTCTTAATAATTACGGTATGAAACTGTGATAGTTTATAGTAGATATACTCCAGATCAATGGTCGTTATTGAGCAAATAATACCTCCTGAAGATCTTATTTGACGGCGAAGCAGTTATGGGATATAATGCCGTATTAAAGGTGACCCCCAAGTTTGGTCACCTTGACTAACTTACCTAAATCTTCGATACGAAGAGAATTGAAGTAAAATATTGACACCCAGTTGTTATTTCATTATTCCCCAAAGTGCTCCCAGCTTCCCGTAGCTCGAACGAATATCTCTCTTCCCCCTTAACGTGAGATATTAAAACTTGCCAGGCGCAGACTAACTCCATCAAAATACAAATCACTCTCCCTTCAGCAGAGCAGCAACCACTGATCACCAAGCTACCTCATCACTCAAGCTTTCTTCGTGAACTGTTTTGTGCCAAAGCAATGTTGGGAAAGGACCAAAACACAATATGGGCATTTATACTGAGTCATATCTCTCTTCTGACCACAGTTTCAAACACTTGGACTTTCTTTTGATTTGCTCCTTGGGCCAGAAATAACAGTGCTCGCAGTATGCCTGCTCATTAAAGTTTGTGACACACGAGTATGAAGCGAATATATTCTCCATCTTCAGTCTAGATTGCATATTCGTCCATTGACTTCTCCGATTTGGTTTCGGTCTTACGTTTAGCATGTTTGACAGCGTCTCTAGCATCTTTCTCTTCTCTCTCCGTGCAACTGCTTCTTCTCTATTGTGAGCCTCACGTTCCCGGTGCTCCATCTCTGTACAAGGTCGTAGATTTCGGAAGGAGTTTTGTCTTGGGGAAGCTCGTGTGAACATATTTTGAAAAAATATATTAAACATAATCTTCTCCATCATGAATATCGTCATCTGAGGAGTCATAGTATGCTTCAGGACGACTCCATGCGCTTCCTCCGCCGAATCCACTAGAAGATTCTGGCTCATCATAAACTCTGCATTGATACTCATCGGAGAGTACCTCGTAGGCCCCTTGCACATAGATTGTCATCATGTTAGTGTGTGGACGTGAGTATCTTTGTATAAGCTGATCATAAACAACCTTTTGGAATTTTGCAGCAGCATCAGCATTATCTAGGTTCTTATCAGGGCGGTGAAGTTTTGCTAATCGACGATGAGAAGCTGTGATTTCTTGTGCAGAAGCATCTCTGGCAACCTCAAGAGCCTAGTAGAGATCGAAGTCTAGAGAAGAAGGTATTATGATTATAAACGAATATTGCGCGTTTGTAAGACTGAACTAGATTGATTACCTTTGCGATACTACTCTCTGATCATATAGGAAGTGGACTGAACATTTTCAAGATCGACTGAATGACAGGAAGACAATGCGAATATTAATGAGGAAAATGTTGTTCTAATTATCAGAATCACAATCAAAGAATGTGATATCAGAGATCAAGGCAAAAAGAAACCAGATGTCAAAGAGTATTTGTTTGTTTGAAGACTCTATGCAGTATGGGTATATGCATATGTTAGGTGAGAAGATGCTGCTTGGCTGCTGTATTCATTAGTTGATGGCTACCTTTTTCTAATTTTGGTAGTGGATTGATTATTATATATTGATCAAGGAAATGGTAAATAGAGAATTCCATTGGGACAAGAAATATAGAAAAAGAAAAAAAAGCGACTCATATTGGACACTCACACTATTGTGATTTGGGCCATAGCAATAACTAGGTTACAATTCATTCTATATGAAAGGATGACAAAGAAGAACGCGCGAGCATGTGACTTGATTGATACTACATCCCAAGATTCATTACAATAGCATCTTATGTACCATCCATACCTACTAGGCAGGTAGGGAGTAGCAGAGCCAAAATGCCTACTCCCAACTACCGTCATCGTAGATTTAAATGAGGACATCCAAGGCCATTAGTTGATACAATTCTATTCAAAAAATCTCAAAATATATTCCTAGAAAATCTAACAACCGACTAGCCTAGTTATAAAAGCTTCAGAATCCTACGCCCCTGCCACAACACCGCCGAAGATGCCAAAGAAAAGATGCTGAGACTCCTTCAACTGGGTTTCAAAACAGCTGCTTATATTTACAAGAGTATTACACATGTTTCTCTTCCTTTGCTTCGCTTCAATTCCAAATTTGCACCATCCTAATAAAATGCCGCAAATTGACAAGACCTATTCCTAAACGCCCTGTCCATCCAGCATATAGCAGCCAGCATGCAAGATATTCATGTCTGATACTAGAATCCATGTATAGTTCTGGTCAAAATATCTACCAGAAACTACACCAACCAATATAATGTTGGCAAAGATTCTCCAACTTTGTCGCCTCAATCAATAACTTATCAACTTGCTGAATATATTGCAGCTCCTCCTCTGGTTTGAAGTCATGACCCGTCAATTTCTCCTTAACTCGGACTAGTACTTGTACTGCCCTCTTGTTTTGATTCTCGTGTGCATCCATATCCTGTGAACCTTGCGTGGTGGAGTTAGTCCTTGCACGGGGACGTGAAGCTGGAGGTCCGCCTGGAGCGGCTATAGGGTCTCCAACATCTGAACCTAATGCTGACGGAGGAGCATTTACGTCCATTATTGACGGTCTACGAGCAGTAGAAGATATGAGGGATTCGCGGCGCTCAGAACGAAAATTGGGTCCTACTGGAGAGGCTTCGCCATTCAAGCGCCAAGTGAGAAGAGGATCATGAATGAACTGAATTATTAGTAATGGATCTATAAGAGGGAATTGAATAAACTTACAGCCTCGAGAACAGCCATCAAAGACTCCTTGTTCTCTCTTAATACTCTCATGACATTCTCACAGGTGATCCTAAAGCTGCCCTCAATATTGCTAACTTCCATGGCATAGGTCAACATTCTTGTCAATCTGAATGGAACTCGTTCTGGGTACTTTTCGCGAGTCATGGCTACTTCAAAACAATCTCCAAAGTCGATATGCACAATATTACCAGTGATCCGATCAAGCATCAAGTTTGAAGGATGACGATCACCAAGACCAAGGATATAGCCAACCATTGACATCACTCCTAATGATCGAGTGTAGTTTGTACGTCTCTCAAGCCAAGACTCGGAGCTCTTACTCTTCAACCAGAGAACACGATAAAGATCTTGGCCAGTTGTGTTGTCGAGAGCATAGCCGAACACTTCAACCTTTTGCATGAGAGTAAGGTTGTCGTAATCAGGGGCCATTTGTAGCATAATACGGTGCTCAATATTGAGCAATATCTTCCGACTCTCTCTGTACTCACGAATGAGAACGTGTAGAGTGTCACTGTTCGGTACCCAACCAAGAAGACCAGAATTCTGAGACAATGGAATAGCAGGGTATCTCTGAATGTTGAGATGACGTTTATACGATTCCGAATCACTGGTAAGTAGTGTATTGCAAAGACCGAACAGTTGCATAACACGTTCATCTTGACGTATATCTTCATGTCCCTTGAGGCAGAAGACATAGGCGATACCGTCACTTCCCTTAAGACTAAGCTTCCTTGGACGTTGCTTAGATGAAATGACGCTGAAGTTGCTCTCAAAATTGACGATCGATATGATGCGTTTGCCACTCTGATAAGTTCCAGGTACAGCGAGTTCCAGATCATGAGCATTAAGAAGCTTGGGGGATACATAAGCAAGCTCGAGATTATTAAGTTGCGGTAGTTGGCGTGCGATTCTTCTGAAAACTTGATAGTACAAGTCCCAAGCTTGATTGATATCTCCAAGATCTTTCGTCCTTTGATAAGTAATACACCATTCTCGAGCCTCTTGAAGATCGCGACCAAATGTTTGTGCGAAAGATATTTCTCGCAAAGTTTCAGGTCCGTTATCAAGCATATCGTGCAAAGGAGCGAGTGTGTTGAACATTCCATCAATATTGTGATCACCAAAGTACAACCTCGATGCTTCTTCAAGACCTTCATGCCATTGCTCATGCCATAATACTGCGACGCGGATCAACTCTTTGCTGACCAGGTCTGCTTGGTCCACCAATTTCGGACTGTGTTGTCGCATACTATCCATGATTTGCATTGCAGATCGCGAACGACGTGTATTAGGGGCAGATTTCATCGCAACAGTCAATGGATAAACGAGTGCTTGTGGATGAGCTCTGCCGACATCAGCGAGAAGATTATGGATGGAATTGCGGACACGGGTATTTGGTTGGTTGATACGTGCGATAAGTTGAGGGATAACTTCCAACCAGGTATCAACGCTAACACTAGAGAATCCATCCGTAACGGCTTGATTGACTTCTATGTGCCCACCATGTGCGAACCAGAGTGTAAGAAGACGCAATGTGTCTTGCAAGGAACTTCCTTGCGACAGAGCGATTGACTTGAAAAAGCCACGAACAGCAGGAACAACGTGGTCAATGATGGCAGTACCAGAATTATTATGCCAATCATGTCCTAGTTCTGTGGTCATTGACTGAACGATCTCGAAGTTTGCCAAAGCCCAAGCATGCCATGCCTTATACCATTGTGGATTGAAGTGGGTTGCAGCTTTGTAGGAGGCGAGGACATCATTGACGGAGTTGTATTGCCATTCACCTTTCTTTTGGGCGACCTGCCATTCTCCTTGTTTGAGGCAACATCTGGCGAGAAGAGTGGTATGGTCAGCCAAGCCCTTTGGTGTTAGCAGGCTGTGTACATTTGCTCCTAAACCATTAGAATAACTATTTCCATTCATCATTACCCCATTATGACCATTATGCCCATTCATAGCATGCAGGTCATTCATGGCACCCCCTTGATTTGCCATCTGGGCTTGTTGTAATTTCTCAGCCAAACCAGATGTGAATATCTTCAGAGCCTCCAATGCTTGAGATTGCTTGCCGACAGCCCAGTGAAATTTCAATATTGCGTACTGAACAGGAGCTTCAATTTGTTTGTTCGAAAGTCTGACTCGTCGATCTCCATTCGCACTCTCCACAATTTGAGGTAAAACCACATCCAGGCTCTCATCGCCACCCATCAGGGTCTTGAGGTGCTTTTCGGCCAAGCCCATGCGCCCTGATTTTCTGCATAGGTTCGCAAATTTGATGGACATCTGCATATTCTCCATGGGGGTTATGACCAGTGCCCTTAACTTCAACATTCTCTGCCAGACCTCGACATTTCGTTGACATCCGAGCAAACGAGTCTCCCAAGTTCGTCGCATAACCTCTTGTTTGGCAGGATTGTTGTTGCTTTGCTTGTATATGCTAAGTTCTTCTAACTCTGCAAGCATTTGCACTCGAACAACAACCGTGTAGGCCCGATTATAAGACTCGCTGACCAAGGCACTCAATTCAGTGTCCAACCCTTCTCGGGCCTTTTGTACAAAAAGAGCAGCCTCACGAAATTGGTTGCGATGCAAAGCAAGAATCGCGCCAAAGAATGACCGATCTGGTGTATTGCTCTTCATAACACTTAAGTAGTCATCCATAAGATCCCACTTCCTGAGACCCCAAGCGGCTGCTGTAGCTAAGGGTGCAATGGCACGCTTGATCTCCAATGATGAAGTATGCCATTTGTCCTCGGCCAAAGCTGACAATGACTCCCACTCTCCTAAGGCATGAAGACACCTCATTTTACCCATAATGACGTCAAAAGTCTCAGCTTGATCTGGGAAATCTTCTTCACGCCTCTTGTAAAATTCAAGAGCCTCTTCCCATCTCTCAAGCTTCTCAAACCATGTCTCTCGTAATGTGATACCGTCCTTGTAAAGCTGTGCCTTGCGTAATATACCAATCGCCGCATCATACTGCTGTAATTGATTGTTGATTTGAATCAATGCTTCAACAGCTCCACTAGTTTGGTCTTGACAGAATTCCAATTCCTTATAGTGAAGAGCCTTGGCCCAAGCATGGCATCTACCAGCTTCTCGTCCGAGAACTCGTATATCAATTGGTAGGGCTTTATCATCATGCTCCATAAATTCTGCAAGGTTGAGTAAAATTCCCAAAAGATCAGGAGTAACGTGAGGAGATTTGATTGCCATCTCGATGTTCTGAATCAAATCGTCCTGATAACCTTCAAATAATTCTCCCCAACATGAGACAAAAGCGGAATTGAACAATTCTCTTGCAAGGGGAGGATAGACTGAAGCCAGTTGAGCACATGATCTAAGAGCATGATTTGGTGATTCCAATAAAACAGATGCACTAAATTTTCGCATCCATTCCTGCCAATCTTCTTTGGTGGATTTCCCTGTCGCATCCCAAGCTGCCTTCAGATGAACGGGGTTGCTATCTAGTTTTTTATTAGAAACATCTGAGAAATCGACTTCGTCAGATTGATTCAGGTAGCGTTCCTCAGCGCTCAAGTCTTGTGGTAAAGCTTCCCCCTTTTGAAGCTTACTAACCAAGAGTTCATAGTTTTGATGCTGGATCTGGTGGCTGTTCAGAACTTTGTTGACTGTGCCGGCGAAATGCAAATAATCCCTTCCGAGTTGGAAAATCAAAGCACAGAGAGTATCAAGTGATGCCATTCTCAATGAGCTATCAGAACCAGCCAAGACTCTGGAGAGAGGATGAATAATTTTTGAAGCATAGTCATTAAGGTTAACATGTCGTGATATCTTACCAATAGTTTCAATGGCGGCCTTTCGAATAAAGGAAGGTTGTTGTTGTTTCTCGAACACGCCAACAATAACAGGTACGATTAAGTGCATGTATTCCTCAGCACTAGATCCAAATACTAGAAAGGCGTGAAGCACACGCTCTGAGGGAAGACGTCTTGTGGAATTGTCCTTCTCCAACACACCCAGCATAAGCGGTAACAATCCCGCCAAGTAGATCTTGAACTCGCCTTCCAGAGACCTTGAAATTGCCTCGACAAGTTGAAGTATATTGGCTTGAAGTGGTGCAGATACATTCCAGAATTCTTGAAGTACTAGCACAATATCTGGTAGGTAGTTACGGATATGCTGTCGAACAATGGTTACCAAAAGGCTCAATTGGCTGAAGTATGATTCAAGACGATTTGTGGGGGACGTGCGAATGACCGACAGAAATGCAGGAATGATCTTATCAAGAAACGAAACACATTCTAACCCCAAAGTCCTGAAGATTGACATGATAGCTTCAATAACCATAGCGTGATGTTGATTAAGGGATGGGTCCTTTAAGATGTTAAGAAGGGCATTAATGACGACAGTTGGGAAGTATTCCTTGTTCGAAGGTGTAAGACCTGTCATCATAAGAGAAATATCCGTCATCTGATTTGACTCTAAACGTAATTGCATTTCTGGAGATCGCTCTTCGACCTGTTGATGTCGATAGGGGTCCAAAGCACCAAGAATTCCCATTAGTTTTATGGTTTCCTGTCGTAATGGTCCTCGTTGCGGTTCTCCCCGAATGATGTTTTGCAAAATCTCCAACAGGCGAGGGTATTCCAAATATGGCTTAATGACATATCCTGAGTTGCTTGCCAATTGACCCAAAGTTCGTAGAGAAGCCTCACGCTTGGCAGAAGAGCTCTGATCCTGCAAAGCCTCGATAATTATAGGCATGAGCTGCGGGATGTATGGAATCATACCTTCTCCACCGACGCACGCAAGTTCGCCGATAGCTTTCATGATAGTAGCAGCTACCGCCGGACTAGGGTCGCACGCTTTAGGTAACAAAACGGCAATCATGGGATCGACATAAGGCTTGATCAATTTCTGTGAATTTTGCACAAGAAGGCTAAGCAGTTTCGCGCTTTCTTCTTTGTTTCTTGCTACGTCAGAGAACTCGAGTTCTGTGAGCATTTGAACAAGGACCTTTCGCAGAGAAGGGATAACATATGCAGGATTAACGTGCGTCAAGCGGCCAATGATTGCGATAGCGACTTCACGGATTTGGAATATTTCATCATTCAAAGCAAAGAACAGAGTTCGAATGTTCTCGGCCTTGGCAAGATGGCGATCAAATCTTTCATCGAGGGCTGCTAAAACCACTCTTCGAATGCTAGGATCCGGATCTCCAACTCCGACTGTGAGTAACTTCTCGATAACTTCGCTGACTACCTGAATCGCATGGTGACTTGTTTGATTAACAATAGGATCTCGAACGTAAAGCTGACAGCAAGTTAATGCAGCCGCCTCTCTAATTTCCGGATTTTCATCTTCGACATATTTGATAGCGACATCACGCACGAATTCATTGAGTACATGTCCGGAGAAGTCGAAACTACCCAGAGTATTAAGAGCGAGTTTAATTTCACTCTGTCGGTGCTCGTATGCTAATGGATCCTTCGAGTCTTTTGGTACGACTGGCGCAGCGGCGATATTATTTGGTGTAGGAGCTCCCAATGGCTTGAATGGCTCACCACAAAGAACTTTGCTCAACATATCCAACAATCTTTCTTGAATGATAGGCTTAACGGGTGGGATATAGAAAGCCATATCCACCAAAGCTTGAGTCAACTTGGGACTTAGCTCACATGCGAAGATGGGGTCAAGAAGTGCCTCCATATATTTGCTGAGAGTCTGTCCAACTGCTACAGCTAATCTACTGATGCAGTCAAACACCGGATCTACTGTGCCGAGTCGTCTCCTGTATGAAAATCAGTATGGATATAGATGCACAAATTTCAATATAACTTACGATTTTAAGGACAAACCCTCCCTGACATATATTAACACTCCATCGAGGTAAGATGCAATAGCACTCTTAACGGCATTGGCAATATTTCCAATTGCTAAAAATGCATCATTTCTATCCTTGTCCTTTTTTAGCATACCGGATAAGAAGACCATGAATCTGTGAAGATATGATTGAGCAAATTCTGTTGGCGAATAGTTTGCCAACTCCGGTATCAACATAACAACAGTTTTCCGAATCTGGACATCTCGGTGATCCTTGTGTCGGAAAACAATCTCGCAGACTTCGGGGTAATGCTCATGCATAAACATACCGCCCTGCTGAAGAAGTTCCTTGATAACCAGAAGGGATCCGTGGATGGATTCCACAGTCCCCTGTCTCACGCCAGAGACAGCTTCCTCATAGATTTTTGCTTGCCACGTCTGTCGAAGACCTTGATCTCTCTCTCTTATTATCTGAAAACAAGCACTTATGGCTTCCGCGGCGGTCTGTCGAATGAGGAGTCGCTGATCTCTCAACCCCACCCATATTTGATCGAATATCAGTCCAACAAAAGTGTAAACCAAGGTCGGGGAATTTCTGCCTAATTCTCGCAAAACCAACACAGCGCTGTATCTTCTCTCTTCGATTCGATCGGACTGTAACCATTCCAGCGCAGTTTTGATCTCGCTTTCTACCAAATCAGATACCAGCGAACCTCCTGGTCTACACATCTTTCCTAACGCCACAGCAGCGGGTTGCATAGGAACTAGCTCCTTTCCCCTCAATACAGCTCGAAGCGACTGTCCGAATCGTGTGACTCGTTGTCCAACATCTATACCCTCGAAATCGACCAGCGCATCGACAGCATATATACCACCGGTTCGCTCCACATCTCCTCCATGGCTGATGAGGTTGGTAATCTTGCTATTAACAACATTATACAATTCTAAAAATCTTTCTTGAGGGAAATCTACCACAACTTCAATTAGTCCTCAATTCGTTAAATCAACATTGAAGAGAGTCCTCACCCCTAGAAGCAACCTCCACTAGTTCCCTCAGCTCTAAAGCAGCTCTCTTTCGTTGTTCATCGCTCCTACATCAGAATCATTAGCCCCTCAACACTCCATCAGTAAAGAATATCACATCCATCAAACACTAACCGTGATCGCAATTCCACCACAATGCGATTCAAAGCATCAAATGCTTGGGTGGATTGTTGTGACATCTTTGCGTCATTCACAATTTCTCAATGTATGATTCTGTAGTTCAACCAGCCACAATATTACGCGCATTCCATCCTCGTCCTGGTGCGCCTACCCGACGGAGTCAATTGTTTTCGTTATGGTTTTAATTGTAAAGAAAACCAACAGCTTTTCGTGGCTGCGCGAGTATTAAACGTTTGATGTTGAATGTCTCGGTGACCGCAAGCTCATGGATTAATATTAAGGTTACCTACCGAATTAACGAGTCGACACAAAAAAGTACGCTAATCATACATTTACTAGTGGTGCTTATTGATAAGCAGTCTTATCGGGAAGACCGCCTCCCAGACCGCAAGGTTACCGTAGTAGAAGCATTTCGAATGGCTTTCTATTTTACGACTTTCATCATTATCTGTTGTATGCCGACTATATAGGAAGTATTCATCTCTCATCGCCAATCAAGATTAAGGGAAAGAGAAAGAAAAGGAGAAAGAAAGGGCAAAGAGAAAGGGAACGGGAACGGGAAAAGGAACGGGAAACGGCAATCTATTAATCATCTCCAAAGTTGTAGTTTCTACAAAGATCCCCGATATCGACATCGCCATCGCCATCGCCATCGCCATCGCCATCGCTATCATGGGTAATGATGGTGGTAGTATTCCTACTCGTCGCGAACTTGTAAAAGAAGCAGCCCGCAACCCAAATACTTCCGAATTAAAAGCTACTCTCCACGAAGCGCAAACACACGCCTGGACATATTGTCCTCTCTCCAAACAACCTCTTACTACTCCTATAGTGTCCGATTCTTCTGGGACTCTCTACAACAAAGACGCCTTACTTGAAGAATTACTTCCCAAGCACGATGATATTCCAGCATCAATAAGAAAGGAGAAAGAAGAGATCTTGCAAGGACGAGTCAAGGGACTGCGCGATATCGTTGAAGTTAAATTCTCCATGGTCAAGGAGGATAAGGAGGAGAAGAAGATATGCCCCATTACTAGTAAGGAACTGGGTGCTAGTACCAAAGCTGTTTATTTAGTGCCATGTGGACATGCCTTCTCCGAAGTCGCGATTAAGGAACTGAAAGGAGATACTTGTGTGGAGTGTAATGAAGCATATACCGCAGAGAATGTCATACCAATACTCCCCACTTCGAAAGATGATATCGCGAGATCAGTAGCACGAGCGGCCAAATTAAAGGAAGGGGGCCTAACCCATTCACTCAAGAAAGCTCCAGGAGACAAGAAGAAAAGAAAACACGCTGCGGAAACAGAGTCTGTAACTCCCGTAGATGGCGCCAAAAAAGAATTTGGGCTCCAGAACCAGTCTCGAGCTCAAGAAAATGGAGTTATCGAGAAAACCAAGGCACAAATACGAGAGGAAGGAAATGGAGCAACATCGACGCCAAAAGTGAATAGTAGCGCATCTACACCAGTGCCTTCAAGCATTAAAAACGCATCAGCGGCAAACTTAACAGCCAAGGTTCTAGAAGAACAAGAAGAACGAAATAAAAGAAGAAAATTAGGAATGAATGACAATCTCAAGAGCTTGTTCTCAAATACCGGATACAATGCACAGAAACAGAAGGGCGGGGACTTCATGACCAGGGGGTTTTCGATGAACAAAAAATCATAGGGCAATGGGGTAAGGATTGGAGCAGGAAAGCATGGCGTTAGGTGCTAATGTCAGGGCAATTTGTTTCTGAGAACTACCACAATTCGATTTGTTTATCGGATTTCAATGGACAATCTTTTGAAATCGTTTCCTTGAGAGCTGCGACTTGTGCGCATGGAATGAGTTGAAAATTTGAAAGGATTGATACCGTCTTGATGTCTAATTAGATTTGCGAGAAAAACGATATGACAGGCTCCTCTGTCAGTACAGAATCGCTCTCAATATCGTCACATCTCTTGCCATGCTTCATGTCTTTAAATGATTTCTGAAAGCGTGCAAGAATTTTCGGCATTTGATGTCAAACTATTTTCTATCATCCATCAAAAGTATGAGAAATGTCAAAACGGAAATCCAAACTTCTACAGACTATCCTCTATTTGAGCCGAATGTGCTATGAAAGTAGCGCAGTGTGTCATAAATATCTACTCCCTCAAGCCGCGTGCATCTTGAAACCACAATTTCTCATTTCCTATGCACACTGTAGCCCCATGCATCCCTCAACCGTTACTTAATATCTGTTTACTCACTTCAACATTCTACATCTGCGTTCCGGAATAGAGCTTAGAGGATCAAGTAAAAACTCGGTTTTCAGATCCTCCTGTGTCACCATCTAGTTGATCTTAACTAGTGCATCCATCAGTTGGAATTGGTTGGAAACAGACGAGGAACTTATCATCATTTGAACCATAATTTGAATATCCTATGGAAGCTTTAGCAGTGCATGTGAATGTTTTTGTACCCATTTGAGGAATACACGAATCTTCAAACATTGGGAAGAAAATTCCGTACAAGAAATGAACATAGTCCCGATACCCTGCTACACAATATCAAGTCGAGATATCTGCCCGCTGTATTTAATTTATATCTATTGAATCTTCTGGCCCACTGATTGATAGGTCTGTTGCATTGTATGATTAGGGCGAAAGTCGCCTCCCGTGCATGCTCTTTCAAATAGTACATTACATCTTCAGATAGCATTTATTGGGAATTTAGAAACAGTCATGAACTTACTTTCTTCGCTCAAGCCACAGAGAATGGATCTGTTGCATTATTCTGCTCGTGCCTAACCATGCTGCGAGCAACGAGACCATAGAAGGCTTCTGAAGAACTTGTTTCCTATTTCCCATAGATTGAAAACAAGTGTGCCTGGGTGACTTAGGTCACAGCTCTAAGATCCCCCCTCTATTTTTGGCCTTCATTCAAGATTCCTCTGCCAAAGGAAAAACATTTTATGTATAGCGAAATGGTGTATGTCTATAAGATGGGCTCTCTTCACTGGGTTTCCCAGATCGTAGATTCCTATTGTGAATCGGTGTTAAGCACTCACAAGTACCCCGAGGATAGCTTTCCGAATTTACCCCAAAGTCGTCACCTGGTGGAATTCTTATTGATAGATATCATCGATTCTGCCCGAATCTTGACCCCTTATCACAGCATCACATAGAAGCATCTGAATCGACCACATGCATATGATAGCTCAACCTATTTCGATTCCCGCGACGATATAATGTAATTCCTCAATGCATGTCAGAAAATCTCTGCGCATCATTAAGAGAAGTTATTAATGCACTTGAATTAGTTCACTATTAACATCCGGGCAATCGATCAAGTGGGTTAACAAGAGCGATAGATGATAGCACAGCATATGCAAGACTAAGATTCGACTACTATTCCATGCAAGGAAAACGTAAGAAGTAAAAATCTTCGGTGTAAACCTAGCGTGAGTCTAAATCAACATTGAAGATCTTGGTATTAACGTGCGCTATATGGTTAAGTTAATCTCCAATCACCAATTGTGAGCGAGAGTTCTTGCGATTTTTTTTGATGGGAAAATCAATGTGAACCTTCAAAGGAGATTCGTTCTTGATGTTTAATATCAATCTCCATTTCATGAAAGTCCAAGCATGTACAACGCATCCAAAGATATCAAAATGGCTCTTTACCCGGATTTCTAGCCTTATGTAGAAACCCACCCCGAGAGCACGCTTAAAGCCTCGGTATCCAGTCATCGATAGATGAGAGAAACGTACCATCTTAAACTTCGTGTCGTGATCATGACCAACTGATGGATTGATTCAAGTATACTACCTCCTAAATCTACATAGCTGAGCTTAAGCCCAACCCTTTTAAACCTACTTTTCACGCCAAAAACAGAACATCATGAATACACAGAGTATGTAACCGCAACGAATAGTCAAATCATTTAACTCTACTCCGTACTTCTAATCTGATAAAGTCACTTAGCTTAGCCTGTCTTCCAATTTAAGATAGGGAGCTGGTACCTAGAAAGACTTAGGCTTGAGCTCTGTAAATTGAGTTTAGGCAGTACGTCAATTCTCACTACGATACCAACGTCTATGAGAGAAGAGTTGTCTAGCGTCTAGTATGTTCCCAGCTAATCCATGAGCCTCGGACCCCTCGACCTCGGTCATGATACCTATGCTACTTACATAACATACCATCTACAAGAAATACACAAATAATCCAATCAGTGTCAAATACAGTTTCATATTATTCAGCTCCCCTCGACCGTATAAACTTACCTACAAGTATTAAAAACGCCAAACCCAATTAAACTCTGACTCTTACGTAGATGAGCCACTGGCACTTCGCCTATGCAAATCATCCACTTTAAGGTTAATCAATTTCCCGTTCACATAGAACTAAAATATGGTGCTCCGTACAATGTCTATCTCGCTTAGTGCGTTCACCCTCTTCGTTAGGTGAGTTCGGACGGGACTCGAACTCATGCTATCCTACTCGAGTAATTACATAGACCCGGAGGCAAGCTGGATGGAAATTTTCCTCCCAGAGCGACCGGAACAGGAAATTTCCCACTTTACATCATACCCCGCTACGGTAACAGACTAAGTAAACGTCTATCCAGTACTTTCCGGCTAAATAATAGTCGTTTTTAGACCACCAGCCATGGTGCGTGCAGCCTAACGAAAATAATGTAGTACCGCCGTTGGGCAAATTCCGCCTCCTACTTTGCTTACGTAGCCAGAAGTACCGGTCGGGTATTGAAGATCTCATCTAAACATCATGATTTCGCCCATACATTACCGATTACCGTCCCACAAAACCCCATGCTCACAAACTCAAGCATAAGGAAAAGCACTGTCTTAATCTTAAACACAGATGGTATAGAATAGATGATAGAAATATCTGCTTAGCATTCTATACCTATAAAGGAGTAGCGATAATATACAATCTCCAAAGACTTCTAACTCTCAGGTCTAAAGAACTCCAATTTCCTATTCCAGTAATCTCGTTGATTTAGCTTTGATAACTCCCCTTGTATATTTGAGTATCATTCAATTCCATGGAGCCAGAACGCCACACTCCATCCATCCATTCATCCCAAGAACCCTCCGTTTTTACCAAGTCCCACCCAAATTCCCAAACCCACAGGATTCAACATCAAAAGTTCAATAGCTTTGTCAAATGTATACCTTTCTCACAATCACTGGGTATAGGGGGGAATTTTCCTTCTCTTGACTCAAAAATTCTTAGGATACTTCTAACCGCATTGTAATAAGTTTCTGCTGTTCTCTCAAACCCAAGCGAATTCCATTCATTCGCATCTGCTGTAGATTTTATCTCATCCCAAACTAGTTTCCAGTTTCTCAAAGCGAGTTTGAAAGGTGCAACGATTGTTGAAATAGATGTTGAGGGCAATTGAACTAATGGATTGCAAAACGTTGAGTTCCACATATGAACGTAAATCACTAGAGAGTCAGCTTTATATAGAGTTTGATATATGATAGCTAGTCTTACCATGTATAAGCATCTGCATATCAAGGACAGTTACGTTGCCGTTTCGTAGAAACATGAGGTCTTTTTCGGCAGTTTCCATAGGGGAGTATAACAATAAGAAAGCTTTTTTTATCTTTATTTTTGAAATTGGATATCCAGAACGGTTGCCCAAACTATCGTAATTTGCCGCTTTGAAATAATCATCGTTGCTAGGAAATGGTAAGTCTATCTCTGCCCATTGAAGCCTTGGCACGATGTTGTTGAATATTGCGAAAGAGTTTTCGAGCATCATCATTATAGTTGCTGTTCTAATGTAACATTCTTTTCGTATGTAATCTCTGAACGATTGTTGGTCTTTAATCACAAATCCAGGAGAGTGTTGTACAGAATGTAATCCCAAGTAACGGTAGATCTGCACATGTTCAGCTCGATTAAATAAGGTGTGCCAATCTCAGTACTCACAGATAATAGTCTTGCGAAACGTTGTTGCCTCGCGCGTTTCTTTGCAATCTCGTTGCCGGACCAATATTGTAAAACAATTATAAGATATGCGCCCTGAAACTCTTCTAATTGGTATTGCAGCCATTCCTGTGACGAATTGTCTACCCGATCAGCATATCTTCTTCCAAGCAAGTCATATTCGTCGTTGAAACCATTGATTGAGTAGATGTAGGTTTCAATAGCATCTAGAAGAAGCTTTACTTTCGCGGCCTGCTCGGAAAACTAGAAATCCATTAGCTATCCCCCGTCTGAATTAGTTCAATTGATAGATTTCGCCTACCATTGCACCCAGGCTCGTGATCAAAAGAACAAGGGGTAATGCAGCTGTACATGGATTAAAACTAGGCTCATGAACTATCGGTGCATGGTAATGCCAATGTTTAAAATACAGCTTGACATAAGCAGCAATGACGTCGCCAGTTATAAACTCAATCGCTTCCATAACTTCTTTCGACGGGAGATTCACTCCAGCTTGTAAGCTAGCAGCACATTTCAACTTCTCACGCATATCAAATGCGCGCTGTTCCAGGATATCTCGGTCAATGAACACACTGTTCGTCCCAGACCATGGAATAAAATTTTCGGTAGTTAGTTGCCACCCATGCGTTTGTCGTTTGAAAGTTTCGAATTCCAGGTTGTGGAGAAAGGCAGCACTTGGGTCCATTTGCATATTCGAATCAAATCCAAAATTCGCCACATTTTGGCTCATCAAATCTCCTCCTGTCCATGGCTGGATTGCACTCTGAGGAAATAAACTTGTATATTCTGAGGCCCTGTCCTTTGGGCTCCCTGTAGAAGTTTTTGGGAATTCACGCATGAACTCAGCCTCCCCGAAATTCAACAAGAAACCAATCGAATTTCGGTCTGATATAGGTTCTGGTGTGGTAGAAGGGGGTGTTAAAGAGTGGGGAGGTGGCATCTCGGGACTTGTTGAAACTTTTATTGAAGAAGTGGAATCTTGATATGATGTCAGCCCATATCACGACATTTCTGGGGGATCATTAAAAGAATACTTGAACTCCTAGTTTTGACACAGCGTCTTCCAAACTCCTTGCATTTGCGACATGGTACTTCATTGTCACATTTGACCTTGAGCCTTGAGCATTCGTCGCAAGCGTGCCGCTTTCGTCCCCGCTCAAGGGAATCTGGGATAGCGGCGGATCCGCGAAGTTCGCATCTGCTGAAATGGTCTCGGAGAACATCACTGTTGGATAGTATTAGCACTGATTACTGGCGAAATTGATAAAAAGTAAGGCAAATTGACTATGCAACCTCTCGCATACATACCTGCGCTTGAAGGTCTTGGAACAAAATATGCAGCTGTATGGTCGAGTACCGGAATCTATATTTGCACATGTCAAAACCCTCCCAAAATATCTCGAGCTCTGGAATCTTCGGAATGCGTACATACGTTGCTGTTGATGCCGAAGCAAATGTGCTTTCCGTTGGAATCGCTTTCCACAGTGGTTACACTCTGATCGACTTTGAGCCTGGCTTTGAGCCTCCATCTTGACGGAACCATTATGGTGGGAACGTGGAACTTCGGGATGTTAAAAGAGTTCAGATTCTACTAGATACTTGCCTCCGCCAGAGAATATGTGGGGAATTGACCTTCATCGAACCATGGAAACGGGGTTTTCGCTCCTGCCGAAGCAGGGCTAAGAGCTGAGAATGTTGTAGAGCAGGTTAGTTAGTTGGTTAAATTGATAAAAATATATTTGGATGATGAAATGATAATGGATGAATGAATGCTAGTATTAAACTCGTTAAACTTATCAAGGTAATATAAATCATGATCGGCGACCGTTGATCAGCTAAACCCGGCTACAATAACATTAGTACAGAATTGATAATCTAAGATGCGACTAGGTAACAAGATAAACTTAAGAACTTGCTCTCTTTTTCTACTCCCTAATATCTATCTAATTAGACGCTGACTTCTCAATTGATTCATTCTACCAAGCAAGAGCTTTAGATCTATTAGATCTAATTGCCGCTGAAGTTTGGGTACGCTATGTTCGCTATATCCCCAGATGTTGGTACGAACCTGGGGAGAACGCTGCAAACTTCGGAAAGATATAACCTTAGTTACTTACTGTAAGGCTCAAGAGAGGGTTAGTTTTAAGTGTGGAACCTTGTAACCAAGGTGTGTTCGAAGTAAAAGTTCAAAGTATCATTATCATAGGCGAGCAAGGATGAATGAAGGGGGGATCAGCCCACTCAAAAAAAAAACACCAACTAAATGTCAAAATTTATTTCCCGGCCACGCGCTTATTTCATGCGGGATTCAGTACATACAGTAGTACTTATTAGCCATCTCCATTTTTGAAATGTACATTTCCGTTCCAAACCAGGAAATTCCTAAAGATCCGCCCATAATTCATTGGATGCCTCGCGTCAACCGGGGGCCTAGATTTTACATTTCATCCAACCAGATTCGATATCTATATCCACTTTCAATCCTCATCCCATGTATCAGCCCTGTCTCTCCGTCTGTCCCCTTAACAAACTTTCAACCAAGCAAGTACGGACGGATACATCCCGGATGACCCGCGGATAACGGCCAACATTACCTCAGCAATATTGAGGCTAATGTAAACTCTTGGAAGAGAGGGCAAGCTGAGAAAAAGCCACAAGCATACTGGATCGGCTCGTGCCCGGAAGGGGAGTTTACATGCGAGTATTCAGTGCCAGAAGACTCCCGTATTCATTTTATGTGAGTGCTGTGGAGACCCATTCCACGTATTCGCGCCGGGTATCTCCTGTTTCGGGAAATCATGCATTAACGCTGGTATTGATGCACAAGTACATTTATAGTACTTATGTTAACCCTTCAAGTTTGGGAAAGACTCGATGGACCTCGGGATATTGCACATAGCAGCCTGAAAGCATTGCCTGATAGTAGGCAACACCATGATTTTAGCCAATTTGAACGGGAGTTTGAGGGATCAACCCATCACAGCGTCTAAGGATACGCGTTTCTTTGAAGAAAGACAAATTCCGAATTTCAAGAAAAAAGGCGGCCTTACACTGACTGACACTGACCACAGCTATCATGTCCACAATTGCTGCATGTTTCCTTCCATTGGATGTTTTGAAGATAACACTGCAGCAACAATGAATTAGCAATTATGCCTGCAAATCTCAAATTGGCACATACAATGCAGCACTCCCATCCCCACTGAGCATAGCCAATACAGGACATGTTGAGCTGACGTGGGGGTTAAGAGTGTAAATTGAGACTTTTTCAATGCTCAAGCAGTTCTCCTAAGCCGTTGAGTTGTTATCTTGGAAAATATTCGAGACTGATTGTCAGCTTTGATGAAACGGCAGGAAAGAATAGATCAAAGAAGAAAGGCATTCAACATATACTCGAATCATTGCGTCGGCATAGCTCAAAAGGACAGATTCTCAGGAGGTCATCATGCATTTTTACACGGACAGCCTGAATGTCCAGAAAATAGCAAATGTTGGATGAGAAGAACAGTGATCTATGCATGAGTCCCTCCACCTCACGCTTCCCACCTCTCTTTATGTTCCGTCATATTGATATGGATGTAGGAAAATAAGTGCTGTTGAGATTTTCTGTACGTCAAGGTTTGCAGAAGTGAATTTCTAACAATATGGTGCTATATTGCCAAGAGGGGAGTCTCTATATCATGCTATGATCTAAGATGTTACAACCGCCAGAGCGGCAAGCTGATTCGACAACCAAAAAGCGCCTATATGCACCCCGCATTTTCGTGTACCCGACCTTCCTGCATATTTTATCACATGAGATTGTATCTCGGCTTCGCAGAGGTTATTTTCCCGCTATTATATTAGATTTAAGAATCATGTCCAAAGGAAGACAAAACTTGGTAACGATAGTGATTTGCGGTGTCTCTATAGCTGCCCAGTATCACACTTGTGCCACAGAGCTTCATAGCTGTTCACCATTACTCACATATCAATTAGGGCTGTATTCAAGTACAAAAATGAAGGGCACGTAGACAAGCCGAAGAACCGATGATACCTGATAGCAAGTGACAACGTCTGGCTCAACGGAGAGCTAGCGTGTGTTCATGACCTACGCAGCCGAGCAATAATTGGGCCATATCTTGATCATAAAATTCATTAGACATTACCCAGTAGACTCGTGAGCAGATCCCACACTCCATCAACTCATCCCAATAAATCCAGACCCTCTGCCATATTTCACGCCGCACAGTAGATATCATACCAGGGTTGGGTACAGCAACTTCTGATCCAAATCATCCTCAACCATTATTACACGTAACTAATTCTCCCTTTTCCTGGATGGGGGGGTGAATGGCTTTGAGCCATTACTCCAGCCATTTATGCTCCTTCTGGTACCGAGAGTTCTTCTGGAACTACTAGGTCCTTGTGCCATTGCTATACTCGTGGTATGTAACGTCCTTGCTGGACGAACCAACGATATGATTGCTGGCTTTGCTGTCAGGCCAGGAATGGGAAGGCTTGGCTCGGGTTTGATCTGTGGTTTTGCTTTTGGCGGAGAGCTAGACAAAAAAACATAATTATCTTCCTGCTTCGCTTGAACTCGAGTGGAATTTGGTCGAGAAAGAGCTCCACCTGCCCCTATACGATGTCCGGTTAGAAGGGGCGGAAGGGTTTCCTCGCCATCTTGTGATACCCCAATATTTCGATGCCTATGTATTTGCACACTGGGCCGGATCCTCTGTTCTTGGAACTCATCGACTATTGGCACTGACTTAGTCTTCTTCCGTGGGTCTTGCTTTCCGAGAAATCCTAAGATTGTGCTTTGGCTATTAGGTGGACCTTTACAAGCGTTTTTGGAGCTTTTGAATTTCCCTATTGTTGATTTGCTTTCATCGATGGGTCGGTTTGATACTTTTTCATCAAGAACATGAAGATGAGAAGCAGGACTGACAAAGCCACCACTCATGGTAAAGTTAGAGGATCTTTCCATGGTGGTCGCAGACGTGTTGCTATAAATCACGCTTGAGATATTTGTCGTTTGTTCCTCTGTATCGGCTCGTCGGCGTTTAAGAGGGCGTTGACCCATCGTAAAAGTAGGGTTACCATCACCAAAGTTCCATTTTGACTCTTCACTTTTATCATCCTCGGCCTCTAATGGGTAGTAGTTATCCTCAGTCAGCTCGAGGCAAGCGGAAGATACTGCAATTGACTCTTTTGATGGGAAGGATCGCCGAAGGATCTGGGCCAGGCATTGGACAGTATCTGAACGCAGCGACGGTCCTTTCCGATCTAAGTGAGCCCTTAGTCTAGGATCCAAAAGAAAGGGACAAGTCACAGTCAATTCTCCTAGGGAATTTTTCAGAGGACAACTCATGTATAGTAAAGCCTTGGCCCGAGTCATAGCTACGTATAACAATCTTCGTTCTTCGTCAGTATCCTCTGCTCTAGAATGTGGTATGGAGCCTTGATATGCACCAGGAATAAATACTATAGGCCATTCTAGGCCTTTAGCAGCATGTATAGTAGATATGGTGATTTGGGGTGTACTAATTTCTTGGTCTTCCTCTTTCTTTACTTCTGAAGCCAATGCTACATTAGCCAAAAATCGAGAGAGGGAGTCAGAAGCATCCTCTTGCTCCAAACCGTCGATTTGAGGGAGTGACTCATCCTCGTAGCCACTAGAGATGAAACCCTGAAAGTCAGAGGCCTGAGTGATGAGCTCTTTCACATTATCCCACCGTGCTTTATGGGCGTCACCATGGTGTAACTCCAGCCACTTTTCGTAAGAAATTTTTTCTATAATAAACTCCATAATCTTTACGATCGAGTTTTCACAGTTTGATGGATCAGCAACCTTTTTCATGCCTGTCAAAATGAGATCAACAAAAATCGAAAGGCTTTTCTCAACTGATGTTGTGAGCTTGGTCTTTGTGGTGCGCCTTGCTTGCACAGAATTCAGAATCAGTGCCCAAAGTGTTAACTTTGATTGCTCTGCTTCCTCAAGCAAAGATTTAATCGTCGTTTCGCCAATTCGTCTTGAAGGGGTGTTGATGATCCTTGCCAAAGCATCGTTGTTATGGGGTAGATTGATCACTCTGAGGTAGTCTAATAATGTTTTGATCTCTACGCGGTCATAAAATCGGGCACCACCTGCGTTGTGTCAGCCCATATTCCACAACACGACTAGACTTCAGCATAGACAGCGAAATAGCTGTATATTGCCCATTGAACAGAGGATGGTAATACTTACCGACCATACGATATGCTATACCTGCTTTGCCCAGAGAACTTTCGATGACTCTAGAAAGTGATGCAGATCGTAGCAAAATAGCAAAGTCATTCAAGTCCATTAGGTCTCCAGACATACCCATCGACCTTTGTATTTCCTGAATAATCCATTCGGCTTCCTTCTGGGCGGTTGCAAGCTTGCGAAGAACTGGTCGTGTACCAACAATATGAGTGGGCAAAAGAGACTTTGCAATTCTGGATGAATCTTGCTCTATCACATTCAGTGCTGTGAGAAGTATGGCACCCGACGAACGGTAGTTTTCTTCTAATGGTATGGTTACCGTATCTGGATATTGTTGAATCATTCGTTTGTAATTTTTGATCTCAGCAGCTCGAAAACCATAAATACTTTGATCCGGATCCCCAACAATAGTAATTCTTTTTTGGTGTGCAGCAAGTAATCGCATAAGGTCAAATTGCACAAGGTTCGTATCTTGAAATTCGTCGATCAAAACCGCTTCGATATTGGATACACATGAAGGGTGGAGTCTCAAAAGTTCGACGCATCGTACAAGAAGATCGTCATAGTCGAGCAAGTTCGAACGCTCCAATGTTGCTTGATACTCAGCATGGACAATTTCAAACTCCTGTGTATCTACTGTTTTCTTCTTGGCCTCGGAGGCTTTACTGGCAGTTGCGGGTCCCTTCGCTTTCAGAGAACTTATCCGAGACCGCACAACTTTCGGATCTATGTTTAAATCCTTCCTCTTCACAATTCTTTTGATGATGGCCAATGAATCAGACGAGTCTGCGATTCCGAAGTCCTTTCGAACCCCTATCAAATGTCCATATCGTGCCAGATAACGTCGCGCAATACTGTGAAAGGTTCCCAATATTAATTTCGTTTCCAAGCCATTTCCGATTAACTTTCCTATCCTCTCCTTCATCTCACGAGCCGCCTTTACTGTAAATGTTGCCACAATTATATTCCATGGTTGCAATCCTTGGTGCAATAACCAAGCCGTCCGTGATGTCAAAGTATGTGTTTTGCCGCTCCCAGGTCCTGCCAATATAGCGAGTGTGTCTGCTTGAGATGACACAGCGGCTCTTTGTGAAGGATTAAGACCTCTAAGAAGATTATCGGCAGCCATTTCTGTGGCTTAAACCTGCTTTGGCAAATGTCTCAGGGCTTCGCGTCGTTGAATATGAGAGATGGCTTAGCTAAATGGAATAGAATAGGCATTGTTGATTTTGTTTATACCGAGGCCATCTGCGAGTGTAAAAAGTCAGATATTTGCAGAGTTATTTAAGTATTGTTAGTTATACTCGCTGTTTGGTTTGTTTTGGGGTTCCTAACATTATTCGAAATGGAACAATAGAAAAGATTAATATTAATGTAAGACGCGGTCGCGCCTGTTGAAAGTGAGATGTTGTATGTTGACCGCGCTAGTACGCGAACTCACGTTTCTAAATAAATCCACCTACCTACCTGGGAGGTATGTACAGATGAGACCGTCATAAAGCTTATAATTGTTCTTATAATTACATTGATTTTGAATTCCTCATCCTGGCCGTCAGCCTGAAAACGATAATTTAACCATAGCTAGGTACCTAGTAACTAGAATATTTCCAAAATGCTCTAAATTCATGAGCCTGAACTCCTAAATAGTGCTATCTACAAACCCATGCATGCATTACCTGCACCGACCTCTCTGAACAAAAATACCTTACCCATATGCTATGCTCATGATATCAATGATCATGCAATACTCTACTAGATGACATCACATTCCTTGCCTTTGTGATTCAAGTATCACAGCAAGCAACCGCGACCGCGGCTCCCAACAGCGAACTTTCCTCCGCATACATCAGCTCTACGGTGCCGCTTTTCGCCCCGCTTGCTTCGACCAGCATGTCCAGATATTTCTGAGAGTTGCTGCGAAAGTTCGGGTAGTTCTCTAATACTGATCCATTATATGCAACGACTGTGTGGGCAGAATCTGATGGGAGGATCGATTCCGAAGTGTTGCGCAGGTGCCATAGGGAGTGGACACCAGCAGCGATGAGACAGCTAGAGCGAAGAGTTACAAGGGATGCTATGAATCGAAGCGCACGTAGATCCGCTACAGTGGGAAGATAAGAGGAGGGGTGACGAGTGGTAAACGTGTCTATAGCCGTAGTGAGATATGGGGTTTTATCGCTAAGAATGATGTTAGCCGAGTGGCCGAGGATACGGGTCAAGTATCAAAGCTGGTAGAAGCTTCATGGATCATGTTCATGACAAATGACTTACGCTTCAATATATGATAGAGTCTCGGTCTCCAGCGAGTATTTCTCCTTCAGATTTGCAGGCACTATCCCACCAAATAGTCCAACGTTTTGAATTCCATCAATTAATATCAACCGCACAATCTCTCCTATGTAGCCCCCACTCGCGAAATGTTCAAAGGGTTGAAAGTCTGGTGCTGAGTGGGCTGTTTTCAAACTCTCATCCCATCTTGTGTATGGAAGAAGCTTGCCGCCGAACATTGAGAGCTCCGTGTTGACAATAACATGCTTAGCACACTCATGCCAAGATGCAGGTCGAATTCCAAATTTTGGTTGTGAAAATATATGGACAGGGAGATGAGCTGCTGCATTTAGTCCAGTTCCTAAGATTAGTGCAAAGCGAGTAGTAGGGTCTATATATGCTTTCGAGAGTAAGGTCGCTGAAGAGTCGTTTACAATGGCGTTTAGTTGAACGTGAAGGCCTTTATTTAAACAGGAATTTTCGATAAGGTCACCAAGATCTTTACCAGCCAATCCATCAGCAGCACAAAAGCCTTTTCCCATTCCCATAAGAAGACCGCCCCTAAGTGATGTTTGTCTATAAAACTGTCGTCAGCTGACTTCGAATGCAAAAGCAATTCTGGTGGCCATACTCAATGGGAAAGGACCAGGATAATCCTACGGATAAAGGTGCTTTCGACTTCTCATGTCCTTCACTCTGCTCTAAGAGAGTATCCATAATTCGATCTGCCATCCAATCGAAGAATTCGACCCCCACAAGCTTCCTCTCGGTACCTGTGATTTTGAAAGACTTTGATTCCACAATCTCGATCTCTTTTCCCTCGCACTCCTTTCCTGCAAGATTGATCAATGCAACACGAAAAGTCGACCCTCCAACATCTAAGGCCAAGTATGTTCCGCACTCATGACCGCTAGGCAGTTGGTAATTGTATGATGGTAGCATATTTTGTGGATTTGCCAATAAGCTCTCCGCGAACTCTTTTTCTCAAACCATCTGATAACGACGCCAAGAAACGCTTCTCTGTAGAAACCTTCAAGGCATCTTCTACCTCACCTAAAAACTTCTTGACCTTCGCGGGGGAGGCATCCTCGAAGTCGGCATTTTCGTCCTTGATGCGGGATGAGGATAAGGGTGAGAGCCAGAATTCGATAATAATCTCTAAGATGGATTTTGTTTTGAGGCAAGATCTGATAAAGATGGCGTAGAAAGCCTGACGTATCCTCAGCATGGCAGCGATGAGCGGCTGCATGGTATGAGGACCTCATACATATAGAGAATCCTCGAGGAAACTAACACGCTAAAGATACGAAAGTGCTAGGATAGTATATTGGCCCGCTTGCTCCATAACACAACATAAGTATAAGATGGAGAAGGGTACTAAAACAAAAACAGTCGGAAGGTGGATAAGAAGTTTAACTTCAATTGAGTAAGAACTATGAATTCATTGGATGTAAAAGGAAAGGCGAGATCTGTTCGGCAGAGAAATAGTCGTATCCGATGTAAAGTTTAAGGTGGTAGGATTTTTACCCTCGTCTCATGCTCTCGTGCTCGTAAAAATATGTACGTTAGAGATTTTCGGCAGATTTGTGGTAACAACGAAACAACGAATGGATCTAGAAGAAAGCCACCGCGTACAAGATGGCATAATGCTACTTCTCTTGAAGGGATACTATTGCGCCATAGCTTATGAGGAAAGTGATAGTAACCATTGGCTAATTACTCTCAACGATAGATAGCTACTAGGTGAATCACATGTACATTGAACGATAGGATAAGGAAGATGATTTTAGACTTTGGACTTTAGACCAAGAATGAGAAGATGCTACACTCCAGGGCTACATAAACACATACATACTAGGGCTAAAACAGCACAGCACAGTCCGGATTAATAATTGATAGGTTGCTGCACTGTACGGAGTAGTAAGTTCGAATTCCAAGTGGTAACATCGTATCGTGCCCAGGTGTTCTTAATGCAATTCGAACTCCTATAAAATTGGATCCAATTGCCAATTGTTGATCTAATGAAATGAAAATCAATGTGGGAACAGTTACAGTACAGTTCCTACTACTTGTCCCATCAACAACTGATCATAGATGGAGTCCTCCTCATTGGATTCAATTGACCGTCCCGGGAGAAGCAATTCGATCCAATTCGATCCGCCTCTCCGTTTCCATCGCATATTAGACACAACAAATTGATGAGTATTTGGAGAACGGTATGGTAAGGTTGTACAGTACGGTACGGTAGATGTGCCCCTGCATTGTGGCTTCCCCATCTTTAATAACATGAATGCGAGGATGACTCTGCGTAGAGTCGAAATAGTACTGTCGTAGATGCAGCTGAGATGGAATTCCAAGATCGTTCCTTGGTCAAAAAAGATAAAAAGAAATAAAATTATTTGTGATTCTATGCTATTACAAAATCAAACTAGACTGGATATAGTAACATTATTAGGTTTCAAATGTCAATACAGTAAAATTGTTATTAGTAGGAGAAATCCGTTACTCTCCTGTTACTTTGCTGTTTGTTGAAAGCAACGTTACAATTGGGGAAGGCATCATTTCTCCATACGACCATACAAAAGCTTGGATGTTCCGTGATGTACAGTACTGAAAAGCCGCAAGTGGATATAGAACTAACCGTTAAGGATATCCATTGAAGGATTTCAATAATCGGGACAAAGGGAGAGGCGCATAGGTATAGACATGGGTACGGGGGCATGAAGTGATGATTTGTGAAGTTATGTGACCATCATGGCATCCTCATCCTCATCCTCATCCTCATCCTCATCATCATCATATTACTCTTTTCTATGGAATTAATATCTTACTAGTTTGACTTGTCTTCTCCAAGGTTGGGTTGTCCATACCGGCTAGACGAAGAATGAAGGGGGAGACGACTCTGTACAGTAATTAGCATATCGAAGGTAACCTTGATTGTTTACTAGGTAATGTTACACAGGGATATGGTTACCTAGGTAATACAGTACTGCAGAAGCGAGTGTAACTACAACTACAGTATGTGATTCTGACATTGATTGTAAGTTACAATAAAGAAGGAACTTCAAATCATCAAACGTTTTGTTGGACTTTTGGAATTTCTCCGGTACTTTTTAAATGGAACTTTACTATCGACAGTATCTCCTTACTTACTACCAATACGCCTAAACATCTAGACACCTAAACATCTAGACACCTAGACACCTAGACACCTAAACATCTAGACACCTAGACACCTAGACACCTAGACACCTAAACACCTAAACACCTAGACACCCATACACCTATACAGCACAGATCTTAAGAACTTCAAAGTTTGTATCATGCTCCAACTAGGTAGGTAGGTATACAAAATCTGGCTCTTTAGATGGATGTGCCAATGTAATTGTGATATCATTGATCACTTATCTGAACCTTAACATATCTCCTCAGCCTTAGTCACTTGGGGTTTTATTTACTGTACGATTACTGATAGAGAAGATAGATATCTCCTCAATTTTACCAACAGGGGATTATACCCTGTAAGGTAAGGTAAGGCAAGGCAAACAACAATGGCTATCTTTCTGACAGGAGGCTATCAGTACTGGGTCGTCGTGACGTTCCATACACTATCATGACGATGGAGGGGCAGAAGTATAGAGTTTAGAGGTTCAAACACTGGATCTGACCAATGAATAACGCTACCACCAGAAGATGCTGTCAAACTTTGTTGCTGCTGGTTGGATTTCCTTGTAATGAATCTTGGAATCTGATGACCTGAGTTCTATCATCTGGAGGCAATGCCGGTAGGTACGGTAGGTAGGTCAATCTCTTTGAGCAATTTCTTTGATTAATCTTGTATTTTATATTCACTGTTCGCTTTTCCCATATCCCATATCCCTCCACCAAAGAGATTTATAGCCAAACTTCTTGCAATCCTACTTATTAGTATACTACAACAACTCCCAGGTCACTTAATATATTTCAAAAATCGATTGACTTCATACTTTCCTATCGCCCTTAGAAAATATCACAGCTACATTCAAAATGAGACTCATTATCAGAGATGGTAAAACAGAAGCGTCGGCCTATGTCGCTCAGTACATTATTGGTGAGTTTCTTCCTTCAACTTATTTATAACCACCGGTTAACATGTAATTAGATCGTATCAAGGCCTTTGAACCAACCCTCGAGCACCCTTTCGTTCTTGGTCTTCCTACTGGTTCATCCCCTATTGGCATCTACAAGATACTCGTGGAAAAGTACAAGGCTGGCGAAATCTCCTTCAAAAATGTCGTCACCTTCAACATGGTATGTTGAGAAGCCTCGCATGAGAGCTACATGCAGTTCCGTTCCATTACCAAGAATCGCATCGCTAACATGGGTCACTTGCATAGGACGAATACATTGGCATTCCACGCAGCCACCCCGAAAGCTACCATACATTCATGTATAAAACACTTCTTCTCCCACGTCGATGTCCTTCCTCAAAATGTTCACATTTTAAATGGCAATGCCGAGAATCTCGAAGCTGAATGCTTACAATATGAAGAGGCCATCAAGGCCAAGGGTGGAATTGACTTATTTCTTGGTGGAATTGGACCAGATGGGCATCTTGCATTTAATGAGCCTGGATCTTCACTTGCATCCCGTACCAGAGTCAAAACTTTGGCATATGATACCATTATCGCCAACTCAAGATTCTTCGACAACGATTTGGAAAAGGTTCCCAAGATGGCTTTAACCGTGGGCATTCAAACAGTTTTGGAAGCTAGAGAGGTTGTCATCATTATCACTGGAGCACACAAAGCATTGGCATTGAAGAAATGTATTGAAGATGGTGTAAACCACATGTGGACACTCTCAAGTTTACAACTGCATCCTCATCCTATGATTGTTGTAGATGAAGATGCCACACTCGAATTACAAGTTAAGACTGTGAAGGTAATGAACGACCCCACATTTTACCCCACCAGTTACCCCTCCATTAGTGCCATACATATATATGTATACACACTGCTCCCTCCTCCTATATACTTCCAACTTCCAATCCCCAATTGCCACTTTCTATCCAATGCTAACAAATCTCCACCAGTACTTCAAATCAATCGAAAAGGTCGCCGCAGCCCAAGGCTTCGAACAAATTCTTCCATCAGCCGCTCGTACCGGTCCCAAGCGCACCACACCTCTCACCCCCATGCCCCAGAGTTTGATCAAGGAAAAGCCGACCATTGTATCTCCCCAACCACTGACCAGCACCCTCCTCGCCGCCCCCGCTACCGAGTATCCCGTCCGCAGAAGTCATACACCCGAATTAGTCCCTGACCGCATGGGCAGCAGAATTGTGGCTGTTTAAGTTCAATAAAACTATCGTGTTCACGACGGATTGGATATAGATTGGAAATACTGGGTATTGGAGGAGTAAATTGTGATGGACACAATGGTTTGCACATCAGATATCGAATTTGTTTTTCCTATGCTGGAAATTTAGGTTTTGGTCGAGAGGATTTTGTACCTCCTCTTTTCTTTTCTTTTCTTTTCTTTTCTTTTCTTTTCTTTTCTTTTCTTTTCTTTTCTTTTCTTTTCTTTTCTTTTCTTTTCTTTTCTTTTCTTTTCTTTCTCCTCTCCATACATGCAGGCGGATACCATACCACATATCATTGCAATGTCACGCCAGATATGATGGTGGTAAATCTGTATGTATTTTATTTCCTGGCGTGGCATAAGGCAGAAATTATCCATATTACATGAAGTGGTAAACTAAACGACAATTCTCACCAAGACTGTAAATTAGTTTGTTCTAGATGATAGATAAGAATCAACGAGAAATGAATATTAAGAACCTATTTATTTATGTTTCTTAGCTGATGCTAATACGTGCAGTGATTTATCTTTATGTGCTATTTATGTGTTTGTAAATTATGTATTGAGGAGAGGTTTTGTTTAGGTTGTTGGAGGGGATCATCTTGTTGTTACGGGAATTCTGCTACTATATATCGGGGCTTGGTAGATAGTTCAGTTTGTATTAATTCGGAATTTCGCGGTCTAGGGTATGTATGGATTTAGAAGTTTGAGGAGGTGGGATAGATGGGATTTTACTTCTCGTTTCTTAAATCTAGATGAGCTCTCGATTACGAAATAAAACAATCCATACAATATATGATAAATATACTCGAGTATGAGTACGTCAATATCAGAAATATACCTATGATATCTACTTTCTACCTCCTGTCTTTCATTGTCTGACTATTTTCATTTTAACAAGGTATTCATTTCTATCCAACATCTAATCTAATTTGCTTGAATTCATATGAATCCTCTGTCTGAATATTTGTTTGGTGATTTTGTATCTTCTTGTTCTTCTTAAGCTTCTCCCCATACATAACCTATGCGGTGGCACAAAGTAACAACCATTGCAATCCTCAGTATCGCAATTTCTCCTTTCCAAGTCAATTAATGGAAACCCATTATGCTCAAATCATACCCCGTAGTCATTTGATCGAAAATAGATATTTCCTATCACCTCCTCATATCTACATCAACTCAGTATCCTCCACCGCCAAGCCTTTCCCCTCTCCCTTTTCCTCTCCCTCCCTCCTAAAAACTCGAACCCCAAACTTCCAAACCTCATCTACTACAACCCTCTTCCTGCCATCCGTCTCAACAACCACATCAAGCACACACAGATCTGCATCCTGCCCACCCCCTAACCCCCCCTTCGCCCCATAAACCCCAGCATCTTCGCCGGGGTCTCTGTAACCGCCTTTAAAGCCTGCGCCACTGCGCCACATCTACATCCTGTCCAGTTCAAAAAATTGCTCGCGCACTCCACTAACGTGATGCTGGAGCCTGCGATCTTGTTGTCGGATTCGAGACGCAGGTGGATCCCGGATTTGATGATGTAGTCGCCGTTCCAGGCGTAGCGGCCATCGGGGAGTCCGACAAGATGCATCGCGTCAGTTACGAGGATGAGACCCGTGGGATGCGCGTTGTAGGCGAGGGTGATGGTGGTGGGGTGGAGGTGGATGGAATCGGCTATGATACCAAAGTAGGGGCGTTCGGGAATGGGTGGTAAGATGGGGGTGTGTTGGTGAGTGGTGATGGGTGTGGAAGGGGGGGTGGTTGTTGGGGAGCATGTGGTTGTAGGGGTGGTGCCAAGGAGTCCGAAGATACCGGGGTTGCGGTGGTGAAGGGGAAGCATGGCATTGAAGAGGTGGGTTATCATTGTTGCACCTGCGGTGATGGCTACTGTAGCATCTTCGTAGGTGGATTCTGTGTGGCCGATGCTGAATATGATGTTATGGGGAGGGGAGGTGAGGGTTGGGATGAGGGAGGCCATGTGGGGGAGTTCAGGGGCGGCGGTTATAAGGCGAATGTTGCCGAGAAGATTAGAGGCACCATAGCAGTCTGAGAGAGATGTGAGGTCATTGGACTTGGGGGAGAGTAGAACCGGAAGAGGATGGATTCCATTCTTGGTAGGGGCAAGGAATGGTCCTTCGACGTGAGCGCCAAGAGATTCAGCACCATCTGAAGCAAGACGGCTTGCTCCAGAGGGGCCTAAAAATGGAAGAGCCTTGACAGAATGATCAGTTTGAGTTTGATGGTGTAAGTTGTGTAGAGTACTAACATGATGATAGACCTCTGGACGAGATGATGTAATAGTAGGTAAATAAGAAGTAACACCCGTCTTCACCAATAAACTATTGACTCTTCGAAATTCCTTACCATAACTATCAGGTCCATCATTTTCTGGTATTGAAGCAAAGTCAAATCCAAAGGCTCCATTTAACTGTGCATCGATGAAACCTGGAGAGATAATGCGGCCACCAAGATCAATAGTGTCATCAGGTACACAAAAGTGACTATAAAAAGCTTCCTGACTTTGGATAATCTTGCCAGTAGAAGATGATACCCAAAGATCCTGAGTAACCAGAGATTCACCCTTCAAAAGGCGACAGTTTGTAAACTTGGTGACTTTTGAAGTCGGAGATGGTAATGCCGCTGGCATCTTTATGTGTGTGTGTGTGTGTGTATATGTATACGTATATGTATATGTGATTATAGAGTTGTTGTTGTAGAGAGAAAAGGTAAACAGATTGATAGTAGGAAGGAAGAAGCTGATAGCCAAAGAGATGATGATATGAATGATAATATCGAAATCTAATTCACTGGAAAATAGAATTGTCTGTTTAATCTAGAAATGTAAAATCTTATGAATATCAAGTTTAATCAGATTCATTTAAGCAGGTTAGCTAGTTACTTGACTTTATTATTACCTACCAACTTTCAACTTACATTATGACTGACTGACCATAATAGCGGATATCACATCCAAACATTGAGTATCAAACGCATCCATGATAAAAACAGGCTAGATAAGGTTGACAGAGACAAACTCAAAATTCCAGATGATATTGATGTCGATGTTCATGTTGATGTTGATTATACTGTACCTTCCTGGTTTCTTAGACAATGACTCAATATCATACATACATCACTCACATCACATCACATCTCGTCTTGTCTCGCCTCGTCTCGCCTTGTCTATCCTACCATGGTATCTTGCAAGATAGTAAGTGGATTGAGTGGTTGAGTGGAGAGGAAAACAAGTTACCATTACCAACCATACAATGTTGTGGTTGATCTTATGGTTGGGGGGAATGAAAGGGCAATACAATGAATACCTATGTAACGTCGTATCCTATCCATAGTAGGTGAGTCTGGGTAGTCGGGGTACCTAGTCATAGTCGGGGTTGTCGGAAGTCGGTGTTTTGATGGAGAATACAAAGAATAATCCAATGATAATCGATTTGTCAAGCATATTTAAAATAATAAAATAACTTGATATCAACCAAATGCCAAATCGCCGATGATATATACATTTATACATTCTTTTACGTTCTTGCGCCGTTGTTATCATTCTTGTCGTTAACGTTCTTTTGCAATGATATACCAATGCAAGTAGTACTTGAGCCATCCAGGAGCACATACTACCTACCTATCGTCTACCTGCCAGTCTGCCTAGTATGGTAGAATTATTATCAGCATGGATTGTCGAAATAATAGGAAACTCTTCAAGCAGCACGACTGGAAAAGTTGTAAGGCTTCATTCAAGATATTTCCCGATCCATATACCTAGGTAGTTCTAATCTCATAGATCTATCAATCATGTGATCTTTAACCTTCCCGAGTCTGCTTAGGTAAGATTGGGTATGCATTATGCAATTAGAATTTGAAGCAATAGAGCAATAGATAGCAGAACAGAACTATCCCAGCTAATATCAACCAACCACTCATAATATCTCTAGAAGTTGCACCAAAATGATCTTGAACACATGAGGCTGATGATTACCTATACATTACATTACATGACATTGCATTGCATTGCCTTACATTACATCTTTTATTTGGAAAGACTTTACAAAGCTTGAAGGAGAGACTACCGCTTGTAATATCCCACAAGTACAATCACAATCACAATCATATTCTTCTCCTTAAATTATATCATGAAACCCTAATCAAGTAAAGAAAATCGAAGCAGAAGACCATTCGAGCAAACGCTGCTCCGAAACTTCATCCATTCCATATACTAGCTAGGTTGACTAGGTAGTCTTGTTACACTCCTCAGATTACGTTATTCGAAGCAAGGACCACGACATTTGTGCTGCAACAACGTTCATAACGACCAAAGATGGATGTTACCGAGGAAGAGTTGGATCCTGTATGGAAGGACCTTGATTGGTAGGTTATGAACCATTTCTTTAGAGGCTAGGAATTAGGCTGACAGAAGAAAAGGGCGATGGGACAGTGAGTCTATTCTTAGTTCGCTGGGCCGTAACTACTTACGGCTGTGCAATCATGTTTTTAATCATGTTTACTGATGATTTCTTGCTTTTAGATGCTTTATGGTGGGATTTGAAGGGACTGAAGTCACGCCTCAAATCAGAACTCTTATTGAAGACCATCATCTAGGAGCTATTCTGTTGTCGACGAAGAACCTGAAAAGTAATAATTCCATGCATTCCTTATTTTTGTTTATATTGCTTCGGTTTTTGATCTTTCGTAGTCCAATGGGTAGCTGCCACCAGCATTTGGCCCGTCACGTTGAAAGCTATTCCCCGGCCATGTGATTTGTCTTTCACTCCTATACAATTCACGTGCATTCTTTTCGTATGAGATTGTGTTTCAAGCTTCCTCAAAAGCAGATGTTAACTTGACTAGCTGCTCGCCAGACGGCCAATCTAGTCCAGGAACTCCAGACCATTGCGCACGAAGCCGGCCATCCAGTACCCTTAATCATCGCCCTCGATCAAGAGAATGGAGGCGTCAATAGCCTTTTCGATGAGGATTATATTTGTCAATTCCCTAGTGCAATGGGTGTTGCAGCAACTGGGTCTCTTGAGCTTGCATACGAAGTTGCCAATGCTACAGCCAAGGAATTGTCAGCAGTTGGAGTTAATATGATCATGGGTCCTTGTTTAGATGTCTTGACAAACGCTCGTTATCAACCTTTGGGGGTGAGAGCAACTGGTGATGATCCTCAAGAAGTATCTCAGTATGGTATTGCCGCAATGAATGGGTATAAGGATGCTGGTATCGCTACATGTGGGAAGCATTTTCCATCTTATGGAAATCTAGATTTCCTAGGTTCATCTCTTGATATGCCCATTATCACAGAGACACTGGAACAGTTAAGCCTCGGAGCTCTTGTTCCATTTCGAAATGCCATTCGTGAAGGAATGGATTCTATAATGGTTGGTGGATGTGCAATAGCAAATGCCGGTTTGTGTTTTCTTTACTTTCATGAAGCAGCATCATTGACACTTAATAGGAATGAACGTTATGCATGCTTGTCTTAGTGACCAAGTTGTGGATGATCTTTTACGCAACGACCTTGGTTTCAACGGTGTAGTGGTTTCCGAATGTCTTGAAATGGAAGCATTAAGTCACGACATTGGAGTCAGAGGCGGTACCGTCATGGCTGTTGAAGCTGGATGTGATTTGGTTCTCCTCTGCCGTTCTTATGCCGTTCAACGAGAAGCCATCGCCGGATTAAAACTTGGTCTTGAAAATGATATGATATCTAGAGATCGTATCAATCTATCTCTCAAACGAGCTCTAAAAGTCAAATCTCAATGTACATCTTGGGCCAAAGCTTTAAACCCACTAGGAATCAACCATCTAGCATCTCTACACCCTAGCCATCTTGCTTTATCTACCAAAGCATATGATCACTCAATAACCGTCATGAGGGATAAAGGACACTTACTACCACTATCGAATAGTTACTCCGAGGACGACGATGATCTTCTTCTACTCACACCTTTAGTTAAACCTTTACCAGCTTCCGCCGCAACCGCAAGTCTCAATAGTGAGAATACAAAATTCATCAATACGGAAGCCGAAAAATCACACAAATCCTCCATCATGAGTGGTGAAGGAGTATTCAGAGAATTAGGAAGAGCCCTGGCACGGCAAAGGCACGGAAGACTTCTCCACACTTCATACACAGCAAATGGTGTTCGACCAGTTCATGAAAATCTAATCAACAGAGCAGGAACCATCATCATCATAACAGCCGACGCAACTCGAAATTTGTATCAAAATGGGTTTACAAAGCATGTTGCGATGATGTGTTCGATTCTTAGTTCTGCAGGCAAAAAAAAATCCTTAATCGTGGTTTCTGTTAGTTCCCCTTATGATTTTGCCATGGACAAGAGTATCGGGACGTATGTCTGTACTTTTGATTTCACGGAAACAGCCATGAAAGCTTTGGTTAGGGCATTATTTGGTGATTTTGTTCCACAAGGAACATTACCTGGCACACTTAGGAAGAGTAGGAAAGTGCAGAAACCAAGACAGCATTGGTTGGTTGAAAGTTATAATAAAGATAGAGATACGAGAGGTCTTCAAGAACTCATTAAATCCATTGAGAAAACAACACCACCGAATCAACAACCTGCTTTGGGAGGCGCAATAGCGGACTCGTTTGAATTGGTATTTATACATTTATCACAACATTCCATTACAGATGTGTATAAAGAGTGCTAACTCTCCTGACTAGCCACCCCCAGTGAACTACACTCCCCTCGAAGAGTCTCACTACGTCGTTCTCAATAGCAGCACTCAAGCCCTCTTCGGCTTCTGCTCCACAACCTACTCCCCCAATACTCACACTGGTACCATCAGTACCCTTTTCGTCGATCCCTCCAAACGCAATCTCTCAATTGGACACTCCCTCCATCAACGCGCCCTTTCGTCACCTTCTCCAAAGACCTAACATCACCCACCTTCAACTAGGCTCTACTCTTCCAGCCATTTATCTCGGAATTCCCATGAGCGATCTAACTGAAGGCGCACGCCTCAAGCGCTGGTTCGCCACAAACGGCTGGGACGTAGTATCCCCTCGTCTCCTCTACACATTAATCATCCGCAACGTTGCCTTCTGGACACCACCCGAAGGACTATTCGCCACCATCCAACGCGTATCCCTTCAATTCGATTTAATCCACGGGCCCTCTTATTCCGCAACCCAAGTCCTCGATTTCGTCCAGACTCATTCGTCGAGTGCGGAAATCCTCAGTATATATAATCTCGCCATTGCAGATCCCAAATCCTGCGGTATCGTCAGGGCTAAATCGCCTATCGATGGTTCGCTCGTGGGCACTGTCATAATATCTCGTTCGGATACTCTTTTATCGCGCTGGATGCCCGTCCTATCTTCATCTTCTTCCTCATATTCTCATTCTCAAAACACAAATGCCAGTAATTCGAAAGGTAAAGAAAAAGAAGATGGGAACAGGAATGGTCTAGGGGGGATCATAGCCCCTGTCATCCCAGCAAATAATGCGCAGAGGGAAACGATATTACAAGGCTTGGTGATGCTGAGTATTAGACAGAACAAAAATAAGGGAGATGGAAAGGGAGTGGTGTTGAATTGGGTTGTGGGAGGTGATAGAGATGTTCTATTGGGGATGGGATTTGATGTTTTGGAGGCATGGGAAGAAGTTGTTTGTGGAGTTGAGAGGGTGAGTTTATTTTGACTTTTGGAATAGTCGACTGGGTTTGGATATCCTATTTTATCCTTGGGTGAAAGGGGGAGTGGGGGTGTAAGATGTGCAAGATTCGACGAAGATATGCTAACGACATGATTTCCAGTGGAGTAAGATGAATCTAGGTTAGGAAAGTGAGAATTTGTATGAGAGGTGGACGATGAGATTATATCCCTTGACAGCATTATTGTATATATAAATCTACAATGGGAATCTAAAACCCATGGACCGTATCATTGTCCCATGCTCAGTTATCTGTGACGATGATTTCTCGGCATTCGATCATTACTTGTATTGAACAGGTGCTGGACAAATAAAGTACCAAAACAGTGATATCTCATCTCATGCTATCCTTCTCCCTCCCCCTCCTCTCTCCACCTCCTTCGAATAAAACCCCCCACCCATTCCATCTCATCTCATTCAATCAGTATAACAATAACAATAACCACAAAGACAACCTCCAACATCAAAATTACCCAGTATCTAACGATTCATCGTCAAAAACGTTGACTGTACAATCTTCGATCTTCAATCTTCAATCTTCAATCTTCTTAATTTTCGGTTCATTTTTATAGTATATAATACTAGCTAAATAAACATAAAAATCCGAGGGAATAGGAGACGAAGCAATTTAAATAGATTTAGCAATCAATATTGTACATAATACAAATATGATAAATAATCCATATCAACCTAACACCAACCCAAACCCCTTCATTCATTCATTCATTCATCCATCCATACTAATACTTCAGCAGTCTATATAGGAGGCGTACTTTTTTCTTCTGTATCATTAAATCTGCATATAATCTACATGACATGTATATTAAACTAAAATCACAATCACAATCACAATCACATCATAATTACCCACTCATTCATAAAACCTACCCCCCGAAGAGCCAAAAGCCAAAAGCTAAACTAAAAACCAAAAGCAAAGCCAAAAACCTAAGGGCCAAAACCAAAAAAACCCATCTTACATCCTACAGTACAATCAAACCCCAAATCAACACTACATGCCCGCCAAAATATCAATAAATCAACATTGGATACTCTACAGAAATAACTACCCCGAAAGTTCACTAGAATCTAGACACGTGCTCGGCACGTGTACATACCTATAACTGGCGTCTTTGCGGGAAACCTAGTCTTCAACCTTTAGTTGTAGATTCCAAAGATATAAGTGTATATGCTCTGATTGTTCAGCTTTTCCCCTGCTCTTGCGTCACGGACTTTCTTTCTCAATCCCATCGTGTCCATCAACCAGCCTCCTTCGAATTCCCACCAATCCCCTTCCTCATTCCTTATCCTCCTCCAATTCCTAATGATCCTCTGTATCAACCATTCCTAATGATCCTCTGTATCAACCATTCCCCTTTCTTCTATTTTCTTTTTCCTTTCCTTTCTTCCCACGAACTTACACCCCCAATTTATCCCACCCCCCCTTCTTTCTTCCTTTCCACCAACCCCTAATTTATGCCCCCCTCAATCCCCCCATCCACCCCACCACTCAACCCAAATGTTGCACATCTACCAACGAACCATAATCTGAGATGCTGCGAGATGTCTCAGTCGAAGCTGTAAGATGTCTCGGAAGATCGATGCTGAGGGATGTCTTGGAAATGTGGTTTTCTTTTTATCCAATCTTGCTTTGGGGTTTATCTCCACATGACCTTTCTGGGAGATACCTTTCATAGTGTGCATTGAGCTTTATGGACCAATGATCCTCTCAAGAACCCTTGGAAAGAAAGATGTGTGTGGAGATTGACAAGACTAAGGATCATGTGGATGAGTGCATGTAACCTCTCTTTTTATTGGCGAGGTCTTTGAGGTCCGAATACGAGAGGCATTGACTTTTACTTTTCAAATCTTCATATAGCAAAAATTGATAAACATCTTTTATAATTCTATAAAAAATGTGCAACTCATGATACCATCAATCATAATCCATTCCCATCAATTCTGCCAATATCTGATATCATAACAATTGCTCGCTCCAAAATTTATATCTCTCGTTTACTCGCCAGCTTTAACAATCTTACAGATAAGATCCGCACCACCAACAGAGTCTCCCTCCTTGATTTGCAAATTACTAACCTTACCAGCATGTGGTGCTGAGATAACCATTTCCTATATTCATAATTAGTTGCTATTTCACCATATTGATAACCCCTACTCAAAAGCAAAAAGACTCACCATCTTCATAGCACTCAAAACAGCAAGAGGGTCACCCTTCTTAACCTCACCACCATCCTTAACTCTCAACTCAACAACCACACCGGACATAGGAGCTCCAACTTGACTGGAATCTCCTGGATCAGCCTTTGCTCTGCTTGTATTCTCAACAGCTGCCTTGTTGTCATCGACAGTGACTTGTCGAACTTCACCGTTCATCTCGTAGAAGACTTCTCTTTGTCCTGTAGTATCTGACAATGGACCAACGGCAAGAAGCTTCAAGATCAAGACCTTACCCTTCTCCAACTCGACATGGAACTCCTCACCAATCTCGGGTTTTGAGAGGAAATATCTAGTTGGCAGGACACTCAAATCACCGAACTTTTGAATGAATTTTCGGTAATCGTCAAAGACCTTGGGGTACATGGCGTAACTTGCAACATCACACTCAGTAACGCTACCCCACTTGGAGTGGATATCCTTTTTGATTTGTCCCAAATCAAACGGCTCAAGAGTAAGTCCTGGACGCTTATCAAGCTTGCGTCGACCACGGAGAGCATTAGTTCTCAATGGTTCGGGGAAACCACCATATGGTTGACCCATCAAACCTTCAAAGAACTCCAAAACGGAACCTGGGAAATCCAGTTCACTAGCTTTAGCTTGAACGGAATCAAAGTCAAGTTTGTTGGAAACCATGAATTGTGCCAAATCGCCAACAACCTTAGATGTTGGAGTGACCTTGACAATATCACCAAGTAAGTCATTTGCTTGTTCGTAAGCCTTCTTTGTCTCAGCCCATTGAGCACCAAGACCAAGTTGAGATGCTTGGAACATCATATTGGTCAATTGACCACCTGGGATCTCGTGTTCATAGACTTCAGGATCAGGACCGTGTAAGCCAGCTTCGAATGGAGAATAGAGCAAACGGAGCTGCGACCAATATGTATCGATAGCTCTGACATGATGAACGTTCAAACCTGGGTCAAGATCTGATCCTTCCAATGAAGCAAGAACAGCTCCAACACTTGGTTGAGATGTCATACCAGACAAACTATCAGTAGCAGTGTCGACAGCATCAGCGCCTGCGTTGGCGCAAGCAACCATAGATGCAACACCAGTACCAGCAGAGTCGTGAGTGTGAACATGGATCGGAAGATCTGGGTACTTCTTGCGAAGAGCTCCAATCAACAAAGTAGCAGCTTTTGGTTTGAGAACACCAGCCATATCCTTGACACCTAAGACATGAATCTTAAGAGCCACCAACTTCTCGGCCAAAGACAGGTAGTATTCCAAGTTATACTTCTTCGCTGGATTCAACACTAGAGAAAAGCTAAGTTAGTAATTGCTATCAGAGGGCTTTGGAATGGAATTTTGAACAAAGCTACATCCATAGAGCCTTTCAATGTCTGAAGTCATTTGAAAAGTGAGGAGATACTCCAGGCAGAGTGCACAAACGAAAAGATCATATGGCTAGACAAAGCATTGCCTTTCGCAGAGGTTTTCAATGTCCGAGCTCATATGAATGATTGACAAGAAACCCTAGTAGCAGAAACTATTCCTCTCACTACAGAGCTTCTCAATGTTCAAGCTTCTATGAATAATTGAAAGGACTGAGATTTGTTTTCTCAATTTCACAAAGCTTCTCAATGTCCAAAGTACTATGAACAATGGGGTAACGCTTCAAAATGAAGGGAAGTAGTGGGGAGAATAGTTCAAAAAGGAAGAAAATGACTCGAAACATCTAAAATAGATAAACTTTTGAGAGAAAAAAGGGGGGCGGTTGGAGACGATTTGGGGGATGGAAGTAAAAGAAAGGGGTTGTTTACTGCAATAAATGTTAGCAATTTTGTACCGTCACTTTATAGAAGAGAATCACAAACCTGTCTCCACTGTAACAAATAGTTCCCTCTACGACACCACCTGCCTTGTGCACAGCATTGATACCAACCTCAAGTTGATCAATATCGTTCAAAGCATCGAAAACTCTGAAAATATCAACACCATGTTTCTTTGCTTGCTCGACAAAGTGAAAAATGGCATTGTCTGGCAAGGAAGAATAAGCAACACCGTTGGCTCCACGCAACAACATTTGGAACGGAATGTTTGGAACAAGCTTTCTCATCTTTCGGAGTCTGTCCCATGGATCTTCGTACAAGAAACGCATGGCAACATCGAAAGTAGCTCCACCCCAACATTCCAAACTGTACAAGTTGCTGTAAGCATGACTGGTCTCCTTTGCAATGTTCAAGAGATCAACTGTTCGAACACGAGTGGCAAGAAGCGATTGGTGAGCATCACGCCATGTTGTATCCATGAGAAGGCATCCCTTGTTTGCTCTGACGGCCTTGGCGAATCCTTCAGGACCTTCTTCAAGAAGGATATTTCTCCATCCCTTTCTGCATGGTTGAGAAGTATCAATCTTGTTTCCGCTCTCATCAAAGAGTTCTGGCATGATGATCTCGCCCTTGAACTTTGGCTCTCCAATTTGGCCCTTGATGCTACTACCGTTAACAGCAACATCTCCAAGGTAAGCCAACAATTTCTGGGCACGATTTTGACTACCGACCAAGTCGAACAGTTCAGGGGTATCGTCGATGAATGTGGTCCAGCAGTTACCATCAATGAAAGTAGGATGTGTGAGTAAAGTGGCCAAGAAAGGAATGTTAGTCTTAACACCACGGATACGGAATTCGATCAAGGCACGCAGGACCTTTCTTCGGGCAATTTCATAAGTAGATCCCTGACAAGTACATTTGACCAACATACTGTCATAATGAGGAGTAATGACTGCACCGGCGAATCCATTACCACCGTCAAGACGAACTCCATTACCACCAGCCGATCGATAGACCTCAATCTTTCCAGTATCTGGTGAGAATCCTTGTGCAGGATCTTCTGTGGTAATACGGCATTGGATTGCAAAACCTCTGGTGGAGATGCGATCTTGTGTGAGACCCAGTTGAACAAGTGTTGCACCTGCAGCAATTTGAATTTGTGCAGCAATAAGATCAATTCCAGTAATCTCTTCAGTGATGGTGTGCTCGACTTGAATACGTGGGTTAATTTCGATAAAGTAGTATCGGTTTTGCTGATCAACCAAGAACTCGGCTGTTCCCGCATTACGGTAGTTGACCGACTTGGCAAGTTTAACAGCATCGTTCAAGAGGTTATCCCTAACATCTTGGGGAAGATCCTTGGCTGGTGCAATTTCTACTACCTTTTGATGTCTTCGTTGCACGGAACAATCACGCTCGTACAAGTGAACAATGTTTCCGTGGTTGTCTCCCAAAAGTTGTACTTCAATATGCTTTGGCTTGTCAAGGAATCGTTCCACGAAAACAGTTCCATTACCAAAGGCGGACTTGGCTTCGGATGTGGCGCGGTTGAAGGAGTCTTCGAGTTCTGATTGTTGTCTTACAACACGCATACCACGTCCGCCACCTCCATATGCTGCCTTGATGATGATTGGGAAACCATATTCATCCGTGAACTTCTTCACATCCTCAAATTTATCGACAGCGCCATCGGTACCTGGAACAACCGGTACACCAGCTTTGATGGCGATTTCTCTGGCAGATACTTTGTCGCCAAGAGCATCGATAACGGTTGGAGAGGGACCAACAAACTATACAGAGTTCTCATGAGCTATGATCCTCACACATCCATAATGATAGGTAATCCACTTACAATAAGTCCAGCCTTCTCAACATTTCGTGCAAACTCAGCGTTCTCGGAAAGGAAACCATAACCTGACAACAAATTAGGCCACTGCCCCAGTAAATACGATAGATCTAAATCACATACCAGGATGTATCATTTGAACGCCATGTTCAAGGGCAATCTTGATGATTTCGTCTCCAGCCAAGTAAGCACCAACTGGTGTATACTGACCCCGCTTGCCAATAACATATGCTTCATCGGCCTCTGTAACACAATATATCAGCTTCTATGTTCACCGAGTATGGTTTGCAGACTGTACTCACTCTGCCTGTGCATGCTAAGACGGTCCTCATAACTATCAACTCGGTCAGTCCCGTATTCTATTATATGATTATCGCCAAGGCGTTACCTAAAGACTGCGACAGTTTGTAGAGAAAGCTCATGGGCCTAGAGAAAAGAGACGAGTCAGTTTGATGCATGTGAAATGTCTTGGGGAGACGATATGTAGAACAATTGAAGGGAGGGCATGACAAACTTACTGTACGGAAAATCTGAAGAGCAGGGGGATCGGGTCAGCACATTGAAACATTCTGCAGTCATTAGCTTGAAGCCATTGGGCCATAACATACACGAATAGCTACACAAAAGTTAGCTGAGTCACACAACACAACAGTAAACAAGAGTCGATTGAATTGGGAAAACTTACGAATTTCTCCACGATTGGCCACTGTTGATGGTAAACAAGAGACAAGTTAGCATATACTGAAGGAGCTTCGGAAGTTTTACCATATGTAGGTAGTTAATTGATTGATTGCTCACCAAGAATCTTCTTCAATTGCATGATAGAGGAATTAGCTCTAATGCGATGTACTGTATGTGGGTGTTTGATATCGGAACCCTCCTCAAAAACCTCACTATAGGCACCATCTCCGTGAGGACCTTTCTCATCGTGGTGAGCAGCCATATTGAAGAATTAAAAGGATGACTGTTTTGTGTGTTTTGTATTGTTGAGAGATGAATATGGGATGGATGGAGCGGGAGGGACGTAGGTAGGTAGGTAGGTATGGATATATGGAGGGGCTCTCTCGGGTTAAGCTCGGTCTGAAGATAGCGTTGATAGTAAAGTCTTGGTAAAATGGAGGTTGAAGTATAAGAGTCAGAGAGACGGGAGGGATGGAGAGGGGAAGAGAGAGGAAGAGAGAGGCTTGGAGGAGCTTTTACTATGTAGTAGATATAAAGAGTAAATAATAAGAGTAATAGGTATAGGTAATAAGATATTGTAAGATTAATTGAAGCGTGTATTCAATACAGCGAAAAGTAATAATTGGATTTGATGATTTGATTGATTGATTGGTTGATTGATTTACCAATCTCTTCTTCTTTCTTTTGACCTCTTTATATAGAGTGAGAGTGAGAGTGAGAGTGAGAGTGATAGATGGAGTGAAAGGAGGAAGAGAGGGAGTAGAGGTCTTTAATAACAAGCTAAAGCTCTCTCTCTAATGGGTCTCTCTAATGATAATAGGTAGGTTAGAGAGGTAAAGGTAACAGATAAAAGGTTAAGATCAACGTAGAGGTAAAGTTAGAGGGAGAGGTAGAGAGTGAGAGAGGTAGAGAGAGAGAGAGAGAGAGAGAGAGGTACGAGTAGAAGAAGTAAAAGAGAATTGGAGAAGTTCAAAGACAAGAAGAGAGGGGGAATCGATCCTTTTAAGATATCAAGCAGGATCTTTCTATTCTAATAATCTATATAAATATATTTATATAGATTTGATTTGATTTGAATCTCAATATATATATATATATATATATATATATATATATATATACACCTACATATACATACACCCGCATACATACGCCTACATAATAACCCAACAAGCAATGCCTAAATATACACGTATCTGTATATAAATGTGAATAGACCCGAGTTTTACTTTAGATCATCTCGAACCCTTTTGAGGCTGTAAATGATGAAGCAGATGAGGGGCAGCAGTGATACTAACCTACCTAGTAGATACTCTTGACAAGGTTTTCAAACCTTTCTAAACTCTTTGAACTCTTAAACTTCTTAACATTTCTTGGTCTTTTCTTGGTGGGAATAGAATATATTTACTACCTAACCTGCTTAATAAACTTATTACCTACTATTTCAAATAATCACTCACTCACTTTGCCAAGTAAGGGTATTGTAAGATTGAATCTGTATACGTATTACCTATGTATCGACTGTACTTGGGTAGTATTCTTGGATCTCTTGGAAAGTGGTAGATGGTGGACGAGCAAAGAGAGAGTGAGAGGGAAGACAGATGACAGATGACAGATGAGAAGAGAAGAAGGGTCCAGAAGGGAGGGGGCTTAGATCATAAGAAGTAAGAAAAACGTAACTTTATGACTTTATAACTTCACATCTTCATATCTTCATATCTTATCCTCTTTGCTTTGCTTGTTGTCGGCCAGTGACGCTATTTAATTACTTGATAATTTGATTACTTGATACAATGAATCCTTTCTTCGCCAGCTTATATGATTCATATAGAACTACTCAACATGAAGTCAAGAAGTCAAGAAGTCAAGAAGTCAAGAAGTCAAGAAGTCAAGAAGTCAAGAAATCCAAGCTTAGACATCCCATTCCATCTAAAACTTGATCATGCCAATAATAGATAAGCCCGAGTACTTTCCATTACCGTTACCCACTGCATGTTGCCATCTTGCTAAGAAATGCAAACGCTATGTTATTCATTGCCAAGGGAACTTTGTTTGATTTGGACCGATAGAGTCACTTACCCTCCAATATCCTTTCGATAATCCTTTGGATTTTCAAAGCTTCAAAGAAATATCTCCACTATGGAAGAGGTGACACGGCTTTTTAAGTTTGGTTGAGTTTAATGTATAATTATTGTACAAGTAGGTAGGTAGGTAGGTAGGTAGGTAGGTAGGTAGGTAGGTGGATGGTGGATGATACAGATTTGGTGCTTGTGTGATGTGGTATATAGTATTTATTGGTAGTATATGGTATATAATACTAAAAATATACTCTACTAATCACACTATCACACTATCACACTAACGGTTTATTCTACATAAGTAAAAGAGCCGCCATCATCATTACATTAGATGCCCCAGCTTAAGGTGTGGAGGTTAGAAAATTGTGAAGGTAACATTTATTTTGATATTGATTTGGGGTTATTGAATATATGGGTGCTGATTATGAATACTATCAGAGGCCGAAGATGGGAGTGGATATCAAACATTTACTGTAGGAGAATATGATTCCGTGCTATTATGCTATAAGGTTAGGTAGGTACTTTGTATCTCCATATGCTGGCTTATATTAGATGATGGATAGAACTATTCTATTGCACAATATATAGGTACATAACAACCATAAAAAATCTACTCTACTGTACGTATATTGGCTGTCTGGCTGATATAATGCATTATTTTTAATCTGTTATTTTTGGTTTTTGGGAGAGGTAGACGCAGAGAATTTGTATATGCCCGGCGAGTATTATTTAATGGATTGGTATAGTTGGTTAAAGGGAGGATGATGTATTGTATGGTATATGCTGTGAAGATGAAAGAAGGGTATTTCAATTTCGTTTTTGCTTTCTTTCTTTCTTTCTTTCTTTCTTTCTAAGGTGTCGGTGCAAAGATGGAAATCGATGTACGCGAGTGAAATGAAGGGGTAATGATACCTAGGTAGGTATCCTTTATTAATATATTAAAATTCGATTATCTACCTCACATTATCTTTGTATTTTGAGATGAATATATATATATATATATATTCTGTAGATATGTGTAAACTCATATACTTATACAAACTTCAGCTTATATTTTATTTTCTGGGCGGTTCATCAATTCCCTTTTGATACTCATTTGCTTGTCGATATCATCCATGATTTATGGTTGAAGATCTTATTTGGTCGATCTACAACTGTCGTGCATGTATGATTGGTTCGGGAGTTGGAGTGTGAGATAGGTAGTTCTACTTGAGGTTTTCCGGAAGTTAAATGATTTTCTGGGCGGCAAGTTTAATTTTTTGGATGGCTTGGTTGGTTCGTAGGTCGATAGGTAGGTAGGTGTGTGTATGTGTCTGTATGTTTGTATGGGTTGATGGATGGAAGGATGGATGAATGGATGAATGGATGAATGGATGAATGGATGAATGGATGACTAGATGATTAGATGATTAGATGATTAGATTTTGGTGTTATATTACTTGGTAACCTTATTGTTAAATCTTGAACGTTAGAAGTGTTTATTATATAGATTCTTCCTTAGAACTGCATTCATCACATCATATTACGTTACAATACATTATTACCCCGAGCTCAGACTACCACCATGCACTCCCAAAGTATCAACCGAGGTCCAGTCAACAGTCAACAGTTAAGTCGGCTCTGCACCGGAGCTATGAGCGATCTCCTCCACCAGCCCAACACTACTACCACTATCTCTCTCTGCATGTTCATGTTCATGTTCATGTTCATATTTATATTCATATTTGTATTTACAGAGTATGTTTCTATCTATCTATCTATCTATCTATCTATCTATCTATCTATCTATCTATCTATCTAAATCCATCGCCACATTTATTAGCTATAGACTGAATCTACTTACCGTGATAACTAGTATTACTTCAGTACACAAGAATAGATGCAATATCGAAAATAAACCAACTTAGCCTGTAGATTCTAAACTTTAAACAAACCATCTTACAACGAATCATTTATCCATCTCATTGATCATTGCCTCTCCGTACGGTAAGTAACCTACAAATGCAAGAGAGCTATCGCATGGATACCTTCCTACCCACCTCCATAGTACATACCTATTGTACCTACCTGACCATCCACCAACTCAATGTAACATAAAAATTCCATTCCCGCGGCTAATCAAACAAAACAACCATCAAACCAACCAACTCCTTCATCTCACCTCACCTCGCTTCCCCCTCACTCCATTTCACTTATATTTCCTTACCCTTCATCTGACCCCCCACTATCCCACAAACATCATCATAACATCATACAATAACATCATGCTTATACTCATATCCCCAAACCCTCAAAATTCCTTGAAACTTCTCAAAAAAAAAAAAAAAAAAAAAAAAAAAGCCCAGACTTACCCAACCATCAATCACTTCAATCACTTCAGGTCTCATATTCTTCAACCCCCTCAACCCCGATCTGCCAAGCCAATCCAACGCCTCAATCTGCAAATCCGCCTATCTGCCAAGTGATTTATATTGAAGCTTGCCAAGCAAAGGATTTCAGATCGTCAGATTTCAGAAAGTGTATTAATATAGAACTAAGATCTTACAATTCTTTTCAATGACCACTGATTATCAGTGGCTGAACTTATACTATAAGTCTTTAGTGTCATAGCTAACCCAAGTTACTTAGCATGAAGACTCTCTCTCTATTTTGGCAAAACTGAAAAAAATTGTGTGGGTGATCTCGTGAAACGCTTTAGGTAATTGGCATGCTTGGCTATCATAACAATCTCAATTAATGCAAAGCATTCTCACTCTTATCTATACCAAGACGGCATTAACGGGACGGCACGAGCATCACATACTAAATAAAGCCTTTTGGTTTTCATGTGAACTAACTTTTTTGCTTTTCTCATTCTTCAGGAATTACATCAGAGAATCTAAAAGTCGAACAATCCATGAACGCTCATTAAACTATCAGTTACAAACATGGTAACACCTTTCTTCCACAAGGAAAAGGTTTCCACCCACCAAATGCTGCATCAAGCATACAACTACATCAGCATCATCATCATGGGAATTTTTCCGAGATCTAAATCCATACGGAATCCCAGATCTGATGAAAATTTCAAGAAAAGTTACAAACCAAATGCAGTGTCATTATGTATAAGCGTGTCCTTCATCCTCTGGTATCATCTAAAATCCTCCATAACCTGTTGGTTGTGGTGCAAATCCGTTTGTTTGTCCGAACTGGGCTGGAGAAGCACGTCCGGTGGGTCCAGCGGTGATCATAAGACGGTTGCCTCCAAGAATGGGGGTGTTGTCCTCTTCCTGAACCTGTGACTTTTCTCTCAATTTTCTCTCCTCATTGTCCTTCTTTAACTCGGCAATTGTAGAGCTTTGTTGAGCTAAATAGTTGATCATGAATGGCATAGTAAAGTCTGTAAGACCGTGACGCCACGAAACTTCCATGACAACATGGACAGGGATGAGGTCATAGCAAGCATAGAGCATACCGACGTAGCACTCGCGACTACCGATATCGACGAACTAGTAGAATGATTAGCAAGAAAATTAAACTACTGTATGTTGAACTTACATATCTAAGTAGCTCTTCGACAACATCTGCCTTGCCCGAAATAGCAGCAGTCTCAATTGCATCCTTGAAAAGCTTATCTTGCTTCGAAAGAGCAATAGACTTCTCCCAGCGCTTGTTCTTGCGATAGATGTTGGCAGCAATTTGACGGAAAAAGACCAAATCGTGGCGCTCCAATCTTTGAGCAAGCTCGACGGCATCATAGTTATCATAGTTCTCGACCGAATCGCGGAGAGTCTTGTAATCTTCCTCTTCAATCAAGAGATCATTGATGGCACCATTGACAATCTTCTTGTTCTGAGTTTGAACATTAAGAAGGAAAGGCTTGATGAGAGGGATATTGTCTGATTTCTCGAACATCTTGACAACACGGTTGACATCAATTCTTGGCGAGAGGGCCTGGAGAAGATCGGTTATGAGAGATGGCTGCTCTTGAAGATAGAAGTTTAGAGCGCGGTAGTAGATCTCCAAATTGGCCACCTTGATAATAATGTCCTTGAATGAGTGGTGCTCCCATGCGTCCGCAGCTCTCTCCATCATCGCAAGAGCAGCATTGTCCCACTCGTCATAATGGCAGTACAAAAATATCAGCTCAGGCCAAAGGTGAGCTTCCTCACAGGCACGAATCATCTTTGGGATATTGATTCTACTCCAGAAGAGCTTCAAGTGCTCCATTGTACGGTCTGGGTGGTACTTGGAGAGAGCAATTCCTAGTTCAGTGAAAATACCCATATGACTTCGTTCTAAAAATGATAATGTCAGTACATGGTTTCGATATGTTGATAGTAGTAGATATTGACACATAAGAAAATAAAGTCCAAAACTCGTATCATCGTTCAGAAAGCTCTGAAGGGGAATGAGGGGATTGAGGATGCAGAAGAGACGAGTGGAGGACTTCTCATTCTCCATTGTGTTATAGGTCGGGGAAAGGGAAAACGGGGAAGGAACGTACCAAGACCTAACCCTTGCTCAAGTACAGAAATGAGCTCATCAAAGTAACCATTTCGTTCGTATTGCTTTACCAAGCTTTGCAACTCCTCGGCATCAATAATCAAGTTCAGACCACAAATTTGAGCAAGACGGAATTCTTTTTTCTCAACACAAGCAGCGTTGACTTGCTTCCAGACCTTAATGTTATTGGCTTTTCGTGCGCACTCGACCGCAGATTGATATTCCTCGAGGTGAACAAGAGTTGTGGCAAGCTTGGCCCAGTTTGAAATACTGGTGAAGAAGATCTTTGCAGCTTGATGAAAACCTTCAGCGTATGCCTTGTCGCCTGATTCTTCGATATCAGCGACATTGGTTCCTCGGAGGAAGTCCTCAAGTTCGCTGAGTTGATCAGTACGAGCGTATGCAAAAGCAAGCCCAGTGTCAATGGCAGGCTCACGAAGAGTCTTGCGAGCCATGCGAAGGTATTTGATTAAGTCTTCGTCTTTGCCGGCATGAGTAGCAATTTCAATAACCTCGAGGTAATTGCTTGGATCTTCTGCTCTGATATATGACGAAATGCCATCGCTCACACGTAGACCGTCCAATTGGGCCTTAGCAACTCTGCTCCATACTTCTGGTAGTTCCACTCGTTCTGCATAATCCTTTGCACGATCAATGCTGACAATATGCTCAACAAGGACATTAACGGCGCTTGGATGGTCATTGATCTTCTTGTACACCTCAAATGCCTCCTCGTATAGACCGACGTCAATACAGATACCGGCAACGTCTTGTGCGTTATAGCTCTCTAACTTGTGAATATAATCCATAACTCGGCTCTTATCTGCTTTTGTGGCTGTGAGAATGAGGAGATTTTGCAAGCTCTCATTGTCACTAAATGGCGAAGGCTCAAGAACGATCTTCTCGAGCAACTCAATCAGTTCGCCGGGAAGGTCAGCAGTAAGAAAAGCGGAAACCGCGATAGAAACCTTTTCGGGCTCGGTTGACTCGGGAACTGCAGTAGAGATGACTTGATCAATAACAGATCGGCGATGTACATTGTTTTCGCTAAGAACGAAATTCCAAAGCTCTGTGTCAGCTCTCTCCAAAAGATAGCGAGCTTGAGCCTTATACATGGAGTTCTCATTGGTGATGTTGACAAGTTCGAGGTCATTGTTTCCCTTTCGGAAGCAAATGATCGCTTTAAACAGTTAGCCAATGTTCTTCATTAAAGCTTAAAAAAATCCAGTCAATGTGAAATATTTAGCAGCAAAGTCGTAAAAATCGGTGCGATGAATAGGTACGTGTCTAGCGATTGTGTAATGAACAGCAAGGTGCATTTCCAGAAGGAAAGAATGAAGCATGAAGGCATAAGTGCACCCTTGGACGGTTCTGAAAAAATCGCCATGACAGATTGTGCAACTTTTGGACGTTTGGAATGGGTGAATATTCGAACACGGATATTTACAACGCGTAAATTGCCCGAAATACACAGGGGCAGTCGGAGCCGGCGAATCCAGTATCCACGTTGGAGTTGAGTGAAGAAAACTTTATACATACCAAGCGATGGATCTCTCTTGCTACAATAATTTCCAACAACTATATAAAAGTTAGTTATGATTCCATTGTCCGTGAAAATGTAGGAGATATACCCAATGTATCATATTGATCATTACTCTTGAGGAATGCCTCTGGATTGTTGTTGCTAGACTATCGTTAGCGATCATGCACCGTGCACAGTAATCTGATGAGCATACCTGTCGATATAGATCTTGGCAAGGGCATTTACAATAGCTTGTTGCTGGTTGCCAGCTGCCAAAGTGGCCTCGAGGAATGGCAACAGAAGCTTAAGACGGTTTCGGGTTTCGACCTCATGAACAAGTTCATCAATAGGAATAGAAGCATGGTTGACTGTGTTCAATAGATTCTTGATGATTGACTCATCACAATCAACATCAAGTAATGCACCAATGACAGCAGGTGTTCGGGCAGGGTTGACTCGTTGAACATAAACTTCAATCGATTGAAATTGTTGGTTTTGGTAAAGATAAAGTACCAACTCATGGATGAAGTTGAAACGATCACAAACAATGATGAGTGGTAACTGCTCGGCCAATTTGGCTTCCTTCAAGAAGTTCTTGACCTTTTCGGCCGGGTAGAAATTGCTACTTCTAACAATTCTCTCGACCTCGGTCATGTTACCCATTGTAACGGAGGCTTGGATGTATTTGAAATTTACATCTGGGTCTTCGCTCAAATTCACAATGCTACCAAGGTAGTGGAATAGACCTTCGGCAGTCTTGTACTTCTCGAAAAGATCAATCAATCTGACGGGGCCGAGCAACTCTGAATATTTGACGGCGATTTGAACAACAGCCGCAAGATTCTGGCGGATGTTAACCTTAAGCATAGCATCAAGACAATCTAATGATTGTTCGAGGGATAATCGACCGAAGTAAGCGGTGAGCCAGTCTTGACTGAAAGTTGGGGATGCCACGATATTGACGATAACGCGTTTGATGGCCTCAGGATCTTCATAATGTTCCAAAGCTCTTTGAGAAAGGCCGGCTTGTTCACACAATTGTGCAATTCTAGGTTTATCATAGTGAGAGAACATATCATTGCCAAGAATGGCGTCAGCGACTTGAGGAGCACTCATGAGATTCATTTCAAGAAGGCGAGTCTGCAAGGGTCCTTGCTCAGGCTTGTTGTCCTTTAATGCATCAAGCAGGAAAGCGGTTGCAGGTTGAACCATTCCTTGAGACTGGAATACGTCAACGACACGCTCAATATCAACGAGAGAACCACCTTCGGTATTCGCCAATTGAGTGGCGAACTCAGCTCCTTTTTCGGGGTTGATGGAGATAATGTTACGGAGTAACTGCACATAGTCTGGTTGGTATCCTGCTTGTTGGGCATAAGGCAAGATCTTCTCAAATTGACCACTCTCTGCAAAAGCAGCAACAACTTTATGGGGAACATTGGCCTTGAGGTAGATAGCAAGCGCAAGCTGGGTATCTTGTACGCGGACAATATCACCCAATTCTTCAGAGCAGTCGAGCTTATTTTCTTTCATCCACTTTTCAAGAAGATGCTTTCGGTTTTGGGCCAAAACAGGTCGCACAAGCTCCAAAGTCTCATGTTTGTTTAACGATCCCTTATCAAGAAGCATACCAAAGTATTGCAAGATAACAGATAATTGTCCTGGTACAGGCGGCAAGTTCTTTAGACGGTCGATAGTCTGTGGGGTTCGCAAGAAGCCGCGAGGGGAGTTTGCCGCAATCTTCGAAGCTTCCGAGTAATTTCCAGCAGCCAAAAGTTGCTCGAATTGGTTGGCATAGAGGTTATCAGCACCAGGTAGACCGGCTCTTGAGGCAAGCTTGACGGCTAACCCGGAGTTTGCAGGATTTTGAAGGAGGTATGGAATAACTGTTGTTTCATCAACGGATACAGATAGCACTTGTCCTCTTCGGTTAACACCAACGAGTCCCGCAGATTCCGAGTCACTAGCTGTAATGAAGATCGTCTCGCTCGAGATGCGGTTCATGAAGATACATGTACCAGTCTCAAGATCGTAGAGATGGATAAAGCCGTATTTGGTGACCAAATAAATGATGCTATATTTTTGTGAAACTTGCATGGCGACTGGGAAGTCGTTTACTGCCTCAGCGGGAAAATATACATCGACGGCCTTCTTCGAAAATGTTGGGTTGGAAGCTTGGTGATCGACCTCGACTATGTGTAGCTTTGCGCCAGTAGCAGTTCGAACAGAAAACGTGAAAACCTTCGTGTCGGCAGGGGCAGCTTCTAATCGTAGTGTGCCGAATGCTGCGGCGTGACCCTCAATTGCCTGACTGATACCTCTATCTTTCGAATAAAGTTGCATTGCTCCGACCACTCGTCCTTGTTGTTGTGTAATGCCCACGACTACCATCCACTTTCCATCACCGCTAACACGATAATTGATGATTTGACATCCCTAGAATAATATCAATACCGTTTTAGCCTTGAGTAAACACCAAAGAACTTACAGAAAGATTTGGATTTCTCTTAAAAACCTCTACTGGAGCTGCTTGATTTGGGTCAAAAACATCCCAGTGATAGACTGTGGTATCGGTCACCAATCCCAAGCTTGTCTCACTGAACCATTTCCAGAAAACAACGTCTTCATTCATGGTAGCAGACTTTAGTTTGGCCTTGGCACCCAAGTCGAATATCTGTAGGGTCCTCGATTGTGCCTTCAAGGCAATGACCTGCTTCGACCAGTGCATAATAGCACTATCCGCCTTGATAGGTCTTCGAGTGACGGCATTGTTTTGCTTTAAATCAACTATGACGACCTCTGGCTGCGAAGCTTCGTTCTTCTTCTCTCGTACGCAGATGTAAGAATCTGACTCCAGTGTCTGTTCGAATTGATTAGCAGAAGGTTAAAGCTGAAAGATGGATAGCTAGATAACTTACACATGAATTAAAACCTATCGATTGTGCCTATAAGCTTTATTGTTAGCAAGTCGTACTGAGATGAAATCCTGAGACTCAAGATGTTATGGCTGAAAGAATGGCGGGAATAGCTATGTTGTGGTTGGCACATACCTCAACTCCGACACTTGTTAACTAAATGAATGTTAGTAAACACAGATTCAACAACTCCATCATCGCAAAGCTTATATCATACCTGGAGAAGCTCCGTAAATTTTATTGGGAGTGGACCCATCTTTGCTGATTCTCTGAATCTATGCGATCAAAGGAGAGAGGTCTCCTTTAATTGTTAACCCAATGTAGTGGGTAAGCTATCTGCGCAAACAGGCGCTGTTTACCCAGAAACGAGCTCAATTAAAAACAGACGCAGATTTGAAAGTACAAGTATTGTTGAAAGTAATTAAGAGAATTTGAAAATTACCCAGAGAGGATAATGCAGTGAAATATGAGATTGAAATGTGGAGAGGATATGTGGTTGTAATTGCTTCTAAAACTGGCCTTGTCATTCGCGACGACGACAATCAACGGGCTGGATCAATGAAGCTAGGAACAAGCACGCTAGTCCAATTTGGTCATTCAGGTAAGCCGCGTCACATGACTAAATATCCAAGGGGAACGTGGACGTTTTGTCATTTTCTTACCAGCACTCGAAGTCTCGCGTTCACGTTAACAACTCTTTTTTTGAGGATGATATTGAAGTCATCCGTAGAGTCTTTCTTAGCATAATATAATCTTCAGTGCATGCATGGTTGTCTTTCAAGCCCTATATCGTACAGTTACGCTTTATATCAAAAAGATCAAAATGTATTTGTGCCGCACCGTCATCGTTCCTGCTCATCTGTTTGAAAAACGTATTGATAAGATATCCAACTGTTCATTTCTGCAAGTCATTTTGCTCCTAGCGCTAGTGTTGAGACTACCTATTAGTATCTAGTCAGTAAGCAAGAACATCTTCTATATACTCATGATCAATCCGAGTTGTATTGCATCAGATATTCGACTGCTGTTGCTACTTCTTCCATCCCTAACATGTCCCCTTCCTACGAATTACTCAACCAGGAAGTTAATAACCCATGTAGTATCGTGATTATTGAAACAGCACGAGGCTTGATGATCCGTAGTTCTATTGAGTCTCTTGTAGTAAGTTACATCCAAAATTCCGATTTTTAGCAAATGTCGTACATAATTCTTCGCACTTGATCGCTTACTCTTATTTCTGATATTGGACCCTTGTCATAATGAAGCTGTGATGATATTTCTTGGTGTTATCCTCATCTAGAGCAAACAGTTCTCACTGAGAGGTATTCCATATCAAGATTGAAATGATACTGGAGGAAAGGCGGTCCTCACAAAGTGCTACTATCTTTCTTTTAATGCTTTCGCAGGGTATCAAACACCACTAATATTTCAACAACTGCAGAACCTCCAATTGCCTCTTTAAATGGTGATGTGTGATACTAGCTTCGCCTCCTTGATGGATTAAGTGACGGAATATAATCTTCCATTGGCCGGTGATATCGTACCAACTTCACTTTCTCAGTTGTCATTAATCTCAAGGGGTAAAGCGCATCGATAAGAAGCACTCGATGTTTTGTTTCGTAACTTTGCAGCCAAGAATTTTTCATAATTATCTGCCCTTCAAGATATTTTTCCCTTCTACCCTTTCACTACAGATGATACATACAAGCAACAATGCGCAAAGGCTGCTTCGGAGTTGCAAAAGAGGAATAAATGTGATAGTTATCCAATTCGTTCTCTAGCGTTCAATGAAATATTGAATGCAATCGGCAGAGATTGTGGATGTCTTTGGTTAGATTATCGTTGAGAACGACGGATGCACAAGTTGACAAAAACATGATTAGCATTTTTCTGTTTTATAGATTGGTAGTTGAATGGCCAATCACTTTTCATCAAAATTTTCGACATACTGATGTTGATGGAGATATCCTGGCAAAGATTAAAATATTTCTGCTCCTTTGATTGTTGAAAAGCACATAAAATTAGAGCCCCGTGGTCTGAAAAGCATTGGTCTAATACCCTGAACCACCAATCGTGCCGGCCATATTACCTTCTTCAAAACTCATATATTTAACTGATTTATTTTTGCTCTAGAAGAGTTCTTTAAGCTATTCCTCCTTCGCTGGAACACTTGTGCGGGCCATTTGCATTTCTCTCCAATACCAACAACCAACTAATGCAGCTCCTGGTCCAACAACCAGATTGGCTAGAAGTAAAAGCGCAGCAGCTTTTCCAACGTCAACATTTGTTCTACCAACACGCTTGATATCCCAAACTGCATTACAACACCAAGCATATGATGCAATATACAAACTCCAAAATTCGACCAAGAAGTAGTTTCGGAGCTCAGCTGTAGCATTGGGGATGAACACTAAAGTGAGGGATACATTTGGATTGTTAGAAAACAGGATATTTGAGAGGACGGTGGTGTGGAGTGCAACGCCTAGAGCAAATGTAGTAAGGTAGATACCTTTGAGATACGGGAAATCCTTTGGTTCTTCGGCTGCGTTAGGTGTTCCGCTTGGTGGCGGGACGAGCTTCTTCAAGATCATTCCACCAATAAAGGTCAGAAGAGATGCAATCATAGGCGATGCCCACCATATTGCGTCGAAAAGCTTCAGCGATAGCCTGGCTTTTCCATGGTACGAATACTAAAATTGTTGGGATGACATATCCTATTATAACAGAAGGCAAGATCACTTTGACGTAGTGAGCCGGCACTAGACGTGATAGCGGCCACCAGTAGGGCTCAGCGTTGGAAAATATAGTGTATCCCGTATAGAATAATGGTATGATAACGCCAAAGCCAAGCCATTGAGATAGTGCGAACCACACCGTTGGTCTGAAACAAAAGTCAACTCTCGAAAATGTAGAAAGGGTAATTCAAGCGGGACTAGGGGTTCCTTACACAGCTACAAGATTCATGTCATTGCGCTTTCGACAAGCCTCGATCAGCCAGATAGACACTGGCTGGATCAGCATACCAAAGAAATAGAAGCTTAGCACCGCCAGGCTGTCGTCACTTTTGGCGGCAAGTCTCGGGCTTCGCAAAATAGCTGCAAATTGGTCTGCGAGGCCCTCATTCTTAGAATGAACCCACATGCCATAGTATGCAGATATAGCAAGACAAATGTAGAGCAACATTTGCCACCAACCTACCGAGCCTCTCAATGCTGGGGGCTTCGCAAGTTCATCTTTATAGGGAATCAATTTTGGACGCGGTGGAAGCTCAACCATATCCAACTTTTCGGCATATGCCTGATTCCCGGAGAAGTTGAACATTACATCTTCTGTATCTGTTATTGGCAGCAAAGTTAGAGCAATAAATTTGTGCAAAGGATCCTCCATTGCTTCTGTGCGTTGCTGTTCGTGAGATGCATCTTTCAGCGTTGTGACTCGACTTTCGCGCAGTTCCTGTAGATCTGCAAACATCTTTATTAATTCTAAGGTCCTTGGCTTAGGATTCTTTTTCAAAAGCTTCACCAAGGAGTTCACAAATGCGGCGGAGGTCTCGACTGCCGCATTCCCTCCGTGGCCACCAATTGGGTTGAACTTGTGCGCGGAATCGCCAATAGTAACGATTCTTTCGTAGTACCATTTCTTGTAAACATATTCAGGTAGTGCTGTTAGTGTGGAAGTAATCTTCCTTTCTTGAAGGACTTTGAAGCTAATCTCAGGGGTGATGGGGTCATTTTCATGCTCCTTCAGTACCTTGGCCTCGTCTTCCTTTGTATAACGAGGGATGTCGGGTCCATATAAAGTTTTTGGGTTTTTGAAAAGGTAAAACCAATAGACACGGCCTTCTGGCCCGCCATTGATGAGGTACGAGTTCTTCTCGCGGAAAACCGAATGCAGATTCCCAGGTTCAAGCCCCTCAACGGGGTTTGAAATGCCGAAGATACAACTGTAGTCGCAAGGAGGGGCTAATATTCCGTCAGTTTTGAATCCCAAACTTCTAAAAGAAGTTCCGAGGCCAGGCCATTCGCATATAGTATGGATATTCGACTCCCTCTTCGGCCCACTTCTATATATACTCGAAACCGGAACATTATGAAGGATCGACACATCTTAAAGGTACTAAACACATAAGAACATACCTTTATGCTCCCCTGCAGGTATATAACCAGGGGTTCTCTCATTCGCTAACCTCCACATTTCGGAGCGGACGGTACTATGGATACCATCACCACCAATCAATACGTCTCCTTCGAATTCTGATCCATCAGTCATTGTAGCCAAAACACCCTTCTCGTTCATGTCAACTTTTGCTAAGCGCTTCTCGGTGATAACCTTGGACTTGTCCCTGATGTTGTCGTATAGGACCTGCAGGACCGATTGTCGATCGAGGAATAAAATAGGATATCCATGTCTGTACAAAATCAGAATAAGACCTTAGTGGTTGAAAGAAAGGATTTACCTCTGGACGAATGAGTTTCTCATTCCCGAGTGCCCTGCTATTCTCTCTCCCTTGCTGTTGCGGAAATTGAATTTCTCGACGGGCGGTGCTAGTCCAAGGATAGTGTCAAACAATCCTAATTGATCCAGAATTCGATTCCCGTTCGGAAGCAGTCCTATACTCGCTCCCACTTGAGGCGCTATTTTTGGATATGCCTCTAGAATGATGAAATCGATGCCATTCAGCTGCAGCATGTTCCCCAACACTAAACCTGCAACACTTCCTCCAATGATAACGACCTTAAAAGGTTTGTCGTTAGCCATAGTGACAGCTAAGTGTTGCAGAAGTCAATGCGTTGTCTTGCAGTTGCAGGATTCCTGGTGCAGGTGAAACTTGTTACGAACTTTATTGTTTTTTTACAAGAACAAAGTAGAATCAAGCATAGCTATATACTCGGGTCCATTTTTGGGCAGTTGAGATCCTATCTCACACGTGGATAAGGAACTAAGTTACCAATTTCCAATTCTGATGCATGTTGAATAACGGGTCCCTTACTCCCCTAAAATCTTATTGTTTAGCAGATATTTTCCAATATGTATTACCTAATTGGTCAAGTGTATTTGCATAAGCCAAATTGTGGCTTGTGAGGAGATTCGGAATAACAAATGGCAGGATTTTAGTGAAAATTGATGGGAAAATGGTCTTCCAGTGATGAATTTTATTCGTTGATTTATATGGGGTGACATGCCATATTACATGAATTCAGGGTAGTGGGGAATATTGGCATACCCATGAATTAGAATTTCAATGGATTTTCATGCAGTATTTTGAAGATAAGAAACTATTGTGCATCTAGTCTCAGGGTCCATTGATCGATACTTTTCTCCGGAATGGTATGAATCAGTGCTATGCAGTTCTTGTCCATTAAAGTTATGCTTGAATAGCTGAAATACCACATTCTAACCAAAATCAAATGATAAAGCGTCTTGCCACTCTGAAAATAATTTAAAAAAATAAATCATAAAGATCGTGTTATACCAATGACTATTGGTTTTCATCGATAAATTGAATGGTAAATTATTTCTCTTCCACAGTGGAGCAGGTTACTAAACCCCGTAATCCAGTAGTACGGGTTCACATGCATAAGACAGAGAGCCAAAAATGCATTAATGCAAAAGTTCGTGCGAAAGATCATGCAAAAGATCAGTTTTCGACACCCTCATCAGTCCGGTCATTACAGATCCGTTCGGAACACCATCCGACCCGTCAAAACGTCATCGGATGTCATTTCCGCAGGTAAAGACTAGGAATACCGGACAAGTATCTATACTGTACTATTGCTAATATCATTTGGCCAGTATTTCCACCTGTCAAAATAACATTCGGGATAACCTGGGGGTATATACCGGCTGGTCTTCGCGGCTGACGCGCCGTGTCCAGCACTGTAAAGGATCACGCGGAAATATGGCCGGACGCGGTATAAATACATAAGCTACCGGAACATCATGTACGTTCCCCTTTCGCTTAAGCACTGAAGATTCTCTATATCCACCCTCGCTTAATCCCGCCGGCCGATTGGCTAATTAGCCTAAGACCAATGTAGATTTTAGACTTTCGGGATAGAAAAACCAATTAAAAGTGGGTTATATAATGCATATATAAGTGGAGATACGTGGACGCCGCAGAGTTCTGCTAACCTGGTCATGATTACCATAGCCAGTGGCGTTCATAAAAGGAAAAAAAGAAGATATACTCTCAAGGGCAGAGACTCCATGCTCTCCACTTCTAAGTACTTGTGAAGTTTAAACTCTATTTGCTATGGCCGAATAAGGGAAGGAGAGTATTTCCGTGTTTTAATGAAAAGCAAAGTGAGAGTGGAACCACTTCGCCTTTAGAGGCTATGAAGCTCCAGTTACCCGTAACTCTAGAATAGGCCTTTTCAAGTGGAAAGCCCTTCCCAAAAGAGTTTGCCTCGGCTCTTTGGCCGCAATGAAGTATCAAAGAAGATACTAATAGCTGAGCCCTTTGAGAAATGCTATTGGGTTTTCCTTATTTGCAAAAAAACGATAGTCAAATGACATCTGTGAAGAAAGAAGAAACTCGCTGTGTGTTGATCTCTTCCCTTTGGACATTACCGGTATGGCTTCCGCCGGCACTTGGACAGCTCGTTTATGTTGGTTTGTCAGTTGTAAGGTCTGCACAGATCAATAAGCAATACTTTTCCTTGATCTTGACATTGCTTTACTTTTTCTTCGCACGTCGAGGCCTTCCAAAAAAAAAAAGACTGAAAGTATGGAGTCTCTTCGTTTTGATCTCAGTAATTTGACGTTAAATGACTGACCAAGTCCCCGCAAAGTTTATTTTATCTGGTTCGGAATAATTTCATCCTCCTGAATTCGGTGGTCTTATACCGGCATTCTCCTTGCAATATCTTTCTTGCGCCAAACGACGCCCAGAAGTTAACGGTGTTTTTACTTGAGCACCAATCGCGTCACTATGGCTTTGGAGGAAAGGGCGCTGACTATTGTCATCGTCAATTTTGTGTTCCTTGGTGTATCGACTATCACGTTAGCATTGAGATGTTTCGTCCGCTTGACCCGTGAAGCTTTTGGTATAGACGACTGGATGATCTTATTGGGATGGGTATGTTGGACAGCTTTCTTCCATAGTCTGAATATTTTGCTGATTCCATATAGGCTATGTTCGCAGTGAACGTCTGCATGTCGTCGATGGCCGCCGTTCATGGTTTGGGTGTTCATAACATGTCAATGACTGTCACGGAGATGGCACCTGCAATCAAGGTCGGTACATGAGTTTAGGAAGCGAAAACAACATGTAGACTAATCAGTGAGAATAGTATTTTACCATCTTCCAACTGTTTACATTGACAGGTACATTACCAGTCAAAGCTAGCATCTGCCTTTCCTTATTTCGCATAACACCCAACCCTATCTATAAGAGAATACTCTGCGCAATCATGACAGGGTCCATAGTGACAGTTCTTATTGGAGACATCGTCGTTATTGTAACATGTCGACCTATGAATTTCACCTGGGATAAAACCATTCCCGACGGAAAGTGCAGCAGTATTAACGCCATCCTCGTTCTGAGCTACTGTTTTTCCGCCATGAACATCATCACCGACTGGTCCACTGCCATTCTTCCCGCAGTCATAGTCTGGGATTTGAAACTCCCTCCCAGGCTCAAGATTGCTATTAGTTTCCTGTTGGGAATGGGTTTCTTCGCTAGTATCGCCACCATTGTGCGCCTCAAGTATTTCCCCGAGTACGCGAAAGCAGTCGATTATCTCTATGGCGTGGCCCCTATCGTGTGGTGGTCGACCGTCGAAATCGGTCTAGGAATTATAGCTGCCTGTCTTAGTACACTCAGACCTCTCTTCCTTTTCGCTCTAGGGACTAGCAATACTGGTCCCTCCGATGACGAGGATGCTCCTCGGACCATCGGAGCGCCTCACCAGAAAGGCTACATGAAAGCCCGAGCTATCAAACTCCGCGATATCAACGACGGCTTAGCCACTACGATGGTATCGGGCGTCGGGAACTATACTGAAAGTCTGAATACCAGCAGCGATGGGGGCGATGAATTGAGCCAAAAGGGAATCCTGCACCACATCCCCGAACAGCCCACCAAACCCCCGTGTACAGAAAAAGACACGGGGATTTTAGTTACTCAAAGTTATAAGATTGAGGATAACAATTTTGCCAGGGGTAAAGGTCATAAACATAACGGGAGTAATGCCTCGGGCGAAAGGAAAATTCAGGATATAATATGAGTTAATGGTATCAGACAAGACTCTGACCTATGTGTGGGCACGACATTCAAGAAATGATTCGTGATTTTATGGATAATAATGAGTATGAGAGTTGCTAGACAATAGACTTGGAAGTTGAACGATACCATCTGGGCATATATATACGGAGTATATGGGTAGAAAATAACGGCCATAAACAAAAATTGATATTCAAAATCTAATATTATTGATCACCCTTTTCTTAACCGTGAGAAAATGATCATTTAAAGAAGCATCATTGAAGTTGATAAGATCACAAGCAATTAAGAAATGCTTAAGCTCTGGATATTAGATGATTGACAAGAGCTCGAAAAAATCAGATTCTTTAGTGAGTACTGGGGCCGTCATTGTTCTGATATCTATCCTAATAGCAATGATTTAGGATAATAATTCTGTTCGGGCAAATCCAACCAATCAATTTATCCACATAGATCAAAGAATCAAGGTAAACTGCACATCAAGTTCAAGACAAATCTCCTGGATCAATTTCTGATCCCCCAACATTGATTAATAAGTAGTAGAGTCTGTTATTTTATCCCCTCTATTCATCCCATCTACACATGGTCCATTTCCCACCCACCCACTCACCCGCCCATCCCATCCATCTATCCATCTATCCATCTATCTATCGGATCCCTCACTTAGCTGTTGCATGCATTGAATGCCCGAAGCATTTCTACCCCCTAACCATCATATCATACAAGAAGACTTATTTCCCCACCTATCTCATTAAAATTCGTAAGTAGCCAAGTAGCTAAATCTCTCTTCTTCATTAAAGATCCCAAACTCCAAGAGGGTATATGTTATACATGTACAGCCAGCCAAGCACAAAAAAGCTCCCGTGCCCAAATGATCTAAAACTCCGAATGTCAACTTGAGATCGAAATCGAAATTAAGCAGCACCCATCTCAATATTTTTTCCCTTGACACTTTTCCACTCAATTGCCAAACTACCAATGATAGTCAAGGCAGCCATAACCGCCGCTACCAAAAATGATTGTGTAAGTGCATTGTTATAAGAAATTGTCACACCAGCCAAAAATTCCGGAGCGATAGTTTTTTGAATGCTAGTAGCACCCGTACTTAAAACCACTGCTGGATTCAGATCCGGTACATAGTGTGCCAAGTTTTGAGAAAGTTTATTCGTAAAGACGTTTTGACCAATTGATACGAAGAGGGCACCGCCGAGAGTTTGCACAAATATGATGACTGAAGTACCGGTTGGAACTTGGGAGATATCGAGGACTGTTTGGACCGCAATGAGAGGCTGTTGCATACCGAAGCCAATACCAATACCTGCAAGACATTGATAGCCAATCCAGGCAGCATGATTGGTGTCTGGCTTGAAGGTGGTTAATAGGCCGATTCCGATTGCTGCGATGAATGATGAGACTATCATGAGCGGTGCATAATAGCCGATTGTTGTAACACCAACACCAGATATGATACTGAGGGTTATTGTTAGTATGACCGTATACAATTGACAAGAGGGATTATACAAACCTAACTATTACCAAGGTCAAAACCATAGGAATATTAGAAATACCAGATTTGACAGCCGAATCACCCTTAACGGCTTGGAACCAGATGGGAAGATAGTAGATCAAAAGGAGGAAATATGATCCGAGGCAGAAAGAGAACCATGCAGCGGACCACATGCTTCGCTTTTTCATCATGTTCGGTGGTACTGTTGCACTGTCACCTTTCCAAATTGTATTGTATGGCGACAAATATTCCAATCAATACTCCGAAGAGTACAAACAAAGCAATGATCCGACCATTGCTCCAGGGGTATTTAGTGCCACCCCATTGAAGAGCAAGCAATAGACAAATTATAGCGGGGATAAAGAATGCGGTACCGAGAAGATCGAACTCCTTTACACGCTCACTCCATGGGAGCTCCGCAACAGCTTCTCTATCTGGGGCCTTGAAGAAAATCAGAATGACAATAACGGTGACTAGGATGTCAAGTGGTTAGTAGTTACTTGCCATGGAAAGCTTTGGAAACTCACCAGCTCCGATTGGAAGGTTGATCAAGAAACACCATCTATTTCCCGAGTTAAAAATCAGGACAATACATTCAAAAAGCCGAGGTTTGACAAAAGGGAATGGAAGACTCATACCTCCATGTTGCTTTATCAGTAAAAACACCTCCTAACAATGGACCAGCAACAGAAGCAATTCCATACATAGCTCCAATAATACCAGTAAACATTGGTCTCTTAACAAGTGGTACCGAATATGCGACAATAATCAAAGCACCCGAGAAGATTCCAGCACTTCCCAAGCCAGCAATAGCTAGCTCTACCAATAATTAGAGCAACCGAATTTGGCGCAACGCCACAAATAAGACTGCCGAGCTCAAAGATACCAATTGCAATAAGGTAAACCCATTTTATTGAAAAATAAGAATAGAATTTTCCAAAGAGGAGTTGAAAAGAGGCGGTAGTGAGGAGGTCTGCGGATGCATAAGATTAGCTATTCAGTTTCTAATTTCTTCCCCATGGGGAAACCAAAACCAAAAACTAAAGAAATATTGATGGTTCTTACATGCAGATCCGTACCAACCAACGTCGTCCAACGAGTGGAACTGATCCGTAATCTTGGGAATGGCTGTGGCGATAATCGAGTTATCCTATTCACTAATTAGAATCTGGATCTCCGAACCAACAGCATCGCCTAGAACCGAGGGTGAGAAACTTACTAGTGCCATCAAGAAAACCGACAAACACAATGCCAAACTAATCAATTGTAACTTAAGACCAGTTGGATATTCTACCCCCTCCGCACTAGTCATTACTCTATTCAACTCCTCCTGTTGTACCTCAGCAGCACTCTTCGTCTTCTTCAACTCTATAGGATTTTCATTGTCGCCTTCATGAATAGAGGGAATGGCTGAAGCTTGCTTTTCTGCTGAATCAACATCAGATTTCATAGCTTCACGCGCCATAATTGCTTGCTCTGCGTCGGATTTCTCATGCATCGTACTTGACGAAGTGGATGATGCACTTGTCATAGGTGGTAATTTTTCATCCGTCATCATTACCGTTCGTTAATTAGTTTCTTCTGAGTTGATAGGACAAGACTTCTTAAAAAGAAGCAATGGAGTATGTAAACAGATGAGATTACCTCAGTAGTTTGAGGCAATAATCTTCTGTATGTTGATTAATCAAGATTTATATTTTTAAATGTACAGTACGGCAGGTAGGTGGAAGGGTATACAAGGTAGCTTATATAAATTGGAACCTAGCTAGAGCTCACGGTCGAATTCGGCCGGTGATACGACCCGCGAAGACGGACGAAGGAACAAAATTAAACGGAGGGTCGAAGATAAAACGGAGTTAGAAATTCTATCAAAATCCGATTGGACGGTATGATTAAAAATCCATTTGTAATACAGTCAAGTGAATTGATGTAAAGGAAAAGTAAAAAGTATAAAGGAAGAAGGAGACGAGAAGTATCAATCTAGTAACCAACCTGACGTATATCCGGTAGACTAGGGCAACGTTAAGAATTCTTTGATTTCAAAGTTGGGTCAATTAGGGTCACACTTTGTAATATCTTATTAATATCCATGGATAGTATTGATAGATCTAGACTAATCACAAAGCTACTCCAGAGGAAGTTTTATCTGGAGTTCTTCATGATCATAAGATATTATATTGATCAATCAACATCCCATCCCTTGAGATTTCAGGCCAACTCTTACTAGATATAAGCCGCCTTTAACATATCACTCATATCATTCATATCACTAGTGTCTTCGAGTAAATTATCCAGATTCAACGTGTTCTTATTATTAGCCATACATCCTCGTTACCGCCCCTTCCCAGATCAGCCACTACTGCCACGACCGCCACAACCAAGATCATCCTTACATATCATCCAGACTAAACTTGGCATCAATCAATACAGTAGCTTGCGAAACATCAGAGACTTTTGAGAACTCGGAACTTTTAGCATAGTTATTAAAGCAGTATCGATGGGACCATATGACATCTAATCATCTTACGTAATTCCTTACCAAACCACTAGCAAGCTTTCAAGCGACAAGCCATCTCACACTACCTATCTCAGGTAAAGATCACATTGTTGTCGAAACCATTTGGATTGAAGATTCTGCTCTCGTATTTGTGGTTGTATTTTTTATTCAATTCCAATTTTTAGCGATAGTTTAAAGGTACCTAGGTAATCATGGTTGATACTTGGTTTCCTATATGGAAACGAGCCAAGCTTAGTAGTTCTTACTCCCAAAAGAGAGGGCACTGGAAAGTGGGCTCATGGAAGCGATCGATCATCGAGGATGGCGTGTAGACCACTGGAAAGATTTTGCTTGTAAAGGGAGTTGACGAGGGAAAGCTTGAGTGCTTGAGGATTTATAAGACTAGTTACATATTCAAGTATCTAAGGTTAATCAATAATTGAAAGGAAAGTATTCGAAAACCTCCTTTCTCTCGCCCTTCCTCTTCCTCTTCTTCTTAGTCTTACTACTTGTTCCCTCACCAAATTGCATATTTTAGTTTCCCGCATAGACAAGTATCAAATCCATTCTCTTCCTCCTTTCATCATCCACCTCATCCCACTATCCCTCCAACAATCTAGATTCTTCCATTCACCTCGCTCCCTACATACCAGCCGCATTAAAATTTCAATATCCATATCTAACCAATCATATTTCAAGTAATGCGAGACCATCAAATCATCAAATCACCACATCAGAATTAAAAGAGTCACCGCAAAAACATGGACTCGGGAGTCTTCAATTGTCCGATAGGTCTTGGCCACAAAATGCAATAGTGTACCCTCTCAATGCGAAAGGAACTCGCTTTGATTCCTCTAGACGGCATGACTCGTAATGAGGAACTCTCGGTCTCTCACATCGATCGGAATGTTGAAAAATCCGAATAAGCAATAACAATACCTGAAATATTTCACCCAACCAATTCATGTCTTGGAATTGAGAGGAAACCGAATCATCTCACGATCTGATGACGGACAAGGAATGCCACTACCCACTTCATCTTGTGAGGAATATGAATTTTTAAACAATGGTAGAATGTACGGCGGCGAATCATGTTGGTCCGTTTCGTGAGCTGAATATTGAATATAATCTACATAGATACGGCCGTAACTCCATGGGCAAGATGAATCATTATGATTAATAGTATATCACAATACGATTATTTATTAGACTACCTACTACGTATACAAAAATCGACCCAACCTCACTCACAATCAAAGGGAGGGCGTCTCGATTCACGCACGATTCACGGCTCACGATTTACGAGGTGCTATGGACGCAGTGTTGATTGATATTTACGTACAACAGTAACCTACTTAAGTTGACCCAAGTAAACAGGAGAACTCACAATTCGACTTTGACTTTGAAGCCGAATCCGAATATGAATTAGCATCGATGTGTTATCACCAGATGGCATTATAGTAGAATTCATAATCCATACTTCAAAATGTAAAACCTCAATCCATAAAACAAACAAACAACCCATCTGCCTACCTACTACATCTATTAATTCCAACTGCAAGTCCAACCTCATTCCAATCTCAACATCTCCACCCATCCATCTCACTCCCACTCTTCCACACTGCTTTCCCAAGCTCTAGAACATCATCGGATACCTAGATATTGCCATCTATCCAAGAACAAAATACTGCAGTAGTAATCCGTGATTTTTGCACGGAAGATTTATATCTTATCAACTTCGATTAGTCCCGTCCGTCTCTTACCGTATAAATTAACTTTTGATCTACAGTGGAAAACATAAGCTCACGTCAATTCAAGTCGCCAAGCACGGGGTAAGTTTTAGCTAGCTCTTGAGGCGAGACATCTAACTTTCGGTTCAAACTTTTTTGATTCACAATCGTAGAAAATCAACAATACTGTAAAATATTTTCATTATCGACCATTTTAACTTTTGAATTCTCCGCCCAATCTATCAACTCTCCCTTGAGTACTAGGTATGCATAAGATGACCAGAACAAGCCAAGAGCCCAGAGATACCGAGACTTCCTTTGTCTACTACACCAATGCATCACAAGATAGATCGCTGCATTTCTTTCACTTCCATATTGAACTTCCTAAGCTATGTATGAAAACATCATTTCCTTCATTTAAGAAGTGCTTGGATCAAGAGTTACACCAGCTGCAATGGTGGCCCAACCGATCAATCTCCAATGCTTTTCAATACGGCGACTAAGCGCGACCTTCTCTCCAATGTTGGTGCAAGCAGGGTTTGTTAAGAGTAATTTAGCTGCATCTTGCTTGACAGCCATAACCTTAGCACCAGTAGCAGTGGATCCAATATTGACCATGAGAACCTCGTTCTTTGTGAGCTTGGTAACCTTGGCTTGCTTACCATCAGCAGTCTTAACACCCAAGAGACGACGCAAAAGATAATAGTTGACTTCGATTTCGATGTAGATATCAGGAAGACGACCCTTAAGTCCGAGAACGAAACCGACGAGACGATCGGCACGACAAAGAGTTGGATCAATTCGAGTACCAACACCAATAAGTCCTCCCGGAACAGCATATTTCAACTCGTTGTTCTCAGAGTTAAGAGTGATGATTCTGCTGAAAATTGGTTGACACTTAACACCTCCCTTTTCGTCACGAGAGACGATACCAGGTCTAATCTCGATTTCGTCACCCAACTTGATGACACCGTGCAAGATACTTCCACCAGCAACACCACCCTTCAACTCATCGATTTCGGCACCTGGCTTGTTGACATCGAAGGATCGAATGACAATCATTTGTGGATCCATTGTGAAATCTCTTGGTGGGACAGGGATGGTAGATACAAGAGCTTCGTTGACGGCATCGATGTTGAACTTCAACTGGGCGGAGATAGGAATGATTGGTGCTCCGCCTGCAACAGTTCCTCTAATGAACTTCAATATCGATTGGTAGTGTTGGTTTGCGCCCTCTTCTCTCATCAAATCGACCTTGTTTTGTAGAATAATGACCTTGTCGAGCTTCATAATTTCGATAGCTGCCAAATGCTCTGAAGTTTGAGGTTGCGGACAAGTTTCGTTTCCGGCAATAAGTAAAAGGGCGGCGTCCATAACGGCTGCACCAGACAACATAGTGCTCATGAGAATATCGTGACCAGGGCAATCGACGAAGCTATTCCCTACATGTTAGCTATGATGGAAAGTTAATACCAAATATTTTTTGACTTACGAAACGTGTCTAAGAAGTCTGTATGTACCACCACATCCATCTCTCTCACATGGTGGATCAACCTCTTTCGAGCTCATATAACTTCTAAAGCATCCTGGTCTTGGGCACTCCTTGTTATCGCATTGGTAGATCTTCGCATTGGCATAACCAAGCTTAATCGTAATGTTTCTCTCCAACTCATTCTTAAATCGAACGGTTTGTACTCCTGAGATAGCTTTTACCACAGTTGACTTTCCGTGCGCCACATGTCCAATGGTACCAATATTGATTGTTGCTTGTCTTGCGATAATTTCTGGTGTGAGAGGATTTAAAGTCTTCACATCCAAATCTTTTGGTTCGGTTTGAGGTGGTAAGGTAGGTCGGACGATAGCTGGGGCAGGCTCTTTATGTGATGATTTCTTTAATGCGGATTTGATTGGCTTCTCGTCAATATCCTCAACATTGTCGTCAATCTCTTGTGCCTCAAGGTTAGGAGATCCTGGGTTAGAATCGGATTCAGATTCCAAGTCATTTCCAAACTTATCACCGTTCGAAGCCATATTGGGCGGTTGTTCTCCGGTGGAGGATGATTTTTGCTGTTTTCTTAGATATTTGCGTGGCGGGGTAATTGAAAGGTTGCCCTTAACGTGAAGGTATTTTGAGTCTGCGAAGTAATCTCAGATAACTCAGTATTGTCTCTAATATCCAATCTGGAATTGGAGAATGGATTCAAATGTCGTGGGTAATGTTCCTCGTTGATTTCCTCCTGAATGGACAAGATTTGGAATCTTGATAATATTCTTTGAAGTGGGTGACTCAACCGAGAAAATGAACAATCTCGGTCACCGTAGTAGTTTCGCGATATGACTAGCGGGTACTGCCGGTATGATGTGTGCATGTGTGTGTGTCAATGAATTAATATCTCTAAGAACAGAACCGAAGAACTTCATTGTACTTTTTGACAAGGTATTAGAAAATTATATACATTCTAGTGTCAAGGTTAGTTCTTAAATAAACACAATACAATGGCAAAGTCAATTGTGAACTCTGCTCAAACATTACCTCGATTCCTTCTCCCCAAGTTGAGCTGGCAGACACGATCCTCATTACCCCCGCATACTGTTCGAGCATTGAATATTGCAGCGAATAACAATGGAAAGTCTACAAGAGGTGGCTGTGGGCAACAGCTATCCAATGGGTCACGATCGATAGGTAATGGAAGCAAAACTCGAACCAGCATATTACAAGAACCATCTTGTCGAAGAGCATTCCATGCAACCCCTCGTCAATCCCGGGACCACCATTTCGATACCCTAAAGTTCGTTCAAAGGTTAAGGGATGAGGGCTTCACAGAGCCACAAGCTGTAGCGATGATGAAAGTACTCAGCGATGTCATTGAGGAAAGGTATTTCATTATCCCCCCTTGCATTCTTCCTCCGCAATCAACTGACACCTATCCAGCATCCAAAACCTAACCCGCACAATGGTTCTCCGCGAAGATGCTGCCCGCGCAACCTACACCCAAAAAGTTGATTTTGCCGCCCTCCGCAGTGAACTGCTCTCAGCAGATTCCACAGAATCATCCACAACCCGCGCTTCACACGAGCGACTCACCAATGATCTCGCTAAGCTCAATGCCCGTCTGCGCGATGAAGTCTCTCGAACCCAGGCTTCTGTACGATTGGACTTAAACTTGGAAAAGGGAAGGATAAGAGAAGAGGCCAACGTTCAGGATCTTAAGATCAAAGAGACAGAAACAAAGATTGAGCAAGAGGTAGCTGGGTTGAGAGAGAAGTTGGAGGGTGTCAAGTTTCAGACATTGCAGTGGTTAATGGGAGTTTGCACGGGTACGGCGGCATTGATTTTGGGTGCTTGGAGATTGTTGATGTAGACAGCGTTGGGTTTAGATGGAAAATAATGGCATTGATACCTGGAGGCTTTTTGTGTTATAGATAGAACTGGATATTGCATGAACCATCGGATTTATTTGGAACATTCCAGGTCATATCAAGTTGATGTGATGTAAAGGAGTCTGGTGATATTATACATCTTGCAGAAGATTTACACCGCATCTCTTAGGCTCGCCAGTACTTAAATGGGATGAGCTAAGCGCGGCCAGTATATATTGATAGATTTCGGAAGTTATTTGCTCGTCGAGGAAGTCGACTCGCAGTTTCATACGCGTTAAGATCATAATAAAGATCAAAAGGGTGGGCATTAAACCTTGATAGCAAACAAATGGCCGATCCATCTCATCTGCTCATTCCCCCACTCCAACTATACCAAACATTCCACCACCAATTACCCATCACATATCACCACCTACCCAACTCCACGTCAGCACTCTATAAACTCTCATTTTACAATTACCGAGCTTACATGCATACATACTACAAAAGTAGACAAGAGGCGAAATGCTCTCCCATAACTTCGGACAAAACATCACCAAACACAGTGCCCATAAATCCATCAACCCACCCAAAGCCTTCATTCAAACCCGCAGAAGAAAACCCATGCATCCAAGTCATGAACATCACATTTTATCAGGCTTTCGAAGTCAGTCTATCTAGATTCACATTCAGACGGTTAGACCAATTTTTCGATGCGACCTTATTGGCAAGATGTTATAGAACTATAGCATCCACATGCATATACAATTTTTCGTCACTGATCAGGATGAGAGATAGAAGGGTTACTAGCTAGGTTAGATCGATGGTGGAGATTAGATATATCTAAACCTCAATATATCATCTCAAGTCTTTAAGACGGATGATATGGTTGTTTTGATGATCAGGCAAAGAATGGAGAGAATATCAAGCGAGGAGGGGAAGTGAATGAAGCTTGCAAGTTGTGGATTTAGAGCTCGATTATTTTTGGAGGCTGTACCTAGATATTAGGGCTTCGGTAGATTTGTATTCTGGGAGGTTGAGCGTTAGGAATTTAGTGTAATAAAGATGATGAAGGTGGTGAAGAAGGCGACGATGAGTCAACAGTGATTTAACTGGCCCAGACTTCAGACGAGTACCGATCAATCACTCTCTCTACACAGACGTGTAACATACTACCAAGAAGAAGCTGAGACAAAACCAATCAAGCTCAAGACGAAATAAAGAGAGTGGCAATTATTAGTTCCTTACAATATGCAACAAAAGCACGTGAACACATACACCAATTAGGATATTCAACATTAACAGTTTCATCATATTCATCGTTTTTATCACTTATTTTGTATCCTAATTTCCTCTTCATCTGCCTGATCATGCTCCGCTCCACTCCGCCCCTGAATTTTCCACCATAAATGACTTCCGCTCGTCCACTCCGTTCATCACTGGGAGGGTATGGATGCCACTCTCCTGGAACAACTCGTATCGTATTTCCTCCTTCGAGACTTTTCGTAAAGATATGAACGATGATGAACGAGTAAAAGAATCCTGTTGAGTCAATAAAGTTTCGGCTTTTGAAGACCACAAATCACATGATGCCATATGGCGAGTACACCCAGCCCAAAAGCTCAAGGTTCAACCAATAAGACCACATGTCTGATCACAAAGCAGATTAATAATGCTCAAGCCCAGGCTGTCAGACAGCATGAGTACTGTAAGGACAATCCCGATGTAATAAGTGGACCCCTTTTTTCCCGTTCACCCAGTTATTTCGACTTCCATGCATTTTCTGAGTCGAAATGAGTATTTGAACTCGAACAGCAAATGAAAAACCAGATAGTCCATATGGAAATTTTCCACTATCACGCCGGAAGGAAGCTTCAGCTAACCCAAGAGAGTGAATTGGCTATCATCGAACGGATCTGTGTAATAGACAGTAAAGCTCTTAGAATTCCTGGAGTTTCGTCTTGTCATCCTATTTTCAAGTGCCTCAGATACTTTTGCCATTAACGCTGTCGCAAAATCCTTGTTCAGCTTCCAGGCAAAATGTGCTGGTTTGTTCCGGAAGTTGACATCTTTCGCATCGACTTTGGATTGGGTGTCCGAATAATCTTCGCCAGGATTATTTTCATTTTTTTCTTTCATGAATGGTAGCACTGATGCCTTGACAAACAGCTTTCTAATAGGGTGACGAGTGTCCTCAAAAACCGAAAAGATTTTGTGTACATGGCCAACCTTCAGAGCTTTTGGATATGGACCCTTGCGATCTTGCTTTAGTATAGCTTCAAGAGGCTCGAGCAGAGTAGACGCTGCTCCTGTAACTTTAAATCTTTCTGCGAGAACTAAAAAGTTCACGATCGTGGTGACAGTTTGTATTTCGTTTACTTGAGGACCAAATGAAACGTTGCTGCACACCATGTATTGAATGATGGCATCAAAGAGAGCTGGCTCAACATCTTGAAGCTCAATTTCCTTCAGGGTAGCATCTTGATTTCCTGTAGGGTTGATTAGATCCTTCAAATATTCCGAGTTATCGCACATAAGCTTCGTTGGAATTGAGCGGCTTCCTGTGCGAGAAATATGAACAACAGTGAGTTTGGTAGAGTCTTGGCAAAGATCAAGGAAGGTTGTCCTATGAAAGACATGATTAGAATTTTAATTTAATTTTTGAAGAAAGATATGTCGCCCATACCTAATCCACTGACTTGCAGGCTGTATAAAGGCTTCATTGTTTGAATCCTGCAAGCGAGGCTTTTTGATGGTACGCTCAACCTAAAATTTGTCAAAAGCTATCCAACTTCATAATAATCTGAACCCAACTTACCGATAGTGCTTCTGACTTTCTCTTTGACGGATTATCTTGCTGATCGTACGAGCCTCGAGCAGAATCCTCGTCATTTGATTCTATAAACTCCATCTCCGTGTGTATGGCTGCCTCAAGGTCACCCTCACTGAGTTTCAAGTTCGTAATGCATTGATCTTCGCTCAGATGGGGAAGAACTTGTTGCATTTGTTTTACTTTTTGCAGTTCTTCATATGTTGGTGGATCTGACTCAATATCTGAAAAACGACTGCCAGAACGGGAGGTTCTTATTGAGCTAGCCACAGAAACATCACGATCTTCGAGTTCTGAGCCATCGCGTCTTGAAAACTGAAGACCATCACATCCAGATTCATGCCTTCTGATATTCGACTTTTGGACTTCTTTCTTGCATTTAACACAAACTTGTCTTATTCTCATATGACATGAGATTTCATGTTTGGGTTTCGCCAGCCAGTTTTCTAGATCTCTGTCGCAGAACTTGCATTTGATATTCTTTTCCTCGTGCTTCTTCATTGGAAATTTTTCTTTGGATGATGGCATGGTGTCCATATCAATTTTGGAGCTATAATCTATCGGATCCGATCTGGCCTCTTCTTTGCCTTTGCCGATAGTTACCGCTCGCTGATCATTATAATCAAGACTGTCACCAAGGGTAGCAGTCTTTTCGGTGGCAGAGTCATCCTCATCCTCATCCTCGCTTATGTTAATGAATAAGTTGTTTGGAGTCTGCTGTAACAGCCCAGATGAGGACCTACTAGCATAGAATGATCCATTGCCGCTAGTCTGACTGGATGCCCAACAGCCGAGCACAGGGCTTTCCGAATCTGATGACGATCCCATCAACGATTCCCTCATAGCCGAAGAACTAATTGGGGAACGAATATCGGAAGCAGATACTGTAGCTATATTTGCCACCGGGTCCTCGGAAGCGTCAATGACATTCTCAAATAGCAGACCAGTAGAACACTCTATATCTCCATCGCAGACCTGCAAGGTGTAAAGTGCCCACCAAACAGTTGCCGATGTTGCGATTGACATGATATCTTTAACCTTGCTACGCATCACATCATCTTTCACGTCCTCGAGAGTCTTGATAGAAGTTTCCGGTAGATAATCAGCCCGGCTTCTATGTGTATTGTCAAGAAAGTCTCGGGCCTCTTTCACTGTCCGAGTACTCCTAACCAGTACGTAGACGAGATAAAGAATGGGGTATGATGGATAGAAGGGAAGTATTTCCTCAACTTGCTGACGAATACCTGCATCGATTATGTTGTAGAATTGCATATCGCTTCTCTGTTTTGCTTCTCCTTCTCGTTGACGAAGAATAGGTGTGTTTGAAGAGGAGGAAGAGGATGAGCAGGCTGAAGACAGACTCTCCTGACTACCTAAGTCAAGTTTGCCTGTCATCATAATAGCATATATGTTAAAATCTTATTGATGTATTCTATGACACGAAAGAATGTTTCCAGACATGTTAAGATCATAGGTCTGAATAGGAACAACGAAAAATATGACCGAGTAATGAAGTTATCCGTTTATCAGAATTAGAGATGGAACAGACCGTGCCAATTCCAGTGACCTATCCAGCTATCAGCCCGAATCCCATTGATGAAAGATGACACTGAATATGTAGTCTTCTTTATACCAGGTAGGAAGCTCTACACAAGCATAAAGGAAAGCAATAGAAAGCCAACTCCAAATAAAAATATGACCCTGAAGAAGTATCTTTGTTGAAGTGAGAGGTAAAGCGTATGAAAAAGATGATAAAGAATGTTCAAATCAAGTTGTTAAGTAAATAATAGTGAAGCCAAGTGATAATAAGAATAATAGCAATGACCATTCATCAGGCTACTTCATTAAAAGCAAAAAATAGCGATAGAATGTCCACGCAAAGAAGCAAGACAATATTCGGGGAAAGTTATGAAAGATGACCAATTGTGCAAAGAAGAGCATAAATACCAAAGAAGCTTTTATTAAAGATGGTAAGATAAAGCCGTAAAGTAGAAGCCGAAATGAGTATGGAGTGCAAGGCAAAAGACAGTACCTGTCTACTTTTGCAAAGGCTGCAAAGGGAGAACAAAGTACCAAGACAGCGCAAAGAAGCAAGATATTGTCGGAGGAAAGGTCTTAGAGATAGTTTTTGAAGAAGAGATGTACTTGTGTAAGGTGTGTAAGGTTACAGAAGGAGAGAAGGGAGAACAACAGCGAGAGTAAGTTAGTAAATCTAAAGCGGGGTTGAGGAAACTTGAACGAAGTTCCCCAAACGGAAGGATGAAGAGAGGAGAGGCAGCAATACTACCAAGTGGAACAATTGGGAAAAGAGTGAATAGCTGCCGAAGATTGCTCCGAAGAATTGAAAGGTGAAGGATTTCTGCAGAGCCTACAAAGTAGAAAGTACATATAAGGGGAAGGGGTGAGATTTTCATCTAGAATATGATCTGAAATGCAGTGAGAGGGGAGGCAAATTCCTCATCTGACATCGATGATTGACAATGTGGGAAATCGAAGCACACTTTTGAGCCATGTATCTTTCACCAAAATGCAAGCACAAATAAGGTAGGATGCAATATCAAATGCCTTGAGCATATTGAGAACTTTCTCAACCTCGCAAGAAAAACATCCAGATCTCAAAAATATCTAAACCATAACCTTCAAATCATTCATCACTCAAGCCTGCACTTAGCACATAAACATGGACGATATCTTTAACATCAACCCCATCAAACCAATAACATAAGCATAATTGAATAACTTATTCTAGGGTATTTACACACTAATTCTCAGAAAGGCTCCTGCTAACTGAGGGACGTAACATGAAAACAATCATTCTCCCTCTGGAATATCAAATTCTGCCGACCAACGCCTCATATCATAGAGTTCATTAGTGCCTTAATGATCCATTCATTCATTATGAGGAACCGTGTTTTGCATTCCTCATCCCTTAAAACATTCAAGTCGTAATTTCCATTTCATCGTCTCACATCAAGGTCTTCCTCATCAGCCGGCTCCACCCGGACTAAAATTTCCTCCAATAACCCCTCTAGAAAGACATCTACATCTTTCCCCATTCCCACTGGTTCCTGTTTGTCCCAGTGGTCAATTTCTTTGCACACATGTGCAAGTTTATAGACTAGTTTTCGTAACTTCTCATGAGCAGCTTGCGCTCTCTGCTGCTTTGGTGTGGCTCCAGTCGCCCTGAAAGCATGTTGTAAGCGATACTGACGTCTTTTGAGTGCTTCTTCAAGTGCGGGAAAGATCACGTCGTTCAATGCATCAAGTTCTCCAGTTGGACTAGTAGGGGCGGGTGAAGGCATAGATGAAGGAGCTCGTGAAGATTGGGATGAAACACTTTCTTGGGAAGGACTATTGCGTAATTTCTTTGATGGCAATGCGGGTAATTGCTGACCTCCCTGGCGCAGGTTCACGTTTTGAAGGCCTGTGGGTTGAGGAGGCAATGGAAGTGGCTGTTGCTGTTGCTGTTTCCGAGGCTCTGGAGCAGGCGCTTGATTTGGGAGTCTTTGTTGTAGTGGTTGAGGCTGGCCACTTCCGCTACCACGGAATGGAGGAATTTCAGGCAGCTTAATAGGGGCCAGCTTTGGTAATGGTTGTTGTATATATGGCCGAGGTATGGCTGCAGGTGGGGTATTCTGATTTTTGTACTGTATTGATATCGGGGGGGTAGATGGAGGTACTCGCAATGGTGGAGGGGATGGTTCACCGAGCTGCAGAAATCCCATATCCCTCTGGAGTTGTTCTTGCAATGTACGATCATAATCAGGAGATTCCGACACTTGCCTGTTTAAATAGCTCGGCACAGTCATTCTAGGTGTCTCCAATCCTGGAGGTTTGAATTTCTCGGGTGATGGTGGAAGAGGGACTTTATTAGGGGATATTGGAGTCTGCATACTTGGAACAGGTCGTCTCTGTGGAGAGGGTTGTCTAGGTTGTGCGTCTACTGGGAAGTTCGTTGCTTTGACAGTTTCAATACTCGAGACATATCCAGACTCTTTCGTTTTCGAGGGTGACTGCTGTCGCGGACGTTCTGCATAGTTATCCTCCTCTGATGATCTCGATGCCCTCGCATTAGTGGCAGATTCTCCCATAGCATTCAATCCAACTCTCCCATTCACTCTTCCACCAACAGGTCGGACCGTACCGAAATCCCATAAGTCTTCATTGACAGGCTTGGGTCGAGGGGCTTCTTCTCGCTCATTATCAGAGTCCTCATCTTCGCCCTTGTGATGTACCGCCCAGCGCTCGTATCTCTCTATCAATTCGGTCAAGTATGAAGTCTTCTTGGCTCTTCGCACAAAGGGGTGCTTAAGCAGTTCTCTGGCAGACGGTCGTTCCCTTGGGTCTCGTTGAAGGCACAATTCAACAAATTCCTTGAAAGCCTTTGTGAAGTTTCCTTCCAATTTCGGTGGCGCATTTTTAGGAATAAGGAATAGAACTTTCATTGGATGAATATCGGAGTACGGAGGTTCGCCATTGGCGAGTTCGAGCGCTGTAATACCCAGAGACCATATATCCGCTTTGTGATCATAACCAGATTGTTTGATGACTTCCGGGGCCATCCAAAATGGTGTTCCAACAAATGTATTCTTCTTAGTCATGGTAGCAGATAATTGACCTGAAACACCGAAATCTGCGAGCTTGACCTGTCCATTGGCGCCTAATAAAACATTCGCAGCTATCCGCAACATTAGCTCCTCAGATCCAAACGTAAGGTACCGGAGGATAATTGTGCAAACCTTTGATATCCCTATGAAGCTTCTTATCCCCATGAAGATAATCCAAGCCCAGTAAAAGTTCCCGTATGATAATCGAGATATATTCCTCCTGTATCAAACCCGGCTTCATCAAGTCCCCGCAACTACCACCTGAGCAGAACTCCATGACGATCCAAAGATCTGAGCCTCTAAGATATGATCCATAGTATTGCGTGACGAATGGGGAATGTAATTCGGAAAGGATAGATATCTCTTGAATAATATCTTCGACTTCATCCTCGGCATTTTCGACATCGATAACTTTTATAGCCACAGCCTGCCCGGTCCGCTTATCAACTCTGTTGGAGATCAGTACATAGCCCACATAAGGAACTGGATTGATAAGTGCCAGAAGGAAGAAGGCATACCCTTTATAAACCTTACCAAAACTACCACCCCCTATAAAAATGAGCCTCTATACAGAATCATAATAAAATCATATAAGAAACATCCGCATACATACCAATGCAATTCTGCTTTGTGTATAAAGTCTCAGGATCCACGACACCACTCATTTCATGTGCCATCGTTCAAAACCAAATTCGATCTGATCAAGAAAGAAAAATGAGATAACACCACTGAGAATGTCCTGTCGTGTTGTCGGATTGCTGTCTGAGTTTTACTGGGATCACCCCGCAGATATTCGATATCTTGTCGCTTTTTAAGCCAGGAAAGTAGTGTAGGAGTGAATTGACTTGATCTGTTGTCTGAGATAGCAAAATACAAATTGGATAAGCTTCCTTATCGTCTCGTATACCAATATCCGATATCGATTAGTCGATTCCTTCTCGTCGTTTTCTGTGCAGAGGAACAAATTGCACTAGGAATCGCGACCTGAACCTGCGAACGCGGTGTACGGTATGGTGGGGTCTGACAGCTACCAAGGGTGTATGATATCGTCACTATATCAAATAGAGAGGAGAGACTGAACGAATGTCGAAGCTTGGGGGTGGCTATTGAAAGTCGTGAATATCGTCAACGTTTGTAAAGGGGGCCAGAAAAATGATCGTGTGTATGAATCGACGAGAGGTAACTTTAGCACCTCGAACTATGTTTGATGGAATGCAACTTTTGGGAAGCGGCATGTATGTAATCAGTTTGGATTGATGTGGAAGCGGGATACGGTTTCATTAATCCGGGGAAGGCAGGTACCATTGGCTGCTGAGCAATGAGGGCGAGGGCAGTTCACAAATATGATTGGTATGGTCCACCGGTATGGCTGTATGGTTGTATGGTTGTATGGTTGTATGGTTGTATGGTTGTATGTCGGCACCTATGTACTGTGAATGAGAGAGAGAGCAATAGTAGATGACATGAAGTGAAGTGAAGAGAAGTGAAGAGAAGGAGAAGTGAAGTGTGTTTTATGTGAGAGAATGATGAATCGTCTTTATTCAATCTAATCTAAAAGCCTCTCGAATAGACTAGAAGCAAATAATGGGAAGAAAAGATCTAGATGATAAACATTAATTTTTCTAACTCTACTTACCACCCACCACCTACTTACCTACTTAGTACGTATGTATGTATGTATATATTGTTTTATTGCTTATTTTCTTGAATTGGGCTTGGTCTTTGTTGTCATGTTATGTTTAATTTACTACGCACCTTGCCTTGTCTACCAGCCAACCAGTCAAACCAGTCAAACCAGTCAAATCAATTCGTTCGACCAATCCTTTTTGTTGCCTCGCCAAAAGGTTCTCCCAAATTTCAGGGGTTAAACAAGCGTAGCTACCTTCCAGTAGTGACCCGGCGGTTCTACCTGCATAAACGATAAACCGATTAAAGCCTTATATGATTTAAATGCAGGACTTCTGTGGATGTCACACCCACTTACTATAAGGACAACCTTGATATTCTAGATCTGGATACGCATCATTCAAAAGATTTCAGAGATAGCTAGGCTAGGTATTTACTTTGGAAGAGATATGATCTACTGCATGCCATCATCGTTCGAGTATTGGAACCTCATTTCTGATCCATTAGTTCCAACCTCGAATATTTCAATATCAGTTCACACATATTATAATAACCGTACAAATAACTTCATCATCGATATCATGATATTCTGATTTCTCATTCTCGTACTTCTATGGCCCAGCAATCAGATGGTCCACGCCGAAAAGCCCCTTCTATACACAGGGACGAGGCGAAACTCATTCGTGAAAATAAGAAAGGTGGCATATCCTCACTCTATGCTATTCTTGGTAAAAGTAACAGGCTTTCGAATTTAGGAGCGTGGGTGTACTATTCCGCGTACGATCAATATCCCCATCATTATCCTAACCCTCAATGTAAGCAACCCATTTGGTATCAACAATCCTTAAGAAATGTAATGGAAACCTCAATCCTCAATGTATTCTATCATCACTGTGCTATTGCTGAGTCCCGCAACTTTGATGGTCTGGTCCAAAGAATCCATCAAATCTTTTCCAGAGCTATTTAATTCAAAGGGAATTCCTGCTTTGCCGTCGAGTGGGTCTGACTTTAACCATTCGTAAATGCGTCGTACTGAATCGTCGAGTCTGAATCTACGGACAACACGACCATTGGCATGTCTGAACTGAATGCGTGTGCTTTGCGAAGGAGGGCCTTCAGGTTCGCTATGTGGTTTGTCAGAAGCAATCCGAGAGAAAGGCGAGGTTGCTTCGCTAGAGCCATTTTGAGATGACTCGGCTGCTTGTGAACTTTCTTCCTCTGCCTCTTTACCATTTCCTGTACCGACATCCCCGAAGCTTTTTGTAAGGTCATCTGGGTCATCAGCCTTGGGTCCTGTTGTTCCGTTATTTGCGAGACTGTTTTGCAATGCCAAGTCAAGCATTTCTTGCTCGGTGAGCCTGTCGACATCGATCGACTTTGACTTCTCTGGTTTTCGTCGCGCAACTGGATTTTTCTTGGAAAGATCGAGACTATATCGGTCCAAAAATTCAACCAATTGCATGAGAAACTCTGCCGGCTTGGGTACCGGAGGTCCTGACCAAATCTTTACCTGCTCTCCAGTTCTTGGGTCGACGATCGCAATATGTGGATATGCGGCTTCGCTATCTTTTTGCGGAAAGTAGTACTGAATGTACTGGTTTCCTCTGGGGTCGTCCTTGGAGTACTGCATGAATATGAAATTCTCCTTAACAAGGTCTTTGATGCCAGCATGTTTCCATATATCGCGATTCAACGACTGACAGTCGAAAATAGAATTATCTTGTATGTTGACCAAAATCCATTTTGCATTCTCTTTTCCCTCGTCGCGAGCCGAATCCCAAGACAATTTGTACATTAAGTCGAATGGTGGTCTAAAGAGTTCTGCAAGACGGGCGTGCTTACTGGATCCTTCCGATGCCCCTCCAGGCGCCTGTGCCAACCCTTCGTTTGATTCATCCCAAATTGAGGGAACTGCTCGTTGATTGAATATTCTTCTTCGACCTACTTTGTTGTCAGAACATAGAATCTAGATTATTATATACCCGCTCATACCTGGGCCTCCATCAGCAGCTTCTCTGGGTTGTGATCGAAGTCTCATCTGCTCCAAAACTGCGTTATGTGCATCATCGCCATCCCAGCCTCCTGGATAACCGACAAGGGTCTCCGTTGTTCTCGCAATAGGCGCTCTTACGCCATCTGCATCGAGACCGCCACTGGCATCTCCACCAGCATAGAACTCTTCTTGCATTCTGCGCGCCATGGCGGCGTCATCCTCTAGTTCCGCGGCGCGTGCAATAGCGGCAGCTGTTGCTGCATCAGAGTCTTCATCGCTATTGTCTTGATCCACCTCCATATCATCATCAGAATCCAGATGTACCACCCCAGATGAGTCTTCCGCGGCACGGTTTGTAGATCTTTGTGGTCTGGTAGAAGTAGGTATCTGTGGTGGGACTTCTTGGGGGGTATCACTTTGGCTTGCGGCGAGTTCAGGTGCCTCGAAGAATAATCCTATTGCTTGCTCATAGTTGTTGTCGGTCATTCCCAGATACTGTCTTGCCACCGCTTCCGATTGTCCGGTGATGGACGTAAAAGCTTCAACGGGGTCATCCATGATGAGAATCGCTGGCAGAAGATTGAACTATCTTTGTATCTTGATATGTAAAATGGATGGAAATGGGATGTTGGTGATTCAAAATGGTAGGAAAGGGCTGTATGTAGATTTATTAAATAAAAAGAATGGTTGTTGAGGGGGAGGGTAGGAGGATAAGTGGTAAGTGGTAAGTAGTAACCTTTAGCAAGATGAGAAATTGAATTGAGACTTCATAAATCAATCATGAGGCGAAGGTTATGTATAGTTGTCGACTAGAAACAAAAGTACGTACAGTGCAGCTTTATGAATGGATATATTCCAGTGACATCGACTGATACAAATTTATTCTGTATCATAAGTGGTCAACTATGGATAATGTTTGTTTTTGTTTCATTGAAATGCGGATTTTGATACTGAACTTGTACATGTCTGAAATCGTCACCCCTCTGCAACCTGATAATAATACAATCACAAGGTGGCGGGGGCAAAGTGACCAATCAATCCCTCGGCATCAAGGCTTGCGGTATTCGTAATACACGAATCGTAATCTCTAAGGTTAGGTAAGTGTAGCCTTATATAACAAGGCTGAGACTGGAAATGAGAAGGCTGACTTTAGGCAAGGTTTACCTTACCATCAATATTAAGGTTATTGGTGTGACATCATCATTTCGTCTTCTTTGTATACGTATACGATGTCGATTTGGGAGTGACTTGGAATTGAATCAGGAACATTGATAGAAAAGAACGTAGGGAAAGTTAATGGCACTTTCTTATTAATATCCCATTATTGTTTGTTTTACAATGTTGTTACTTCTAGTTCTAACCGCACCTACTATAGCTAGGTATTATTGGACCTCTCCTCTAAAAACATCAATAATCTTACAAGTCCTTAAGCTTTACTCTACCCCGTGCAAAGATCAACGTACCATATGCATGTGATCTAGCCATAAGCTCCCAATGTGTTGCTGCACATTACAACCCCAAGATGATCAATGGCTCCCCACTTGATTCTAGTTCTTCTATCCAGCTAATGCCCAAAGCATTCCCAGTCTGGGCGACTGCGGCTTTCTGTTTTTCATATATCTTTACCAGTAATCTCCTCGTAGTGGTGGTGTTTGACCCGAAACTTGTCTCCTCTAAACTCTTCATGAGATCTAAAGCGATTTGTTTCTCCTCCTTAATCTTAGATGCCATACCCGCTAGGAAGACAGGAAACACTAGGAATCGGAATTCAAAGCGTTTGCAATCTAATATCTTTTTCGCTATCATAGTTATCTCTTTGGCACATGAAGCGATTTGTTCCTCCACTTCTGTTGATGGTATTAAAAACTGGCCTTGAAACATACTTGTGTGGTAGTATATCACGCAAGCTCTATAAAATAAGTGGATCTAATTTCGTCAGTGGAGGTTTCCGGCTGCATTATACAGGGGAGACTAACATGTGTTCTGCAAGTGAATGGTCCACCAGGAAGTTTCACCAGCTCCTCAAGCCAATCATACTCCGGGGTCTTGATTTCTAAAAATTTGGCCCAGGAGACACGAAAGTTGATTAGTAGCGCATGTATACCTGGCATGGAGTTACGTTGACGCATTTTGATTTCAGTTATTGACCTTGAAAGGTCTTTAGCTTCGACTCTGAGTTCCCGCCCAATTTGTGCCATCTCCAAGGCCATCAGAGTCAGTTCTCGGTTGATTCTCAGCAACAGAGGCATCTGCCGGAATGCTTCTGGAAGAAAGACCATGTTGAGTTTGCTATTGTCTAAGGGCTTTTCTGGGGGCGGCAGCATTTTTTGTTCAATGACACTTTTACTGAAAGCTCCCGTGCCAGTAGTCGTCAGAAGGGCATACATATCAATATATGTGACCCACTACAACAGCAAAAAGCTTAGCAATTGCCTATCAAGAAAATATATTGGGAGAAAATAACTACCAAGAAACGGCGCTAGAAGGTGAAGAGGGTACAAAAACATAAAGCAGGTGTTTGGAATGTGAACTATGAGATGAGGACCTATTATGCTTACAACGGAAATAAAATCGCATGGCTCTTCGCCGAAAGACTGCCGCCTGAGTTGAAGAATACGTAAAATCTGAGCTGAATGATGTTCCCACATGTTGGATTTACGATGACCCGTTGCGGCAACCTTCACATTGGTTGTCAATAAGATGATTTTAAGATAGAGTCGGGCATATTGATTGTGCCTTCGTCTCACAAATAAAGGGACTCTCCCGCATACCTCAAATAGTAAAAGTAAATAGTGCGTGAACAATGCCCCGTCAGAATATGCATCTTCGGGGGTTTTTGCTGCATGTTGTAATGCGGGAATAACTCTGTGATAACGTTCTCTTAAAAAAGAATATTAGCTCTTGACGCAGGTTGTGCAAAAATTGATGATCCAATATGCATATTTTCATGATGGTCACCTCGAGCCTACTCACAAAACGTCCGCAAAGGAATTGCTTTCAAATCGAGAAAGGCTAAGGGCTGATAGGGCGACTATTGCAAGATATAACTTATTTATCAGTAAGTTACTAGACTGGAGATTTCTTGTTCACTTACTGGAAGATAGTTCTCAGCATATCTTTCGAAGAGATCCGGTCCCGGTTCCTTGTCAGTCAACCAGCATATTTGTTGAGCCAGAACATTCCGATAATGCTCGAGTAAGTGAGCATCTCTTGCATCGCTTGCTACTTTTTCCATTGAAGAGGTTGATCGTCCACTGGTAGAAACGGCGCTCTGCAAGCTGATTGTGCGCGAGTGTGTTTGGTGGCCTGATCGGCCATTCTTCTCTGAGAATTCCTCAAATTTTGGAAGAATAATATTGTCTGGTCCAATTGATGAATGCTGCTTGAATGGAGAGGGCCGATTAGTGTCCAAGTTTGTAGAATTTAGCCCTCTTATTTGATACTCTGGCAATGGGTGGAAACTACTCGGGTTAGCAATTACATTGTATGTTCCTGGTTTGTGGTAAGAAGCCTTCTTCTCGCGTTGCTCGTCGGTTTCTAATTCAACAAAAGGTGGCAATGTGTCATCTTCCCCTTGTTGATTACTTTCGGCCGATGTGGGAGAAAAAGATGCTGAAGATGTCAGTGAAAAGAATTCATAGGGCAAGGCATCCTTCAGACGTACAATTCCAGACACTGCTTTCCGTCGAAGAAACTTTCTTCATACGCCCTATAACTTTAGGAGTCTCATTCTTAAATTGGGTTCTTGGTTGCCAATCGCTGTGTTAATCAGTCAACCAATCTACGCACGAAGAGTGGAATAGTCTGTACCATGTATGATGTAGGCGAAGGCATTGCTAATAATCGATCAGTAACACAACGCAAGGCGTGATTTTCAGGTACATCTACTGACACTGCATATTGGCTTTTGTTCGTCACATTTGACCTCTGTAAAGCAATAATATTAGACCAGTCTCTAGTATGGTAATTTAAAATAAATTGAATGGATACGAACTGCGACCTCTGCATGTCCTATCTTTGAATTAGTGTATTGAACGTACAAGGAGACAAGAAACGTACCAGCATCCCCCTTTGGAACGGGATCCAATCGCAAGTTCGGTAGGTGATTTTTGTACAAAGCCTGCATGCGGGGTACAGAAAGGTGGTGGATTTGAATGCATTGGATCGTCACTTGGCACCTCGTTCGGGCCCCACAGAGACCCGGGTGGTAGAGCAGGTCGGTCGGCCATTGAACGAGGAGAACGGACAGTAATCGAAAATGGGACGTTGAGGTTTAAAGGTCGTCGTTTTAGATTCTGACTGTGGCCCTCATGACCTCAAATAACTTGTGACAATGTCGTGACTTCCTGAATGCTAATTCGTGCCTAAAAGTTTCAGACTGAAGGGCTGTGAAGGCTTAAAAGTAGCCAATTGGATAATCGATGCCAGAAATTGTTGGAGTAATAGAAAAGCTACACTTGTTTAGCCGTGAAATGTGCTGGCTCCTTCGCGTCGTTAATCGGTGTCGAAATTGTATGAATTGAGGAAGAATTGGGCAATTATTTGGGTTGAATCGATGTATGTGTTGGGAACTGCCACCAAATTCAAACATGAAGACGTTGCGAAAAATCTTCTGATTCTTTTAGTTTAGGACCACTCAGTAGGCATAACATAATGAGGGTCCAGATTAGCAAAATATCACATACACCAAGGCAAATGTCGATGATTGGAAATAATCGAGTTCCTGTCATATTGCACGCCATGCCTGTCGAGGTCAAGTAAGTCATTGAACCCCTAGTCTGACAACTTTTCATTGGAGAAGCGCTTGAGACTAAATCACAGCTAATATAAATATATAAAGCCGTTAGCTCATCGTTCACCGGAGCTTGGAGAAAGGAAAGTGACGTTGTTGCCCAGGCCAAACTTTAGGAACACAGATTCCGACAAGCAAACTGGAATAGTCCTATGGCGGCTCATGATAATCAAGAGGTCGTTGTCCAGCACTTTTGGCTCTTTCTACTCGAATACGTGTACGTATTCGAAAAGGCGAAATGAGGCCTTGCTAAAATGCTCATTTCCAAATACCAACCAAGTATGATCAAGTTGATCCTCGGAGATGTGTTTGCTCAAAAAGATAGCTAGCAGCTAGCCAACGGCTAGCCAACAGCTAAATTAAAGGAATAGATACCGAAATAAGAGATTTTCGAGTTTCGAAAGTTTATTTCGTACTTTGCCTACTTGGAGATAGATATTCAAAATGGACTAATGAGATGGTGCACTACTAAATGGAAAACTGACTTAGTCAAGCCGTAAACTAGGTATAGCGTCGTGGAAATATAAATCTGTTGATTCATACAGAGTACAGATATGATGATTGACCGACCCTTTGGAGGTTACTGACTGTATGGGTTAGTTATGATGGTGATTGAAAGTTGAATGCTCGGAAGTTGATGAATGAAGATGAGATTGCCATTGATTGAAATGGTGGTGGTAATGGTGGAAATGGTAGTAATGGTAGTAGTAATGGTAGTAATGGTAGCAATGATAGCAATCATAACAATCTTGTTACTCACTCGATGCTTCTGTTGCAGACACTCAGTACTCAGTACGTATAAACGACTATGAATAGGTAAAAAACCCCGTACTACAACAAGTACCTAATAAGTGATAAGCCTCGAACGCATGACGTTTGGAGCTTTGAAGATGATCCACGAGATCTTGTGCACATCATCTTGGCAAATCCGTGGGATTGATTCAAAAGCCGACAGTCCCGAATACTTGCTGCACAGACCAGACCGGTGGTGGACCTCAGATCTCAGCAATGTTGACGCCTGAGGCCTCAACATTTAAATTCACGCCAGTCAGTCTAACCTCCATCCAGTTTAGCCTCCGACTAGCTCCATTTTACTCAATATAAGAAAATTTCCTTCTACAACGAAAAGTTTTTCTTCTTCAACTTATTTTTTAAGTGCGGCTTGGTACCTCGTGTTTTTCGCGCATCTACACCGCCATGATGTAAACGAGTGTCAATGGTACCATAGATCGATCCCAATTGCAGCCGCTGCTCTCTCTTTAACCTCTTTCCGCGAATTTGCAAAATAATTCAGGCTGTGTTCGTCGGTTTGTCTGAAAGGGCCCAACGGATAACGGTTGGTGGGTGAGAGGATGGAGAGGGTTCGGACATTCTTACTTTAAATTACCTTGGGGCTTTGGACACTGAAGGAACAGCTGGGTGGATTTGTGACAGTGTTCATGGCTAAATACCCGCTTATTCATTTCATGGAGTGCTTCAGGTTGCGTTGGAATCTGGTTCATTCGGACTCAGTAGGACTCGCAATATTCAATGAAAATTCAATTTAATTCGAAAATCTTGCACATCATTTGCTTCATTGTTATTGTGAAAATCAAATTTAATCAATCTCTTGATATTGACTTAAAAAATCATATTGACCATACCCCATTGCACAAAAGGTATTAGGAAAGGCACGTCTGTTAACGCCTCCCATGCCTATCATCATGTAACTGTAACGCTCATCATTATAAACATATCATACTTCGTTATCTTTAATGGCCATCGTCGATCTTCTCCAACTTTCCGGGGTCGCGCTTTTCACCAGTTTCTCCAATGATTCTGATTCTATCCAGGCGCACTTTGTCACCATCTCCATCACCATCCACAATGAAGAAAACTAAGCTTGTAACATTTTGGAACTTCACAAACCGAAGTGATATTGTTGCAGTGCCGGCCGAATCCCAGTCTTTAGCTTCGAGAGTGATAGACTGTGTGGAAGGAAGATCTTCAGCCTCGTCGAAACCAACGATATGAGCTCGATTTGTATAGATTTGAATCGTCTTTGGTCGCATTGGCGTTTCGTCATTGTCATCGTTGGATGTTGAAGGTAGGGAGGTGATCTAGAAGATTGGAAATTAGCCTTGATACTTGAGCCACTTGCGCAACCGATGAATGCTTCTTACCTGAATAGTGTGAACCTTTAACGTAGATTGGAATGGTACAAACAACATAAGCTGCTCGTCTGTATCACTCACAACCCAGTCCTTGGCCTTCGAATCTGCCTCCTTTCCCTTTGACAAGGCACTGGGTTTATTTGTATCCACCAGCGTTCGCACACTACCAAATTCACTGTCGGCATTCAACAGTTCCAGACCCTTGATATCGACCTGGTCTGTCACATCGTTGTAACCCTTTGGTAGAGCTCCTATGCGCCAGTCGCCAGAACCACTCGCAAATCCAGACGACGAATCGCCTGAATCATCTGCTTCTGCAACTAACTTCTTGACGATATCCTGTAGTACAGTTGGGTTGGCACCTTGGACTTTCTCGACTTGCTTGCCCTCCTTGAATATCATGAAAGTTGGCATCCTATCAGGTTCATGTTAATAGCTGCTTCCCAAAAAGGTCCCAAGTCATCTGCTCTTCCGCTGATCTACAAGTATACTATAAAAGGGGAAACATACGCAGTGACACCATAGGTGGATGCAATCTCTGTCTGGGTATCAACATTAACCTTGGTAAAGGTAATCTTGTTTGGACGAGACAGCCTTGAAGAGAGCTGCTCGTAGAGAGGCGCAATAGCCTTACATGGCCCACACCAGTCTGCATAAACTATAGACAAAAGAGAGTATTAGTGGAGGTCTTAATGATTCATGGTAGTGGCCGCAGATGGCGATGGAGGGGCAAGTAGTTGTAACAGGAGGGGCTTCCACAGGGTAGCTTACAATCTGTGACAACAATCTTAGAGGTCTTCAGTAAATTACCGAATTCCGCTGTTGACTTGACAACGACCGTTTTTGACATCTTGTCTATCAATAAGATGTAAATAAACTGCCGAGCTGAAGGATGAGAATTGTATCCTTGATAAGTATCGAAGTGTATTGTATTGAAGTCGGCTCTTGCCGTTGGGTTGGAAATCATCATTAACCTTAGTCATGTGATCACTACAAGAATTCCCACCCATACCTCGTAATCACTTGGAGAGCAACATTCGGTGGTGACAGGTATCGGATAAGGATGTGTGAAGTCCTACTACATGGCTATCGTCAGAAGACTATTTATACATTCAGTTCTCGTAGCTAGTGCCTGCAGAGCTTTAATCAAACAGTCACAATGAAGACCAAATTTATTCTGAGCCAGTGGCCACCTCTTATGGTCTGGGATGCTTGAACAATCTGCAGCTGGAGATCACATTGATTCAGACTCGTGCTAATCATATTAGCTTATATGGTACTGGCAAGCTTCATTAAAAGGCCTTATCTCAGCTCGTAGTTCGCAAGCACACCTCTCAACATTATGAATGCCATCCTCTGTCCTTCTTATATTGTGGGTGTCATTATCCAACCTCCAACACCTCTCACTGCCTTACAATCCATTACGGCTCATCTATTCTTATCCAACGATAGACGAGCCATCAATTTCATACATAAAAAGTTTCTATAAACAAGCCAGCTTAACCCCTCTGTCCATTCCCTCCCATTTCTTCATTCTTCCCCAATAGCTTAGCTGTTCTCTCTAGCCTCTTCTTTTTTTCCCTTCAACCCAAACCTCCCGCTTTCATCACTCCCATCAAGCTCCATACTACTTCCTCCCGCCCTCTCTCTATTTGTACCCTTCCCCCCTCCTCTCCCGACTTCATCCTTATCCTTGCTCCTCACAGTATACATCCCTGTTCTTTCGATCTCTTCTTTCACCAAACCAAACCTCTTTCCAATGCTCACACTCCTACCACTTCCATTTCTGCTACCATCACCGCCTCCATCACCGCTGCCACTTCCACTCCCACTCCCACCCCCACTTCCACTACCTCCATAACTCAAACCAAATATACGTCTCCAGGAGCTTGGTGGTCGCACAATCGGTTCGTTCCACCCTGCATCTCCCGTTACGCCTGATTGTGATGATGTTTGCGACTCGACTTCGTTACGCCAAATCTTGATGCGATTGCGTGATACATCTGGCATTTTGAGTATAAGTCGAAAGTAAATCCCCGACTAATGATTTCGATATACTGTGGAAGAATGGAGGTCTTTTAAGTGGCGCATTTTGACTTTAAGGGACGGGAGGTTGTTTTTAAAGAGGGATTTGGAATTTTGGTGATCGTGATTATTAAGGTCAGCTGCTATCTGCGAGCTGATTGAGGCGGATGATAAATGGTGCCTTTTTGTGGGTAAATAGGAGCCATGCATGCTGTGTGAGCTTAGTGAATGAATTATACTTAAATTAAAGAGGTATAGAGAAGTATATATTGGTTGGGAAAGTTTGAGAGGCTTCATGGGTTTGTGGAGGGGCAGATGATCACCCAATGCCGATTCGGTACGGGTCGACATGCATGGATTTGAACGTCATGCCTTTTTTTTGTGTCTCATTCTCTTTGTTCTTCACATTTGGCGAAATTAACTTACAAGATATTTTCCTTTTTATTGAAAGCGGTGGCATTATATCATACTCTAAAGATTTCCATTTTCCGAGTGGAACTTGAGGATTCGGGTGTTTGATCGTTTAATCGTTGTTCTCTGTGCAAAAGTTTTTAGGATATAGCTCTCCAACAACCAGCCTACCATTGCGGCCTTTAGTGGTAGATGCAGTCGTCTATTGTCATGAAATACATCATATGTAGAGGCTCACTATTGAAATTTGACTTAGTTTCATAGAATAGTGTCATGTCCAAAGTTCAAATGTCGACGCTAACTGAACTACGGCCCAACCCTAAGTCTATTTAGCTTCTGAAATCCCACAGTCTACAATTTGAAAATATTTTTCAGTACATACTCTTTTCTACACTGCAAATCTTCCTCTGTAGCAGAAACCTGAAGAGAAAATTCAAAAAGGAGCTCACTTCGACAAGTCATTTACAATCCATCTCGGCAAACGAAAAGATATATGAACTTCAAACGGTCAATTTACCTATAACACACAATGACGACATCTTCTGGGAATGGATCTGAAATTACATTCGAAGAAATCCTAAGATTGCGCCCTTGTTCCAAAATCATTCTGTTCGCCGTACTTACCCAAATCACATTAACTCTTATGGTCGTCATAATTGTATCTAAATTTGAAGGTCAGGATATCACACCTGAGGCTATCCTCAACCGTCTAATTGGGACCCAAGTTGATGGAGTGGATCAACAGGAGGATCAACAGGAGGATCAACAGGAGGATGCACAGGAGAGTGAAGAGGAGGATGATTTGACATTCCGAATTGACCCAGCCTGGGACGAACTCGGGGCTCAAAACTACCGAGCTGCTCGTCGGGCTTACCTCCGACAATTAAACGAACTGGCGCTACAGCGTCTGCGAGAAATGTCTCCCGGGCTCGAGAATCCTTCCGGGTAAATCATTTTCCCTTTTGGTTTCATTAGACAGATGGGAAGTTCAAGGGGAATTTACGAAGCGAGCAATGACGTTTACTGCTTAGATATAAATGTTTCGTTGGAAGAATAAAGAGGGGGGGGGCGTTCGATGCGGGGGTCAATGTGGTTCAAAAGGAGCAACGATGTGAGAGGCGTTATGGATGGCAACAATTGACAACTTGGGAAGACAAAATCATGAATGGGGTACGGGAATCTGCTGGACCACTTTCGTGATCAGTTTTTGCGGCGTTTGGTTTTACGGAATAGTTACAGGCTTCACAGGCTCTGGGAAATTGGACGGTATTTCAAATATTTTTAGGGAATGATTGCCAAAGATAAATTCAGGAAAGTTAAAATATTGGACTCTATTTTGGTTCTTGCCAGTGTCCATTTGTCCAATTCTGGAGCATTTTATCTCCATAAGTACATTCGCGGAAATAGTAAAATGTAATCTATTCCCTGTCCCTCCATGAAGAACTTTATCAGTAACCTTCCTCCCCCCTTCACTAAATTCATCCCCCACAAATTCAATAATCATCATCCTCATCATCATCGCCACCATCCCCCCAAACTCCCCTCATCCCCAAACCACCCCACAGCCCAAACCCAACCGGCAACCCCCACACCCCCCAAACCCCCCTCAACTTCCACAACCCCACACACCCCGCCACCACCATACTCCCCACCACCGATCCCCTAATAACCGTATTGACCCTCCCCTTCAAATCCTCCTCCTTCCAGCAAAAAATCCCCAAAGGCGTCACAGTCCCCCGTTCCCTAGCTCTGCGCTCCCACCTCCTATTCCTCTTCTTCGACCTCGTCCGACACGATGCACAGCGACGATCGCGAGCACGTGTCCGGGATGACGGGGGAGAATTTTCCAAATCCGGGATGAGGAAGGAGGAACATGCACATTCGTGGAAGAGGGATGCTGCGAGACGGGTCACTAAGAGGAGGATGAGCCAGCCGCTGCGTTTGAGGACGAAGTGCCCGGTATCGGGCATGGTTGTAGGATTGATGTTTGGTGAGATGAGTTTTGGGTATTGGGGATTGGACAGGTGAAATAAAACACCTTGTTTTCAAAAAAGGGGATTCAATGGAAGGAATCGTAATGTCGCCAATGATACGTCAGGAATCCTGCAACGGAAGCCTCCACAGACAGAATTACTTATTCGACCACTACCCTGATCAGGAATTATACTGAAATTTCAATCACCACGATGACCAGGTATCCAGAAACCAAAGAGGTGTGCCCAGACTTAAATATAAGATGTAGTACAAAATATGCAATAGAATATTCAAGAGACTATGTATCTAGGTATTCAAAGGCCAGAACCGGAATTCGTGATAAAGTTCTACGAAGAAACGAAATTCGGTGGAGGCAGAAGAATAACAAACAGATGACAATAAAATGATGACTAAGCGCTATAATCTTCCCATCATCACTCGAGCTCCTTCACCCTTCATCATCAAACACATATCAAAAGAAGCCCTGGTATGTACTTAAAATACATTGCAAACCATTAAATATTCATGATTGTCGTTACAAAATTAATATTCCATAAACATCCCTTCCAACTCACCGACTTTCCACTTACTTCTATGATTCAACTCCAATTTTCAACTCATTGATCATGATCTCCCATATATACTCAGGTACAGATCAAGATATCTATCTACCTACCTATCTACCTCGATCTAATTGACGAATTTCGACTCCTATATCCTGCACCAATCTGCATCACCTTCAACTCTCACTAAATCCCGAAGTATACAGAGTATTCGGTAACACAATCATAGCTGCTGCTGATTAGTTCATACCAGGTGCACAAATCTGATGAGTCGAGCTCGAGTATCAATAGCGTAGGATATATCTATGAACACCTCTCTCGTACAAAACTCCACCCACATAACTTAGAGGCTTGAGGTTGCAACTGTGAAGATTCACGGTTTGAACGTCAGTCCTTCAGACTTGCACTTTAGCAGATTATTGGAGGCTTGCACAAAATTTAGAGCCACTAATGGTGCGCTAAGAAATGGAAGTCAGGGGCTTTTTCTGCTATCACACCTTAGAAGTTGCCTTGGCATCATTTTAATATGCTCTAAACTTAATATAAATTCTTATCCTTTCCTGTCGCCTTATGAACCACCCTCTACTCACTCAACAACTTCTTCACTCTACCCAATACAACCTTCACACTTTCATTTCTTTCCCCCTCCAGCGCTTCACTCAGCTTCTTCTCTATACTGTTTCTCAACTCTCCTCTCTCTTCTTCCCACATTCCAAAGACACCACCTTTCCATGCCTCAACAATCACTTCGGCTGCCTCTCCCCTCTTGACTCTAATCCCTTCACTTCCAGCCCCACTAGCCAGTTCTAGAACCTCGAAAAATCCAGCACAGATACTATAATTGTTCTCTTTTTGCGCAGATGTCCTCTTCCTCAATCCATCAAAAAGCACTTTAATACGTTCATAAAGCACAGCGCGCGTAGTGATTGTCGTAAGAGGTGACTTCAGAAGTGGAGTAATAGCTTCGAGTAGTTTTGAAAGATGAGTAAGAGGTGATGAATCGAGCTGCTTAATATTTATCCCACGAAACAGAGCTTCGACACCAGCAGTTATCGTTGCAGATTCCGTAGATTCTCCCCCCTTACTCACTCCATCTTTCTTCTTAGAATCTGCCGCTGAAGTAGATGTGCTTGTATCCATGTGATCTTCGCTGCTCAAATCCTCCAGTATAGGTACGATGATACTATGTATCTCATCCCACATATCCAGATCAGTTCTCGCTTCGGCATATTTGCCCAGTTCCGCAAAAGCAAATGGTCGATATATATCATTGTTACGTTTGGCCTCTCTGATTGCAATCTTTTTCGTCTGGGCGGCGATACTAGATTCGGCATCCAAGAAAGCAGTAGATGCTTTTATAAATTTTATAAAGCTCGCTAATACGATTTCCTTGCCTGCAAAAGTTTTAAGTGCGAGAGCTTTTTCTAGAGCAGGCCAAATGAGTGCAGATGTTTCGGCAGGAATCGTCGGGGATGTGGTGGATGTTGTAGATGTGACAACATCAGCAATGGTTAAAGCTGCTGTGTGTTTGATAGTCCATTTGGGAGAATCGATGTGCTTGAGGACTAGCTCATTGATTTCTCTTGCATATAATAAGACTGCTCTGCTTCCACCTACATTTTCATCCCAGGTTTTCTCAAATTGCTTCTTGGTTGCATCGTCGAAGTCATGCTTGGCAAAGAATACAAAGGGGACTATAACAACTGGTCAGTAATCGCTTATCACTAGATTGCATATGCAACTCGTGTTGAAGATCGAAACAGAATTTTGGGAGCAAGGGATCGATCAGACTTACGGAAATCGGATGCCAGAGAGTTGAAATGATCAGTGGCGAATTTAGAGACGGCATAAATCAAATCAGAGGACACTTGGCGACGGGTTTCATCTTCTGCATTGAAGTAGAGGTCTTGAGAATAAGTGAGAAGTCTGAGAAGTGCTTTGTCAGAAGCCAGCCGAGAGACATAGCCAGCCGCGCGAGCATATGATGCGCTAACGGCATTATTACGATCTAGCACGGATTTCTCAAGGATTTTGAGAAAGTGGTCGGCGTGAGGACGGAAAGTAACGCTATGACGAGTCGAGAGACTGACAAGGACACCACCGCAGCCAACCTTTGAGGGCATGCCCACGGTTGTTTTGATGACATTTTCGAGGTGAGGAACGAATTCCTTCATCGTAGGTTCGTCAATTATGTCTAGACAGCGTTCGATAGCTTCCATCAAGGGAGACTGAGTAACAGCGTTTGTGCGAGCACTGTCAATCTTCTCTTCGGTGAGGTTATAATGGGCGGCCCTCAAGTAGATGTAGTCGATACCTTCCATTTCCATCGTACTCAAAAGACCTAAAAGTCGTTCGACAAGGTTTGGTACAAATGGCAAAAGTGCCTTGCCTCCACTTTTGATTAGTTTGAGTACGGTGATGGTTGCGAAAGTTCGGACTTCCTCGGCGGAGCTTTCTAGACCTTGATCTGAAAGTAAGAATGGCAAGACATCTTTCAGCATTGCTTGGGCATGCTTTGAAGATGTACCTGCCTCTACTTGTCGGACAAGGATACCAGTAAGAGCCATGCTACAACATCGGGAAGTCAGTAATTGCCTATTAACGAAGTGTTTCGCGGCAAAACGAGGATCAAAGATATATTTCAAACCACAAGTTTCCAATACTCTGTATTTCAAGAATGGGACTTTTTGATTGTTTCATAGATTGAATCCATTCCAGTATAAAATCAAGTTTAAGAAACCACAATTGGTCGAATTTTAGAGCCTTTAGATCTTGAACTGCAGTTAAAAGTATTGGAACCTTGAGCGGATGTAGAAGATGAAATACCCAGCAGGGGTAGATAGTGTGCAGTACAAGATGAAGAAAACTTATTCAACTCACCTGAGAGACAAAGCAGCCTTCCTCACAGAGCCCTTGATGTCATCAAGGACCTTGAAAGCAACATGCCAAATATCGTGGAGATGTTTCTCATACTTCTCAAAATCCCTACCTTGTACAAGATCTGCGATAGCAGCACAACTTGCCTCTCTCGTTCGCCACTCCTTTCCCAGAATGCTCTTTAGTAAATCAGTGAGAATTTCGTCGAAATATTGATTGACGGTAGCATTTGAGTCTTTGACAAGAGCACTCCAGATATCGTTCATAGACCGCTGAACATTAGGATTCGGATCAAATCGATAACGATATAATTTTGGGTAAAGCTTGGGATCGATCTCAGACTCGGAAAGAATATTACTCAAGCCAAACCTATAACATTAAAGGGTCAGTAATTCCCTTAGACATTCCCCAATATTCAAATGATATCGAACGTTCAAACACCGGTGGAAAAATTAAGGGATGCGATACAAAATAACGAGTAAACTTACCGGCCAAAAGCTGCTCTGGTAGACCAAGTAGCCGCATTTGTAGCGAGTGACATGAATTTGTATACCAAGCTTTGATCTCCAACCTCGTTTGCAAGACTCACAATATCCTTGTAAGAGGTAATAGATTTACCCTCTCCAGTGGGTAGTGCACCAGGTTCAAAGAGTTCAGTTTCTTCGTGGACCTTGATCTGGGTGCTTGTACCAGTAAAGCTTGCCACGAGATCCTTGATCAGCCTCTCTCTAAGTTCTTTATCGCCTTGTTCGTAAACAAGACTCAAGCCTCGCGACGCAGTTTCTTGTACAATTTCTTCGCGTGCCGAAAGCAAGCCCATGAATGCAGCCTGACACTCTCTTAGTCGTGCTTGGATCTGTTCCAAATGCCCACTGTATTGAATCAAACAGAAGAGCCAGATTCCAGATGCCTTCTTGAGCGATGGCTTCGTAGTTTTACAATCCTGCAGAAGCTTTTCAAGTATACTCTCAAAAGTATGCGATCGTTTCGGGGATCCCACATATTTGGCATCAACGTCCAGGCTGATTTGCAAGACATCCGAGTCCCAACAAGCACCAGCACAACTGAGGGCTTCACCAATAGTAAAATGGATTTCAGGCTGTTTTAATTCGTATAAGCCATAAAGACCCTTGATGATATCATGAAGCGGGCCATCTTCTGTAGAAGCTGCAGGTTCATCAAAGATGATGGAAAGTCGTCCGAGAGTTGACATCGCCTTTTCGTTACCTTTCTTGGACTCGACAAGCAGAAGCTTGATCAGCCCGTCGACCTTGAGTGATGAATTTTCTACGATACTGGTAGTCAAAACACCCGAAGCACTCGTCTGACCAATGGCGTTCAGCACGGCTTCTCTGGTTGATGCATCCTTAACACCTTCGATTATGGAAAGGAATTGTGCGAGGACCTCGCCAACAATGCTCCCTTGAATAAAACTTCCACGACCATAATATGATGCCCTGCTTAACACATAACCAAGTGCAAGAGTCGATCCATGTACCTTATTTGCGTCGGCACCTACGGCCGTTGACCAAGGTCCCACATCAACCATGAGCGTCTCTATGAGCTTCTTGAGAGACTCTTCATCTCTATTTGGATGAGGTGCAAGAATACCAATAGCCTGGGCTGCAAGGAACCGAGTCGCAACGTTGTTGGATCTAATGCACGGTAAAAGCTCAATAGCCCTATCCCCAAGTCGGCCTACAACACTTCTTGGTGAGATTGAAGCAATTTCTACGAAGCATTTACCGCACTCCCCTAATCCGTTTCCATCATTGCGCAGCATACCCTCAAAAGCTGCCGACAGATAGGTGTAAAGTGAATCCTGGTCAACAGTCAAAATGTGTTCTCTCATGGCTTTCCTCGAATCTTTATCGGAACGGAAAAGTACGTCTAGTTGACGTTCCCAGTCTGCGTCAATTCCAAGGGGCGTTTCGGTCTTCTCCAGAGCGCGTAGCAATAGTATTCTCCTGCTATAGTTGATGGCTGCTGGGAAAGCATTAATCCTTGGCCCTGAAAAGTTTCCAAACACAGACACGCTGTCAACTTCCATCCCAGTTTTCATCGCATTCGCAATACTAGAATTCTCGACCAAAGCTTGGGTGCCAAAGAAAGTTTTGATCATATCGCTCCATTCAGGCAGTGGGCATTCGATTGCAGCACCGGTAGAATTAAGGAGTCGATACCAATATGGATCCTAGATAAAATCAGTTTTAGTTTCAAAATAGGTCTCCAATAATCGGGAATCTCTTATCAAAGGACTGCCCTTGAGACCATTGGCCCTGTCTGGGAATTCAGCAATCATGTGACTCACCAAACCTTTTGCACCCTCCTCTATAACATCACTGCGCTCATCTGTGCGTGCACTCAATGCAAGTATATCTATCCAACGAGCCACAATATCACTATATTCTAAGCATCGATTTGCCCAACGAACTGTCGCAAAACGAGCACTTCTGACAATCTCGCCGCCTTCCTGAAGTGTCATATACTTGAGGAGTAACAATCTAAGTTCATCTCTAAGATTCGAGGATAAAGGTGCTTTAAACGCACTCAATAGACTAGCCAATGCTCCTTCTATGCTCACAAAGATATCATCCGAAGAGCCTTCTTCAGTGAGAGATCGAAATAACCAACGAATTAAAGAAAGGCTCTCTTCAACCACGATTGATGGTGTAGTCTTTGCAAGTGAGCCGAGGGTCTCGTAAGCTAAAGCACGAAGAGAAGCAGCATCAGAAGATCTCTCATGAGGTACCGGCCAGCCTTGATCCTCTATGTAAGTTCTCAAAAATCCAACAAGCTGCGGGGCAACCTGCCTCAGATCATGAACTGATCCCATACGAGATACCCAATTCATGTAGTTGAACAATGCGTTTCTGAATTTAATAGTCTCTAAGCCTGGCGCAGGAAGATTTGTGTTATCATCAGGTTGAATCCCATCTTGCACAATTTTGACAATATCAGTAGGAAAAGTAGTTGAAATGGCGGACTTTGTTAAAAGTACAAGCACCCTCGTCTTTAATGCGGGTTTCAGAGTGAAATACATGCCTAACAAATTGCTTATTATTTCTGAATCTTCCAATGAAACACTTGAACGCTTCACTAGGTCATCACCGATGCTCGAAATCCGAGAATTAGTGTCGGCAGATGCAAATAACGCAGGTAAGAATCGCTCTTCATCCGTGAAGGCACCGCTAGCGAGAAAACTCAGAGATGTAACTTTCGCTTGTGTGAGATTTAATCCTTCACTTGAGCTTGGGTCCCATGCTTCTTGCTTGCCATTAAGAGTCAAGAATTCATATTCTTTAACAGTAAGTCCAGGGCACGTAACCCCTGATGGCGCAGCTCGTACGATCGACAAAAGTACAAGTTTCCCAATCCAGGATGCTATAAACTTTGCATCTTCATGGTGTTCATCGAGACCGAGCTGCTGCCTCAATTCTGTATCCTCTTTACTTCCGCGAGGCGGTATTTTAAGTTGCGGTAACAAACGAAGAAAAAGATTAAATATGGTAGAACAAGTTGGCTTCTCAGAATCGTGAGCCAACCCATGTATTAACGTAGGAATTAAATCCATTTGCTCCTAGAGAAGAATTAGATGGGCCATTTTACAGAAATGATATGAATGGCCACACACCTTGGAAGACAGTTTACCCACGCTCTGCTGGATAAACATAAGGTCAAAATGTCGCAACATCGATGAGTCTGGATTATCTTTATATTGTTTCAAAAGAGCCGCCACGGGCAAGACAATATCCCTAAGAAGGTCGTTAGTAGAAAATCAAGAGTATTGAGCAGGAACGACGAACTTGTTGCCAGCGAGGCGAATTTTGATATGTTGACATGTTGAAATAACCTATGACCAGCAAATCAGCAAATATCCTCAACATCAAGTTCCCCTATGTAGGTATGCAAATATAGCATCACGTGTATATCGATGGCATACCTTATTTCGGACACTTTGGTGGTCACTAGCCAGTTTGAGGAGGAGAGGTGGCAGATAAGGCTTTAAGATCGATTCGAGTTTATCATCTTTAGCCAAAGCAATACGCATTTCAACCTTCCCCACGAGTTCCAGCTCCCTGGCTTCCGTTGATGCAGCCATTCTGATGATATCTAATGGATGGTTGTTTAATTATTCTTATTCAGATCATGAAGGTGGAAGACGAGGGATAGTTTGAAAGAATTCAACGGTTCTTGTGGTATGGTATGGCTAAACAAGAAGCAATCTGAAGATGATTGAAACGAAATGGAATTACGAATTCGTTCGTGCCTTCCTACTCTCCCACGCGTCAAATCTGCCTTAAGCTTGAGACCACGGCCACGCCGGCGAACGCAGATCACGTGGTATGGTTATAAGGTTCTACTGGGCCTTCCATTTAAGGTTAAGACATAGGTACTATGGAGCTTACTAATGGAAACTTTGATCAGTGAAGTGCGACATCACCAAAATGGACGAAGGCTCACCAGGAGTCAAGACGTTGACGTACATTAATTACACGGAAACTTCTATATCATCCAGAGCCATAAACTTTAATCCAACTTCATCAATAAGAAATCAAAATCCATATGCATGTAACCCCAACACCCATCTTCACGTTCATGGTACCCCTTCCCTAAGCATCTCTTAAGCTTTCTAGATGTCTCCAATAATTGCAAGCCAACCAACGTGCACAGGAACGTGGATAAGTAAAGATATACAAGTATGAATATATATCAAGGTCACCACAATCACACCAAGAACCCTATATACATTCACCAACCTACACATCATCATTCAAGCATCCCGCCCCCAACATCCCACCGTGCAATCCCAACTCCATCCATGACGTCTACGCGTACGGCCAACCCATCCACCCCTTCGTGATACTTTACACCAAGAGAAAGCCTGAGACATGTACACCAGTATGCTCCTCACATCCCCATATATTGGAATGAGGAATCCAACCACATCAGCCCAATCATTTCCCCCTCACATCTATCTATCTATCTATTTAATTTATCTATCTACCTATCTATCCGTCACTACCTCCATCTCCACCTCCCAACTTCAAATCCCAAACATCACCTAGAAAACATCACGATGATATCACCAGCTCTACGACTATAAAGAAAACGCCACTAAAACCCAGCTTCCAAGGCCACTCCAACTTTCACCACCCATGAACATACAACCGAAAAGAAGGGCAAGAATTCCCCCCCCCCCCCAAGCTTGAGATTGACTTAAATTCAAACGAGCGAGTCGTAATTGATTTGAATTTTAAATTTAAACAATACCTACGGTATGCATCTACATCTAAATAATAATCAACCCTCCACAACCCCTCACCCCTTCCAAACACAAACCCAAGACACCCAACCCTAACATCAAACCAAAGCAAACAATTCAACCCACAACGAAAATTCCCACCTCACCTCCCCTCCCCTCCCCTCCCCTCCCCACACCCACACCCCACACTCACACGCAACCCCAAAGCACCATGACCCCCATATCCCCAAATCACCAGCCGCGCGGCCTCACCCTCCCCCCAATTACCACCCTCCTCGCCCTCACCATAACCGGCATCACACTCCTCACCCTCCTAACCATCAGCCTCACCCTCCTCTACCAACGCCACACCCTCCTCTACCAACGCCACACCCTCCACCTCAGAAGGGCGCGAGAAGAAACCCTAGGACGAGTGGCGATTTCGAATTCACAGACCGGGCCGATACATGGGGATCCAAGAGAAAGTGCAAGAGCAACAGAACCTGCGCGAGACGAGCGAGACGCGCGCGCCGAGAGCACGGTCGAAGTGAACGGGGGGATATGGCCACCGAAGGATGCAGAAAGGGTAGAGGGCAATAGTGGCGAGGCTGGGGGGAGGAACGGGACGGGAGAGATGGTGGATGCGCGATCTGGAGTTGGGAGAGGCGTGAAGGAATCCCGAGATGTAAGAGTTCAGGTCGTAGAGGAAGAGAAAGAGGATCGAGGAAAGACATCTCTCACCTAAAGGATTATTTCATTCAAGAAGAACACGAAAATGTTTAAAGTGTCGCTGTAATGAAGTTATGGTTTTACGGTTTACCATCGAGGTGCTATAATTCATGACTTCCAAACCCAAGATGCACTTACCGGTAACCTCTAGAAGATATCACCGTCAGAACTTGAAGCTACAGTGCGTGAACATGCAGTCTGGAGGGAATGCTACAATAAACGTATCCATCAGGAAGGCGGTCTACATCGATAAGCATATGAGAGATGCAGCAGGATATTGCATATACTTGAGTGACTGCACCGCAACACAAATTCGTAAATGATCAATACCTACCTTTCAAGGAAACTGCACCGTATAACTAGGTAACAAGTAATGTGCATCATATTCACATTCACAACGCCCTTGAAAAGATGATTAATTCAAATATCAATTCCAGTCATGCGATTGCATTGTATTGAGACAACAACAAGATATTGTTAAGTGAGTACGTTAGGCTATTTCGCTATGACAACATTGGGATGTAAGAAATCCGAGGGATATCTAAACCAGAAAAGCACGCCACCACAGAGTACGCAAGCCCCCCCCCCCCCCCCCCAGATCGTAAAAGCTTCGAAAGAGATTACAAAATGGGGGATCCTTTGTGCTACCATAGAGGCCCTGTGTATTCTGAGGGGAAAATATGCATTCTGTTGAGCAGAGACTTGTGCGTTGAAACTTTAGAAGCCTTATCCCTTGCGATTGAAGGGGGAAAAAAGGTAACCATATGTTTAAAAAGACAAGCAACTGACTTGAGAATGACCGCAAGGAAACATCGCAACCAGAAAAGGAAAAAAAAAACATTGATCATCAGGATTCACAAAATCTTGGTGCTTTTGACAAATAGCAAGAGTATTTGCAAATATGCACCTAATTCTGCTTTTCATATCAACTCCCATCCCCTAGCCATCATGTTGCAATCACTCCACCGGCAAGCCAGGTATATTCCAGCCCCTCCTGAAGATAAACAACATTAAAGAACGAAGACGAAGAGATTCCGAAACAGTTAAGAGATCTAAGATTCAGGTGCAGGTGTAGCCTCGGTAGCTGGCTCATCTGCCTTGGTCTCTGACTCGACAGCCTTCTCGGCCTCCTTTGGTGCGTCACCAGCAGCAGTGGCCTCGGGCTCGCCGTTATCAGATGAAGTCCAGAGGGTCAAGTTGTCTCGGAGAAGTTGCATGATGAGGGTGCTGTCGCGGTAAGACTCCTCGGAAAGCGAATCAAGCTCGGCGATAGCATCGTCGAAAGCTTGCTTAGCAAGATGGCATGCACGGTCTGGGGAGTTCAAGATCTCGTAGTAGAAGACAGAGAAGTTGAGGGCCAAACCAAGACGGATTGGGTGAGTGGGGGTGAGCTCGGTTTGTGCGACATCGGTAGCATTCTGTTTGCATGATTAGACCTTCAACATCCCTTGGAATTTGGTTGGGCTGATAAATACCTTGTAAGCCTCGTGAGCAGCGGTGGCAGCAACCTTGCGCTTCTCACCAGAGGCGAACTCAGCCAAATAACGGTGGTAATCACCCTTCCTACGATCATTGTCAGCAAAAATCCAGAAAGCCGTTGGACCCGGCGCAAGATTGTAGGAGGCGATAAGACTTACATCTTGTGGTAGAAGACCTTTGACTCTCCAGACTCAGCCTTTGGGATCAAGGACTCATCCAAGACGTCGAGAACATCTTGGCAGACCTTCTCCAACTCGGTCTCGATCTTTTGACGGTAATCACGGATGGTGGAAACGTGCTTATCAGTACCCTTGGACTCCTCTTTCTGTTCGATCGAGGAGATGATGCGCCAAGAAGCACGTCTGGTGCCGACAACGTTCTTGTAGGCGACAGATAAGAGGTTTCGCTCGTCAACGGTGAGTTCCCCGCCCAACTGCATCACACGTTATCAGCATTTGTTGGTCATTCCCATCGCGCCGCAATCTGCAGCAAATGACAAATGAATCTTGAGGGTCGCATACCTTGGCCACCTCCTTCATGTATGTAACCATCTCATCATAACGCTCAGCCTGCTCACAGAGCCTAGCAAGGAAAGTCTTGCTGTAGGGTGGTCGTTAGTACCACGTACCAAGGGAAAGGAGAGTTCTGGGAGCCGCATGGAAACATGTCGAATCATACCTTTCACGCTACAACAGTCAAGAGGATTAGCATGAATTCAAGCAGAGTGAACAAACAGAGTGCTGTTGGATGGTAGTTGGGGGTAAGATCGGGGGGGGGGGGCGGGTATTGACCGACTGACTACCTCTATGGAGGGGAAACAAAATAAAGGGAAAAGTGAAATTAAAGAAGCACACAGCCACGGTAACAATAAACAGAAACAGAGAGTTGGGAACTTACTTCGGTGGTCATATTTTCGGAAGTTTGATGGGTTGAATTTTCTTGTAGAGAGAATATTAAAATGTAGAGAGAATGAGAATGAGATAGATGGAAAGAAGGTTTTGGGGTGCGGTTGTTGGTTTGTGGTGGTTTATTAGAGAAAGATGGGAAGTTTGCAAGTGCAAGAGGATGGTGTAAGTGCGAAGGAGATCAATCATGGATGCTGGTGTGAAGGTAATAATGGAGAAAGGGACGCTAAACTGTGATTGACTAAATAACCGAGTGGTCAAGATTTGTTGGTACAGGACGGAGTACAGTCAAGTTGGTTGATAGCATGCTACCAGGTAGGTCGATAGGAAGGACTTTGGTAGAATGTGAATAATGAATATCCATGGATATTGGATATTGGATATTGATTGCACTTTTCGGGAGGGGGAGAAGAAACATGGTCTGAAAGATGATTTAAAAACAACACAAATCAGATTTTCATTTCCATTTCTTTAATGAATGAGTATATAGTATATAGATGCTGTAGTGAGATTATGATGATTGTAGGTGAGCACGTGTCTCTATCAAATAGGTGCAGCATATATGGGGTGGATGTATCAAATAAGGGATCTTTGCGAGTAGATTGGGTTAGTTGTGAGTCTTACATTATAGAATGTCATGTTACTTGCCTAGGGAGATGCTAGGGAGATGGATGGAGTAGGGAGAAACAAGAAGAATTACATAAGTCACCTTGGAAAGTCTTTTTGTTTCCCTTTAGAAGGCTTCTAGAAAAAGGAGAATAAAATAAATCAAGCCGATGAGTTTGGTAGATAATGAATTACCTAATTACCTAATTGCCTAATTGCCCAATTACCTATTTAGGTAAATATTGATGATGGATAAGTGAAAGTATTTACCTGGAAGATATTCATGTTTTGTTTGTTTGACCAATAAGCATTGGTTATATTTCATTGGTCTTTATTAATGAATGCCCAAGTGAGGGGTTGAATGTTTACTCGGTATCTCTGATTTATGATTGAGTGACTGATGTAGGTAGGTAGGTAGGTACTTAGGTAGATAATGATAAATGACGGATGATGAGTCAAGCTTTGTTGTATCTAATTACCCTTTTATTTCTGTACAAACAACCAAATGGAATATCGGTATAGATTTTATTTTTTGTATCAGATATTTGTTTTGTATGGGGAATATGGAATATAAAATATAAAACATGAACATAAACCATGAAAACATAAAACATGAAATATAAAACATAGCATATAAACTATGAATATAAAACATGAATATAAAACATGAATATAAAACATAGCATATAAACCATGAATATAAACTATGAATATAAACCATAAAAACATAAAACATGAAAACTTAAAATACGAAAACACAATAAATGTCAGTCTGGCCTCATCTCTGGATATCTAGGTAGGTAGCTCTTCTCTACTCCTACCTAGTACCTACCTAGTACCAGGTAATGCTAGGAGATCTCAGACCTCCCCATTAAAGGGTCGGATTGATGCCCCACTAGATGTGGACTTCTTTCTCCTTTTGACGGTTATTAGTCAGGTAGTTAGTCAGTGAGTTACTCGGAGGAAGCAACAACGCAAACAAACAAGCAAACACACACACACACACACACACATACACACGAACATCCTTTGAGACAGACTGTCAGTTGGAGTGAACACCCAGCTCAGCATTGTTCCTGTCCAGGAGTCTGTCTATAGCTAGGACCTAGATCATCTATCTAGGATTAATCCCCTACTAATCCCTTAGTATTCATACCATCATCCCTAGATACCTACCTAGGTAGGCATAGAATAAGGAGAAATTGGTTTTAATGGGTTGACCGACTGTATCCTGTTAGAACATCTTACTAAATGATTGTCTTATTAATTCAAGGCTGCCGTCGATGAGTTGTGCTCTATGTAGGGTTAATCAATCTACTTTCCCTACCTCGGGACTCCCCTGATTCCGGTTGCTTTTCTGTATAGAAATTCTAGAAACCTCACAGAAGTAGGTAATCTAATACAGTATAGTGAATGAGCTTCCATGTCAAGGGTTCATGTCTTGAGTCTTTTCGCTCACTGCCTACATATACGGAGTGCATAGTGGTGTAAAGGTTCAAGAACAGGTTATCTGTCCATCCCTAGGTGCTTCTACTGTATGTGATCAGAGATCTACAAAGCCCCTGTTCATTCAATTTCTAGGCCTTCGAATGATCCTATAGCTAATCACTCAGTCATTACTGTATCGTGGACTTGAAATCATCTCCCTCACTCCGCAAAACTCAACGTCTTCAGAAGTAGGGGGTATAGTCTTGTTATTACTGTACGGAGTACTCCTAACAAGTGGAAATGACAGCGCCTACGTCGTGCCATCCCATAAAAATGAGTGACGAACGGTAATCTCTACCTCCCTCTACCTCCCTCGTGGGAAGCAAGGATTGCATCCCATGGCCAATCGGGAGACACCATTGATGATATTGGGATGGGTTGAATGGAAATCTTCATACTTGGCACAGTTAGAATCTCGACTAGTCAGTTAGCAGCAAGGACCCAGCAACAAATGAGGCTGCATAGATAGGTAGGTAATAAAAGCTACCTTCCAAGATTATTAGTTGAGCCAACTTCATGTGAGATGAGATGCAACAGATGTAGAGCTAGGTCCTGTACTGTATGTAGGTATGCATTGTATGTACTGTATCAGTTCTCCTCACATTGATTTGCCCCTCCATCTAACCTCACCATAAGGTTCCAAGACTAATCCTGGTGATACCTTGCCAAACAAACATGAGGCTATCTATCGACACCACAGATGACTTGATTTCATGGAATGGAATGAACATACTCTTAGACCTGGTATACCTAGCTAGTATACCTAGCTAGTATACCTACCTAGTATATCTACCTATACCAATAACACCACGCTCATCCATCTGTGAATCCAGCCATGCATTGGGAGAATTAAGGTTTGGTATCAAAGTAACTTTGCTTATGGTCAACGACAGGATGGCCAACGATATCATGGCAAATGAATGGACGTCATAGCCACAGTGCAAGTGACAACGTAGGTGAATTATATGTATCTGGGTATCCAAATAAAGGTTTACGATTATCATTATCCAAGGATTTACTTATAAGGATTATAGTAATGCTTTATTATATTAAGGTATTAATTATTAGTTATATAGTAATAAGTAGTTTATAGATTCAAGTAGGAGATAATTTAGATACTAATTAAGATAAATCAGATAATTTAAATAATTAAGGTAAATAAACTAACTTCCTTCTATTTCTTTCTAACAAATGCACAGATTAATCATATCAATAAGCACAAGCAGGTTTCCAACAGTTCATACAAAGTAAAAGAAGTTCCTGTATTGCCTACGGAGTATAGAGTAGGATCCACCTGATCTCTCCCTAGTGTACCCGTGAACCTCTCCTATACCTTACTATACTACCATCGTCTGCCTGCCTTCCTGAATAGATTCTTAAAGTAACTTTGGAATAAGGCACTTTTCCTTTTCCTCATCAATAAAAGAAAAGATAAGAATAAATCATCTCACATCTATCGCAACGAATCAGATTTCAGTATTTACCATACTATAACCAATCAAAAGGAGCCTCGTAATAATAAGATTGAGGTCAGAAGGACAAAAGGGAAGAAGGACACTTGTTCATATAAATAGTCAGATCTCTTCTTTGAAACTCCGAGTATAGTAATAATAATAAATGGCCTTACTATACTAAGCATAACATAACATATATGAATAACATAATATACCTAATATAACATAATATAATATGATATAGTATGATATAATATAATACAACAACATAATATAATATAACATAATATAATACAACATAACATAACATAACATAACATAATACAACATAATACAACATAACATAATACAACATAATACAACATAACATAACATAACATAACATAACATAACATAACATAACATAAACTAAAAAGATTCATTCATTTATTTGGTCTGTTGCTTTGTCTGAATTGAATTGATCTGATCTGAATTAAATAGAATAGAATAGAATAGAAACAACAACATTAGAACAAACTACTTGAAATTCCTTTTGCTTGTAATCATTCATTCAATCAAAAATCAATTCAAATCCAATCAAATCAAACTTGTTCTTCTCTTCCCCCCCCCCCCTTCTTGCTTTTTCCTTCTCTTCTCTTCTCTTCTCTTCAGGAGATCTGTCCATAATCCATCAATTTTGGGGATTTCTTTAGATGAGACAATCAATTTGAGCGTAGTGGCTATTATCGCTACAATCAATTATTCTACATATTGCCCCACGTTGTCTTCAACATCACATATCCATAGTACCTAGGTAGTTATGGACAGTGCATATTCGCAATCGACCTCTGAGGTCCTGGCTTATTTCTCGGTTTCCGAGTCTCAAGGTCTCACAGATGCTCAGATTACTGCTTCGAGAGAGAAACACGGTCGTAATGGTAAGGAAACTTTCATTTCCTTCCTGCCTTCCTGCCTTCCTGCCTTCCTTTGCGCCCGTCCAATGAGAGCTCCAGCTAATCAATCATATAACAACAGCCATCGCAGATGAACCTCCAACTCCCATATGGGAACTCATCCTTGAGCAATTCAAAGATCAGCTCGTCATTATATTGCTCGGTTCCGCCGCCATATCTTTCATTCTAGCCCTTTTCGAGGATGAGGGAGGATGGACTGCTTTTGTGGACCCCGCAGTTGTATGTCTTGACTGCCAGTCCCCTAAAAAAAAAATAAAAATAAAAATAAAAATAAAAGCCATCCGAGATGCTAACCAATGGATTTAGATCCTTACCATCTTGATACTCAATGCCGTCGTCGGCGTATCGCAAGAGAGTAGCGCAGAGAAAGCAATTGCGGCCCTACAAGAATACTCGGCAAACGAAGCCAAGGTTATTCGAAATGGCCATGTTACTCGAGTTCGCGCCGAAGAGCTGGTTCCAGGAGATATCATTACAATCGCCGTTGGAGATAGAATCCCCGCAGACTGCAGGGTTCTCGCAATTCAGAGCAATAGTTTCTCGGTTGACCAAGCCATCCTTACAGGAGAGAGCGAGAGTGTTGGAAAGAGCACCGCCGCGGTTGAAGATTTGAAGGCCGTCAAGCAGGATCAAGTAAATATGCTTTTCTCTGGAACTACCGTAGTCAACGGACATGCAACTGCAATTGTCGTTCTTACCGGATCTTCTACAGCCATTGGTGATATTCACGAAAGTATTACAGCTCAAATCTCCGAGCCAACTCCTCTCAAGCAAAAGCTCAACGACTTTGGTGATACCTTGGCGAAGGTTATCTCCGTTATCTGTATCGTGGTCTGGCTCATCAACATTCCTCATTTCAGTGATCCCTCTCACGGAAGTTTTGCCAAGGGAGCGATTTACTACCTCAAGATTGCCGTCTCTCTCGGAGTCGCCGCTATCCCAGAGGGTCTCGCGGTTGTCATCACAACTTGTTTAGCGCTTGGTACCCGTAAAATGGCTGCCAAGAATGCCGTGGTTAGAAGTCTGCCTTCAGTAGAAACGCTGGGTAGCTGCAGCGTAATTTGCTCAGACAAAACTGGTACCTTGACGACAAACCAAATGAGTGTCAACAAGCTTGTCTACATCAACGATGCAGGTTCTGATCTTGAGGAGTTGGATGTTGAGGGAACTACCTTTTCTCCCAATGGAAGAATTCTCTCAAAGGGCACTGTGGTAACAGATGTGGCCACAAAGTTGAATACCATCTTCCAAATGGCCGAGGTAGCAGCACTTTGTAACGAATCCGCACTTGCGTTTGATGCTAAATCCGGAACGTATTCAAACGTTGGAGAACCTACTGAAGGCGCTCTACGTGTGTTGGTAGAGAAAATCGGAACCTTGGATCCAGCCCACAATCAGGCAAAAGCCGGCATCGCTGCTGGTGACTCTCTTCATCACGCAAGCTCTTGGTATGAAAAGAGAACGCCTAATCTAGCCACTTATGAATTCTCCCGCGATAGAAAGAGTATGTCTGTTCTTGTTGGCAACGGCCAGCAACAAAAACTGCTTGTTAAAGGAGCCCCGGAAAATGTTATTCCTCGTTGCACCCATACTTTGGTCGGATCGAGCGGCAAGAGAGTCCCACTTACAGAGACTCTTGAGAAACTCTTGTTCAAAGAGGTCGTTGAATATGGTAACAGAGGTCTCCGTGTCATCGCACTGGCCAGTGTGGAAGATGTCGGGCTCAACCCCTTGTTGAAGTCGGCCACAACTACATCGGAATATTCTCAGCTTGAGCAGAAGATGACGCTCCTTGGTCTAGTCGGTATGCTTGACCCCCCTCGCCCAGAGGTCGCAGGGTCCATCCGAAAATGCAAGCAAGCTGGAATTCGAGTCATTGTCATTACTGGTGATAACCAAAATACGGCCGAGGCAATTTGCAAGCAAATTGGTGTTTTCGCAGAATATGAAGATCTCAAAGGCAAGAGCTATACTGGACGAGAATTTGATAACCTCAGCGAAAGCGAACAGTTGGTTGCTGCCAAGACAGCTTCATTATTCTCTCGAGTTGAACCAAGTCACAAATCCAAGCTCGTCGATCTTCTACAATCCGCTGGTGAAGTGGTAGCTATGACTGGTGATGGTGTCAACGATGCCCCTGCTCTCAAAAAGGCCGACATTGGTGTTGCCATGGGTTCTGGTACCGATGTGTCTAAGCTGGCTTCGGATATGGTTCTTGCCGACAATAACTTTGCCACGATTGAAGTTGCTATTGAAGAAGGTCGCTCTATTTACAACAACACTCAACAATTCATCCGTTATCTCATCTCCTCCAACATTGGTGAGGTCGTTTCCATCTTCTTGACAGCAGCAGTCGGTATGCCGGAGGCTCTCATTCCAGTTCAACTATTGTGGGTTAATCTTGTCACCGACGGACTTCCAGCTACAGCTCTATCATTCAACCCCCCTGATCATGACATTATGAAGAGGCAACCAAGAAAGCGTGATGAGGCATTGATCGGTGGCTGGCTTTTCTTCCGCTACATGGTCATCGGTATCTATGTTGGTCTTGCTACAGTAGCCGGCTACGCATGGTGGTTCATGTACAACTCTGAAGGACCTCAAATCACCTTCTGGCAACTCTCTCACTTCCACCGCTGTTCCGCTCAATTCTCGGAAATCGGTTGTGAGATGTTCTCAAACGACATGGCCAAATCTGCATCTACTGTTTCCCTCTCCATTCTAGTCGTTATCGAAATGTTCAATGCCGTCAACGCACTCTCATCCAGCGAGTCCCTGCTCACTCTTCCCCTCTGGGAAAATATGATGCTTGTTTACGCTATTGCCTTATCCATGGCTCTTCACTTTGCACTCCTCTATACACCCATCTTGCAAACTCTCTTCTCGATTCTTCCATTGAATTGGAATGAGTGGCAGGCAGTTCTTGTAATTAGTGCACCTGTTATGTAAGTTTCCTGCTTTGATTATATGAAATAGCTTGCTAACAATCGCATCAGTATTATTGATGAAGGTCTCAAATTCTTAGAGAGACAATTCTTCATGCAAAAGTCCGCTATTGAGGATCAAAGACCGAAGAAGGAATAGATGTTGGCGACAACACGGGTTAGGATTCGGTTGGAACAGCCGGAGCATGGTGGAGGTGTAAACTAATAGACATATTGGTAGATATTAGAATATCATAAATGTACGATACTCATCAGGGGTAGCGTACTGCAGATTTGAGCATCGAGCACAATGGCAAATTCGTGCCGTTTAAAAATATTAATATACATCACGTTCTGACAGCTTTATATCTTTGAAATTGCAATAGTGAAATCTCGCCATGGAAAGGCTTTACGTAAATGTGTCATTCATGCTCGTTTTGTATCTATCAAGCCCTTGATGCCTGCTTGCCAGATCTAATACTACAAATCCTGCTTGCTCTCTGCAAGCATCTTCACTATTTCCTCTGAATACCTCTGAGCATTGTCATCATACCGTCATACGTATCGTCTTCTACTAAGATTACGACTAACCGCCATGATCCACCACTTAATCTTGTCTGCCCTTCAATAACCTCTTGGTAACCTTATCCTTCTCGATAATGTAAACGTGTGCACCCCAACCTGACAACGCATCTCTATCAACGGCGTTCAAGAGTGCTTGTGATATTGTCTCGAAGAGATCTTCTGGTGCCTAAATTGAAGAATTTCATCAGTATGGATTTCATGAAGCGTAGCACCTTGGCCTCCCCGCAAAACCCTCCCACAAGAAGAACAGACGCAGCAAAGAGCGGAAAGAAAAAACTCACCAAATCCGGTTCCCACAGCCCCTCACAAGTACCAAACAGCTGATCACTCGCAGTCCCGCTAACGATAAAATCCTTCGCAAAATCAATGCAGCCAATACTATCGAAACCACAAATGAACGGCTTCCCGGTCTTCTGGTCCAACCCCGCAATCACCGGGCTCACGAAAAATGGACCGAAGCGACGCTCGTAGAGGGAACTCGAGACCAGGTTGGCCATGGTTGTGGGGGAGATGTTGCGCTCCTCGCGGAGTCGATACATGTTTACTTTGTAGCGGAAGAGATCCGAGACGGTGGAGACGTCGGTGGCTAGGCCGGTGAGACCGAGGTAGACGGATGGGCCGTAGGAGAAGATCTTGGGGAAGTTGTTGGAGACGGTGAGGGCTTGGAGTCCGAGTCGGAGGTCGCAGGCTATGGCGACGCAGTCTTTGCCGACCATGGCGACGCATGCACCTCCATCTGAGGGGGTGGAAGATGGTTAGTGTTTAGTTTTGAGAAGCGGAGAGTGGAGAGTGGAGAGCGGAGGAAGGAGGAAGGAGATATACTGATGGAGAACGGGGAGCTCTAAAGGTAATGCGTTAGCTGATTGTTCATGGGTAATAATAATAATAATAATAATAATAATAATACATCATTGATATAGATAGATATATGTATATTAAAGCAAGCTTACCATTGTGAATAAAGCGTATGAACTCTGGGTATCAAAAGCTGGGTATCAAGAAATGGCAGGCGTTCTTGTGTTAAAGAAGAGCTTCGCAGATGGGAGATTCGAGAATTGAAGTTGAGATGGTCTGGGGTTGGGTTGTGATATTGAGGTTTGTGAGAGGATGGACAAGGTAACCTTTAGCAAGGTAGACACGGCTGGCGCGTCGATGCGAGCTCTAATATTTAGAGCTTGGACCAACGAGGTGCAGATTATGAGGTTACTAGGTAGCGGAGGTCCCTACTTTAGAATCGTTCTACCAACATTGTACGCACTAGGTGGTGAGTGCACGTGAGCTTTATGGGATGAGAGCTTGATGGATTTCTACTTCACGACTCCTTCATTACAATCTTTTTGTATGGCGATTATTTATTTTCGAAGAGTGAAGTTTAACTTGAATCAACTTCATATAACATTTCTCTGGACTCATTTGCTGCATCAGTTAACTAACTACTAGCTATCCTTGAACGTTCTCTGATATCTTCGATAAGGTCGACTGATCCAATCCAACCAAGTCTGCTCTACTTATTATCAGCCTTAACACCCCGCCACAAACCTCAAACACCCTTACAAGCACCCAAATATCACACACATCGCAACTCAGAATCTTCGTGTTCTTACTTACCAACGCTTGACTTAAGGATCGAATATCTCATAGACCTCAACTTTATTCTACGCTTTATAATCTCTCCTGGGACCATTACAAGCTATGGCTTCCAACGTGGTAGTCATCGATAAGTTCTTCAATAGAGCAACCATAAAAGTTACTCCCGGAACGTACATGAGTGAAGTTGTTTCGGAAGCATGCAAGAAGCTTGGAAAGAAGAATACCAACTACGATCTCAAGAGGTGAATACGCTTACAAACTATATCCTCTCCTAACATATCTCTAACATCTACCGTAGGAGTAATGATAAAGCTGTAGATCTTTCCCAGACATATCGTCAAAACGGGCCTCACTACCGGCGCAAAACTTACCTTAGTGGAAGCCTCCAGATCCCCTGCTCCGGTTTCGATTGCGCTACAGCTACCACAAGATCTCGCATCTGCGGTCCCCGGTGGTAGATTAAAGGATACTTTTCCCAGTAACACGACATTATGGCTTATTCTCCGCAAATTCGAGTCCAGCAACGAAGCTGCAAATCTAAACTTTACTGGCAGAGGAGTGGCGCAGTTACAAAGTGGCGCATCTGGAGCTGGTCGCATGGTTTATGAAATGCCAGTGTTGAATGTGATGGGGAGAGAGATGGCTACGTTTGGGGATTTGCAGAAGACACTTGCAAATTTGGGTTTAAATAAGGGAACTGGGTTGCTGAGACTTACGTTTAGACAGACGGATCAACCGATTGAGGAAGCTATGAAAGATATCGGGGAATATTTTAGGGAGGAAGATCAAGAACCTGAAGCTAAGGCGCAAGCACAACAGCAGGGCGAATCTGTGTCGGATGCGATTTCGAAGCTTCCTTCTCCAGAACAGCAAAATGAAGATGTAGATATGGATTCAGATCCCTCGGATACCACTCCATATTCAACACCCACACCAGCCGGCGCATCCACAAACACCACCACTTCCACCCTCCCATCTTCTACCTCTCCCAATCCTCCGACTGACTCACATATTCTCGGCCCCGATGGCCTTCCCCTAACCGTCTTCTCTGCCCCTAGCAACGACACCCCCCTCGCAGCCCTCGCCCCCCACAATGAAGACGACTACATCCCCACGATTCGTCACGCCAAACTCGTTCAGACTCGTCTCCAAAACAGCTCCCAAAACACTAAACTCCTCTCCTACGACGAAGAAAATGCCCTCGAAGCCGAGAAAGTTGCACGTTTATCCAAAATCAAAGAAATACCTTTGAGAATTCGCTTCCCAGATCAAATGGCCATCAGCAAATCTATTACCAGTGAAAATCACGGGAAATGGTTATACGACTACGTGCGCGGACTCATCATCCATGAGAAGGAACCTTTTAAATTAATATATCAGGGCAATACGAAAAAGGAAACGATACCCAATGAAGATAGTAAATTCCTTATTAAAGATTTGAAGATTCTGGGCCCCACGGTTGTTAATTTAGCATGGGATGATGGAGCAGCTAGCGAAAGGTTAAAGGGGAAACCGGTTTTGAAGGATATATATAGGGAGAAAGCTACGAAACAACCGGTTCCGATTGTGGAGAGTGAGGTTGAAAAGGAAGCGGAGGAGGAAAAGAAGCCCGAGGTAAAGACGGATGATGGTGGGGAGAAGAAGAAGAGGGGCTTGCAGAATCTCATTATGAAGAATTTAAAAAAGAGATAGAGGGGCGGTTGGATAAGAGGGAGAGTTTGAGGATGATTAATGACATTTTATGTATATGATGGTCAAGATCCTACATGGTTGATAACTAAAGACTAGGAACTGTACTGTGATGATGATGAATAATGACGATACATATTTAATGGGTGCTTGGGCTTCTTTAATTCTGAGATGATATAGATCACCAGGCTGAAACGGGAAAAATTCGTAGCGTGAGGCGTTTGTTGTCTAATTGTTAGCTCGGCGTTCAGATGCACCACCAAAATCACTTAGAGTTTATGTTCAAGGTCATGTAAGTAATTGTGGAAGGTATTTTATTTTTGCCCTGGACATCTTCGTGATTTGCTACTGTTTTCTAGCACCCGAGTATCCTTATTCCCAGAATCATAGTAACCCGTAAAAATTTCATTTTTGCAGCTCCAGTGTCCATATGCTTGACGTGTTTAGGTGTGGAGATCCATCGTAAATCCATATATCGATCCAGTGTATTGGAGGGATGAGATGATTTTTTCGTGGTAGTGGGTATGATTTAGAGAATTTAGTGACCAGCTCTTCTGGACTCAGCGATGACACCTTGGAGCTCGTCAACCTTGGCCTTGGCACGTCCGAAAGTACCGAGCTGTTAGAGATATGTTAGTCTTGAGTTCGTTGTACTACTGCGACAATATCATAAGATGTTAAGACCGTACCCTCTTCTTTGCGAGCTTACGGGCACGCTTGTCCTTGCTGTTACGGAGCAATTCGATAACTCTGCGCTCGTATGGTGCGAGACTATTAAGATCATTAGCCTTTATTCCTTGACAATTGTGTAAAGAGATGGAAAAACATACCCCGAAACCTCCTTGACAATATCTCTAACAAACGCGGTGCGCTTGCTCAAGTGACCCTTGGTTCTGCTAACCTTGGGCTTGGAGACACGAGCCTCGGTTTTCTATAACATTTCAAAATTCATCAGCCGGTCCATCTTCTAATTGTGAAATTATTATTCTTCACAGGACTGCGAAAAAGAAGATCCTCCAAGAGGTGAGACGGGCAGGTTGGTGAGGTTTTCATGAACATACGTGTCCTTTGTTGAGACCGACGGCGAGGCCGGTACGGGCTTGCTTTTCGGCGGCCATTTTATCTGTTGGGTGATGGCGTTGAGGTTGTCGTGGTTGTCGATGGTGTTGATGAGCGCGAGAGAAAAAAAAGTTCGAGGTGGTGGATGCGAAAATTCAGATGTGAAGTGCGTCACGTGTTACGCTAATGAATGCTAAGCGAAGGTGAAATCTTGGCGTTGATGGTGACCTTCTCTTGCAAGTTCGAAGCGACAACTTTTATAAAGTGTCTTCATAACAACTTATAATTATACAGAGAGAATGTCCATCGTTGTGTTCGGACTAGGGTAGGGCTATTAATATCATCTTTCAGATCAATTTTGGAAAGCTTTAGTATCAACAACTTCGTACAATTTTCAGCCTTGAACATCATATTGAAATCACTGTCTCAACCTCGAGCTCACGGCTGTTGAGATCCCGATGAATGATACAGCAAATCAATGCTAATACTGGAAAGAAACAGGTACATGCTATATCCATCCAGGCTTGTCATTTGGATGTTTATTTATACATCGATTCTTATGGTGGTGGTTTTGGTGGAACCTGAATAGAGACCCTTTGAGTGGTAGTTATCATTCCATGGTTCGCAATGTGGCATCCCGGCATTACCATTCATTCCCTGCATCACCATCAGGGACCGACGGAATACTTTCTCCTTGGTCCTGATAGTATTAGTGCCTCCAAGTATGGAAGACGCAAGTGTGCCCCTGACAATAGTTGGGTCTCGTCAGTATATGTACTACTCTGAATATCAATGGATCATTGCGTTATCATTGGAAAGAGGCACTGTCTTTGCGGGTGTGAGATCATCGTCATTCCGGATACGAGATTCTACGAGATGATGATCTCATATGGAAAAGTCTTTGATCTAGAAATATTCAATTCCCATGTTTTTTTTTATGTCTCCTCTATCTTCGATGGCCGGATTTGACTTCATAGTCGATTTATGCTTATATTTGCGGTGCAAATATTGCCCTTGCCCCATTAACTTCGATCATCATCATTCAGATTGTCATTTCCACGAGGTCTTACTGTACATGTTTGATCAGATTCTTGTATACAAAAACTTTGTACCCGAAGGTTGCCTCGTAGAGAATTCAAAAACATCACATTAGTTCGTCGAAACCGTCACAATGCGTCCAATACCAGCAGTTAGCACATTCATACTTCTCTCCATCACTATGGCCTCCATTCAAGTATCTGAACACTACCTGCTTCAAAGCTAAGCTACCAGAGTCTACGAGTTTTACCGCCACGGAATTGACGAGCCTTAACTCCGCCTGGTCTTCTCTTGCCCCCGAGTTATTTTTCAAGTACATCTACCTGATAATCAACATCGCCATGACTTTCTGGATTACTGGTCATAGTTCGACTGGCGAGAACCATCGTGGGAGACACCCTAGCGAGGGTTGAAAAGTAATACACCACTTGTGCCAATCGGTAGGTTACCTTATCAACCCTGATGCGACCTCCTGATGCGACCTCCTATAACCCTACCACGCGATCTAATGTCCCTTCAACCGCATGAATTGGTGGAGACATAACCTTCTACAATGATGAGATGGAATATCCTGGTGCAGATGATAGAGATACCCTAGGTGCAGGGCATCTTTGGTAGTACGTGTTGATATTATACAGGACGTCGATTCATACACGAGGGATGTATATGAATTATATAGGGTTCAAATAAACAGGATGCGTTTCATCCTACGCTCAATAATTCTTCTTGTTGTATAGAATTAAATTCTCAACCTTACTGAAGAGATTCATAGTCTAATGATTAGTATGTTCAAATTTAGCGATATCGAATATACCTAGTCGCCTGACTTGAGGGGTAGCGAGGATGCGCAGATGATCCTCAGGCCCAAAACATCAAGCTTACATAGAGATTGACCGGGCTCTGAAATCTTGTTAACATACTCCGTACGAGGTAGCAATCTTGAGGTGTGATGGAAGTGGTTGATTGCTAAATGAACACGAGTGATAATGTAATGACCTACCCAGGTATATATGTCGCCTTTTACCTCTTATATGACGTGACCTTGAATTCCATAAATGGGCATTGTGAATCAAAAAAGTTTTGATCGAGATCACTCAAATTTCTAATTAATGTTACTACTGTACTACGTAATACGTACCCGAGCGCTAACCATGACGGATTCCATATCTTGATCACAACGTACTATCTCAAAGTACTATTTATATACAATACCTCTAGCAACAATAATAAACATGAAATTCCGCTCGATGATAAGTACCTAGGTACCTACACAGATGTATCCGCACTTCACTTCGTTCATATTCCGCACTCGGAGCTAAATTACCCCTCAAATCGATCAACCAATAGGGATTAACCGAGTTTAGCTTTAGCTGACCAAGGCAACGGAACGGGCATGGAAATGAAATCTTGAAGTTGGCGCTTCATGTTGTGAACCCGCACCCTTCAAAAACAAATCAGCCTCCGAAGAAAGTGGCGTTCAGCCTTATTGTACCTGTCCCAGATAGAGAGGAGAGAGGAATATATAAAAGAAAAGAAAAGGAAAGTCGATGATGCATAGGCGGAGAGGAAATGTATGAATGTATGTATGTAAGTATGAATGTAAGTATATATATATATATATATATATATATTATTATTATTATTATTATTATTATTATTTATTATTATTATTATTATTATTATTATTATTATTATTATTATTATTATTATTATTATTATTATTATTATTATTATTATATTTATTTATTTATTTATTATTTATTTATTTATTTATTTATTTATTTTATTTATTACCTAGGTATTATAATATATCGTTGAAACCAACAACCAACAACCAACAACCCAACAACCCTCACAATCTCTCTCTCCAATGTCTCTCAAGTAATAAAACCTCACCTGGGCAAGTACCATCATTTGTCAAACCGAACAATCTAGAAGACTCTTAAGAATACCTCAATTATCATTGGCCAATTCAATTAATGATTGATAAGATTGAAATTCAAAGTGGGTCACTTGGGTCAAGCTACCTCGTTATCGTTTTCTCGGCATGATACGGTGACAAATCACGGCAACGAGAGATGTTGAAACTGCAGTTACTCCAGTAACAAAAGCAATCGAAATGGAAAACGTGGAAATGTTATTTGAGTCGGGTAAGGTAGATTGACGGTCTAACCCGATGTGAACTTACAGATGCAGTACTAACTCAATGGGGAGTTGGATGCAGAAACCGGTGGGATTTGAGGAGTCCGGTAAGAGGTCTGTGAGGAAGTGAGGTGAAGTGAGGTGAAGTGAGGTGAAGTGAGGTGAAGTGGAGTGGAGGTGATTTATTACTGTAGGTGGGTTAGATAGATTGGGTGGTAGACTGGGACTAGTAGTAAATAATATGATTATATTATGTTGATGTGTTCGTTTGCTAAGAGAAGTGACAAATCTTACCACTTTTTTTTTTCTTGTTGACCACCTTTGACTGAAGAATATCAACTTTGTCTGTCTGTCTGTCTGTCTGTTTACTAGTTATTACCTAGTTATCTGTCTATCTACCTATCTATCTATCTATACATCTATCATCGACAGTGATCCTGATTGAGATATCTCGTGTGAGGTAGACCTTTGATCTTGTCCTGTCTTTATATCTTCTCTTCTGTAAGTCTTCATTCCTTCCGTTCCCTTCCGTTTCCTCTTTCCCTCTCCCCTCTCCCCTCTCCCCTCTTCCCTCTTCCCTCTTCCCTCTTCCCCTCTTCCCCTCTTTCCGTCTTCCCCTCCCTTCTCTTTGCTCTGCTTTGCTTGTCTTATTTCATACAACAAACAAGACAGATTGATAAGAGTGTGAGATCAAGAGAAATTCAAAGGTTTCGTTTCCTTCCTTCCTTGCTGACTTATGACGGTTCGAGTTCAGTTTGTGAAGCAATCAATCCACCCTCCACATAATAATACAAACCCACATTACACACAATGGCATCCACAACTCGATCCTTTGCTCGTGCAGGTGCTGCATTCAAATCAACAGCTTTCAGACCCGCCACTCGCACCACTGCATTCAATGTCTCTCGTCGTCAAGCATTCCGTCAACAATCTCGTCGCGGCTATGCATCCGAGGGACCCGCCAAATCTTCCTTCCCCCTCTCTTACGGTGTTGCCGCTTTGGCTCTCGCTGGAGGTGCCGGATACTACTTTGTCTCTCAAGGCAATGGGTCACTCTTGAGTGGTTCCGCCAACGAAACCTCTGGTCTCTTCACTCCCAAGTTTGAGGATTACCAAAAGGTTTACAACGAGATTGCCGAACGATTGGAGGAGAAGGATGATTATGATGATGGTTCTTATGGACCTGTCTTGGTCAGATTGGCATGGCACTGCAGTGGAACCTACGACAAGGAGACTGGTACCGGTGGTAGCAATGGTGCAACTATGAGATTTGCCCCAGAAGGTGACCATGGTGCCAATGCTGGTTTGGTTGCAGCTAGAGATTTCTTGGCTCCTATTAAGGGTAAGTTGCTCATTTTTAACTCCGGCCAATGAAACATATCGAGGACTTCTTATTGACATTTTTGCAGCTAAGCACCCATGGATCTCTTACTCTGATCTCTGGATCTTGGCTGGTATCTGCTCTATCCAAGAGATGCAAGGTCCAATCATTCCTTTCCGACCAGGTCGTCAAGACAAGGAGGCTTCTGCTTGCACGCCTGATGGACGTCTCCCAGATGCTTCCCAAGGTAACAAGCACTTGAGAGCTATCTTTGGCCGTATGGGATTCAATGATCAAGAAATCGTGGCCTTGAGTGGTGGACATGCTCTTGGTCGTTGCCACACTGATCGCAGTGGTTTTGATGGTCCTTGGACTTTCTCCCCAACTGTTGTCACCAATGAATACTACAAGCTTTTGTTGAATGAGAAGTGGAACTGGAAGAAGTGGAACGGTCCTAAGCAGGTATGCATATCTCATAAAAACTCCATTCAATCTTCTCTTCCAAGAATGAAGAACAAACTGACAAATGATTCAACCAAATAGTACGAAGACAAGACTACCAAGACTCTCATGATGCTTCCTACCGACATGGCCCTCGTCTCCGACAAGTCCTTCCGCTCATGGGTTGAGAAATACGCCAAGGATGAGGCTCTTTTCATGAAAGACTTCGGAGCCGTCGTCAACAAGCTCTTTGAACTCGGTGTTCCTTTCGCCGAAACAACCGAGCAAGCTCCTATGAGATTCAAGCCTACTAATGCCTAGATACCCCATGTCATCACCGAATCGATGTAGAGTTGGTTGCGGAGAGATGAAGAAAAGGATAGATAGGTGACAAGATTTGCTTGATTTTTAAGGCGCGGGAGTTTTATGGGTTTAAATATCTAGATGAATAGTCATGATAGACGCTAGATTACTCTAAAGTGAAAGGGAGACCCTTTTCTTTGGTATACTGCGGATAGGATGATATCATGGTGCCATCTAGCTTTGACTGGATGCCTGGTACTTACGATACAGTGTATTATAGTCAAGATGATTTGATACATAGCGAAACAAAGAATATTACCTCCAATGATCATTGTGTAGTGCGTGATGATTTATGTATCAATGTGTGTATTCATACAATACTGAAATGTTTAATGTCAAAGCAAGGTATGAGAAGGAAGAAAGGAGAAGACGGAGGCGAAAGATGGATGTTCAGAAAATATTTCATCATCTCATCGCAATATATATCAGCATGATGCTCATAAGTTGGACATCGATGAAGTCGGGGACGCAAGGGAGGGAATGTTGGATGTTGGAATGCTAAATGCTAAATGCTAAATGTTACATGTTACATGTTAGAAGTCATGCATAGAGGATGAGATTGGAATGACATAAACTACAAGGTTCCCCACTTTTCGTCTCGGGCATGGGGGTGGGGAAGAAGGGGGCGTCCGGTTCGATTTGGTTTGATATGGTTTGATTCGCTTCGCTTTAGGTTTTTTGTTATAAGTATAGGTACCTAGGTATCTATTGTACACTGTTGTGCTATTTATGCTAGGTGGGGAGAATAGGGGTACTGGTTTGGTTGCTTTGGTTGAGGATTTGGATGGATGATTAGAGAGATTAGATGGAGTTGGGGTTGGGAGTTGGGGGTTGGGAATTGGAAACTGGAAACTGGCTGTGGCGATGATGATATTATGGATGAGGGGTTTTGTGTAGGCTCTGGGGGGGGGGGGTTCTGGTATTTTTGTTGTGGTTATTGTATATATATGTGTGTATGTATGTATGTATGTATGTATGTATGTATGTATGTATGTATGTATATATGTATATATGTATAATTGTTTGGTTGGGATATCTACCTACTTACCTACCTACTATGTAGGATCTCGTGGCATGTTGGAGGTATGTTGGAAGGAACTCAGGTATCTAAGCAGTTGATTCCTTGTGTAAATATTTTGTGGCGAGGTATTGAGTGTTCGCTTGGATGGATTGTGGTGGGTGGTTAGATGGCTGGTTCTTTGGGGAAGGGGATCGTTAATCTTGTTTCTACGTATACGGGCGCCAGATGGTGGGCTAGTTTAGCTTGGTCGTTGCGCTTCATTTTGCTCTTTGGGTTTCGGTGGAAAGGTTGGAGAGCTTCTTGGGTGTCTAGAGCGGCTTCTGCGGATGGCTTTGTGGGAGGAGGGAATTTTCCCATAGATTGGTTGTGAGGGGTGCTATGCTACTCCTTATGGCAGCCAGGGTAAAGTGTGGATATATTAGTTATCAGAGATGGATTGGGAAGACATAAATTGTGTCTGTCTAAAGAACTTTAACAGTTTAGCACGAATGGAGACGTCGAATTACTAGGCTGGTAATACTAGGTGGAGAACTGGAGTAGATTGACTTTGGAATGAGCAATAGGGGGCTATAACCCTAGGCGAAAAGGAAAGAGTTCTCCTGGATTGGATGGGAAGGGAACTATATGTCGATGCGCCGTTACTCAGTAGGTCAACTGTGAAATCTACAATATATGATACAGGGTCAACATCATTCAGGGAAGAAGTCCAGTCGACCGTGCCTGACGAGGATAATAATGGGATATGGAGGGTATGTTATAGAGAAGAACTTCAGGAGATTGGTATTGAGGAGAGCAGTATACATTAATAGACCAATATCGCATAGTGAGGAGCATCAATATAGTTGTTTTGGAAGGTTGGCAGTGGGATATCAATGGTATACGAGTAGATGAGAGTTACTGTGGCTCGTATAGAAGAATAGTTATCGGTCTTTCTGCGTCGTACTCGTGTGGAGTGGAGTCCCAGTAAACTGATCATGGAGACAGTGGCATGTATAGATAGCCGATACTACTCGGATAAGACGGCTATATATCTAGCTAATGGTGGTATATTGAAGGTATAATATACACTATTCATATATGATACAGCACGAGAATGCCAAGGTTGAAGTAGTTGATCACATTCATAGGTTAAAGAGAAAGTATTCTGGAAAAATCATGGTATTGGAAACATCAAGTAATCTAATCTACACCCCAGGTCCTGCATCGGACAAACTCCATTCCATCATACCACCCAAGCCAACTCCAACCCAAACCAAGCTCCAGACACAACCACAAAGACTCCAGGCTCAATGGTACATTGGATATTGAACACCAACGTCCCCAGCAAACGAGGCGGTAACAACGTACGAAGCCGGCGCACCCCAACCTTGCTTGTAAAGGAGCAAAGGCTCCGAAGGATCAATATCCACCTCATATTGATCAGGAAAAAGACAAGCCAGCTCATCGCTGACGCACTCGCCACCATGTTTGTGCTCGAAATCATCTGGGTAGATGAGGCATGCCGCACGACGAGGAAAGTTGTAGGTGTAGAGATCATCGAAGATCCTACAGACCATCTTGAGGTCTTTTTCTGGCTTGGTGGCCAGGAGAGCATGGGCGTGAGCATCTTCTTCGGTGCGGGCGGTGGAGAAGAAGCTCTCCACGTGCTTGCGGAAAGCGGGAAGATTGTTGGTTCCCAGGCCAAAGTCAGGAAATTGGGAGAGGAGGGTGACGAGCTCGAAGAGGCGAGGAAGGTGGGTCATCAAGTTTTTGTTCGTTGTAGACTTGATGTTGGCGATGAGCTCGCGAAGCTGCGGAAGAATGATTTCCGAGTAAGTGGTTGCTGGCTTGGGCTCAGCAAGAAGACGGGGGTCGAGAAGGTCGGTAGGAAAGAGATTGCCCAGGGTTTGAGCGGGGTAGTAGAAGTCGTAGATTGGGACCAACTTGGTGGCCATGGGGGTATAGGAGCGACGAGGTGCGCGGTGGTGGCTAGCGGGCTTGGTGACCCCTCCAGCGATGCTCTGCTTTGGTAGCTTGAGCTTGGAGATCGCCGTGTTCATCTGCGTCTTGCGAGGACAAGCAGACGGACGGATCGGCGCCGCCAATGGTGTAGCGGCAGTGACTATTATGGCCGGAACGGCAAAACTACGAGGAGGAGAAGCTCTAGAGAAGTCAAAGTTAGTAATGCGAATCAATTGAAGGCCGCATGGAATACATACTCGTACAAAGTCGGATCATACTCATCAGTTTCTTCAACCTTTGGAACAACGTCGTCGGAGAGCCTAAGCGAATCGCTAGGAGAAGGTTGGCTCGAGTAAGGAGAGACATAAGGAGAGTCACAGTTGCGAACGAAGGAAGGGTTAAAAGCCATTGCGAAGTAAGTTCTGGCTGTTTTTGAGAAGAGTAAAGAGTTGGTGACAAAAAGAATTGAATACACTTGGTTAAGAGTTTGCTGAAGTCCTACGAAAGTAGTAAAGCTGTGGTATTCGTTCTTCGTTGCGTGAAGAAGAAAAGATCAGGGAAAGGATCAAAGGGGGCATTTAAATGCTGTCCAGGAGATCTAGACAAAGTCTCGCGATAGAATGCCATTTCTATTGTCAAATGAGAGTACAGTACTATTGAGGTCTGAAGAGGCCTTTTGATTGGCTAAACTCGATCAAAGTTATCAATTTCCTATTGTCTACCTGCACTTCTACAAAAGCGATCAATAGTGAATTCGAGTAACAATAGGAAATGAGGAAAATTGTAACCGAGCCGACAGGAAAATTTCTATGGCGATGTCTATATTCACTTTCGTGCATCAGAAAATCAGAATAGAAAATTTTGATAAATAACAACAATATAAACGCAACATTTGGAAGATGAAGCTTCAGTGGTATATAGTATGCATCAAAATTGTGTTCCAATGCGTTTTAGATTGAGCTTAGCTTCAGCATCTGATGATTAGACAGTATGAATAGCTGTATATGCTCGGTGAGCTACACCGAGTCAAAAGGTAAGTATTGTGAGTAACATTGTAGAATTCTGAGATTTATCACGAAGGACTCTTGCTAACTTTGATACAGCAAGTATGAGACTTGTCATTGAGAAAGTTAGGTCTTTTCGCCTCACTTGCACCATAATACAATGCATTCTACGTGGAATGACTATCTGGGTTGATTTGTATGTGTACTTAACCCAGAGTCAAATATATCTCAACGAGACAACACTATAATACATTGCTTGGATGCCTTGTCCCGATCGTTTCCGTAAAAATAATGTTTTCGCAATGTCGGGTAGTATGACTACTGACAAAGATGGCAAATTTCTTGACAGTTCCCAACGCACGAATGCTTCAACGATGAAAGAGAGAAAATAAATTTATATAGTTTAGTTTTACTATGCGAGAGCTACCAGAGCCTGGTGTTTTGAAGCGTACGAGACCACATCCGCTTGGTATGACTACGAAAACGAACACCTAATAATGACAACCTGGAAGCGAAGGCTTTCGATGCAGTGCGCTGAAAGTAATTCGTTGGTAAGATAAGAAGACGAGCGAACAGCCCATACCGATGTATGATGAGTTAAGAGAACTAAGATCGTGATCTTGAGGTCATCATGTAAAAGAGTCAGAATGACAGAAAGAACGACCAAAAGTGGTAACAGAAAAGAAGGAACTACCTGCTACTGTTATTGAAACTTGGGACCATGAATGGTTGATATATTGGTCTAGCTTGCCTAGTAGGGCAAAACTCTAGGGAACACCTCGTTCACTTTAATGTTTCATCGATATTTGGCATATAACCGCGCAGGATTATTGCTCCTTCGTGACATATTCGAGGCAGAGTTGTAAGACACGGTGTGATTTTCTCCTACACAGAGCTCAAGATGATAAGGAGACATCTCTACCGTTGCGAGTGAGTTCAAGAGCTATACGGCGTTGCTCCATGACCTACAGAAGAGAAAGTTTTCTTTTCCTCTTGAGTTCTTACAGACTCGAACTTTTAGTTTGTAAAGTATATTTGAGACAGGAAATTATGCCAGCTGATTTTGTTAAAAAGAAGCTGGTGGAAGAAGAGTCATGGTTTTCAGATAGTGGAATCTTGGGAATGGTTGGTGGTCAAATATGTTTTGTCAGCTTGAGCTAGACTGCAATGTAAGATTAACAACACAACCTCCACAACACCATGACAAAAATCAACTGTGAAGTGTCGAATGACCGAGGAGAAATTATTTATTCACCCAAAAAAGATGAAAAGAATTGTCGATCAAACATAGACCTCTTAGTGCCGACTGGCGCTAGCCCTATGGTGAATCTGGTTTTGACCTGTCACTAGGTCGTTTTTTATTCAATATTCTTATGAAAGTTTGTTGATAATGCTACTCAAGGTCTGTCTATTATTCCTTCTAGTAGTTTGGGTAACTTAGCTTGAATCTTGTTAGTCTTGAAATACAAGAAAATACCATTGAGACCCCCAGCTCAAGTCTATACATCCAGGAGCAAGCAGCATTTTCTTCCAAATCTCAATCATATTATATTAGAAGCTATATCAAAGCTTTTCCGGATGCAAGATATTATCGAATCAATAAGCTGAATTAGCTTTGCTCAATGAGAGCGGCAATGTAGCGGAAGATCACAATCGTCTTTGTGTCAACCATACACCTCGAACCCCTTCTCAATGGCATACCCCTTACATGTGAGCGTAACAATATCATTTAGGCGAAAACTTGATCTACAAAGGAAAAGTCTTCGGACTCGCCGTGAAACCATGTAACGGGATTTGTGAAAGTGTTCAGCCAACAGCAATAGATCTCGGAATATCAATAAATAGCGCTACTGACTGGCTTAAAGTATGGAAAGGCCAGATGATTCGTGCAAATATTACGCACATTCTTCCCGACAGGCCTGATAAGTGCCCTTTTGACTACTTGAGTTGCCTATGTTTTGTATATAGAATTACAGCATACGTGCCCACCTATTTATTATTTCCGGCCTAATTATTCATTGTAATGATATTGCACACAAGCAGCAAAAAATACAGCATCGCATCTTTACAGCTCCTAATCTAAAAATATACCTTCTATCTGGAATCGGGATATTCTGATGATAGTTCAGGCTATCCATGAGAAGAGGATCAACATCCCGAACCTCGCTCCACACAAGATCAACGTGATTGTAAAGAAAACTATGGCCCACACGACGACTGACACAACGAGAAGCCTAAAACCCTGGATTTGAAATTTGGAGGTATCCTTGCTTAGATGGTGATAGCTAGTGCTATTGGAAACATTTCTCGATTGGTATCTGTGTATCCTATTGGAGCTATCCTGTAGATAGTAAATGGCAAATGTTTTGCTTAACCTTTGGTTGTTTTTATTATATGGACTCCTAAATATATGTTCGCGTAATTACACGAAAACCCAAGCTTCATTCAATCTCCCCTTTTTACTTATTATACCATTATGTCATCCATTGTCAGAGTCCGAAGTCCACAGTCCAAGTTCCAGCCCCCAATACCGGCCGACTCAGATGTATAAAAAATCCGATAAGATCATCAATTTACTTGAACTATATTCACTATCTGAATAAGCCGCGGTACGAGGTACACAAATAATATTTGTAACATTTACTCTGAGATCGAGTCATGTTTCCAAGGTTAACTTAATTTGCTTATATTGCCAATTTCTTGCTTCGACTATATCATTTTAATCTAAAGGTGCCTGCAACCTCGTAAGATCAGTGTGTTTTCTCCCGGAAGTTTCACCAGTAGGCAATCGCCATCGCGCCTTATCTCGGACCATTCCATACCACACTGCTTAACCTCATCCAAGCCCCCTAACTAACATATGCCTGTCCAGCCAAACTCAAACCCGTACCTGCCGCATTCAACAAAAATCCAGGAAATACACCAAAATAGGCATATCTCTCAACCCAGCTCTGAGCATCTAACCAAGGCAGGACTGCCTTTAGAAATTGTGCTTGTTGTTCATCAGTGCCATAACATTGGAATTCCGTGACCCAAATAGGTAGATTGAGTGTATTATGAGCGTTTGTAACATTTGAGATGAACCAGTCCGAACCGGATGCACCTGAGGCAGGGAAACAGTCTTGATAGTAGTGAATTGCGGCGTAGTCGAAATGACAGCCAGTGCAGTTACCGAGGAAGTATTGTGTCCAGACACGGGAGTTGTAGGAACCACCTGAGGACCACTGGGAGAAGTTTGTAAGTAGGTAGTCACCTCGTGAGTAATGAATATGGGATGACGAGAGAATTTGAGTGCGATACTGAAGGTTCACAAGAATGGAGTTGACTTACACTATTCCAATTATTCCACAGAACATTAGGAGTACCAATGCGAACTTTTCCGGTAAACTGTTCAATATAAGATTTGTATCCAGTAGCTGCTGCGGCAGGGAGCATGTTTGAAGATTGCTCATAGGTGAGATCCGGTTCATTGAAGCCAAGGATACTCTTTGCAATATTGACAGCTGCGACCCAATTTGGGTCAAGGGAACTGGGGAGACCCCAAAGCATTGGGACGCTGACAGTTTGGTTAGTCGTGTACTCTTCAGTATGTCAAAGAAGAATGAAAGAACTAACAATTCAATGTTTGAATCCAAACCCCAACTTGGGAATCCCCAATCATAACCCCAGGTAATCTTACTATAGCCCTTGAGTAAATTCGCAAAGGTCGCATCTCCAAATGGGTTGTTTCTATCGTATGCTAAACCACGTTTTCCAGATTTGCTTGGGTTTGTAGGGTTCGTGCCAGATCCACTATTTTGGTAGACAGTGAGACGATTCGGTCCACCACATGTTTCTGCTCTGTTACCATTACAGGCCATGTTGCAACCAGTGTTTCCATCTGCGGCGGGTCCATTTCCATTGACAATTGAGTTACCACACCCTATTCATGAATAAATTAGTGTATGCAATACATTAGGTCATGCAAATAAAATAAGGAGCTCTTACAGCATTCCCCTCCATACTCAGTGCCAGCGTACGAGAAACCAGCAGCCGAACATGCGGTCTGACACGCTTCATTTGTCATGGCACTAGAGCCTCCTGGTATGGCTCCAGAGGTTGTTAGAGCACGACCAGAAACATTGTCGGTATAGCAGCCAAGGGATGACCAGGCTCTTTTCTCGATGTTGGAGATTTCATCTTGAAGCTTGATTGTAATGCAAGTTGCCTCGAGGGCAAATGCAAGAACGAAGATTGAATGAAAGAAACGCATTTTGAAGATTTGAATTGAGATTTTGTTGTCTGAATAGAAACGAAAATTGAACATTGAAGTCTTCCTTCTTAACCTTCAAAGCTGAAGATCAAGAAGCGAGAAGGAATTCTCTAATTTCCACAAACCTCCCTAGAATTCACCTTTATTTAGGATATAATGATCTCTTGAAATGCCGGGAAATAATACGAGCACAAATCTAATCGGAGCGAACCGTCACATATTGAGGTGAATCAGGAATGGCAATTTTTTATACCTAGTTTCGAGGCAGTAGGTGCTGTCGAATGATATCTCGGAACCAAACTTTTCTTCGTACATGAGCCATGGATAAGAGACAAGACATAAAATCTTCGCACACTTTCCATTTTCAAGGTCGAGGTGGTCAGACGAACACAATCGGAGCTCTTCTGTGGTGCCGAACGCAATATCGTGGAGCATGTGTGACCAAAGCCCTACAGCACTAACCACGACCATGACACCAGGTAATGGCGCAGACGGGCTTTCATCGGTTTCATATAAAATTCAATGCAGGTATGCAGGTATATCATCAGTACTATTAGTATATGAACAGCCTAATTCAAGCGCCGATTCAATATCTCACCGGCAGTCAGAAGAATATATCACAAAAGGCATGATTGGTTGTCTCCTAAATCCCAAACCTGTACAACTGAAGGTTAAATAGACTTTTACTCCACAAACCAACGAGGTGGATAAGCTACCGAAGCCACATGGCTCATAATGTATATTTATCCACTCTGCACCCCGCATTCCCGTAAGATGGACTCGCATGGTCATCTGGTATCACTTGGATATCCTGGCACCGATGTAAGGCCGAAATGGCAATGTCTCGGTACCAACCGACTGGATGACGAATCGCGATTACCGCATGAAAAATGGGGGAATTAGATGCACTAAGTAAAGCAGAAACCATTCATCATCATGTATACTAATTAAGATCCTGCGGTTCAAGAGTAAATTATCTCATGCCTCGTGGCTTTTTTTGCCCATGCTTAGCTATAGTCAACGTTTGCAAGTCGATGCTATAGGACATGAAAAATGGAGGCTGAGACAAACCACTAGAACATATAACCGTAGCCATGGGCTATAACGTGAAGACCTGGATATCAGCCGAGAGAAATTCAATCAGATGGTATAGGCGTCTTCATTGATATAAAATTCAGGAAACTCTTTCCTTGTCACTAACAATATCATTGAAAGAGGCATGAACCTGAAGCAAGCCAGAACTATGGCTTCGCCTATCAAGAGCAAACCGAATCAGGAGAGGTGACCCTTCTATGAAAGATTGGTACGAAAAGCTCTCACAGGAACAACAGTCATTGGTTCTGGGAGTGTTGTAGGGCGGACATCTATAGTTCCAGTAAGCCCCCAAGACGGTTGGCTCGGAGCTGATTTAGAGAACTATAAGAGGATAAAACCCATCAACCACTAGTGGAGCATGCAGATCTTGGTATCCGGCTCGGCCTGGGGCGATGGCACGTGCTAACTCTCCAAAGGTAATCCATGAATTCCTCCATAGCACTGAAAATAATTTCTCCGGCGCTACATAAATATAATAGTCAAGTATGATAGAAACATCTACGATCAATAGTAGAGTCTAGATGAAATTCAAGAGACCAAAGCAACCATCTTACTGCTACCTCACTGTAAAGATATCCGACAGAATGGTGGACAAGACTAATGGTGTTACGCAAAAAGTGGATGGAAAAGTCGAGAAATTTTATCGGCGTAAATTGAAATACGATACGGAAGATTCAGGATTAGCAGTTCCATCATGCTGGTATCATCGAATTCTAGAACAAATGGGAGAGCATACACTGGTGAATTTGGTCATTCGTATAATAAAAGTCATGGAAGAGCTGGAAATGCAGCTGGAATAGTAATGGAAACGCCGCTCAAGTAAACAGTTAGCATTTATGATCCAAACGGATCTTAGAACTATCACCAACAGTTCCATCTGTTCCACGCATAACTACTCACACATGTGAAATACGAGGAATCAACAATCGAGCAACTAGAGAACTCCAAACTTGTACAAACACGACAGCGTGAAAAGGTTCAGGACCACTCGGTCTAACTTCTAGCCAAATGCAGAGACATATTGTTCATATCGATTGAACGATGATTGAGACGGCGATTCAAACAGATACTCATTTCAACTTCATCCACAAACTCTTGTATCTACCCCTCAAACCGCACAATCCAAACAGAGCCACACCTATTCACCACTGAATCACAAGAATACCAAGCGAAAGACGGTGCAAACAGAAGCCTAGATACGAGAATGAGGTAAACCACTTTGATCCTTGAATTTACAATGTAAACACGAGAAGCTGAGTATGGAAGGCCTAGATTTATGCTTTCAACAACATTGAATGGGGATAGCCGAATTATCAGAAAGTCAATGCATCAAGCATTGACCCGTGAGAAACCAGGCTGCAAAATAAAACAGAGTCAAAGTAGTGTCGGTAGCTTACCATGATTGCAGACTGACTGGCGGAACTCATGAAGGATGAGGCTGGGCCGCGTTAAAATATGCGTGATGATGGGGAAATCCCGCGATTAGGACATGGATGTGTGAATCTATCTCAATGATGGTGCGTCACTAATAATATTTGTCAGTCAGCCATATGACTTTAGCCGCTTGGCGATAAATGTATCACAAGATTACCTCCAACATCCATCTATCTCATCTCACGCATTACTGCATTACTTCATTCTCCTATTCCAAACAGACACGAAATCGAAAACAATTACCAACACCCCTTAAACATCCAACCCATCCAAGAACAAATCCCGGAATAAACCCCTTATTAATCTTCTAGTCTTCTCGGTGTTCGCGATCGACCACTAAACCTCCAGGGGTTTTGACATTCCCGCTTACTGTAAGATCATACGCTATACCTTACGTGAATGACAGTTCAGGGTATGTCGGGCCTTATCTCCCGTGCTCCAGGATCAGAGGTCGCTATGCTGTCACGACTCTGATATCGGGGTTGGTGTATGTGATGTGAAGGCGATGAGATGAATTGGAAGAACTGAAATGAGATATTGCACACGCACGCATGGGAATGTGGTTGCTTTTGAGTTTCATGTATGCCCAGGTGAATATTAATGGCATGATATGTTACGGTCGATTCGATGATGATGAATTGGCTCTGAAGAGTGGTTGGACTTTGAAAGAGAATTGAAAATTTGCCAGTGCTTACATGTGGAGACGAACTAGTTGTGGATACTGATGATGAGAATGTGTTTTGGGGATATCCCAAATCATTTGTGTATTTTATATATGATCTAGGGAGAAGCCTCTAATAGACTTGTGTTTATCAAAGGAACTTCTAGAAACTCGCTATTTACGGTCTCGTTTCAATATTCTACATTGCTGTACTATTCGTGAAGTCTGTATATCAGTCATCAGAAACATGGCCAACGAAAACAAACTACGAGTGTTTGAGATCTGGGTTGCATACGGAGATTCAGGAATTATCCAAGAAGGTGTTCTCATCCTCCCTTGTCCATCCTCATCCTCATCTAAGCCAAAAATCTCCCCGAAACAACGCCCAACCCCTTATTTCTTCCACACAACATACACTCCCTCACCATCCTCCGCTTCTCTATCTCAACCCTCATATCCACCTCCCAGTTCAATCGGAGGTAAATCCATCTGGCAAGGAAATATCCTTGCCTCTTCTCTCCCACAATACCTTCGAATATGTGCTTCTGTCACTTCTCGCCACACTAGTCCAGAGGAAAGGGAATCATTGAAAAAGCCAGCTGAGTGGACCAAAATGTTATTTTTAGATCTGGCTCGAGAGGGGATTTGGGTGGAAAGCGTACTCTCGGTGGGAAGGGTCGGAGGGTCAGACAGGAAGCTAAAACGAACGGGAGAGTGGGAGATTGATGGGAGAAGTAGGAGAAGGGAGATACAGAGGCCGATCACTTGTGATGCGATGATGCTAAGAAGGTTATCAAGGAGATTCGGGAGTGAACACAGAGAGAGAGGAAGAAAGAGAAGGAATAGAAATATCGTGGATGGAATCAGACGAAGGAGATCGAGACGGATTGTGCGCCCAAAAAAAACCATGACTAGTGAGAGGATGAGAAGATTTCTAACTCAAAGGTTAGTGGGTGATTGGTGACGGTGCTCTCGGATATTTTGATGGCAAGTAATACTACATCACATCCTGATAGTCCCAATCTCATATGAGAATATTAAGATAAAAGACAAAGTGTACTGTGTGATATCATAAGAATTTGTATGCGCCGCCATTCATAAATTCGTAAACAAGTAATTGATGGAGATTCCAGCCTCAATCTAGGCCGCATTAACCCTCTAATTCGAAGTAAGATTGGCCCTGCCCATCCATCATGACCACTACTTCCAGACTCTATGCTCATCACTGAACTCCTCCCATCGTATAGTTAAAAATGTCTGGGTAGATTAATTATCTCATCTCGTATCTAAAAATTTGAAAGGAAAAGAAAGGTCATTCAAGTCATTGGACTTCAGGCTAGTGATGTATCCATCCCATCCCATTCAATCAAAGCATTCCACACAATTTCTTTCTCTTTGTGCAATCTCCTGGCAATACCATCTTACCCAGAAAAACTCAGGAAGTAGTAAGCAAAAAGAATAAGACGCATAACCCCATTCACAATTGTATCCATCCCATGGATATAATTGGTTTAGACATTTACGTCCCCCATTCCTATTCTCAAAACCCCACTAGTACCCACTGTCCCAAATATCCTCTTCGCTCCTAGTTAACTCTACGACTGGCGTTCTAGGCATCGTCTTCTTAGCCCTTTTTCTATCTTCTTTGGTGACCAATCTTGGCGTAATCGGCATCATCGGTGTAAATGGTTGATACGGACTGTATGGGACCGTACCCCCACTAAATGGTGTTCTGAGACCTCCAGTTTTCTGGCCATTGTCACGAGGAACTCGTTCAAGAACAGTTGTTTTAGTAGGGAGATTAGGGGATAGCATGTTTTGTTGGAATTGTTCACGAAAGGGAAGGGAGCGGGTTGGAGCTGAGACAGGGTTATTGGCGGTTTGAGCAGTGGAAGTGGAGCCAATCGCCGTAGAAGAAGATGGAGAATCAGGGGAGACGGATGATCCGTTCGAGGGCTTGGGCTTATGGGGGAGTGAGGCTTTTGAAGGAGCGGTCCGAATGAGTCGGGGAAACGTGGTTTGGGTGCGATCTTCCGTCGCGGATTGGGGAGAGGCGGTATTCATTTCAGATCTGAGAGAGATTTGTAGGTTGCGAGTATTAAGAGAAGGGAGATTTCTTTGAGGAGAGACGGGTGATATTGTCTCGAGAGTCTCTGCGATACTGCGGGTTGGTGATTCACCATTCTCGTACGTCGAGCTATAGGGAGCTTGATTTCTCGGGATTGGAGGTGGGGCTCTATGCACGTATCCTCGTGGCGTCAAAGGTTCTTCGTCCGATGCAGCATGCGAGAAAGCGGTTGAATGTGGTGTTGCGATTGGAGATGAGATCCGTAGACCTCTAATACCTTTTTTTCGTGGGGATACTGGGGACCTGGGAGCAGATCTAGGAGATGTGAGAGCTGAAATTATCGACGACGCCCTCGAAGAGGTCTTGTTTAATTTGTTATCACTTGTGTTGATTTCCGAAGGCTTATTCTTTCCAAGCTTCTTTGATGATGGTTGTACCTGTTGCGTTGCTGCCGCCGATGTTCCTCCAGGTACCTTAGGGGGTGGCATACTTCTTACATCCACTCCTGCAGCCTTTGCTTCCTCTTGTTCCATGACATGAGCGTATAGATCTTCAAGATTCCGACTCATCATTTCTCGATCTGCCTCAACAACTTTATTGTCGACACTAGGGTTGCTTTGGTGTGAATATATACTTTGGTGTACGCTGTGTTGTCTTTGTGCAGGGTAAACGTAAGGGTTTGTGTATGATTCGTGTATCGGAGGGAAAACAAAAGCGCTTGGGTCTGGATTTATTGCTGGCGCAAAGTACTTCTTATCTGGCGATGGCCACGAAAAGTTTTGAAGGTTCCTTGGAGAAATTGGTGTTGGACCCGAAGACCCAGTATAAACGCCAGCAAATGCTGAGTCGACTAATTCTACCTCCAACGCTCTAGCTTCCAATTCAACTTGTCTTCTTAATTTTCTCCCAAGAATGATTATGAGGGTTCCGACGACACACAGGGAAAATAGATATGCTCCAACGATACCACCAATCTGAGCTGGTAGAAGTGCCTTGTTTCGTGAAGCTCCTGCTGAAAGCGGAGGACCGCTCTCTGGTGCTGGTGCTGGTGACCAATCTATTCCCAATGGATTACTTCTATTATTTTTTATCTTTCCGACTGGATTCGCGAGTACCTGGATGGGCAAAGAAGCGAAGCCCAAGCAGATCAAAAGAATGGACGGGAGTATATTGGCGAGATCCGGTTCACTTCGAAGCATATTGTGTATGTGATGATACGATCGACCTCTTTTATAGCCTCAACATTTCATATGGATCAGATCGTAAACTCTCATTGAAACAACTTATTGTCGGGTGGGTAGATTCGTAAGTGACATGAAGTGTTCGAGTTTACACTTCAAGGGGGTGAGAGTGTATATACGGGAGTGAAATCCCCCGGAGCTGGGAATGTTGCATACTATCCTGCATGAGCTGCATGGTATCGAGTATAGATGTGAGAACGGGCATGGCCATGTAGCAATTGGATTGGTTAGGAGGGCAAAAAGTGATAGAGATTCTGTTTGGTTGATGAATGTGAACCAGATCCTTTTCATGGTATTATTGATAGCGCCCAGGAAGATAGACTGACCAATAGAAAGCAACCGCTTTCGTATATGATGAATGATCATAGGTGATGAATGTTTTGATTGGTTCAACTTGATTAGAGAATGGAGAAAATGAAGAAAATGCTGCCGTTCTGGCATTTCCATCCTGACATTTGATTGGATGATTATTATGGAAACTAGCATTTTAATTTCTGACATATTGGATTTTAAGCGCCGGGATAAAAGTGGGGTCCAAGCTAGGGCTGGCATTTATCCGAAAGTGGTTACAGCCACCAATGTTGGGCTGGGGAAGGAAAAGTCTATCAATCATGATCAATCAATCATCAAACTCTGTCTCTCTCCCTGTCTCTCTCTCTGTCTCTCTCTCTGTCTCTCTCTCTGTGTCTCTCTCACATCAACAAATAATTCCTATCGATACAGTCAGCACCAGTGTAGTACATACATTGGACCTTTACACTACGTACTGGTACCTCACTTCATTCCGATAGTATAAACTTGGAGTACCGGTAATTGAACTACTCCCTTCACCACTAATCATATGCAAATACCTAGCATAAGAAATACCATCCCATCCCTTGTGTGCACAATAATATATTGTGGCGCATGCCGACAGGAAGAAACGAAACGATCCTTCAGTGTCTCCTTCTACTCCAGAGCTGCGCATGCATGCCCAGGTGGCTCAAACAAGAACGAATTCAGGCACTAACTATGCATAACTACGGGGGCTTGAGGTGGTTGACATGAGAGGTACACAGTTCAGGCCTGTATTCACCCCAACCTAAACAGCTTTCCTGCAACACAGAGATCAGACGTTACTTTCGTCTTGAACACCGGAATTTTCCATCCATACATTTTCATACTTCGTACCGTATCATCCATGGCCAATATAGTGTACGGAGTAAGTGCTTGTTATTGGAAGCTATGCATGTTCAGTGAACAATGCGCAAATTTATCATGTCTTTCTCCACAGATAGATATGATAAGCATTCGTTAGGAAGGGTGTTTTGACCACCCAATCCTATCTACCCCATCTTTTGGCATGCAATCACATTCTGACCCATGAGACTGTTGAATGAGTCTTACTTCTTCTAATCGACTAGGGATATCCCGGGGGGACTACATAGTACGTAGCCTCATGTAATTGTTACCAACGGGATACACCTCACTCGTTGTCTATATCATCATTAGCGTTTGTTGTTTTGTATATATTCTACTCTTTTTAGTAAACTGCATGGTACATCCACAGTTGCTGCACGTTTTAATAAATTTCACAATATCTAAGGTCAGGTATACATCAAGGACTGGGTGCCGGATAAGCAAGTCATACTCAAAGCCGTGTCTATTTGTTAATGTTTGTATGCAGTAGTTGAACAAATCATATTCCTTCCAAACGACGGCAAAAGAGAAACTGGATTCTATATGACAGGGATCACGATATTTTCCTTCCATGCCACTACCCTTATTCCGGGTCTGGTCATCTAAACTTCACCTTTGCCTCTGCCATTGCAATTTTGGATGGTCATCTCTTAGGTCTAAATAGCTGCTCCTCTTTTTTATCGCTTGCATGCCTTCATTACCTTCCTCTGGATTGGCACCATATTTATCAGGTTCTGGATTGACAGCGAGTTTGTCCCCCTGATTCGATTGGTCCAGAGCATCACTGTACCTGGGAATTGATCTTGGTTGTGGTGCCTGCACTTGAAAAGGACTTTGTATTTGAAGAGGTGCTGGTTTCTAAAAGCTATTCTTTCTCTATAGTTGGTGCCATCTCAAATTCCAATCCAGGAAAGCCGTTTTGTGATTATCTCAAGAAAAAAGGTTGATGTTTCTAGAAGCTATTGGTATGATATGAAGATTAAGACTTCGCTCTGCGACATTGCCATATTGATATGCAGATTTCTTTATTGTTGTTTTAGCAGTCACCGTTTTCCTCTGTATTGAAATGGGTCAAAACAAAGTTGGTTGATTCAGGAAGACTAGTTGGGCGGTTTGGGGTGGTTTATCGGCTATGGGGCTTGTATCATTAGAGCGTGTAATACGCAGTCAACCCAATGACCTCAGCATTGAAGGTTAATAACCATTATTGACATGTCGGTAGCCGATGCAGAGTTTGATTAGCCTTCCGTTTTTCTTTGCGCTGGTTGACAATCTTGAATTGGTTGGATTTTACACACCCATAATAGTGTTCTGCCACTTTCAAGTGCCTGTAAGTAAGCAAAGACTTGCCAAACTGCAGTTCACAAATTTATGGTTAAAATCATAACCCTAATAATATGGTTGAGGAGTTTATCCAGCGATTGGCGGTGTCTAGAGAGTTAAGACACAACCCGACTGTCATTTGGACTCTGGAAATGGCACGAATGCAGTCATTGGTTGATGAACTCACAACGAGGTTCGATAATCATGCGATACCAATTTCTCATAAGCCCGCTAAAAGGTACATTGCAAATTCCAATGAAACAAAGTTTTTACCATTTTGAATCGCCCATGTTCTTTGAAGCAGTTGCGTCAATAGTTGATTCTGTCTTTAATTTCTCCCAAACGGCTTCTTTCTGCTAGCTCATCTGGCCACTCATTTATATTGATGTCAGCTTTCACGTCTCCATCGAGAAATCCAAACCTGCTTGTGGATTGCACAGCAAGTGCAGACTCTTCGAAGTCTCTCAATTTCGCCCTATAGCATGGGGCATAACGTCTGAAGCTTAGATGTGAAGGCTGGAAACTCAGTCCATCTGTCAGAATCGAGTTGATAACCAATAGGAAAACAACGACTGTCACAAGCCTCCTGAATGACTGAAAATTGTAAAAAATCCCCTTCTCGCCTTGCAATCGCAGTGCAGTTTTCAAAGTGATAGAGAAGGGCTCTTTAATGGTCATGTTGATCGTGAGTGTCTGTGAAGAGACAATGAAGTGCTCTTATTATTTTAACTCAAAGTAGCCTCAAAATTCAGAAAGATTGTCCAATATTTATCCTCCAATTATAGATTATAATTGATGTCAAAGGTAGTCTAGACTAAAGTAGCGAGTGAGCCTGATCAGTATCGGCTTCCGCCCGTATCATTTGGACATATAAACATACTTTGGGTTCTATCCTGTTCGGTATAGTTTAAAGGACTGGTGCTATGGCTGTGTAGAAGTGCTGCACATTTATCAATTCAGTCTGTTTCACCCTGAAAACCCCATCCATTTGCCCTGTTTGTCAATCTCATCAACTCTTAAACACCTACTGTGGTCTCACATACAGTGGCCCTAATCAGCGAGACTCCCTTTTAAAATTAAGGATCACTATCTGCAGAAAACTGAATAATAATGTATAGCAAGACTCTCTTGGTTGCTCAAGCTTCGTAGTCTTTTCTTTCGGCAGTGTTCCTCTGGGAGAGTAGTGGAGACAATGAATATCTCATGATGGCAAGTCCAAAAGCTAATCGCTATGTGGAGTAAGAAGTCTCAACCATAAGAAAACCAGGTGAAGAGTCATATTATGAGTATCGAAGCCATCGCATCCGTAGCACCAATTGCATTCATAACACTACTACTAAGCTACAACTTCAACTAAACTATCGAATTTGCCAAAAGAAAAGAGAATTATTGAATGTCTCATATTTCGAGCACTTTTTGCCTTCTCTACACAGCTTTGCGAAACCCTATTTTTATACATGATCAATCCTTCGAACTTGAGGGGTGCTGAAACTTTAATAAAATGAATTAAGATTTGATTTAATGCAGCTTGACTTGGCCCCACTAGTACAAATGAAAAGCACGCTTTGTCTAAATTATATTTAGCGTTATCTACAGCTGTGCTGTTAGCTTGGCATCACTTCACAGCATGTTCTTTGGCAATTTTATGTATATACAAATTATCACTAACACATTATGTCTAGTCTCATAACTCATCATGTTCGTTCGTCTCCTGTTCATTCGTGAATAATACCTTCAGGCTCACATCAGCAAAAGCTGCCATTAACTTGTCATATCACTCTTATTCACCTTTGAAATCTTGAAACCACCAGGTACCATTGTCTGGAAAACTCCTTCGGGATCGAATTTGGCTGCCGCAGCTCGAATTTTTTCGATATTGGCGGCTCCATACCCTTGCAATGGTTTCTGGGTCTTGTATGCATAGTCCAGATAGATGAAGGGGTTGGATTGGCCAATGCTAATAGCATAGTCACTAAGTTGACTGATTAGCAAGTCGCCTTGACTTTGAAAGAAATCATCCTGTTCTTCGCCATTCCATGCTAAGTAGCATTGGAATACTGAATGTAATTAGTTAGTATGTTTATGAGAGCGGTTATGAGGTTACACGTACGGACGAGAGTCTCATTGAATCTATCAAGTCCAAGCATGTCGCCACCTTTTTGTGCCCCGATTTTGCCGAATATAGTTGGGATAGGTTGAAACATATTTTGCATGGTCCAGTTACCAGTTGCACCGCTTTTGATTTTTGGAATCAAAGCATCGTGGAGCTCAATTGCTTTGGCAAGAACTCTCAAGTCGTTCTTGAAAGTAAGTGTGATAAAAGAATCCCTGTTGATACACAGTCAATTCAATTGATCCCTAAAAGCTGCATAACACTTCGACATACCTGTAGCCACCTGCTTGTTCGAGCTCAATTGTAAGATTAGTCATACTGGTAATTCTCATGGAATCGGATGTGTTTCCAGGGATAGCGAGAAATTCCTTAAACGCCGGGGGTGCTACGATGGGGTTTGTGTACTCATAGGCATTGATGACCGTGGTTTGGTTTGTCAAAGTAGAGTATTGCCAGATCCCGATGGCAGATCCGTACGGATCATTATTGATGTTGTTGCCAAAGTTCACCATAGCTTGGAGTTGCTGAGCTGTAGTACTGTCTGGATATGTGACAACACCACCCCAAATATTGTTGGGCGCGTTGTCGCCACCAATGAAAGTCTCCAAGTCTAGTCGAGTGACAATTCCAAAGTTTCCTGAACCACCTTTTAAAGTTTGAAATAGATCCGGGTTGGTTGCGTTATTAGCGTTGATGATTGTTCCATTTGCAAGAACGATCTGAGGATATGTGTTAGATATTTGGTCTGTGTAAGAATTTTCTTATTCGGCGATTTTAGACAGACCTCAAAGTTTGCCACCCCATCACAGACCATTCCCTTACGACCCGCATAGAATGAATTTCCTCCACCAATTGTAAGACCTGCGACTCCTACGGTTGCGGCACGGCCTCCAGCAACAGCAAGTCCGTACTTATCCATCGTCTCGTATACCGATAACCAACGAGCTCCAGGAAGTACTGCTGCAGTGCTGTTTTCAGCATGATAAGTAGTGGAGTTCATCAAACCCAAATCAATGGTAACTCCATCCACGATACTGGCGGCACCTGCCCACTACAATAGAGAAGCGTCAATGATTGCACAATCATACCTCTAAGCCGCACATAGAAACGCGACGGGGTTAGGTAATATCGAGATAACTACTATACTCACGGTTGTATGGCCGCCACTCCGAACAGCAAACTTGCACGGTTGTGTCTTATTTGCTCGCACAAGTGCGACTACAGCTTGGGAAACTTCCGTCGCATTCTGTGGTTGAATAATACAATAGGGGTCCAACTGGGCTGCCAATGACCAGTAAGATTCTACTCGAGCTGTATAGGCATCCTGTCCAGGATATGTAAGTCTATCGGCGAGACCGGCCAATGCTAGGGCATTACACTTGTAGAACGATGTTAGTTTATATTGATCGTGGGTTCCACGTGGGTGTGGAGCAACCTACACAGTATTGAGTTGTGCTGTTGGTGACAGTGCCGTTAGGGTATGAAGCAGTTGCACCAGCGATAGCAGCGAAAAGGACCGTTGACATTGAATGTCTCATCGTGAATCAGTAAATGCTTACGATGTAAGAGGGTAGGACGAAAAGCAAGGAAAAAAAGTTATAATATTGTTGGAGAGTTTCGCAAGTGCAGCAACCAGGTCGAATCCGTGAGTAGCTAGAACGTAGTAAAGATTACGATCCACTCTTTAGACTGAATGTAGATACTCAAGGATACAGAGATAATAATACAAGGCACACGCAAAGCAGCTACGTTGTTGCCACTATTGCATTGCAAGTTAGACCGAGCATTGGCATTTGCGACACGAGGTAACCACTAATACCAAGGCTCTGCACACGCTGTCAACTTGCCATGCTATAGATTGAACTTTGGCTTTGATTTACAGTCGCTACTGACTGCACAAGCGAAAAAAATATAGAGATAATGGTAGCCCCCTGTGCCGCGGCCGCGGATCGGTGAAGTTTGTCGGGTTCCGGTATCTATCTCATCTCCACTATTAATTTCAAAAGCGTGGTAACTCATACGGCGAGCGCCGATGTTGAACCCTGTTCCCCAACGACTACTGTACTGCAATGCGATAATTGGTTAGAATATGTGAGGTTGGATTCTCTCGTAGTCTTTCCGGATTTCCCTCCCAAGAATCGTCTTTGATGGATCAGTTCCACTTGAATAGCCGACAGGCTGCAGTATGAACAAATAATCGCCTGATATTTCTGTTTGAAAGGGATGACCACCAGGTGGACGTCGCCTCTAGTGGTACCTCGGTTGTCTCTAGGATTCAGAGAGCTAGTCGCTACCATATACATTCAGCTCCCCGATTGAGAAAATCATAGCGACCTGCTAAACAGCTTTTTAGTAGTAAGAGCCTTAGTTTTTGGGTCGGAATTTACAAACAGGGGGTTTTATCTTAACTCTGGGGAAGCTAAGGCATCCCTCCAAATATAGCGTTTGGAGGCTGAACACATGCATAAGGATTTATTTTTTGAGTTCTTAATTGAATATCTGTGTAACCAAGCAAGGTAATCCCCCCTGAAGTCTTCAAGATAGAGTTTGACTAGAAGTTACTGTACAGTACAGTCAAGTTTCATCCTATATGGCCAAGAGCTACTTTGAATATCAAGAATGAAGATAAGATTACCATGCGTCCACTGCTCTTCAAAGCTTTCAAACTGAGGAACGATTCAGTCTTTTAGTACCAACCTTGTGGAACGTCGGCTATTTGGCGTGGATAGAGATGTTCATTTGCAGGAATTAACTTTTCCGCTACCCGATTTCAAATTTCGAAATGTTGATAATCGCACAGATATACTTTCTTAACAATGGACCAATGGCCCATCTAATAAGGTGATGTGGAAAAGGTATGCCCCACGCTTAACTTCTCGACTGTGCTTCCTGTCGAATTATCCTTTTTAGAATCATCATCTTTTCATGACTTCAATATGGCTTCACAGATAGCGGCGATACCTGCACCTGAAGGTTACGTCGTCAACTTTGATGATCCAGCACGATATGGGGAGCTAGCCGGGTACTGGGCTCACGGTGTGGGGATGGTGTTGAGCTTTTTATTTCTTGACTATGAGAACTTATACGAAGATATTCATCGCTAGGAATTTCGCGGTCGAGGATGGTGAGCTATGGTTGACTGTTGGAACATGATAAATTGACTAATTCTTGTTCTTCTGGTTGTAGCTTGTTTGATTGTAGCTTGGGTGAGTGATGTAGCTCGTCAGTTGTTGGAGTTTGCTTGTATTGATGGATATAATAATAGCTTTGTGGAGTTACGGTGCAGGCAATTCTCGTTTGTAGGTCAATTCCAGCAGTAATTGTAGACAAACCAAGCTGATGGAACATAGCGATGTGGCTTGAAAAAATAGTGGGAGTGCATGCATGGGAGATCTCAATTGAAAAATACAACATGTACAGCAAAGTGAGTACCGATGATTTGACAACCGTTCCATTTCAATGTCCAGGGTATCTGATCTCTTTAACTTAGTTGATTATGAGTGCTTCAGTTATTTATGTGCCCTGTCTAGGCCTATCCAAATTTTCTCTCCTACTCTTTTACAATCGGCTATCACCAGTAAGATGGTTTCGAATAGCCGTGTACTTCCTCATGTTTGTTGTACTGGGCTATAGTTTTGCCATCATCTTTGCGCTTATCTTCCCTTGCCATCCAGTGGCTATGAATTGGGATGTGACGATTACTGATGGCAAATGCGTTAATCGCGCCGCTACTTACACTGCTACTGCGGCAATGAATATTGCTACAGATTTAGCACTTCTCACATTACCGATTCCGATGATAGCTGATTTGCGCATGCCCCGAGTGCAGAAAGTGGGCTTGATTATTATTTTCGTTGTGGGTTCATTGTATGTTGAACATCCTGTTTGATTCTAGTTCTGTAGTGATCGGTACTGAAATATGGGTTGTAGGACTTGTATAACAAGTATGATTCGACTTAAAGTCATGATGCCTCTACTTGTAGCTCTCGATCAAACATGGGCGGTTTCTATTCCTTGCGTGTGGATGTAAGCATTTTCCCAAATCACCTATTATCTCCCTTTGCTAGCCAAACCAACATGAACGAAAAGTACTAACCCAATTTCCGTCTACCCAGTACTGTAGAAGCAAACCTGGTGATAATTTGCGGTTCATTCCCTCTCATCCGCCAATTTTTCAAACACATCGCACCACGTTGGATAGGCGAAAACTCTTCCTCCAAGGTCAACTCCAGTGCACACCCTTACGATCTAGAAACCATTGGACAGAAATCATCAAAGAAGAACCGGCCTTCACGTCGCGCTTATGGAATAGAGTCGCTTGATGATATTGACAACGACTTGGAGTTGGATGGAAGGTTTACAGAACATAAGGTTGAGATTGCGGCGGGCAACAGAGCGGATAGCGGATGTCGCGGTAGGGTCAGTGATTCTGATGGGGAAAGGGGGGATGCAGGGAGTGAAACGCATATTGTGCAGACGAATGTTACGAATGTGTCATTTTCGAGGAGGGAATAGAAGGTCTGCTCATCGGTTTACAACATGATAGATGAGTATTCTATTTATGTGAATCGTTATTGCTGCTACTGTATTCAATGGGTTATGATTTAAGCGAAGATCATTTTTAGTTCTAAGGCCACGTTCACTGGGATCCCCAACAGTTAATGAGAATTGAGGGGTCTTTAGAACTTAGTAGTCAAGGCTCAAGTGTAGCTTTTCTCTTTAATGTCTATTTCTAATGATTCTCAAACCCAAACTTGGATATTTCACAATTACATTTGGAACGAAGATCTACAAATCTGCAAACTCATCCAATTAGACTTCAATTAATACACTTCACCTTGATTACCCGTACCCTGCACTATGCTCGGCACTCCTATACTCAATTATCCTATACATCTGCTTGTGCATCTCCATTCCAAACCTCAGTCCAAATTTGAATCTTTGTTTGCACGATAAAAACCACGGTAGCCAAGAACAATTCAACGAGGTAAAAAAGAAAGAACAAGGAAAATTCTTCATAAATAAATGTCATACTTCCGGATCCCGCAATACTCTTTCTTTATCCCATCCCATTTCTCCAGTTTGACATAGATTGAGGGTGTATCACCTGCCAGAAATTTCCCCGCATATACCCCAATGCGTCGGCAAAAATTGCGGGGGTGGGGCATACATATCTAATGGGCCAATCTGCTGTCGCCGGATATATTATTACCTCGGTAGTATACATGTATATGATGTACCATCCATACCAAAGTTGGGAACCACACTGCCGACATACAAGCATGGCACCCGATTACAATGCTCTCGGGGTGCGTGGTGAGTTATGTGGGAGTGGTAGATGGGATGTGCATAGATACTTGAGGTTACTGTAATAGGAAGGTATGGATTTAGATTTGTCTATTCAGGCTTTTTTCACTGCGTTCTTATGTGCAATCTAGTTTCTTGACACTTTTAGCGGAGGAGTTGTGGGTGCATTATGGGTCTTGGTTGGAGAACATGTGGGTGATATATTGATCAGAGGTTTGGTTTCCTTGTTGGGAAATATCGGTTGTTTTTTACTATTCTCCATTTCTGTCTGGATTTTCTACAGTAAGAGTTCTTTTGTTAGATTTTTAAGTTCCGGGCTGCTACGTGTCTAGTCTCTTGTTTGGAGCTCTTGATTCGTGCTGATTGGCTATAGCTATGCCAGATTTCCATTTTAGCTTTCTGTGATTAGGTGGATGAAATCTTCTTGTTGCGTTCCTGTTCCATAAGCACCATCTACATTCTTCACATATCAAACTCTCATCCGCTCTTCACCATAAAGCCAAGAGTAATACGAAGTATAAGCCCCAATATATCCAATCCATCTCACGGCTGTAAACCCAATTGACTCCAGCACACATATAGTCAAAGCACCGCTTGAGTCACAACCACACTTCACTTTAATACCCCGGATCTGCGTACTCCATATGCAAGTGCTTGAAGCTTGAAGTCGGACCTGCCTATATTGATACATGGCGCTTATTGTTATTGACTTCAGTATCTGCATCGGCATGAAACAACCTCGGTTTCAATGCAAACGAGAGGGGTAGTAAGAGGGCAAAGGGATATATGTATGTGAGCATTTAATATCTCGGAGCTTGGTCTTGGCTACAGGAACAGAGAAGAGTGTGGGGGGATGAGAGAGGACTGTGGTTGGATGTGCGTAGATGGGATACATGCAACTGTGTGAATGAAAGATTTGAACTTTCCTAAGTTGAGACCTTGCCCCGTTGGCTTTTATTCATGCAGATATGTCGTTTGGACTAGAATTATACTAGTGAATAACACTGTCTGTATTGTGAAGACCTCGGAGAAGAAAGCTGTGGGGAATTGGCAATGGAGAAGTGGAGGAATTGAGCGTTGGGCATGTGCTGTCTGGATGCATAAATACCCATCTTCATCCCCATCTCTCAAATCTCTATCCAAGCTCGAGTGTCTTCCTCACAGTACTCTTTTCGGTATCATCACATCCTCCATCCTTCCACACTTCACCCCAGTTCATCCCATCCACCAACCAGCCAGCCGATACCCAATCCCCTTCCCAAAAAATGAAGTTCACACTTCCCATTCTCCTTTCCCTCTCCTCCCTCGTCTTCACCCACCCCCTCGCCGAACCGGAAGTCGCAGCCCCCGCGGAAACCACCACCGAAATCCAAGTAGCCACCACCGAGCATCTCGCCAGCACCGCACACTTCTTCACCGAACACGCCGCCGCCGCCGCCGTCACCACCGAAAACGGTTTATCCACCGACGCATGCAAGCCCGTGATTGTGATATTTGCCCGAGGAACCAGTGAAGGTATGCGTATTTCTTTCCTATCCTCATATCCAGCATCTACATATCGCACGCCTCCGCCCTTCTCATAATTGACCATTTCGCTAACGAGATACCCACGCGTCAAGCTGGAAATGTGGGGGAGATCGCTGGACCACCACTCTTTGCCAGTTTGAGGGCGGCGCTTACGACGGCCAAGACGACGGTACAGGGCGTGAATTATGCCGCCGATGTTATTGGGTAACCTATTCCTTCTTCCCCTTCCTCCAACTTCCCCCACTAACCTCCCACCAGGTACCTCGCAGGCGGCGACGCGGCCGGCTCCCGCACCCTCGCCAACCTAACCACTTACGCCAGCAGCAAATGTCCCGACGCCAAACTCGTACTAAGCGGCTACTCCCAAGGCGCGCAAGTGGTGCACAACGCAGCGAAAACTTTATCCGCGGCCGTGACGGCCAAGATCGCCGCCGTCGTCGTGTTTGGGGATCCGGACTATGGGCAGGCGGTGGGCGGGGTGGCGGCCGCGAAGGTGTTGAGCATTTGTCATGTTTTGGATATTATATGTACGGGGGTGGGGGGGTTTACGACGCGTGAGTTTCTCTTTTGGTTTTGTGTTTTGTGTTTTGTGTTTTGGGAGATGCATATGGGAAAGGGCTTTGTTTGGTGGGTTTGCTGTGATGGATGACCTTTGTTGCTGACTGGATTTTCCTGTTTTAGATTTGACGTATGGAAATGATGCTGGTACTGCGAGCGCGTTTATTGTCAAGGCTGTTGGGACGGTTTAGGAGCTTCTACCTCTGATGGAAATGAAATCATGATCGCGATGCTGAGTAAGGGCCTTGTTCTGTACCTGGGATTTCGTGGAAGGGTGGATTCTAGGATGTAACTCATGCAATGATGGTATTTTCAGAAAGAACTCTTAAAGTTTGAAGAGTGAGAATCTCATAGCTATTTCTGCTTACAATTTACTATGTGTGTGAGCATTTACCGTGCCCAAGACTATAAACATAGACCATTCCAACTCCTCTCATATTACACAGGCCCCGAAGGAATAGTACCAGCTTCCTTTTTTCCAGGGCTCCAATACTAATACAAAACCCTCAATCTCCTACCAATCAATCCAAACACCCCCCAGGCAACACTCCTCTCATAACGCCCCAATGACCCTTTGCACTCTTAACCTGCCACTCTGCCAACCTTGCCGTATCATTCCTCCTCAAAATACCAGCAAACTCTTCATCACCCTTCTCCTCTCCCCTGCTCAATTCCTCATCTTCTATTTCCCATTTTGGTAACAGGTATGCTCTTCTCGCGTTACTCTTCAAGAAATCCTTTTCTATCGGATTGCGGAATTTTATTGCTGGAGCAGGAGAAGAGGATGGGTTTTCGGAAAGAGGCTTAGTGCAGAATATAACCATATTAGTGAAATCTTGTCCAGTTTTGGCAATGTGTTGGTCTGTTGGTGCTTCGGCTTCACGATAAATACGACATGTGGAGAAGAGGGAGCGGATTGTGCGGTGAATTATCGAGAAAGGTGGAAGTAGGAAGTCTCCAGCATAATTCTGTAAATTGGTCAGCATAGGGGTGATAAGAAAAATGGTAGGACAGGGAAAAGGGAAAACGTACAATAGCAATAACACCGCCTGGTTCCAAAATATCATGAAGATCTTTCAAGAACTCATATGTGAATAGATCGACGGGTTCAGCTCCGCCTGTGAACACATCATGTACGATATAATTGAATTTCTTTCCTTGAGTAGCAAAATTCGATGCAACTGATACGGCATCATCAATGATAGTTTCTTGGGGCTCTGGAAGAGAGAAATATTTCTGAGCAAAATCTACCACAACGGGATCAATCTCTACCAAAGTAGTGTGGATTCCATGGGATATCAAAGCAGCTGGCGTGGTACCAATACCGAGACCACTACTTTGTATCAGCAAATCAATGTTTCAAAATGGAGATTATTGGGATACTCACATGACCAAAGCACTAGCATCTTCATCCTTAATTGGCTTTTCCACTTCAATCAAACGTATAGCCTCTAGCATCACAAAGATTCCGTAAATAGGCTCAGCAAGTCCTTTAGCTTTCTTTCCATTAACCAACCATTCACCCCCCAAAAGACTATGATCACAACGCATAGCTCGGAATCCATTACCCATGGTTAAGCTTTCAATGACGGAAAGATACCCGGTTAGAGATTCCTTTCGTTCAAGGATTGACCAGCCCTGTGAGTTCATCGTACTATTGAGTCGATTAAGAGCGTATGGCGCTGGGACATGTACGTTGAACAATGCGGTGTGAAACACTGCTGGTAGTATCCAGAGAAGGAGTTTTGAAGGAGCGAAGGCGGAATACAGAGCTTGGAGTACAATTTGCATTCCAAGACGTGTCAAGATAACAGATTGGCCAATGTATTGAGAAATTTGGTTTGCCGATACATACTCCGTAGTTTTGAAGAAAGCATATGATATAATACCTGGTGCGGCATCGGATATCCAAGGCCATCGACCAGATGTGAGTTCTAAATCGTCCAAAGTAGTGGCCGTACACGAGACGGAAAGGAGGAGTAAAGGAAGAAACGTGAGTCCCTCTGTAATAATTGGTCCAAGATTAGCTCCCATATAGCCACTAAGCTTAAAGAGAAAATATTGAGCCATTGGTATATAGGCCGCGATGATGGGAAGAAGTTGGACTGGTTTCCTGATTGGAATATAACGCCTGATGAATAAATTTGATGACCAACCCAAGAAGCATGCCATCATGACTCCTTTCGAATGCCATATCCCAGCTGGATATGATCCATAGACAGGAGAAAGTGTGAGTTGAGAAACATTTGAGTATATGGCGGCGAGTGAGAGGAGGGTAGCTGATTGAGCCAAGACCCAAAGTTGAGATAAGAGGAATTTGGTTGTGGTCTCTTCTTGAGCTTTTGATGCCAAAGCTTTGAGTTCTTTTTCAAAGTTATCTTGAGTAAATGATTGTAATTGCTCATCATTTGCAATTATTGGTTTGGATGGTTTGGATGGTTTGGATGGTTTGGGGGATGGCTTTGATGCCATGATTGATGATGATGATGATGATGATGATGATGATGATGATGATGATGATGATGATGATGATGATGATGATGATGATGATGATGATGATGATGATGATGATGATGATGATGATGATGATGATGATGATGATGATGAAAAATGGGAATAGGTGAGAGGATTCAGAATTCCATAAATGAGTTTTATATATTGAGAATTGCACCAAAATTAAAAATTCAACATTACTCTTCTAATAAGATATGAATGAGTTGTGATGTCTGAATACGTTGCGATAATTGTTTTCAATGTGTGTTTGAGGCCAATGCGTGAATCTGAAACGCGTGAGGTACCACAAACCACGTGATGTTTTAAATGAAGGGGAAGAAGTCCTCGGAGTTTGATCTCCTCTTCCCGTAGGTACTTTTAGGATGAATTGGGTAAACTGGAGTTTTGACCATGGGATAAACTGGTGGGCGAATATCAAGGGCAGACATGGATGCGATTTAACACAGTCGAGATACTTTTCAACTTTCATAGAGCTTTGAGAACCAAGGTTACTTTGACTTCAATTTGAGAAGATGAATAAATAAATTGGTATATGAACAGTACTACATATTTTAGGATAACAAAAATGTTATACAGGATGCCATCGTTGCCCTGCGGAAGAAGGCCCAACATGAAAACCCTCGACCCCTATTTGGGATGAAAAATAATCATACAGGATGCCATCGTTGCCCTGCTGCCAAAGACTCAACATTAAAGCCATTGACACCCATAAAACTCCATCATCTACACAGCCTAGATCTTGATACCCTCCAAGATTGGCTTGGCCTCTTCACTCTTCCACCAACTGACTCCATCTTTTCCTGGAAACTCATATTGATCCATACTTGCTGCCTTCATCTCAACACTATATCCTGGCTCCAATGGAGTTTGGTAATAACCATCCTTGATGACAGATGGATGCTCGAAATGTTCGTGGAGATGGTCGACGTATTCCAAAACACTCAATTTGCCACTGACTACAACGTAGTCGATGGTACTTAGATGTTGAGTGTATTCTGGAAGTCCAACACCACCACTGTGTGGAACAATTGGGACACCAAACTTCTTGGCCATAAGTAGAACTGCCAACACTTCATTGACACCTCCCATACGGCAGGCATCAATTTGACAGACATCAATGGCTCCGCTAGCGAGGAGTTGTTTGAAGATAGTTCTGTTTTGACACATCTCACCAGTTGCAACACCAATTCCATGCGGTCTGAGGGCATCACGAATAGCTTTGTGGCCAAGAATGTCATCAGGGGAAGTGGGCTCCTCGATAAACCATGGCTTGAAGTCTTTGAGTTGTTGCATATATTCAATGGCTTCAGGAACAGACCAGACCTATATGATTGTTAGTCGTGAATCGAATGTGTCACTACTCGGGATTGATATACCTGGTTTGCATCAACCATAAGAATATTGCCCTTGTCATATCCGATAACTTCTCTTGCAATGGCCAAACGTTCCCGATCAGCCTCAACAGACGTTCCAACCTTGAGCTTGAAATGTCTATATCCTTTTGCTAAGGTCTCCTCCAATAGCCCCTTCATCTTATCTTTACCATAACCTAGCCATCCCGCACTTGTGGTATAAGCCGGAACAGCTTTGTTGTCCAAAGCATCTTCGATTCTCTTTGCCTTTCCTCCCTCTTCGGCCTTCAGCATAGCAATAGCCTCTTCGGGTGTAATTGCATCTGTGATGTAACGGAAATCGATACAGCTGACGAACTCCTCAGGGCTCATATCTGCCACGATCCTCCATACAGGTTTATTGAGTGTCTTTGCCCACAAATCCCAGATGGCATTAACGACAGCTCCAAGAGCGAGGTGAATGACACCCTTTTCAGGACCAATCCATCTAAGTTGTGAATCGGAAACGAGGTATCTCCAGGTTTGACCCCAATTTGAGACGAGAGAGGAAAGGGTACGTCCCTTGAGACGATCTGCGACATGGTTGATTGCAGCACATACGATATCGTTTCCACGGCCGATTGTGAAAGTCTGCGAGAAGAAGAACTCATTAGTAAGGCTTCCAAGGTCATCTAAAATGAATGGCAGTTAAAGACCAATTGTCTTACCATTCCATGACCAGAGAAACTCGGAATCAGTCTTGAGAATACAGTATGCAGAACTATAATCTCCAGCAGCGTTCATGGCATCAGAGCCAGTCTTGTCTAAAGAAGTGGGAAATCGAACATCCCGAGTATCCCAGCCTGTGATGGTGATTTCAGCCATGATGATTGACTAATCTGATGTGGGTTATGTAAAAAGAAGAGGGGTATGGAGAGGGAAGGGAGTAGGGAAGGATATGAAGATGAGTGATTTGAAATGAGAAGGAGAAGGAGAAGGAGAGGGAGAGGGAGAGGGGGGATTGGATGGAAGGAGGAGTAATAAGTAAGTATTCACAGTCTCAGGAAAGGAAGCAGACACATAGACACATATATACACATTCATTAGAGCCATTAACACATTTGGAAGAAGACAAGAAAGCATGATCAATTCGCTCAATGCACGAGATTCTTGTCCACTCTGTACTTTCATGCGAATTCAAGATTTCTATTGGTGGAATAATAGAGTTTCCCGTCAACCCCGCGCTATTTTAATTGTTTTAATTGTTTTAATTCCTTTACTCAATTATTATTTTTACTTGTACCTCACTAACCGGTTACCTCACACGGACCAGGATCATACTACAGTAATAATAAGGATTTCACTCCACTCACCACTCACACATCATCTCACCAAACACCAAACCACCCCACGTGTCCCCCTGATTACAAACCCCCACACTATTTGATGGAAGAAAGAAAATCCGGATGAAGGAGTTTGAACCAACAGTTGAACTGAGCCAATTGACGGACGGGCTGAAGTATCCATGGATCCATGGATTGATTGATTGATTGATTGTATTACATGTACAGTAAGTACACGTCCTTATATGTCTATCTAAATCTACCCCTGGCATAACCTCATCTTTCCATATATATGAAGGATCACCTGGGCAGTTATGATCGAGACCCTTTGTCGAAAACTTATAGACTACAGACTACAGACTACAGACTACAGACCACAGACTACAGACCACAGACTACACATTGTTTATTCCTCGATCAATGCGATGCGAATCGAAAAGCACTCTCGTGACACTTCATGCTTTGCAATGCCAATGCTGGGTTTTTACACACACCCCTGGTTCTACTGTGTAGCTACCTAGTTATATGTTGGTAAGATCCCTGGTGGTATCAGTAGTGAAGCTTTTGCTTTCCTTGTCTTCTCATGAAAATGGCTGGTCGTTTCTCAGCATGCAATTGTTGATTTTTCTTCTGTTACCATTATTCAATGAGATGGTGTCGATTCTGTATCTGCATTACCGTCGTTTTCCAAAGTGAATTTCGTCTACACCAATGAATGTACTCTACTCCTCCCCGGGGTTAGTATCTTCTGGGTGGCGTAGTGCTTGATTGTCCATACAATTTAAGAGCATGGCAACCTTTCGTGCAACCTTCCATGCAAGAGTTTTTCGAGAATGGCAGTGTTCAGATATAAATGGATTTGATGTAGCAGATTTGGCCACGGGCTTTCAATCTTGAAGTGAACAATATTTGATAGGGCACATCTCGACATGGGTATACATCCTTGAATGGTACCCTAAAGTCAAAGGTTTTGGTCTTAATGCAATTGTGACCTATAGCTACCTAGGTAGTATCCTACTGGCGCGAGTATATGGGCGAGTAGCAAACTTACTTTCTATTGGGAATTCTGAGAGTACAACCTCTTCAATTATTCAAGATGCCCACCATCTTGAGATCTGCTCGGCAGAATGTTCTTCTCCAATTCAAAATTAGCGCCACTTTTTTCTTTTCTCCGAGTTCAGGAGATATTCTTCTCAGCTCGAGTAATCATGGGCTCTCCGGGGTACTTGATCCAATCATCATCAAAGTGTGATGTGTTTTACACTGCACCAGAACAAAAGCTAAGATTTTAAGGGGTCAAAATTCTTCTATAAAAATGGAACTCAATTTTTCCTTCAGGGAGTTGAATACGGATGATGGTTTAAAGAATTTCTCGCTGATGCCGAAGGCTGCTTGCGGGATACTCCCACGATGGTATCTCTAAGAATTAACGTTGTATATTCATTTGGTATTGATTCAAGTTTAAACCATGAAACATACGCAGAAACATTTATGGAAAATGAAACATATTTACTTGTCTACTTACAGACAGGTTATATATATTTAGCTGAAGATTGGCCAACATGCTCAAACGATAAGTTTGATAATTATATAGCCATTGTAGATGTCTTTGCTCCTTACAAGAACGTATTGGGATTTTATGCTATCGATGACATGACAATTCCGGATGGTTACACAGATGTGGCAGCACCAGATAAAGCTTCAGTTCGAGATATAAAAGCTTATATCAAAGCTAGGGGCTATCGTTGAATACAAGTCGGTGGATATGGCTCCATTAATAGCATATCCGCACCAGTCACCTTCCAAATGGCTGCAGCATACATGGCTTGTGGTAATTCGACCAGTGATCATGCCGATTTCTGGTGCGTAGGAGATATTTCATGGTGCATTAACTCTACCTTTACCTCATCTGATTATTCACAGATCACCCAGAGATTTTCAGACTACCCATTACCATTATTTATAGTGGGTTATTCTTGTTTATCGTTGACAAGTGATATAAGAAACCAGACATTTGAGGAAGTAAGCACTATTTATGGACCCAAAATGTCAAGTGTTTGGTCGGGTGGTATCGTGCCTGGATGGATGGGTGTCGACGATGGAGGTGATTATAGCTTTTGATGGCACCATTCACATTACGGTATCTTCACACTCGACAGAACTTTTTTTTCGAAGACTTACAATACTCGATAGGACTAGTATTTGTATTCAACAACGCCATCGAAATTAAGCAAAACTACAAAGCACTTTCGACGCAACTTGCATCCATCAACCCTTCAGCAACCAGGTTATCATCTTATACACCAATGGCTCCAGACTGGCTGCCATGTCCGAGGGTCAGAAACCGGAATTGTGGGCTCATGAGGTGGTGACTGAACTTCGAGAGTCGCTTTCCCGGGCACATGAGCCTGAGCATGATCCGGTGCGCACGGGAAGCAATAGTTCGGATCTTTGTGAGATGCTTTGAGCTGGTTCTCAGGAAGATATCTCGAACTGTATTTGAAGAGAAAGAGAACAGAAGGAGGGGAGGGGTCTCTAAGGTGACCGAATGGCAGGAAGTAAACAACCCGCTATTGGTTGAGTGTGTGATGGTAGTCCGTGAGGCAGCTCGGTGTTCTGATGGTAGTAGTATACGCCGCCAACGTCTTGTTTATATCTACAATATATTCACGAAAAGCAATATTTGGGACAAGACCCGAACACTTGCAGAGGCGATCCATTGGTCACCCGTGGGAGGAATGATAAAGACAAGAATTTGGACAAGTGAGACGGATATGGCGCTTGTAGATCGGCGGATACTTGGGGAATGCCCAGGTATCAACAAGATGGGCGGGCTATGATGATAGCAGGGACAATACTTGAATACTCATCTTATGTGAAGTGTAATGATCAGGTTTATGATTAGAGATAACATAACTATATTTTAGTTCACAATTCATGTATACCATGCTCCTAATTTCCATTGGAAACATGTTATCAATATGCGTTAACAACTTAAGTCAAAGATGTACAGTAAATATCAGGAACACAGGTTTGTACTTGAAATCCAATAGACAATCGTAGTTCTTACCACTAGAAAGTGTCGAGCCAACAAAAAACCAGACTCGTGATGTAGACAAATAAACAAAGGTTTTCAAGACACCAAGTCCCAAAGGACAAGCGGATATTCCTCCACCTTAGGACCAGGATAAGTCCAGTTCGGGTATCAAGATTTTTGCCAGTACACCACACGCCTCCCAAAAGACGCCATTTAACTAACCAAAACTTTTGGCCCAAGATGATAAGTGCAGAGTAAACGAAATATCATCATCTGATCAAGACCTCAATGGTATCCATATCCTCAAAACCAGCATCTTCTACCGTCCCATCCGGATCCAGCTGATCACCATCAAAAGTCAAGATGATTCTCTCATTCGCGGGAATCTTATTTGTGGTTCGGAATCCGTCGACCAGTTTCTGAATCGTCGTCGTGGCCTTCACATAGGTTTTGAACTCCTTGATATCTTTCGATTGTGCCTTGAGGACCAATCTAATTTTGGTAGAGGGCTCCGGTGCAACTTCTTCAACGGGTTCGTCATCATCACTACTGATTACTTCCGCTTCAGCGGCCCTGCAGCACTCATCCCAGAGGTCGTTAGTCCATGCTTCCATATGTATCCTGCCGCTATTGAAACCGTCGCCCGAGCTGTTAAGGTCGCCATTTGTGTTGAAATTTAGGTTCAGGGATGCACATGTCATAGAGTCGAATAGTCTTTTATTTCTCCATGTGAGCAAGATCGAATCTTTCAATTCTTCCGGCATACGCTCCCCCTCTCCCATTCTTGTCTGTCGCACCAGGCTTGTCGAACCTCTCGTAATCGTTGGTGAAGTTTTCTCTTGATCACCAGATTCTTGGTATTTTCAAGTCGAGATGAGATGAATATCTCTAGGACAGGTTCGCCTTTTTGTTTGTCTTGGAAGACATCATCGTCTGCCGTATTCCGATTTGACTCATGATTCTTATTTGCCCACTCGGAATTCCTTCTTTGCTGTGCTAGATCAGCGAGCCTTCTGTTCTCTCTCGAGCCTTGGCCAATAGTTCCGGAAATTCCTCCTCGGAAAGTACTTCTTCGTCATCATCATCATCATCATCATCATCATCATCATCATCATTATTATCATCATCAACAATAGCTATTGCATCGGTAGAGGCTACAAGTAGAGAAGAACTGCTGCTAATAGGTTGCGCAACAGGTGCAGCATCATCGCTATCGCTATCGCTCACAGATACATAACCTTTCCCAATACTTTCCTCTTGCTTACTCTTCTTATTTTTACTTTCCACATCTTTAGCAAAACGCCCCGTTAAAGTCGTAGGTGAGCGACGCTTCTTCTGCGGGGATCCCGGTTGCGACTGTCGACCACTAGCAGATAATGAAGATTCCCTACATTTTCAATCAGCGTACATCATTATCACGCACCAAAAACCATAAATACCTAGCTTTGAACCCTTCTTCTTCGGTCTCACTGTCCAAGTCATCCAAATGCGCATCCGCACTCACATCCTCGTTCGAAACCTTCCTTCTTTTGTCGGATCTGGGGCTCGATGATGATTTCTCCCTACTCAGTGATGAACGCTTTCTCTCCAGACTTGCAACTTTCTTCTCTCTCTTGATCTCTTTCTCCTTAAGATGTATTGGGAACAATTCCTTTGCGCGACTGAAAGCATCGGTGTGATTTTGCCCAGGTTTCAACGCAGGAGCTTGTGAAGGAGCTAACTTCTTTTTGAAAAGTGAGAACTTTTTCTTGACAGGAGGTACGGATGCGCCAGCATCTAGATCAGCCATACTTTCTAGGTGTCTGTGTTGACTTTATTTACTTTGTTGCTGTGATTGTCTTGAGCGTAACGACGAATCTAGAATCTAGAATTTTGGTGGGTTGCGAGGCTGTAGAACTACGCTAAAAGCCACCGGTAGCGATACCGACCGACGCCTTGTTCACTGCCATTGTTTTTGTAGTCCTGCGCCTCTACCAACCAAAGTGCTTTTTTTTTCGCGCAAATAATCAAATTAAATTCGTATTGGGTTTTCGAGAGAAGATATGGAGAACGGAGCATTAACTCAAAGCGAAGGCAAGGATCCTTCATCCTTCCTGTCAGAAATTATCGGCTCCAGAGTCATTGTGAAGCTCAATAATTCTCTCGTCTTTAGAGGTTGGCTATCCCTCCTCGCGTAGTATCACTCAAAACTCACATGTTTGCAGGAGAGCTACAATCAGTCGATGGGTATATGAATATTGCGCTGGAGAAGTGTGAGGAGTGGGTTCATGGGAAGAAGAAGACAGTTCATGGTGATGCTTTTGTGCGGGGCAACAATGGTGAGGATTCTTCCCTCAGGACTTCATGCTGAAATAAGCAGCTAATTGTGCTTGCATTCTAGTCATGTACATCTCTGCCGATGACTCTGCTTAAATAGCACAATGGTGGAAAAGCATTGGGCAGGAGTTATGGAGTGCTATACAGGAAGGATCCTTTTACGAAATTCATGATATCCAAAAGTAGACGATGATGCGATGCGGCAAAGCAGAAGACAAATGGCGGAATTACGTGCAGAATCATATTAATGGATCTTTCAATACTTGGAAAGCGTTGAGATAGAACAATTGAACAATCTCCGAAGCTATCTATGGTCATCTATATTCATTTGATACTCAAACCCTCGAAGTCCAGAAGAAATAGGTGTTACCATGCAGCGCAACCTCGCCTTTCTCATTACGCTCAGCATCCATTCCCTTCAAGGACTCGAGAACCTTCTGCTTCACCTGTTCTTTCTTCTCTGGCTCCAACACGGAGATCGCACTCAACGTCCCAAACCTATTCCAAATGGCTTCATCACTCAACCATACCGTCCACGAAACATGGTCTTCTCCAAGCGGCAATGAGAATTGAGGAAAATCTTGCGTGAATGTATCCTTCAAGGTTTGCAATGGTGTGGAATCCAATTGTTCCTCAAAAACTTGTTTCCATTTCCCGTGACGAAAGCGTGGAACTCCATCTTCGCCATGTTCAACGATATCCTTCAAGGCCTGTTCCCATTTCGTTGTGGTTTCCCGACCATCTCGGGGCGAGTTATCTGTATATTTCCTGATTAGTAATGGAAGAATAGACATGATTCTGCGACGCACAATCTTCTATATTCCACTAAACATTCAATTAGTACCTCAGTATCTATCTCAATAGTTCAAGACCTCTTACAATCAACCCAAACGCCCCTCCCGGTCTTAACACTCTATGAATTTCCTTCAAAGACTCCTTAGTAGCAAACCTTAAGCGATCAATTAGTATACAATCCCCCCCACCGCATATCCGCCTCCTAACACTCACCAATGCCAAGACTAAATCCCAACCCCAAGTCAGCACTCAAACATCATCCATCCATCATCCCCAACCCTCACAGCCTCCCACTCACCTGCGAAGCAATAACCGCATCAGCCCAACCCTCCTCGACCTCCATCTCCGCAGCATGGCCCCCCACAATCTCCACCTTCCCCTCCCACCTCCCCTCATTCCCCTTTCCAAACTTCTCCTCCAAAGCCCCCTTCATATCCCCATGAGGTTCCACACATCTAATCTCATACTTCTCGACCCTCTCCGCCAACAAACTAGTAAATTTCCCCGTCCCAGCTCCCACATCTATAATCCTACCCCCTTTCACATTTTCCACACCAAGATTACCAAGGAGTTTGGAAACTGCTTCCAGTGGGTAACTGGGGCGATGTTTATCATAGTTTGAGGCGTCGGAGAAGCCGTTTAAAGCTTCGGGTGGTAGGTTTGACATCTTGAGAATTCTTGTGTAATGTCGCTGTATGTATAGTTGCTTGATGATGGCTTGGCGATTTTGAGTGTGTATTTATTTATGTTGTCATTTGATACTACGTCAGTGATATGCGAGCGGGAACCGGCACCGTAAATCGCACCGCATCCAGGCTTCAATTACACAGTGTGGGGAAGGTATCTATGATGTGATGTGATGTAATATAATATAATTATTGCGCAAGAACTACCAAGTATTATTTTATGCCAAAATGTATCGAGAAAAGAACGGTGTTAAATTAGTAAATCCATGATTAATCCATATATCTCCAAACAAAATTCCCTGCTCCTAAATAACTCTTTATCACAATTTCAATTCCTCTATAATCACCTTCATGACGGGTCTTCTTAGATTGGCTAGACCAACTACCAAACCCTTCTCTAGTATGGGATTCCATTAGTCAAAAGCTGGAACTGATCGTAGACTCCAGTCGAGTAACTTCCGTAACTCTTCTTGATGAGGTTTCTCATGAAATCCGCAGCCCCTGCTTCCGTCTTCTCGAGTACAAACCTTTCCCTGAAATGCTGGATGGATTCGGGCTTGAAACAAGGAAGACCAGAGTCCATCATAAGCATAACGAGTTGCGACAACTTTTCGGTGTATGGACGAGAGGCCAAAAAGGCTTTTACGCACAGTTCTTCGAACCACTTGAATGCTTGATGCTCTGTGCTTCCTCCCATCACGGCTACCATTTCTGTTGTGAGTTTGAATGGTGCTCTCTCGAATTTGACACCACCGGGTGCTATGTCAAAGCAGAATCCGAAATCGATGTGTAGGATATGGCCCGCATCATCAATCATGATGTTACCGTTATGTCGATCCTTGAATTGTAGTAAGAAAGAGATGATAGAATAAGCAGCCATACTTTTGACGAAGTTGGCGCGTGCTTCTTGAAATCTAAGAGAGTCCTCATTGCCATATTTAGAGATGAAGTAATCATATAGACCATTCACAGCTTCTCTTCCAAGCATATCACGAGAGATTGAGTTTGGCAAAACGTCAATAACACCACAGCCCGGTGCTGTCGCAGTGACACGGTAGGGGAAAACGTAAACATCGAGCCCAACGTTGTTAAAGATTCCACGGAAAGCAGCAATCATTTGAAGAGCGAGAACATCTTGACGACAATCATCACCAACTTTGAAAATTGCTGATTGCCAGATTTCAATAGAATTGTCACTCGGGGTGCTTCCGTTCTTGTTGGTTTCCTCAAGCATGTCATCTGTGCCTTCCATGTTATCGCCTATACTTTTCTTGATGCGGAAGGTTGCCATATATGGTGCTTTGGCATGACTTTGTAGGGGCTTTCCAGACTGTCGATCGATACCGATTACCACGCCATCAGGATTACTAGGGAGGTAGACTCCAACCTCCACCTTGATCTTGCGCAATTCTTCCTCAATTTTCTGTTTCTTTTCTGGCTTTGGACGTTTGATATATGGCTTCAGCTTGCCTGAAATGCTAGTAACTTCGTCAAAGAATGTGAATTCGCGCTCATAGAAAGCTTTATCAACACCCGAGAAAGACTCTATCATACGATTCATAACTTTGTCGAGTGTAGGTTTAACAACGTCAGGCTAGGCTGGTTAGTTTGATACTTTGAGATATATGAGTAACTTACAATTTGAGAATCTTCATCTTTGAAAGCATTGGCCTTCATGTTCCAAATAATCTGATGTGCAAAGAGTTGCGAGAACTTGGCGGTTTCGACAATGTACCTCTCAACATATCCTAAGTCATCATAGCGCAAGGTTTGGACTATCTGTGGCACGTAAAAGAACGTGACGTCAACCGAATGACTTTCCAAAGCTCTCATAGCATATTGAACAATGAAGGGGTGATTTTGGTATGCTGGTAAGAAATATGTAACGGCGGATATTGGATTGACGGGGGACCAGTAAAGGAGGTACTATTTTTATCAGCATTTTGTTCATGACCCTTTATAAGCCACGTACCTTCATTTGAAAAGCCACATCAGATGGCAAAGAATCACCCAGCAAGATATGCACAGCTTCAGGCTCCGATATTGCCTTGTCAGGAAATTGGAGCAAGAGCGAGCGGATATCATGATGCAATCTCACTGAAGGAAATCTGGAAACAAGTTGTATAGCCAAAGATGGGCTTTCGTTCCATGCAGTTCGCAATAAAGTAAGCAATGCTGCCTCGTTAGGGCCACTTTTGGCAGGAGTGGGGACTTGGATGTCACGACCTGACCGTAAGGGATCAAGCCAGACATTCAACCTTATCTGTTCACTCTCTATTAAAACATGCAAAAGCTCGTCCTTTGCTTGAATCAACTTGAGCAAGGCTGTGGGTTTGGAGTCCACCATTGTAACACTTCTGAACGCTACAATGACGTCATTCAAAAGGCGAGTCTCGGCTTTCAATTGAAGACGGTTGCCGCCAAATGACCACCGAGGAGCGAATGTAAACCAACTGAGAGCAGCAGAGAGAATTTTGTCCTTCAGTCTACATTTTGAGGGGAAATCAAGGGTGGTGGTATGTCTTAGAACTCTCAAGCCAAATAGGACGATTTGAAATCTGATCTCTCGAGCAAGCGGATGCCCTGTAGAACGCTTCAAGCTATCCAGTGTCAAGTTCAGGATTCGGAGGAACGTTTTCTCAGTATGTGGGCTACCAAGGCGAGTTGCGTTGAAATGACTGCTAAGAAACTGAAGAAGACGCATGTGAGGAGCCAACATATTATGAGCTGCCTGCTGCTTCTTGGCTAGCACTGTTCTATCACTAGGTGCAAACTCCTCCTTGATGTAGAAGGGATCCTGATGACTATTTTATGTTAGCTTAAAAGAAGATCGGAGATGCCATACTTACATGAACAATCCATTGAAAATCCCCACTCCACGATGTGAAGTCAATTCCCACTGTTGGGCGATCTCCATCAAAATTCTAGGCTCCATCCTGGGGTTCTCGTTGATTACGCCGAGCCACAAAGACACTCCGAGTTTGATTGACTGCTTAGTAAACATGGCGAAGGGTATGGAAACAAGGTAGCGTATGATTGCACACTCATCCTTATCACTTCGGCATAGCAAAGCCGCAGCTCTCCTCAGTATGTCACGAAACTCCCCAATAGCAATGTGCTTCTTTTTGTGGATTTGCGCCTCGAGTTTAGCCAGAAGTGTCACTGCATCATCACACTCTTTGTCAGATTTCGATGTAATCGAAGCCCTATGTTCATCGAGATGCATGAAACGCAGCCATTGGGCGTTATGGTCCGGGAGAGCTTCTGCATATCGATACTCTTGCCTTGTAGTATATTGGGCAATGAAGTCCGAGGCCGTGTTGATATTACATTCTCCATGGCGATCAATCGCCTCAAGTCTCTGGTCCATGCTTGGGATAACTGATCCCATCTCTGAAGCAAATGACCGTCCCAAAGATATATGACCGTAAACGCCTTCGTCGTCATATTCTGAAAGGTATGTCTGTAGCAAGCCTTTTACATCCGAGGGAGCAATATTAATAACTGTTGTTACCCAGTATTTAGCCTTCTTGTAGAGGGAATTGAGTGTGCGGCGACGGAGGCCATAATCATCAGACAATTCGATACTTATCTCTCCTTTGACAGAGGTAAAGGAAGATCTAAGCCCGTACTCGTCGGTCTCGGCTTCCAAACAACTCACCCAGAGAAGTGACAAGAGCTCGAGAAGGGCAAATAAGGAAGACTTTTGACAAAGAGCAGATGGGACATCTCGTATTATTCTGTCGGCACAGTTCATAGCAGCCTGCTGCACTCTTTCAATTCGATAACAGCAACCGGTAAATATTGACGCCAACTGCTTAGCAACATATGGAGCCGAAAAAGTTGGGTTCAAGCCCGTTAAAGTTTTGCGCAGATAAGTGTCCATCACAGCAGCTGTAACAGCTTCCATCGTGCTGCTCATCTCACCTCTACGCATACTAGGCTCAAGGAAGTATGTTAGGGCTTTACTACAATCACCAGCATCAGCTCGTAACGTTTCTACTAGATAGGCAGCCTGAAGAAAGATGACCTTGCGATAACTAAGGCCCCCGATTTCTCTGGCTCTACTAGGAAGAAGGGCTGTGAGTCGTTTTTTCTGTGTCGCTTCATGATCCTGACTGATACCTCGGCGTAGCACAGTATTGAGCTCAATATCACTTTCCACTTGCTCACCTCGCTGCTCAGCAACAAGTGGTTTGGAATGGAGCGCCAGTACACGTAATTCTTTAAGGTATACCTGACCGCGTTCAGTGTTTGTGGTGAAGCCATGGACAATAATATTGAACCAAGCATCCCGCACCAGGGATAAAACCTCCTCGCCGAGACTGTTATTGGAACGCATATTATTGGTAGAAAAGAAGACCGCCAGAGGCTGCAACAATTGTGCAATTTCCTTGGCAGAGGCTTCTACATCGGCCTCTCGTGTATTCTGCCCCTGATGAACATCGCCTCTGCTAATTATGTCCTCTAATAAGTTCTCGAGATATATCTCATACAAAGGAGAATCTTTTTGCAAATTAGAGGATAGAAAGTTTCGACCTTTCATTATCTATGCAAAGTTAGGTGGTGTAATGTTCTGAAGGATTTTTATGGACTTACAGCATGCAGTATAACTTCGTTGTTTTTAACGACACCCATATGCATGATTTTACCATAAAGCTTGAGCAACGAACGGAACTCTAAAGGTCCTCCGCTCAAGGATAGTTCTGCAGCAGCTGTGATGATACGAGAATCGACGTGTTGACTGATTTTATCAATTTTCTGCAGCAGCATCGATTGAGCCAACGCAATTATCTTAGCATCTTCGCAGTTTTGAGCAATAGCGCAGATAGCTTGTACAACATTGCCATATACAGCTGCAGTATCTTCTTCTGTAAATATCTCCAAAGATATAGAGCTACCGTTCGAGTTCTTGCCGTAGAGAGTTGACTGTGCAGCTCCATCCAAGGCCAGGTCCCCACTGGGCCCAGAAGGAGTCCTATCTGGATGACTTGCACCAGAGCTGAGAACATTCCCTAAAGTGTAAAGGGTTGTTATGACGGCATCCTGGGATAAATTATGAAGGACATAGGCGAGACATGCCGAAGCAACCACAATAATATTGCCTTGTGGATTGCCCTGCACAATGAATCGTGGGAGAAGTCGGCTGACTTCTGGTGCCAATTGTGGAGCAAGTTTAGAAACCAGAGCCATGGATCGAAGAACAACATTGGCCAATGTCTCATCAGCCATTTGGACGGGATCCGCCAAAGTATCCTCAAGCCAGGACATAAGTGTTTCAGGCTCAACTTCATCATCACTTACATTTAACATCGCGCAATTCAGATAGGTTGTTATAGCACTTGCTTTGACCGAAAATGCAAGTTTTTGTTGCCAAGCAGAGCCTAAACGAAGGTAATCTGCGCTGTCTTCAAGAAGACTCATTTCTTTAGTTGCAATATCTGCCAGGGTATTAACAGTATCAGAATCATCTTGCTCGTTACGGGGTGAGTTTGGCCTTGAAGCATCAAGGCGAGACATTAGTATGCTTAGAATATCATGGCCCCTGAGGCTGTTGGCATCAACAAGCAGCAGTGATGACCCTGCAACTAGTAGCCACATAAAGCTCCGCTGTAGAAGCATTGCTCCCAATGGCCTACCAATAGCTGCATAATGACGGACATATCTTTTCCACTCTTTTACGTGACTGCTCTGGAGATGGGTGTTACGAATAGTCGAGAAGGCTGTCTCTATGGCCACCAGAAATCCTTCAGACAATATCGTCTTGACACGGTCACATAGATTCAATCTTTCCCTTGCACTCCAGAAGTTGGCCAGGGAGGCTACTGCATCCAAAAACCCCAAAAGGGACATCGTTACGGTTGCAACATGGATTGCCTCTTCAATCTCGGTAGCATATTCTGAACTGACTCCGCGATTTTCTGTAGCAGTTTCGCTGGCATGTACGCAGTTATCCAGATATATCCATAACTTTTCGGAGATGAGCCTTTGTAAATGATCATGTTTGGTACCAATGGAGAGAAGGGCAGTGGTGAGGTTGTAACTTAGTGCCTCGACGGGAGATGGCTCGATCGCGCGAAAAAAGGGGGATTGCACAAAAAGTTGCGTATGCGCCTCAAGAACATAGGGACTCAACTGACTGGTGAGTTTTTCCGCGCTATACGTATTATCGATCAAAGGAGCGGCTTTGCATAATGCTAGAAGTACTTCAAACTCTCTAATGTTCTTCCCCGGATATTAGCATCCTGCGAACGAGGCAATGTTCCTTATTCGTACCATAGGAGAGCCCGCCAGGGAGCCCGAAAAATCGTTATTAACTCCATTCATACGCCCAGATAGCTTTTTGTGTCCAGGAGAAACGCGGCAGAGCCGCTCAAGATCAGAACCATCGAATTCTCCAGTTGATGACGTCGCAGAGAGCTCAGCTATCTTCGCCAGCGCATTTCGCCGTATGCTTCTTGAGAGACTGTGATCGAATTTTTAGCATTTGGAAATGATCCAGACACAATTGTATATAAGTGATTCTATTCGTACCTGGCCATATCTATTTGTAAATAGCAATTAGCTACCCGCGCATGATTAATTATCGTAAGTTATCGTGTTTGTTTCTTGAAGTTCTGGTGATACATGTCCCATATAGCTACCCCTGCCAGAAAGATTGGCGCTAGCAACTACCTATCGCCAGGCTGAAGGTCGACGCGGCATCTACAGCGAGATATCTTTGAACCACAAACCTCTACAACATTTACCAAATTCCTCCACAAAACTTCAACTCATTTCAACGTCAAAGATACCCAGATAAAATAATCAAGATGGCCATGTTTAGTCAAAATCCTCTAATGAACGGTCCAAATTACTCCTTCAATCAAGCTCCAGCCAAACAAGGTGATGGCTTCACACAACATCATGGTTTCTACCCGTATGTAACAATTTGGATTTCACTGGCCTTACAAAACTGATTTTGACTTCAGATATACCGATAACGGTGGTTCTACTCTCGCAATCTCAGGTTCCGACTTCACTATTGTCGCTGGCGATACCCGTTCCACATCCGGATACAACATCAACACAAGATACCAACCAAAAGTCTTCAAGATTGGTGGCACAACCGCTGCCCAGGATGATGCGACCCTTGTTCTTTCCGTTGTAGGCTTTGCCGCAGATGGTGAAGCATTGAAGGAGCGCCTCGATGCAATTGTCAAGATGTACCGTTACCAGCACGGCAAACCTATGAGTGTTAAAGCTTGTGCTCAGCGATTAGCAACCATTCTATACAGCAAGCGATTCTTCCCATATTATGTTACCGCGATTCTCGGAGGTTTGGATGAAGAGGGTAAGGGGGCAGTTTACAGTTATGATCCTGTTGGAAGTTACGAGAGAGAGCAGTGCAGAGCCGCAGGTGCTGCAGCCAGTTTGATCATGCCTTTCTTGGACAACCAAGTCAACTTTAAGAACCAATACATTCCAGGCAGTGGAGTTGGACATGAATTGGCGGAAAGAGAAAAGATCCCATTACCTAGAAACGAAGTGGAGGACTTGGTTAAAGACGCCTTTGATAGTGCGGTAGAGAGACATATTGAGGTTGGTGATGGCTTACAGATGTTGATCATCACGAAGGAGGGAATCGAGGAGATCTACAAGCCATTGAAGAGAGATTAAGGTACTTTTAAATGGTGTAGCGATGCGGATTTGTATTACTAGCAAGGCATGTGCATTCTCAAGCGGCTGCCTTTACGAGACCAGGTGTTACTTCGGAATTCATGAACTTTGCCACGACATTCGAATGAATTTGCATATAATTTTTTGATAGCACATTTAAAACCCAAAAACACATTGCAGATGATAAGAGCTCAAGTGGTTATTGGGGATTAGTCGCAGGCCAAATCGAATCATGAAGGCATAAACTCTTCCAAAAATAGTATATCTCTATCTATACAAATGATGTTCCGTGAACAGATTGTTCAAGGCCGATGTCTGAGTTCTTCTCAAAGTCTGGAGTCCATGTTCCAACTAGCCGAGGAACTTTATACTTAGCAAGTGTCCTCAATAGGACAGTGTTTCCATTTGATCCCATCACAACACCACCTTTAATGGCAGGGGAACAGAGGCATTCAATGTCCGTTGGGGAATCACCATAATATACTGCTTTGGCAGTGACATCAGTTCTCCAGGATTCTAGCAACTTGACCATTGCGAGATGTTTTGTGTCTGATGTTGCCAAGATAGTCTTCAGCCCAGTCTCCTCAAGTAAATGCCCTCTTATAATACCATCTTCATCGACTGAATTTGCTATGATTGGGATATCGATATTCTTTCCCAGGCACTGCTCCAAAACGCCTCTGATAAAGTCCTTCGAAAAACTAACCGAGACGATCCCCCAAACACCATTTTGCATCTCAATCTTTTCCACAAGTTCTTTGAAACCCTTTCTGATTTCTACCTTACCTGATAAGAGAGAGACCTTGCCCTCATTTACCCATTTCTCTTTGGAAATTCCTGCAAATAGACCTGAGTTGCTGACTCGATTGAAGCTTCTCAATTCTACATCTATCAGGCTTCTTAGAAACCTTATCTCATCCTTCAATGTTGTCCTTTCGGATTCGTTGGGAGTATACTCGATGTGGTGTTTATTGGAATCGGTCAGATACGCATCAACAATTTCGTTCCAAATACCCTTGAAATCTTTCCCCTGGGTCTGCTGATGGGCAATCCCAATATTGGCAATAACACGAATGGTGTCTTCAGTGGTGATTGTTCCGTCGAAATCGAAAATGAAGTGAGTAAATCCCTTGTCTACCGGCCGTATGGTTTCAGTCAATGACCTGTATTCTGCCTGGATGTCTTTCTCCATACCGTTTCCTTCCGTGACGTAATAGACACAGGTTAGCACTGGTAGTGCAGTTACCAGAATTGCAATGGAAAGGCCAAATGGTGGGAAATATGATTGAAACTTCATACACCTGCAGTAAGTGATGACTAGCTATAGCTTATCATCCAACTCAAACTCATCACAAAGATTATTTGCGGAAAGTCACCATTCTAATTGCAATCGTAAGGCTTGGGTAGTACCTACTAGGTAATTACTAGGTAGGTAGGTAAGATATTGCAATCCATTAAACTTATGAGCACATCATCACATGATCATGGATTCTTCTACAATGTTGCCAAGCGCCAATTAGAGTCATGATTACCTAATCAACCCCATGGAACAACACACCTCGACCACCCTCACCTTCACTCTCCCAACAACTATCAAGATCATATAATTGGACTTTGAGCATGATACTGCCAGTTCGAAGCTGGTAAGTCAACTAATTGGTCTATTGGACTTGAATTTCATCATATTGTCAAATTATTCTTGCAATTACCATTTATAGGAATGTTCCCGTCAATTCTGGCAAGTTTCCAGTGTTTTCCAGCATTTTCTAGCATTTTCCAGTGATTGCTTCATGCTTCAGTGAGCTGATTTTCTACCCCGCATCCATTCTTTGTAATTCTATTTGCCCTCAAACATTGAAGTGGCCATTCTAGAAGATGCTGGCGCTCAATTGCATCTTGATTATTATATCATCATAGTAATTTCTAGTATATGCCAGAAGTCCATCAATTCAATATTTAAAGGTAGGCTGAGTCTCTGAGCATCCTCTCTTCTTTTTTCTACATCAACACAACAATCATCAATAAAATTCATGCAATCCTGCTATCGAACCACTTCAAGACTTCCAATCTCAAGAACTTTAAGAAAAATTCTTAAACCACAATCAACTACACGCAAAATGTCATTCTTCCCAAGACACTACATCTCAAACGAGGCTTCCTCCTTCCACCCTCTCTTCCGTCTTCTTGATGACTTTGATCAATACAGCAGCGGTCGCAACAGCAACTCTCATCAACAGCGTAGCAGCAACGTCATGAAGACATTCACTCCAAAATTCGATGTCAAGGAAATCGGCGAGATTTATGAACTTCACGGTGAACTCCCAGGTATCGAACAAAAGGATGTCGAAATCGAGTTCATCGATGATCAAACACTCAATATCCGTGGCCGCACTGAGCGTTCCTACACTTCCGGCACTCCACCAGCTGGTTTTGTTGAAGATGCACCCAAATCCGGAGCTATCACCGAAGGTGGTGAGACCAGCGAACATAAGGACAAATCTCATCAACCAACCGTCGAAGACGAAGACGCAACCCCATCCAGCGCTGAGACCAGTACCGAAGTTACCAAAGCTAGCGCTCAGAAGCAACCTCAGGAATCAGAGCACAAGTATTGGGTCTCTGAGCGTAGCGTTGGCGAATTCTCTCGATCTTTTAGCTTCCCGGTTCGCGTCAACCAAGATGCGGTTCAAGCTAGCATGAAGAACGGCATTCTCAGCATCGTCGTTCCAAAGGCCAAGAAGCAGGAAAGCCGCAAGATCACTATTCAGTAAATCACAACTCTCAGATTATTTAACCATTCCTTTAAAATTTCACGAACGAATTGATGGAAGAAAGCGAGGAGTATTTGGTATTATTGGCATTAAAATTTGCTTTTTCGATGGATCTAGTTATGATGTTTTTATGGAGGAGAGGGGGATGAGTTCAAATGAAGATTAATTCGGGTTTTGAGTAGGGTAATGAGAGATTGCTTCTCAGGAGGAATTTCACAATACTTTGCGAAGAGTTTGACTTTCTCTTTCTTCTTGCTTTACTTGGCTTTAATCACACAGATTCTGTCATTCCTGTAAACAAAAACTTAATAAAAAGGGCAGTTTATATCAAAACTCTAAATGTCTAATATCTATGCTTGTGTGAAATATGTGAAAGTGATTTCAAAAAGTAAGCGTGAAATCAATGAACACTTGTGCGATTTGACTACATTCTGGAATGCATTCAAACAAAAAGAAAAACGATCGCATCATGCTTCGAAATCATACATCCTCAGTTAGGTATTATTACCTGCCCAAGCTACTTTTCCCAGATCCCAATGACAAAGCTTTGAAGACTCTATCTAACCAAACAGCCCGTACCACATCATGCAGCCTGTGTATACCCATGAGCTCACGTTTGTTGTTCGATCATCCTGTTCATAGTATTGTCCCACTTCATATCTCCAGTACTGCGTACATGATGCACCTGATACCTACATCTTACTTCTGAACTTTACGACCTCGTTAAATATGCAGTAATCATGCCACATTATATTCGCCACCCACAAGTTCATGCACACGCAAGCCTTACCTGTTACATCCTATCCCAAGCCTGAAATTTTTTTACGGAGCGTATTTCCTTCACATCTAAACCCAAAACCCCATGATATAATAAAAAGTGCTGTAGATGGATGGAAAATTCCATCTTATGAAGCACAGCCACCTTTCCACATCCGGTATATGCCACATCCCTTTCATTGTTTGTATATTGACTCAACACGTAGGTACCCGAAGAAAAGATAAGGCATTTGCCACTTTTGCCACACATTCGTAGAACCCGTGTAGACCCAGTAGGTAGGATGCTGCCTGCCATTACGAAAAAGAAAGAATACATAAAATACACTTGCTGAATTAATTATAATCAACATCCATCTATCATCATCCATCCAACACAAAACGGAGACAAAATTCCCACGCTCAAGACAAAATATTGCATCGTAATCATTACCGACCGCACACCCAAATAAGCGAGCCCAAGTAAACCTTTAAGGGGAGCGCCAATTATGATGACATCATAGATATATCATCTCGCCCATCACATCACTTTATGATTTTATTTCTCACTTTGATAAAAAGAAACAAGCATATCGTATATCTGTCAAAAACCAAACTAAGGGTACTGAGATAAACCAATTTTCAGGACCGTTTTCTCCTACCCCTCCACCATAGACAAATGTCAAATATTGATTGAGTCGGCGTATATAATTCTATTGAATAGTTAGATTGATCATCGAATACACAAATCATGATTCACCCCTTCCCTTCTTATATACCAGCATAAATATAGTAAAAGACCGAATTTTGGCTGGTGCAAAAGCCATTCCTACAGTAAGGTGACCAATCCTAGCAGTCCCATCATTTAACACTTGCTTAGGCTAGGGAAAGGTAAGAGAAATGGCAAGGTTTGTATTTGAGTTTGAGAATGGCAAAATGCCGGTGTGTCTATAATACGACTTGGCGGGGAAAGGTTCCCGAGGGCTTTTATATGCATGGATGAATGTTTGTGTTCGGGTGGCGAATTTTGATATCTTTTTTGCTAGGTGAAGTTTATTCTCTTTGGTAGGGAAGAGCCATTTTAATTTCGGAGAAAGTTGAATCGGTTGATGGTTGATCGCTGTACTCCGGCTCCCCGAGCAATGTTTGTACTCAAAATAATGGGCTCATGATAAACCACGCAATCAGTTTGGGATGGTAGATGGATAGGTAGGTAGATACTTGAGGTTTATCTAAATAATGATAATATGACAGCAAGGCCGACATAGCATGACCATATGCACGCATGCAATCCATATACATCGAAAGGAAAAAAACCGAATGTTGAATCCAAATCGTGATCTGTAAGACTCGCTCGCTCGCCCATTTCACTGAAATATAATGTCCCGCCAAGCCAATTTAATTCAACTTTTGAATATCGTGACTCGTAAGTCATCAGTGTATCGCTTGATTCGCATCGACATCCAGAATATCGCCCAAAGAAAATATTGCCCTGCATGCGTACAATGATGAAGGAAAGCGCACAGGTCGGAAGCAACTTTTCGTCAGTTTTCATACCCAATGTGATGTCCACATCAACCACCTATTCCTTAAACTTGATTATACGGACGCATCTGTGGAAACCCACCAGGGGGTATCATCTGGATGGGCATCGGTATCCCCTGCATCTGAGCTAAATTTGGGGCAACAGGACTTGGAACCCTATGAAAAAGCCCCACCAATCTCTTCCCAATACTAGTTTCCAGCTCCGTTCCATCCCTCGCAATCTTCACTTCGCGATTCGAATTCCATGGGTTTCTTAGGCCGCGCGTTCGATAAAATGGCAGTCGAGCGGTCGATACCCATTCAAGCTTGAATGGTTTACCCCAAGCTTTCGAGGGCACTTCGCCATCTACATCGCTCTTTGCGCTTTGTGATCCTTCATCTTCCTCAGCCTCTTCTGCATCTTCACGCTCAACTTCCCAGAAGATAGTTCCGCGTGCTGAATCGTCAATGATGCGTCCTTTGGGTGCAAATTCAGAAGCTGGGGTCGGGATTGCTCTGGGAAGATCAGGGTCTTCGATGGTTTGCGCTTTAGGCGCAAATTCGATAGCTGCTGCAGGATCATCGTTGATGGGTGAAGTCATACGTGCATATCCGAAATATTCTCCTGATTTGTTCGCGGAGAATATTAGGTATACATTATCGGCTGTCTATCCCCGTCTGTTAGTAGGTCTCGGTTGAAACCCGGCTACACTAACCTGGTATGCTTTGTTCAAAGCTTCTTCATTGTGTGTTTGCGTCGCCCATATTCCATTCCGCACACTTAATTCTAAATCCTCTACCGTAAGACTCTTGACAACAAAGAATTTGTCCTTCGAGAGCGGTGAAGACTCGCTCTCCGGCTCCTGTGCCTTTTCATTGGCCTCTTTCGGGGCTGTCTCGTTTTCTGAAACAGGTGATGGGATTTGTGATGACTGTGGGGGTGTTAGGGCTGCTGGGCCTGTGGGAACAGTAACACCACCGACAGTTCCAACCGAAGCCTTCCGGAGCCGGCTAACAAGGCGTACAGTTTGAAACCTCGAATCATGAATTTTGAGTTGCGCTGCAACACATGCAGGTTCATCCTTGAAATTTGCAAAGGCGCAGTTACTCTTGGAGATCAGGAATAGCGACTCAAGGCCAACAGTCTCTTTGCAAACGTGAAGTACGAGACTCATAAGATCTGTCTGTGGTGGTAAATTTCCAATCCACTAGATCATAAGAAGGTCAGTGATCATCTATAAGGAAAAGCTTGTGGAGTAAATCAAGAAACGAAAGCTGTTTTGGGAGGTAGGTAAAGAGTAGATGTGAGAATCAGATTAAAAATGCCAGTGTAAGTTGTGATTAGATGGTGTGGAATGAAAGAACTAATTGTGCTCACAATCGCGTGCCCTGGCGCAGATTAGTTAGTTCTGGAAATCTTCATAAGAAAGTTGTGTTCAAACTAAGGATTCAGATTAAACATACCACTTTGACGAGGCTTTCGTGGAGGTCCTCTGACCACAGATGATTGCGTTGGGCTGGAAGCTATGAGATCTTAGCTTCAAGTGCCAAAGACCATTTTCACAAATTCAGGAGCTTACCGCCATTTGGTCCTCCAGCCTGACCCGTCATATTAACAAACGAATCATTGCGATTTTGTGACATAGGCCTATTTTCGCTGGAGAAGCTACCGCGCTGTGGATATTGCACTCCAATCTGGTTTCCTGTAAAGATTTGACCTTGCTGTCCAAAACTACCAGATTGTATATAATAATGCGATCCTGTTTGTTGTGGTTGCGGCTGTCCCATATACCCCTGACCAGCATAAAATTGAGGGTTGTTCGTGACCATATGCATGTGCTGCTGTTGCATCTGTTGATTTGAAGGATACATTCCGTATTGTGTCTGGTATGGAGTGGTGTATGATGAAGCGGTGGGCGGAGGACTTAGGTTACCTTGATTCGCAAACTGCATCTGATACATGAAAGGCTGAGAGGGAGCACTTGGGCTCTGGGGAAATCGTTGACCATAGTTCTGGTAGAACATATCTGGTAAAGCAGCACCTAGTGTTGTCATATTGAAAGGTTCCAGTGTCCCATGCGACATGGGATGTCGAGAATATGGAAAGTTCGGAGCATAATTCGACGAAGTACTGATTAACTGTGATGGTTCGTCAGAACCTTTCCTTGAGCTGTCCTGTTGAAGCTCCATGCCTACATTCTGCGCAGAGTTTTGCATCGGAACTTGTGAAGTATTGGGGAATCCGCCATCATTTGGTTTGGACCCGACGACTGATGAGTCTCCCATGGGTTTGTGGTTTATTGCTGACAAAAGTTTCGATCTGCGCCAAGTCAGTATTGGCGGGCAGTTGAAATGTTTCCACGTGCCAACCACTACTTAAAGTATAGAGATCGTGTGCAAGATGGATGCAACAGATGGTCAATAGAGTAGTATATGGGGGTTCGTTGGGGGAAAGAGAGTCGGCATATGAGGTTTAATTACAACGGAATTCAAAATTACAGCTCAATTTCTGGAGTAGCTTCGAGCTCGAGACCACTTTAAATGCAAGTGGATAAGCTTTGATATAAGGTTTATAGCGAGTGTGGCAGTACTTCGAGATTAGACTGAAGACCAAGTTGTGTGGGGAAGGCAAAATCAAGGGTTCAATGGTGGCTGCTGGTTCGATAGGGTTTGATAGAACTTAAAGCCAAGCTGTCCAAACTTAGAATGAGAAGGGGTATGTATGTAATGGCGGGATATGTAGAGGAGACCAGTCAGCACAAGCAGTGTGTTGCAGAAGAGCTTGTTTGGATGCCAAGCATCTGGATAGTTTAAAATATATATGAGTTGCTTGTTCGTTGATGTCTTTGTCCAGTGATAGGATGGCGGGTTATTGGGCGAGTTGCGAAGGAAAATATAAAACGAGGGACTTGAAGATCCAATTGATCTCAAGTTGACGTTCTATCAGGCGAGAAAATAAAGGCCGCGGGGGGCATGAAGAGGTCGGAACGTTTATATGTGGCAGTGATCTCGTCTTTCCATCAGATAGGCACCCGAGTGTGAGAAGAAAGAGTAGAGATCGTCAGGAACAAGAAGGGAGGCAAATATCTACCCGTACTCAGGAAAGATAGTCCCTAACAGATGCTATCGGGTGATAATGCAGAAAGCACAAAGCATGCCCCCATGAGAAAAAAATCATTAATTATAAGCCACAGCGTGGTGCATAAACCCACCTGAAGGTCATGACGACGAATTGTTGTTAGGCTTAGCTTTCTTGATCGAATTATACATGGATAGCATAGAAGTGTTGTTTTGGTAGTTAGCATAGATATAGGATCGGTGCCCAGGTAGGCGAACCTAAGGCAAAGTAGGAAGGAGAGAAGAATATCAAAATGCAGTTGAGTTGGCCTGATACCCTTGATGGGATATTTATTGTTGAACTTGAAGGCCGCTTTTAAAAATGGTAAAACTTTCATGGGATTTATAGATTTCCATGGCTCGAGCGAGTATGATTAGCTAAACTGTAACAGGGGAAGGGTGGAAAATCTATCTGCCCTGGTGTATGATCTTCGCTTACGGCTTTTTCGTTCTGTGGATGAACCCTTGAGGATAGAGACATGCCAATCGGACCAACAGGTAGGGCATAAAAGGAGTGGCGAATATTATTGATTGGATAAGGGTGCAAACGGGAGTGGCTGTGAAATTTCCAGTAATTATTCCTCTGTAGATAGACAATTCTTCATTTGGGTAGGTATCGATATATACACAAGTACAACTCAATAGGGTGGCGTTCTTATTGGGCCCTTCCAGAACTACTCTCAATATTCTTGACCTTTTTCTTTTCTGCTGACGATTTCCTAGCACTGATCTAATAAGTCAACTATATCAGTGGTGTTCGAGTATACTTTTTTTGTGTCTTGAACCAATGCTAGAAAGAGTATTAAATGATGAAGTTGATTTTCGCAATTTGATTTTGACTTGATGGACGTGTATAGAGGAAGCCATTGACGAATCATCTCATTAGCAGCTGTTAATAAAGTACCATCAGATGTAGCGGGCCGAAGCAGATTGAGCTACATGATTCGTTCCCGCTGCCAAAATCTCCAGGGCTGTTTGTACTCTGAGCATCAACCAGAATGTGGTTAAGATCTGAAATTATAACCCTGCTTGCTCCTAAAAAGCTGTGGATACCATTGGTTGAAAGTATAACATTGTGATTTCCACAAGAGCCCCGCGACCACCCGAAGGTGCCTATTGAAATATGAGACCAATAGCGCTTGAATCAAAATGAAGCTGAGTCCGTGGTTTGATCTTCTGAGTCCTTTAGCAGTGAGCATACAGTAGCGAGTGCGCTTAACCTTACAGGTGCAGACAGATTCAATTCTCTCCGACTTGAAAATTCTACCGGTTCGGATTCGGATACGGATATGGATATATCTCCGCTTGCCTGTTCTTATTCAATAACCTAGGCACCCGGCCAAAGCCGCATGCCAACAACTAATGGTATATCTAGTGAAACGTATGGATTATCAAGTGCTATGAGTACCTGGGTATCGGCACACATTCATGGTTTACCTAATTGTTGCTACTATTTGGGTATCAGGTTGTCGCGGTAAATGCAAGTATCCAAGTTGAGAAGTATGTGAAGTTAGATGTGAGTCTTACTAGGTTGATGTGGATGAGACCTAGATCTTCTATGGATATCACTGAAAATTTAACCACTGATATCATCCTTTTAAACAAAAGAAGTATGCTCGCGTAAATAGCGGTACAGTACTACTGAATCTATTAGACACAGTATCAATCCTCGAGGATGTCTATATGCAATTGACTAAAAGTATATTGTTCGGTGTTACCCATATGGATTTCATATGTCTTGGATTGTATATATCCAAGGAAATGGACCCCGAATCGTCATTGTGGGGAGAAAGGATGAACTATCAAACAAAACTTGGCAAAGTACAGCAAAAAGTATTTCTCGGTAATATATTCCGAAGTAGATGGCGCACTTGCCGATACAATCATTGGAGGACCGCGAGTGGATTATTCTACCGACGTTCTCCCTGAAATCACTTTGCGTACAACAAAAATGCATATTCATATAGCTGACGAGGGTTCGTTGACCATGTTATAATATAATGCACAAGGTTTAAGTCCATGTTGATCTTGTGTGTTCGTCATGCTTTCATGCGTCTGGTATATATCAAGAATAGTTCTAGATACGTCTAGGTGCAGTAGAACTCTTCAACTTGGAAAACATAACCTAAGGTTATTTAGGTGCTTCCAAGTCAAGAGTAGCTTACGCCACACTGGGGCTGACATAGAGCATTTTAAGGCTATGATCAACGACATACCAGCCTTATAAAGCAAACGATCAACCTCATTAACTTCCATCGTGACTTGTGTCCCCGGCGTATTTCCAAGAACACGCACTCATGCACAATCATACCATGTTGTGGCATCTATACTCCGTAGAGCAGCCAGTCACCTTAGCCAAAACAAAAAGGAAAATACTACCGACAGGATAGTACTTGCCACCCAATGCTGCTTTAGTATAAGGGATATCATTGTAGTGAGCATCAAGTGCTGTGCTCCTCATCGTGGGCCTCAACACGGATGAATGGCTAGACTCCGGTCAGGTCAACATGGCTTGTTACCTGGGCTGGGATAAGGGCCTTTTGTTCACACTAATGATCGATGTTGTGTTGAATATTGATGTCAAATTCAAGCTTGTTGTAAAGACATTTCATCGTTTAGTGACGGTAGAGGGGCACTCATGTAGGACAATAAACAGCATATAAAAAGAATGCTTTCTTCTGAAAATGAGGTATCTAAGCTTGGGAGATCATGTAATTGTCAAATTTGAGTTGAAATATTGAAAAGTGTTGAACAGCATTTAGGTCTAAATATCATTTGATTGTCGAATCCCAATCAGAACATTGAAGGACGTTGTATACTATATTTTGAGTTTGACATGCCGTTTGTTTTGTGCATCTTGAGGGGCCAGATGTTTAGGTACTAGGCCTGTTCACACCAGTGGAGCAACTAAGTACTGCATTTATGGTTCTATTCAACGCCCAGTCACAATGTACTGAAAGCAATTCATGCCCGCGCGTCTTCTAACCATGTATTGGAAGTGCATATATCTAATGTGCTAACCCGTCTAAGATCCGCATTCGTCCAGGCATTGTGGGGTTTAAAAACAGATGCAGCAAAATGGTTTCCCTTCGGATCAAGCTTCTCTGATAGTCTTCTTCGGTGTTAGGGTTATAGAATCTTGCTTTAAGTGATCGCGCAATGGACAGAGGGTATATTACTCAGCTCCCATCCCGCCACGCACTCATAGGAAGCAGATTTTGCATGGCACATTCACGTTTCCCGAACAGCTCGTTGTTTGCCGCCTATCACACTTCAACTCGTCTTGATTTTTGATGGCCCATGGCTACCTATGGCCTGCTAGCAAAATTTCAGACCCTTCTCTAGTATGGCTGACTGCATGGTACTAGGAAAGTGGAAGCTAATATGGAAGCTAATATTTGCACATATCATTGGCCCTCTCCCTGGCACCCGATGAGACGTCTCTCAGGCTACACCGTTGTTATAAGACATCCTATGCATGGCCAAGCCTCGAGCCCCGGGTCTGTGGAACAAGACACAACAAGTCTCAAAGATCCCGATGAATCTAGCATGGAATTCAGTAATGAAAAACGCTGAATCGCCACCACCCCTCCCGCCCCCCTCTCCCCAGACACTTGTGATTTCAAAAACAAATTAGACTTTTTCACGTTTTTTTACTATCAAACGCATCGCTTATTTATTAATGTGTCATTGGGCAAAGCTTTCTCCGTCTCTTATGATTCTGTTGATCGGTCTGGGTCCCCTATGATCGTTCTCATTTGTAAGTGACCCACATACGCTGGCAGCTCAAATTACTAAACTGTCATCTGCTCCAGACGGTTCCTTTTTCGAAGTGGATAAACGATCTTTTGAGGGGATGACTTTCTATTTGATTTAAAAACATACTTCGTGTACTGCAAAAGAGTTCGCATTTTGCTTCTCTACACAAGGTAAGGGGTTCGACTTATATGTATGTATTGAAGCCACAAAACCTATCAACTCAGCACCAGTCCAGTCAGATTTGAGGCTTTTAGCAAAATGTTGAGCATTAAGATCAACTAATTCAATACTGCTAGTCTCGGCGAAGCTCCAGTATTCGAGGGTTTGGCAGTTTCATACACATTCCAGGATAATGTTGGCCCACAAGGATACCATGTGACAGCTACAATACCTATTTGGTGCTCTCACCATTTCTGCTACAAAAGCAGCCTCTTTGTGGCCTCCAAGTTCGATTATACTGGAATTGTGCGGCAATTTGCCTCACGACAATCCCCCTCCGGGTCCTCTCATCCCAGCCCTCGAATCCTCAGCCTCTAGCTCAAATCCAAACTCAAAGGCACCATGATTGAGATGATACCCGCAGACCCATCTACTTCCTCGGCATATCTCATCATTCGAACGGCCTCAGTTACCCGCAGACTCCCAATAACGACAAGTGTGATTAATGGATATCTATAAAAAGATATCCACTGGTATCCTTAGCGTCCCTGTCTGAACACCGTGTTCAACAAACATGTTACAGAGCTCAACATGGGTCCTGTGTTGCAAGTTCATATACCGATCGACTTTCAGTGGCTTACGAGAGGGGGGAGAGTCTTCGATAGACTTACGACCACGGAGAAATATCCTTTGACTTTAACTGAATTTGGGAAGACTTGAGCCGAGCCGAGCCGTGCCATACAAACCTTGGTTTGATTAAGGTTTCACGATAATATGAGTGGCTATGGATATATATTGAAATGGTTTGAAGAAGCATTAGCCTTCTAGTTAGAATCGACTCAAAGACCAGCAACTTGATTCGATTACGAACCAATTTTACTAAACCTGAACTTGTTCAATCCGAGGTTGGAGGTGGCTCTTAGTTAGGGCTCGATTTTGAGCATTGTTATCTCTCATATATGATGCCAAGAAAGGAGATCGAAGCTTTGATGAAAGCTCCTATAGGCAATTTGCACAACATGTCGTCGTTGCGATTTTCCTTGTAAATGAAGCGGCACTCGGGAGATACCCAATACTGGGTATTTAGCTGCATACTTTGGCAAGATTCTGAGAACAAATGCTTCGAATTGCAATCAATTTCAGACCCTGAGTCCTCAAGTCGTTTCAGATTCCCCAACTAGTGCAAGTAGTACTACGGAATTCTTTGCAATATCCCAACTTTGCAAGTCATAATTGAGGAAAAAAACGTGTTTCACCATCCGCTGCGTACTACAAATTCTCGATCATATTTGAAGTTACGCTAAAAGTCATGGAAGCTAAGTTCAGAAACACTATGATTCTGTTTTTGTTGCTTCCGGACACGAACACTTTACAGATAGATTCTGGGTTCTCTCTGTGGAACACGAAAGAAACCCAAAAACTTCTGAGGTGCATCATAATCAATCATTCTTTCATAACATCCATAATTCAGTCGAATGGCGATATAGGTACAGTGCTGGATTGTAAGAAAATCAAAGCAACCCAGAATCTCTGCCCACAATATTCTCAATCACTTTCCATCTTTAATTGCTGAATCCCTCCTTACTCACTCAGTGTTAGACCTGTTTTTGCCATAAATGATTACATCCTTCATGAGCCACAATGGATGGAAACCTCCACCGACCTATGGTCGTTGCCTGCGTGTCAGAAATATTCACCTTTGTTCTGAAATTAGTTGTATAGATCCCTTTCATGATATCACCTTATTCTACTGACATCTTGGAGTGTATCACAGACGGTTTGGAGGTGAGTTAAGTGCCATGCCTATCTGTGATAGTGACTCGGTACACTAGATAATGTAGAATATTTTCCTTGACTAGCATTTAGTCAGCACTTTACCGATGCACTATAAGAATGACAGCATGGCGAAATATGTAAGTGTTATCGAGACGCAGTAGCCTTATAGAGAACAGGAAGATAGAAACGTAACAGCCGCTTCGCATTACTGGTATACATAGTGACCATGGGTACTTGATACTCTCTCTTTTCAGCTACGCGAGGTTCCAATCTAGGAACAAGTAGCACTATTGATACTGACATGAGTAACGGATATCTTAGGACCGAATCCCACTCCGGATTCACTTAATCCGAATTGAAGATCATACAGATGCAGATGTCACTTACTCGCCCCAAAGTTTTCTGGGACATCTGAAGAAAAAAAGACATCATGAATCACTGGAATCTGCAGAAGCGCTCCTTACGGCAAAACTAAACACCATTTCCGCCTTCTTGGGAAAAGAGGACTGATCAAAACTCAAGTCTCATAGATATCCTCCAAAAAAACATTCACCTTGCACCAGAAACTAATCGCCTCGCCTACCCAACGCCACAATTAAACTCCCTTAGTAAGTCTCATACATACAATCAAAAAGCACAAGACTTCCATGAAGCACCTCATCGATCCAGCCCCAGTGCAGGTACAGTGGTAAACCACTGAATTGTAACCACTTTCGAGTGGGTGGGGTGTTTGACGCGTCAATCAATAAGAAATCACTCCAGAGAGGCCAGTTGAACATGATGACAGAGCCGAGGCGCATATCAAAGTTGTCAGCTAGTAATAAATCCAATACCAGGGTGGTATCCATGTACAGCTTGGTTTTTGCCATCTTGACCTCTGGTTTGCTGGATTGTCTATTTAATTTTTCGCCTTTTTTGGGTTTCTGGGGAGGGTAAAGCGAGCTTATTGTCGGGATGAGGTAGTGTTGGTAGGGTTGTTGATTTGAGGTGAAGTGATACTTGGAATGGGGTTTGAGGCGAATGTAGCGGTTGATTCTAAGACTACGCCGTGTAGCCAACATTCAGAGAAGCTTGGATATCCTTATAAGCATTGATAGGGATTATTGGGAAACGAAAAATAGTCCAGTAAAAACTGTATGCTATGTCAAGTGATGGACTTCATATGAATATATTTGAGGTGAGAATAGTGATTTTGAGCCTCGTGGATGGGCCTGCCTGAGTAGTAGAAATTTTGGTTCTTTTCACCCACCCATCGGCTGGCTCATTCTTTCATACATGTAATCATGCTCCCCTGGCTTTATATTTTAGAATGTACAGCAGAAATGAAATATATGCGGTAGCTTCACTGCTCAAATAAAATTGCCTCCTCTACAGTGAATGTTCACTCCTAACAACCATTTTCCAGGTCTGGGTTTCGAACATTTGTTATAGTGATATCTACAAACATCACTTCAATTTTACGTTAAGAATGAATACTCTATGGTTGAAATTTATATGGCTGTCATATCGACTATGATGATTGCTGAAGTTTAGATAGATAGCGGGGGCGGAATGAACTAGGGACATGTATACATGCGGATTACATATGGTATTGAGATACCAATTTCAGTTATGAGGCAGAAATGATTGGTGCCGATTTTCTCTGAATATTGGATTCTGAAGATATTTGGGCTGAGCAATGAAGTATGGACATGTCATAACGATGTAGCACTATGAAGCTTAATACTTTGTGCAAAAATGCCACTCTCTTGATCGTGGGTTATATGATAAGATTGAATGGAATCAGAAGAAATTATTTCAACACTCATATACAAGTCGATATGAACTACTTTTAATATTTCTGCAATAATACGGTCCGCTTTATCTTTGTTGCATGAAGAAGCAGGATCGCAGGGAATATTAAGTAATTTGATATGGGGCGCCGAGTGCAAAACCAAATAACAAAAGACTTCTGGAGTACCGTCTTCGCAAGGAAGTTAGACTGCGAGAGGCTATTCGAAAGCTATGCAAGAAAGCGAAGTTCTTCCACTGCTCACCAAGAACAAATCCCATCCAGACTCATCAACGAAACCACTTGAATCTCTATGTACCAGGAATGGGCTATCTTGAAACCTCAAGTTTTAGTGCTTCGTTCCCAGCAGAGAGGGAAACGTCTCAAGTACTCAAATCATGCTTAAAAGCCCACATGTATATATGTATGTATATACATACATATATATCTACGTACAATTTCAATACTCTCGGACAGAATTGCTTGATGATTGATTTGGTGTACTTCGAGGCAAACTGAGAGATTTTCACCACCCCACCTAAACTAGCCTTTCGAAGTGAAGTTGTAATCGTAAACCTGAAGCATAAAAATAAAACTCCATAATCACTCACCTTTACCTATCTTGAACTCGTGAAATTTGATTGTTGTTCGTTCTTTGTCTGTTCCGAGAGATACAACATTTGTTTGTACTGATTTGTACTTGTACTGTTGGTAGATGTGTCGTAAAAAATATCGACCCAGTACTAGCCCCTCGGTTAGCGCATCCCACAAGAGAACATTTTGACATCGACAACTTCAAGAATCGTATTTTTTACCCCATCGAAGACCCCAGCCTCCCCGCCTCAACCACATTTCGATCATATATCTGCAAATATGGCGCCAGCGACGCAGCAAGTCTTCATTGACGGCAGTTTCGCCGATTTGGCACAAGAGTTGGCCGAATACCTTCAAATTGGCCCAGAAGTTCAACCCCTCCTCGAAGGAAACCAAAAGGATGAAGCCCTCAAGAAGCTCGTCACTGCTTCAACCTCATTGAACTCATCCCCAGAGAAAGAATTCACTGCCGCATACAATTTATTGGTCTACCTTTGCGTTCAATCTCCAAATGTCAACATGTACCTTCCCAGAATTTGCGACAACCTCGCCAGACCAATTACTTCATCACCTTTGAATGGACCAGGCCTTGCGCTGAATGTTATGACAACAATTTTCAACCTTTTACAACCAGATAATGATACCAGATTCCATGTCTTCCAAGCGGTTCTTAAGCTCATCAAGACCAGTGGAAATTATGAGATGCTGCGACCACAGTTGAAGAAGTTGGACACCTGGATTACCGAATGGCAGATCAGCGAGGAAGACCAAAGAAAACTTTTCGAAATGATCTCAGAAGTTGCAGATGATTCTGGCGAGGAGGAGTATGTTTAAAATCGATTCTGGAGATTCGAGTATCATTTACTAACTTTATTCCGTTTAGGCAATCATATCAATATATTCTCAAAGCTCTCCGCACTTTCGATGGCAAGGACGAGAAAGCAATTTCCTCTGAAGAGGCTCAAAAACTCTCAATCAAAGCATTAAGAACTGCCCTCCTTTCAAACACTCATTTCGACTTCCACGATCTTACCTCCCTTCCCGCCATCCAAGCCCTCAGCGATTCCCACGCAATCTACTCGGAACTCCTCGAAATTTTTGCCGAGAAGGAACTCGAGGACTACAATGATTTCCAAGACGAGCATGATGGATTTGTCGAGAAGGAGAACTTGGACAACAGCAAGTTGCACCGCAAGATGCGACTCCTTACCTTAGCTAGTTTGGCCGCCTCCACCCACACCCGCGAACTCGAATACAAACGCATTTCCAAAGCTTTGCAAGTAGCTCCTGAAGATGTCGAGATGTGGGTCATCGATGTTATCAGAGCTGGCTTGGTCGAGGGCAAATTATCACAACAGAAGCAAGTCTTCCTCATTCACAGAACCACATACCGTGTATTCGGCGAGAAGCAATGGCGTGAGGTTGCCACGAGGTTGGATCAATGGAAGGAGAGCTTGAGAGGTGTAAAGGAGGTCATTAGCAGGGAGAGACAAGCTGCCGAGACTCAAAAGGAGAAAGAAATCCAGGAGGCTGATAAGAAGGTTTCTGGTACACAGGGGATGAACGCTGGACGCAGAAAGGATAACTTGGTTGAGATGGGTACTGATTAGAAAATCAACTCATGAAAGTTGGTATTAATTCATGGATTGGTCTCAAAAAAGGTTCCTCGTTTCATCGGCGTTCTTAGATGTTTGTACAGTGGCAAGGCAAACGGTTTGCTTTAGCATCTGGTAATGGTGTAGAAAGGACATGCATTATTTTCATGTTCACGATGAAGCCACGAAATTAAGCCATGAAAAAAGGAGTGAAGTGAAGTGAACATAGGAGTCTTAAATGAGATGTACATTTGAACATGCCTGATGCTTTATGATTTCTACGAATATGTAATGAGAATGAAAGGGTGTCTACCCCAGGTTCATATTATAAGGTGCTGTACTACTTGTACGCCCCTTTTTCATACTCGGTATGACATGTTTTTGTTTTCCTCGTCTATATTCCGAATTATGCCCTCTCCCCTTCCATATATCTATAAAACCCCCCTCCATACAATCTACCCACATCTAAATCCACGCACCCAAACCCCATGCAAACCCTCCCTAAAACGTCTTCCCCAACTTCTCCTCCAACTTCTGTTTAGTCTCCTCATAAACCCCCGCAGGAGTCTTCGTCGCCTTGACCCGAATCACGCGTCCCTGCTTCTCAAAATAATCCACCACAGGCATGCTCGTCTCCACAAACACCTTGAACCTCTTCTTGATACTCTCAGCATTGTCATCCGCCCTCCCGCTCGTCTTCCCCCTCTCCATCAACCTCCGCTGCATCTCCTCCTCCGGACAATCATAAAACAACACATAGCGGCCCCTGCAGACCGTCTCCTCAAACTTATGCGCCTGGTCCAGCTTCCGGGGGAAACCATCGATGAGGAACTTGCCCGTGCCCGAGGGCGACTTCGACACCACGTCCTGCATGGCGTTTTCGAGCAGCTGCACCGTGACTTCCATGGGCACGATGAGCCCGTTCTTGATGTAGTCTTTGATTAGGTCGCCAAATTCGGAGCCGGGGCGCTCTTGTTCGGCGCGGAGGAGGTCCCCGGCTGAGAGGTGCGTGAAGTTGTAGTCGCGGACGAGGTTGGCGCATTGGGTGCCTTTTCCTGCGCCGGGGCCGCCGAGCACGAAGAGGATGGTGACTTTTTCTGGGGAGAAGGTTGGGGTCGATTTGGGGGGGGAGGGGAGTTGGGGGGGAGGTGGTGTCATGTCTGGTAGGGTGTTAAAGGATTGTTTGGATGGGGTTGTGTGTTTGTTGTAGGGGTGGAAGGGAGGGGGAAAATTGGCAGATGGATGCTAATGGATGGGTGGATGGGTGGATGAATGGGCGAGGGAATCTCAATAGGAATGAATAGATGAATCAACGAGCACAGAGTCTTAAACAAGCCCCAAAATAGTCCTCAAAATCATTCCATCCACAGCTCCATATCATGCCATGCCATGCCATCCTATCCACACCAATCACACGCCGCCAACCATACACCAATCAAATACCAATCAAAACGAATCAGACCAAAACAAATAAAAACATAACAACGTACCAGTACCAGCTCGACTCCTAACCATCAAAGCATAAGCACCACTCCCCGCCAACGTAATCGCCACAAACGGCCAGATTTTCAACGGACTATTCCGCGGCCCTCCAGTATTCGCATAGCCTCTCGACGGATTGGCGAACGGGGAGCCGTGGCCGCGAGCTCGAGAGAGGTGCTGGAGGCGGGAGGTGTTTTGGAAAAGGCGCCGGGAGAAGAGGGGGAGTGGTTGCGCCATTTTTTGCCGTGTTGTGTTGTGTTGTGTCGTGCTGTGCTGTGTTGTGTTGCGAGGGTGTGTACTGCGTAGGAGACAAGAGAAGGGAAGCTTAGCTAGCTAGCTTGCTTAGCTTAGGTAGGTGTGTAGGTATATATATATATAGCTGTGGATTGATTGATGATTGATTGATGGGGATTTATTTTGGGCGAGCTCGCGTAGGGGGTTATAACACGATGAATGACCGTGCAGCGCAGGGAAATTTGACAAATTTGACCACTTCCTTTCGAATTGCTCGCTCCCCTATTTTATTATTTCTTTTGCTACGTAAAACATGAGGTATATCTGTACTCGACTAATCACATCCATACAATCGCCAATATACATACATATAAACGGCTTCTCGAAACCCCCATATAGCATTCGAGCGGCCCTGCTACAAAACGCTGTGTTCCAGATGACGACTGATGGTATCGCGGATACGCCCCTACCTACCCAACCTATAGACTGGAGCAAACAATTTCCCACCCGCGGCCATGACACCCAGAGATGAATTTAACGGCTGGTAGACAACACATCACACATCACACATCACACACCACACAACACACAGCCGCATCTCGAGCAGCAGGCCATGACCAAAAGCCCAGAAAGGCATTACGGATGAAATCCATCATACATCGGAATCATGCGTAGCATGGCTTGTACAAGCGTGTTGATGATGATTGTAAATTATAGAATGGGGTTATTACTAATATACACACATACACACACATATATCCCTCCTGCTCTCAGGTAGAGAATATCATCACATCTCACATCTAGATCTAGATGTGAAAGGTTCGTTTGCAACGGACTTGGGTAGGTGGGTAGGTCTATAGAACGAAGTAAGTATATCCCTCGTATACATGCATCTCTTTGATACGACATTGATGTACATACGTATGTAAGTGAGCATGCCCATACGCACTTTCAGTCGATTGCTGCAGGCGGGGTGGGCCGTTGATGGAAAGAGGTGATGTGAGAGTGTGGGTATGGGGTGGTGCATCTGGGGAGCTTGGGGTGAGGAGGTGAGAGGGTTGGGGTTGGTTTGGTGGATTTCATGGGGTGTGGGATGTAAGATATGGGATATTGGATATGGGATATGAGATATGGAATATAGGATGACATGTTTGTTTTGAGGGAAACTCCAAGTAGAGTGTTGCTTGGATGTATTTGACGTGGTTGTGATTTTTAACTGTGGAGAACGATCAGGACTTTAACAAATGCAGGACCAAGGGGAAACACGACCTGAGAAAGTCGGTTATAAGCTAAGCTGACTATGACGAGGAGGAAGTATGGAGAGGTGGAGAAGCAAAGTATGTTCGCAGCTCCTGGCAGATTGTCAACAGGTATTCTCGGCATCAAAATTCACTATCAGAGTTCGAATCCACATGCACGACTTGAATTCGGGTATTTCACGGCACTTCAAATGGACGGCGTCTTGTTGGTTTAGTTTTCTTGTTATGAAGTATCATATGTACAAGAGAGAAGTCGAGGGCAAAGCCTCATCCACATTCCCTGCAAAAGTCCCGCAGCTCATTATGGAACCAAATCAGCCATCCAACTTGCTCGGCAAGTACAGACCACACATTAGGGTATCTCGTCGCTGGTCAGGAATTAAAAAAAAAAGTGTCGTTATGCCGAAAGATTGAAAGAAGTTTTGACGCCATCATTAAAGATCCGGACGCCAGTCGGAGCTCGTTGGGATTTAGATGAACTGTTGGTTTATGTTAGTAGGTGAATAGAGGGATGGATATGATGGCGAGGAAATCTTACGAGAGCAACGGCTCCAGCGACAACCATTCCGAAAGCGGAAACTTGGATGTGACCAGCGGCACCAGCGAAGGCAATTGGGGAGCTGGTTCCGGTAGGAGAAGTGACGACTCCAGTGGAAGCGGTTGGGGCAGCGACACCGCTTGGGGAGGCAACACCACCTGGGTTGGATCCAGTGATGCCAGAGGACTCGCCGGCGGAGGAACCGGTTGGGGCAGCATAGCCTGGACCGGTGGCGCTTGGGCAAGCGTAAACAGTGACGGTCCTGTGAAAATCATTAGCATTGACCTTTGCCTTGTGATTCGAATGTCGAGACATGTCGGAACAGGACTTACTCAGTAGCAACTGCGACGGAAGCCATGGCGGCAACAGTAAGGGCGAGGATGTTGAACTGCATTTTGATAGATTGAAGGGTATTGAATTGGTGTTTTGGGGATTGAAGAACGTGGTTGGTTGCGTTGGCTTTTGTAGAAGAGAATGAAATTATAGTACCGTGTAAAAAGAGTGTAACTGATCGATGGATAGAGAAAAAAAGAGGAAAAAAAGTCAAATAGAGGATGAATGGCAAGCGACATATATACACGCGTCTAATCAACAGGCATGGAGACAATCATGGACGATATCCCGGCTTATTTCCCCTTTGATAACGATTCCCTGTTGATCCACCGTGAGTGAATCTCCCCCGACCCACTCGGCGGAGATTTGATATGGGTGAAAGGTACGACGGTTGGTTGCTTTTGCCCTCTCATAATCTCATTTCTTCTTTGGTGATGGGTTTTTTTGATGAAAGATGGGCTAGATTTTCATGGGGATGGATGGGTTGGAGCTTTGCGTGGTGTGATTGGGTTTATTGTTCATGGATGGGGGAGGGAGGTAGAGTAGATAGTACAGTAAAAACTACAGACTACAGACTGTACGGTGTACAGTACAGTAAAGTACAGGTAATATGACCTACTTAATCTAGAATGCTATTCTTTTGCATATCAAATCTCCCGGTCTCAAGGTCTAGTTGGTTCCCGTTGTTTCTGTGGTACTACCTAGGTAGATACTGGGCATGAACAGTAACCTTCCGATCACCCCATGGCCATCCCATCCATCCATGCTTTTGATTCTCCTGGAGAGCGATGAGAGATACCTAGTACTTGCCTAGCGGACAGCATCGAGTGTTTATTATTGTCTACCCAGGTATCCAGCATCTACTGCCGACTGATCATGACCGATTGTAATCTACTGCCTGTGCTAAATTTTCCTTGTGCTTGGCGATTGATTGCCCCATTTTGGAGTGCTGTCGTTTGTCCACTGCGCAATCTGTGGGGGGCACTGGCGCCGATATTGGTATTGGCATTAGTATTGGCATTGGCATCGCCGGTATCATCTCAACATCAATATTGACAGCAGCAAGGGTGATTCGCAAGCGGGAAGAAAGCATCACTGGGTACTCGTAAGTCACTAGACAGGCATCCCGCGATTCCGAAGGGAAAGGAAAAAGTTGGTTCGTCCATCCATCCATGTTTGTTTGTATTTTTATACTCTGCTACAGTATGGTATCATATCTTGCACACGGCAGAGTTACTCCATGTTCAACGCTGACATTCCTCATTGCCGCTATCTGCTGGAAAGATTGCACTTCCCGCTCCATGTAGCTGATGTTCAATGGTGGTGTCGACAGGGGGTTATCTTTGTATGTATCTTTCGTTTGATGATTCGCCTTATATAATGAAACTGTGATGTTCTCTTTTTGGATATTCATGGTTACCTAGGTAGCTGGAGTCTTTGGTTGTAATGCTGATGATGATAGTCGGATCTGGGATGGTAAGGGTTGGAAAACGGCATACATATATTTAAATAGAGAGACGATCAGTTGTGTTTGGTGCATTAATGTGTACGGAGTGGCTAGTAGGTACCATGGGGTTGGTGTACACGGCTAGATACTAATAGATAGAAAATCCATTATATACAAATAGATACCTACCTGGTGTACGCACCTTGGTATCCTCTATAGATCATAAATATCTCCCAAGAATAAACCCTCAATCAACAACCAGATAACCAAACAATAATAACCCAAACATGCCATCCCAATCTAAGCTAACCTAACTCAAAACCTACACATGATCAATCAATCCTACACTGCAATCACCACATCCCCCAAAACAGCGCAATATCAATATTGACAAGATCAATAACCCCTTCACCACACCCGAAGATCTAGATCCCACTCTCCAACCCATGAGCAACCCAACACCCAATCACATCCAGCCATGCAAAGGAAGAAGTGATGGGATAAAAATGGATAAATGTGATACGGTAGATTGCTGAGTGGGTTCTGTGATGATGGCGGGTCCCTGCAGAGAGGGTGGCTAGAATGAGTTTGGATTGGTGGGTGGATGGATGGATGGATGGATGGATGGATGGATGGATGGATGGATGGATGGATGGATGGATGGATGGATGGATGGGTTGGTGGAGATGGTCTGGGTTGGTTAGTAAGTGATAAAGTAGAAAGAAGACTGTACAGGATGGAGTACAGTCGAGATACCGACATCCCATTCTTAAGGTCAAGGTTGTATGTTATTGGTTGTTGGATTGTAGTAGGGATGGATGGATTTAATATATACAGTAGTGGTTTTTGGTGTGCTTAATATTTATTGTTAGGAAGGCGGAAAGGTAAGTGTATTGGTTTTGGGTGTGCATTGGAGTTATGGATATCGATGATGAATCAATGATGTTGATGTTTACGATGCGGATGACAATCATAGACATACTGTACCATGGAGCGAACTACTGTATCACCATATATTGATTTGCCCATTTGTCCATCTGCGAATTTATTAATCTCCTGATTATGATAACGTGGCTGGGCTGGGCATTGCGTGGCGTCATGTCTTGGGAGGGTGTGGCTGGCAGGGCAGAGAGTTGGATTTCACTTTTTACGGAGTATCCGGCCTGTAGACGTAGAACCTTGGTGTTGTGGTGGTGGTTGATGGATGGACGAAAGGAAGGATAGATGGATACTAGGTACGTGGATACTAGGTACGTGGATACTAGGTACATAGATACTAGGTACATAGATGCATAGAAATAATCAATTGCAATCAAGGTTACTCTCATTCTGAATCCAAGAACTCAAAACCCTAGAGGAGATATCTAAAATCCGAGTGGCGATGAAAATATACATCAAGTATCAAGATGCGAGAGTAATGCAGTACTACCGAGTAGATATATTGACTATATCGAGCATCAAACGCAAAAGTAACACTGCCGAGTATATTAATTACATCAACGAGATCCATGGATCTTCAAGATACACATTCACATTCACATTCACCCTTTGATTCTCTCCAACTGGTTAAATGGTTGTTTGATTAGCCTTCTTGCTGTAGGTATTCAGGTATGCAGGTATGCAGGTATGGATATGAAGATGAAGATGAAGATGAAGATGAAGAACTGGGTAGGGAGATATCATGAGGAAGTACCCTTGGGATCTTACATTCTGCATGGGTAGGTAGGTAACTAATACATAACCAAATAAACCATCATACCTAGATAGCTCCAAACTATCAATATCCTCATCATCATCATCATCATCATCATCATCATCATCATCATCATCTCCCTGAAACCAAAACCTATACCTATACCTATACCCATACCTAAACCCAATTTAAGATCCCAATCTGCATAATACACAATATAATACAATGTTTACAATATAATAAAATAAGACTAAACGAAACAAACCAAAACAAAACAAAACAAAACAAAACAAAACAAAACACTCCGACAATCTTCGGCATCAAACTGTCTTAGGTACCATCTCCAATCTCCCATCTTTAATCTCACTCACCTCTCTGCCGAAAAAGTAAAAAAAATCAATCAAAAAAATCAAAAAATAGAGTTTCGGAACTTTTTGCTTGGTGATATGATTCAGTTGATGTAAGTAGATAGGAAGTTTCTAATATTCATTTATCTATCTAGGTATTTATATTAATTAACCTGATTATTATAGAGATGAAAAAATGGATGAAAAAGAGAAGGGGAAAGAAGAGGAAAAGAAAAGAAGGAAAGAATAGGAAGAATAATACAGCAGATACAAGTAATAGGTAAATGGATTTTGAATGGGAGATGAATGTTGGGTAGATTATTCATTTACTTATTATTTTGATATTCCTACTGGCATCCCAGATAAAGGGGATGAGATATTAACGAGTGAAGATTACTATTTCGTTTTGTTTTGTTTTGTTTTGTTCAATAGATACCTATCCAAGTACCTACTCAAGTATCTACATACCTACCTACCTACACACAAGGATAAAACCCCCAACTCTCCAGACATCGAGCCGATGACCCGACCTCCATAGCCATCAGACCAAAGAGACAAGGAACTTGTTGGTAATTTCCATAATGCCCAGCTCAGCTTATGATACATTACCACCACACTTTCGAATGCTCATCGATATCATGATATCGATATTATGCATTGATACTCTGGACTTGGGTAGGATACTGGTACTCCGATACCCAAGGACGTGGACCTACCTAATAACATTAATAATAAGTAGGTAGGCAGTCAGACTTCTGAAATGACCTACTTGATATCAATAACAGAAAGCATGCGGCGGAGCATCTCACAGTCTCCTCTCATTCTCATACCTATCCAACATCTACTCACTCACTCTACCGAAAGTAAGCTCCCAATGACCTTCACTAAATGGGTTAACATTAAAGGCCGCAGAGAGCGGGACAAGAGACGTACCAGTACGTACGTATACGTACTCACACAACGATTTGCATGTAAACAAGGAGGGAAAGAATGAGAGCTGCGGATTTGGATATATGAAGATCCGATCCGATCTAATCACAGCCAGACTAGCCGGAATACTGACCATACTGACCACAGGCAAACAAGACGATATTTCCCATCAGCCACGGGGCTCGGGACTTGAAAATATCTATTTGCCATATGCATTTATGCGATAGCTAGCTTTACGGAATAACAGGTTTCGGACCACGAGATAACAAGAGTGGTACTTGAGAGATCGATAGATACATTCCTTGGAACGGCAAGGTCCATCCTCTGAATCAACCGCTATCATCATGACCAACTCCATCCCAAACCGACTACTTCCCTACGTTTTCCTGGCCAAATCTTCTCACTGCATCATCTGCAATAGTCCTCGCGAGTCAGGCGCAATCCTATGCTTGTTCATCGTCCCTTATTGTTGAGAATACCGTTCACAATATCCTGCACATATGCCATTCTTCCAACGCTCTTCCGCTATTCTCTCGCCAGTCCAAGAGAGAGCGAGACATCGAGAAAACAGGTTCCAGCTTGCGGTATCGTTTGTTGGATGGCAATCGCGGCGTGTTCGTCCTCATATGCAGTACAGCATCAGGGTTCTCTTTTCCAAGATGGCGAATCGCTATGGGTGTGGCAAAGTGGTGCTAAACAGTCCTCCTTAAGCTTTCTGTTTCGTGAATATCCCTTCCTGCAGTTTGGATGCGGGAAGCGTTCTTGTGATATTGTAGATGTGTGGTAGGAGTGAGTGTCCTAGAAATGAACGGATGCTCTCGATGCAGTTATACAAAACCGGAAATCGATATCATGATCATCGAAACCGAAGCGAGAGGAAATGTTGAATATTCATCGTTCAAACGCTTCCTTACCCCAAGTTTTGCGGCTGTTTTTTCCTCGCATTTGTTTCGTTGCTCCCCCCTCAGCCACAGATGACGCATGCTCCTGTGTTGTTTTAAGTTATTACCGGATAGGCACCCGATCTGAGTTTGTATACATGACACCCCTTCTTGATACGCTCTCCCCTAATCCTCCATAACAGTCAGAACTGTTAAATTCTTATGAGGTATCTCCCCAGCACCTTTTCCTACCCGCTCGTACTCTTTTACCCTGAGGACATCCATCAACTCGCATTGGTACAAAGCCCTCTCTCTGTCTCACACACACAGAACTGGGGCAGGTTATATACATCGAGGACCCATCGAAACCCTCACAGTATACAACCAAGAACCAAGCAGAACCAATCAAGAAGCTTCAAATCTTATGTCCGATCGATACCAGCATCAAAATCTCAACACGTCCACATCTCAATTCTCAAACACAACGGACAAGACTTCAAAATTTCAAGGCTGGATTAGAAGCTGTTCGGATATAAGAATATTCCTGTGGGAGTAAAGAACCAAGGGAAACGACAAAATACTTCGTTTGGATCCGACATTGTACATAGCCCGTGGTCAAACAATCGATGATAGGCAAAACAGTAAGAAAAACGACAGACCAAACAATAGTAGATGGTGATGATAACTATTTGATATTGAGAGAAGGCATGTGATTGGAAATTAAAGCCGTGGCCCATGCGCCCATGGCAGATTTGAGGCTTTCACCAAATTCACCCTGCCAACACACTCATCCATCGTGTACCTGGAATTTTGAGTCAGGATAGAAGTGGTCTTGAAGGTTTCTCATGATATCAACATTGGGATAAAATTGACCTTTCCCGTAAGAGATATGATGGTACAGAGAGTACTTCTCGAACAATCATGTTTGGATATAATATGCATTATATATATTATTGGACTTGTACTTTGTATGGAGAGAATCAATGGACCATCAAGCATGACTGACTGACACCTTGAATCTGAACTATGAGAACGATCCTCATCATGAAGCGCAGAATGGTTACCAATTTTGCTGACCTGAATCGCATATATTGCACATACAATCCCTTGAGTCATGATTTTTCTTGATCTTTACGTCCCTTCACCTTCATTATGGAAGAGGCAAGGTTGTAATGACTATCCTGCCTTGATTTATCGATCAAGCAATCAAGCCAGCTACCGCAAGTCATCTAAAGATTGTGCAAAGCAATTTCGTGCTTCGTGGTATCTTGCGCTGCATGGCATATTCGATGCGTCTTCCACAACACAAGTATATCACTTATTTCATATTGACATCATCAAAATTATGCATCGTGACAAGAATAAATACGTTTTTTACAAAAGATTGGAATGTATGGCCAATCATTGCGACCCTTCCTATAGTGAAAAAGGAAGCGCCGCACCCAAGATCGATCAATTTTTCTCCATTTCGACTGACGATTCTCAAGGTCGTGGAAACCTCACATCATCACGAATGACGACGGGTTTCTCACCGAAAATGCTTTATAGCGAATGTGATGTATGCGTTGTACTTCCGTAGAAGTTTGTGAAGAAGGAAAAGAGAAAACGTGGGAAGCTTTCGAGACTTTTTATTTACAAAAATTTCTTCGCTTAATCATCCGAAGATCTAAGCCATTTGGAGATTAGCTTCAATCACCCCACCACCCGCGAAAACGGACGGAACTGGCAAAAAAACCTATAGGCATGCCCCGCGGTTTGAGTTATAATTTGTAACGAACCTCCCTCATTTGCTTTACAATCTCCAGATTTTCTGTTTATTCATTTACGTACGTGATCATTGGAACAATTTCATCTCATCTTTCCTACTCTTCTCACTTTTCAATCTATAGCTACCTCTTTTGCTTACACGTATTCTTGCAGCAGATCAGAGCAGAGCAGATCAGATCAGAGCAATATGTCTACCCAAAAGACTGGTCAGTTCCATGCGATTCAAATACGGGAGGGAAGATCGTAGTAGAACTTCCTCACTGACATCATATCACAGCCATTATTTCTGTTTATGACAAGAAGGGGCTTCTTGATTTGGCAAAGGGATTGATCAAGCAAAATGTTCGTCTTCTTGCTTCAGGTGGAACTTCCAAGATGATTAGAGAGTCTGGCTTCCCTGTTGAGTATGTCACTTTCTCTCATGTTTGAGCTTTCCGATGTCGGAAATGTTCTCACCAATTTCATGATACGTCAAACATATCTCTAATACATACACAATCAGAGATGTTTCCGCAATTACCCATGCTCCAGAGATGTTGGGAGGTAGAGTGAAGACACTCCATCCATCAGTTCACGCCGGTATCCTTGCTCGCGACCTTGCATCCGACGAAAAAGATCTCGCTGAGCAAAACATTGACAAAGTCGACTATGTCATCTGCAATCTTTACCCATTCAAGGACACAATCAACAAGATTAATGTTACAATCCCTGAGGCTGTTGAGGATATCGATATTGGTGGAGTCACCTTGATCAGAGCTGCTGCCAAAAACCACACTCGAGTTACAATCTTGACTGATCCAGGAGATTATCCAGAGTTCTTGGAAGAGCTGGAGAAGGGTGATGTCACAGAGCGCAGCAGAAAGTTGTATGCATTGAAGGCATTCGAGCATACCGCAGACTATGACGCTTCTATCTCGGATTATTTCCGCAAGCAATACGCTGGAGAGGGTGTGCAACAACTTGCTCTGAGATATGGTGCCAACCCCCACCAAAAGCCTGCTCAAGCTTACGTCAGTGAGGGGCCTCTGCCATTCAAAGTTCTTGGTGGTTCCCCAGGATACGTTAATCTTTTAGATGCTCTCAATGCATGGCCATTGGTCAAGGAGCTCAAGGCCGCTCTTGGTCACCCAGCGGCCGCCAGTTTCAAGCACGTATCACCTGCAGGTGCTGCTATTGGTGTTCCTCTCACAGCCGATGAGCGTAAAGTCTACATGGTAGATGATATTGCTGGTTTGGAGAACTCTCCATTGGCTCAAGCATACGCACGTGCTCGAGGTGCTGACCGAATGAGTAGTTTCGGAGATATGATTGCATTGAGTGATATTGTCGATGTTGCAACTGCCAAGATTATCTCCAGAGAAGTTTCAGATGGTGTTATCGCTCCAGGATTCGAGGACGCTGCACTTGAGATCTTGAAGAAGAAGAAGGGTGGTAAGTACCTTGTTCTCCAAATGGACCCCGACTTCACCCCACCTACACAAGAAACAAGAACCGTTTACGGTATCAACTTAAGCCAGCGTCGCAATGACATCGTCATCTCCCCTAAATCATTCTCTTCCATCATCACTCCAAAAGATTCCGCTCCTCTATCAGACTCGGCTGTTCGTGACTTGACAGTAGCCACTATTGCTTTGAAATACACACAAAGTAACTCTGTTTGCTACGCTCTCAATGGTCAAGTCATCGGTTTGGGAGCTGGTCAACAATCCCGCATTCACTGCACAAGACTTGCTGGAGACAAGGCCGACAACTGGTGGTTGAGATTCCATCCCCGTGTTTTGGGTATCAAGTGGAAGACTGGTACCAAGCGCCCCGACAAGAGCAATGCGATTGATCTCCTCGTCAGTGGCGAATTACCAAAATCTGGGCCTGAGCGTGAGGGTTACGAGGGTTTCTTCGATGAGGTCCCAGCCGAGTTCACCGAAAAGGAGAGAGAAGAATGGATGTCGAAACTCACTCAAGTTGCAGTTTCGAGTGATGCTTTTGTGAGTGTATATTCATTTATCATTATGTGCTCTACTAACATGTCCAGTTCCCATTCATTGACAATGTCTACCGTGCCGCAAGATCAGGTGTTAGTTACATTGCTGCACCAAGTGGGAGCCAAAATGATTCATATGTCTTTGAGACTGCTGAGAAGCTTAACATCACATTTGTCGAGCAAAGCATTCGTTTGTTCCACCATTAGGTGATTTACAATTGCGGGATAGGGAGGAAATTCGCAAGGTTGGAAACCTTGCTTCAACGATTTGAGGGGAAAATTTATATAGAGATACCCCTACTATAGAAAACGACCCATAGGGCGTAACGTGATATGAAAATTCAACATTTGTAACTATTTTTGATTTGAGCCACTTATCAGGCACGATATTTCGTACTATTATACTTGAATGTAGTGACATCCATCCTCATATCTAATGACAGTAAGACGGATTTTTGCGACTCCTGAAACACAGGTAGGATTGGTAAGTCAATGGCAAGACCGTTCTCGATAACCGACCGTCCGACCGGAATTGGCATGCAGCCACAGCCCTCAACTGGAAACATGTAATATGCAAGCATGCAATGAACTCTTATTAGAATATCAGGTGAGGTGTGGCGTGGTGTAGTAGCACAAGAAGGCGTAGAAGGCTCTCGTCAGTAGGTGCTGGGTTGGGTTGGTGATACCCTGGTTGAGATGGCAGTGAGCATATGGGTGTGGGTGTGGATGTGATGGAGTCAGCGTTATGGTATAGTGGTGTGCGGGTAATTGCTTTTTTTGGGGGGGGGGGTGTTTTCTGTGCGTGGCTATGGGATGGGAAGGGGGGGGGGAGCTTGAGGGGAGGAGGAAAGGGGAAGGGGCAGAGGGGTGTGCTGGGTTGGATTTGATAAGGGTTGGGTTGGATAATTTGGGTTGTGGGTGGGAGGTGGGTTGGTAGATGGTAGGTGGGTTGTTTGTTGCTTGTTGTTTGTTGTGTGACGGAGTGTGGTGTGTGGTGTGGTGTGATATTGGTATTGGGGTTGTTATTGATGTTGATGTTTGTTGATTCGAGATGATAATTATGAATGGATTATGGATTATGGGTTATGAAAAGGCAGAGGGGAGGAAGAGGATGGGAAGTGTAGTTACAGATGAATGAATGAGTGAATGGATGGATGGATGGATGGATGGAATGAAACGAATTGATAGAATGGAATGGGCGTCCATTGGTATTTTCTTATGATCCAAAACAGATGTTTTATTCATCATTCATCGTCATTGATGGACGTGATTACTAGATTACTAGATGTCTTTACGTGGATTGAACGCAATGTATCTTTTGGAGAGAATAATGATTATGCTACTCGAGTATGCGTTGATTTGTAAATCAAAATGACATGGGTAGTAAGGTGAATGACACGATTCTAGTGGATATGCGAGAACTGTCACATCTTAAATATAGAAATACAGACCTGTGCTACCGAGCAGTATAGAAATTCCTTGGAAGTATCTCTTGGAATACACCTGCGTTAGCCCTGGAGGTATAGATCAGAGTATAGAGAGAATGCCACGGAGTAGATATCCGTTGGGCAAATTCATGAGACGGATGTAATCTTCTTTCATACCATCACACTACTCTTTTTGACAACCAACTTCATGTTAAATTAGAGTCTAGATACAGTGGCGTCGGATATGAAGTTGGTTTTCGGTACTGGGGCGATCTATTGCTTCCAATTTGATATTAAAACTTTCCTATCAAACGACATTTGTCCAAGCTTCATTTGATAACGAAGGAGTGATTGGAGATTGATTGATGAATGATTGTGATGCTGGTCCAGAAGTGGTACTTGTGGTACTTAAACGAACTTGAAGGTTCAATGCCGCCAAGTCTGTGCTGATGAAGGGGGTGGAAAAGGGTAAATCGCGGTTGGTGCTTATGTTGTTTACCGCCCGAGCTAATTTTCGCTAATGCGGAAAGGCTGGGGGAGCTGTTGCTGTTTTAATTCATGGTGAGTGTGATGTGAAGGAATAAGTTGCATCACCAACACCAAGCCTTGGATCTTGTTTGTGTTCGTCACTGTGCACTGTACAGACAGACTCAACAATGTCTCCATGTTGAACCCCTGCTTATTCATCGTGCACACCATGTTATATCTTTAAAGCGGCAAGTCTGCCATCGACGAATCATAGCCTAATGAAGCAATTTTCACTCTCACTCGCATATATTTCCTTCAACCTTGAAAGCATTAATATCTGTTTCCTCCAATCATATCCTGGTTCTTGGGCTTTCACACTACATTCTGATATGTATGTAGGCGCCAAAAGAAGTCCGCCAGGGAATACTGGAGGGGATCAATTCCCCGCTCTGCAAATAATCGACTTCAACAGGTCAGATAGTGGTCCTGGGTGGTGTCGTGGTCAAGAAATGGGCGCCAAAAAAAAAAGCTGAGATATGGACTACCACCCTACTCATTTGCTTCTGGTCTGAGGTAATTTCTGCTTGCAATTTTCTATCTCTATCGTTTCTCGATTCTTCTTCTATGCCTCTCTATTCATAAGTCTCTTTCCTGTATGTTTGATGTTCCTCTTGTGGCTTAAAACCAGCGAACGTTGAATCATTTATATTACATCTCACTCAGCCTCGTGTTGAAACCGCAGTCTTGCCCCCAAAGATCCAGACAATATATCTACGGGTAGAAGCACCCTTTGTGCTTAAGTTTAGTCGGTGCGAATTGAAAAACGCAACTCTCATGCACACTACCAGTGGGCGTCTATTTTTGTCCCAATATCTGTAAGGTGAGACCCCAACATCCATCCAGTTATATTGTTTCCCTTGAGTGCGAGGTCAGATTTTGGCCACTAGGTGCCCAATATCCTGGTCTGCATTTGGTAGGCATTTGGTCTACAAGTCATATCATTGCTTCCATCTCCCGCTTTCTTCGTACTTAGCCCTGGATTTGATACTCTGTTTCTTGCTTTTGTCGTTGCGCGCGCTACACAAAGTCCTACGCCCTCCCTTCTCTTCAAGACCTCTTTCGTCGTTTTTCTTCTCTTGGTAGCTGGTCTCTAATTGTACAACCTTTTCTTCCTTTGACATTTTTACTTGCATGCACTTCCATTGACAGTGCTTTGGTCTTTATTGGCCCCACGATATACTCGATTAAACTGCATCAATTGGTCTTTCCTTTCTTTTCAGTCCATTACAATGTCATGTTAGTAGTCTGACAGTTGGTTGTCGCTGTTGTATCAGTATACTCATCATCGTGTTTAGCACCACCAACAAACAAGAGGTATCCACCTCCCATTACACAACCACGATCCTCTAGCGATTCATCAACAGCCTCTTCCGCATGCTCACTCAAAGTTCCTCGTACACCAAGATTCGCCGAGGCAACTGCTGTATATTCTCCAGTAGACAGTAAAAGATCACCATTTGCAGACCCTCCAAGAACAGCAGACTCCGAAGCCCAAGTCCCCAGAACACAAGCATTCATGGCACAGTCGCAACCTTCCGATATTGGCTTCGGCTACATTTCGGAAACCCAAAGGCAATCGCAAGGTGTCCCAGTTGAGATGCCACTTACTCCATCATCACCATTAAAGAGTGCATTGAAGGTACCTGGTACACCGGGAAGAATAATCAACCCTTTAAGTCCGACATTCAGGGAAGAGCAAGTTTTAGAAAAGCATGAAGAATTGACCGAAAAGGAGCAAGCTAAGGATTTGGTATGAGTGCCTGGAGTTTGATCTTTTTGAGTTTATACTAATATTCAAACAGAAAGTCAAGACTAGAGTCAGGATAGCTAAACTTCTGTTAAGATGTGTAAACTTCAGTTGTAGTCTAATTGTCCTTGCCATGCTCGCAACAACTTTCAGCATCTTCAATGCAACCAAAGCACTACCACCTCGAAACAATCTTCCAGCTTGGGCAGATGGTACCAAGACGTGGCCTCAAAAGGTCGTTCTTGCTATATCCTGTGTGTCTCTAGCACTTTGCCTAGTCGTCTTTTACAATTATTGGAAAGGAGGGCATAAGCGTGCGGAGAAGGTGGCAGTTTACTATACTCTGTTCGCAGTCGCCTACTTTATTTTTAGCACGGTCATGTGGGCATTAGCAGCTGGTATTATTCAGGGTGCAAGGAACAATGGAAATAATAAGGATATTTGGGGTTGGTCATGTGTTGACAACAAAAGACGTGAACTATTTCAGGAGAAGGTAGACTATGCCCTGGTCTGCCGATTGCAAGTGAGTCAAGCCCCCCTAAACTCTATTCCCATTCATTCTGACAGTCCTCGCCTAGTCCTGGTCCCTCGTCTGCTGCATAATTGAAGTCGTACTCGAGTCCATTACAATCGCCATCTATGGCGTCGTCTTCTACCGCTACTACTCCAAACAACGACTCCGCAAATCCATGGCCATCCGTGACCGTGCCCGTTCTGACTTATACCTCGCCCAACTACGCTCTCAATCTGCACCCAACACTCCCGGTTTCGGTCCCTTGAGTCCTTCATACTCTCAGTATGCTAAATCTCCAAGATTCCCGCCAGATGCTTATCATAGTGGTCCGGATGCCGAGGAAGGCAATGGGATTGGTACACGATTCGTTGAGGCGAAGAGTGGAATGATGGCGAACGCAAAACCTTTTACTTTACAAGCGCCTCCTATCAAGGTACAAAGTGCTACTCCAAAAATGGCTCAGGGAGGATTTGAAGCTCAAACTCCTCCGCCACCACACCAACAACCGCAACCACTGCCACAGCGAGTGGTTGAGAATGTGGTTGTGGCACCAGGCGAACAGACTTATGCAAGTGTTCCGATTCCAGGTGCATATGCTTAGTCCACTGTCGAGTCCTGGGGCCGTGGGACAAGGGTTTCAAAGTATGGGGAGATAGGATGGCTGTGTAGATAATGTATTTAGTCAGGAATCAGGATTGGGCTGGACAGGTTGGGATTGCGATTAAGCTTGGAATTGGAGGATATCCTTGTGCCATTTTTTGTTATTTCATACGGCATATTTACTCGACAATGGTCGATATTCTATTTTCTATTTTATTTTCTTTTACTCTTGGATGGAGTTTGGATGGATGGATGAAAGATACTCCCACAACGTTGCGATCAATTTACTCTGTTATTATTTTTGGGTTTATGGCTGAATGGTGGTGGCATAACATATTATGCTGTAGGATGAAATGAACGGATAAGGGATGAAAAGGGGATGGATGGATGGATGAATCCGATACCATGATACATAGGAAACAAACTGGACGACGAACCAAAATACTCACTCTTTGATTAAAAGAGCTGGACTTGAACTTCTTGATATTGCTGGATGCAATCTCAATAGCAAGGGGGTTAGAAATGCAGGGAAAGAAAGGTGTTAATAAAAACAACTATATATCATCAAATCTCCCATTCTAAATATCTTTTCGAGTGCTCAATTATTGAATTGGCTCCCTGTACGATTGATGTCATTACAACTCTTCGGATACCCATCCACTTTATTCTAAATTCGCCCTCCGCCTGAGTCCCAGCATCATGTAGTTCCTAATTACCAATTCCCAGATAATACACAATATCACAAACTTTGAATACAGGTATCGCAGCCCATCTATGTGTACACTCCTACTCCCTTCCACTCATCACTCATCTTCCATCACGATATCTCATGATTCCCACCATGTCGTCCCATCGTCTCATTTTATTCAATCTCCATATCCAATCCTAAACCTCTTCGCCTAATTAATCTAATACCTGATGGCGAAGACCCCAGCTACCAAATTTTAAAATCGAAGCAACACAGTCACATCAATGGAACCTCATCACATAACTCTAGGTTCCATCTACCATCTCTTGTAACGAACGCCGTATCCTTATCGAGTCATGTATCTGCATTCGTCTTTCGTTCCCTGGTAGTTAACCTGGCTAGGTATACAAAATTCCAGCATTATCTCGCCCCGCGGTACTATATACCGGAACACACCTTCTTTCTCCGAACCGAGACCGAAACCCATCACCAACAACATCGCAGCAACCACGCATACAAACCTAGATCCCAGCAACAAAGAACCCCAAATCCGCATCCTCCCCTCTCCTCCAACCCCCATTGCCCATCCTCAACTCCTGATACACATTAACAAATTCCAATCTTACATTTGGTATTCCCGCATACCAAATTCCCATTGCATTCCAACTTATACTCACACTCACACTCACACTCACACCCGAAACTGCCAAATCTAGAACTACCCACGCTTCGCTACCCACGCTTCGCTACCCAGCCCTATACCCCAGTAGCGCAGGCAAAGCTGCGCCCCTGGCCAACATTTTGACACGGTGAAATATTGGAACATCAAAATAGAGGTTTTTAGCCCTTATATATTCCCTGATACTACTAGGGCTATCTATCTATCCAATATCAAGTTGGGTTTCGGTTACGGATGTTTCGGGTGGAAGGTTCCTTCTTGATGGTTTTCGGTGCTCTCTTGCCGCAGGAGGCGGAGGGAATAAAGAGGGACACTTGTCTTGTATGTCTATATGTATCGTGCCTTAAGGTTAGGTAGATAGATGGTGGGGGGTTCCCGTTGGTTTGAAGGCTAAGAATGTATGTATGAGGTGTATAAGTGAAGTGAACACACAAAACATCACAGGAAGAGATATTTGTTTACTCTATTATTGATTCAGTTGGCGTTTGTTGAGTTGGATGCAAAGTTCGAGCTTTGTTCATTGAATAGATATCCGCTCGTAACTGCATGTGCATCTCTCAGTTCCTCTGTCTGTATGTCTTGCCTTGCTTTGCATTGCATCGCCCTCCTTTGGGTATAATGCACAAACGCATGCATGCACTTTCTGATATTTTTTTGATCCTCCAATCCATTCCACCATCCGTTGCATCTCAACTTATACCCATTGTATTGTACAGTCTTTGAAAGCAAAAAGTTGCTCATCCACAAACACCTTGCGTTTTCTAAATGCATCTCAACTTCCCCTCCCCTCTCAACCTACTAGAAACAAATGATTTATTTCCCTACGGCCTTCTCAACCTTTCCCTCGGCCTTCTTAACAGCCTCTACAACACTCTCCTTAACACCCTCAACACCGGTTCCAATCTTTGCCTTAGCCTCTGCCTCTCTGCCTCCCCATTGGTTATATGCCATCCATCTATAACCTTGAGTGAGTTGCGCACCTTCGTTTACGAAGTGGCAGAGGAAAAGAAGAGGATTGAGGGGTGTGACGGCGAGAGAGTAGCGCATGAAAGTTGCGGAGTATATGCAGAGAGCTAGAGTCATCTTTCCAGAGATCCTGCGAGGGGGGATGGTTAGTTAGGTTTGTGTATGAGAGGGAAGGGAACGTACAAATCAGGACTCTTTTGGGTATCCATCACTGCTGCGATGGGAATACCGAAATTTGAGACTGGGCCCCAGAAATCTGAAGGATAGGCTTGTCAGTAATCAGCCCATTCAATCAGCTCATCCACCCAGTACGTTCAATTCACCGAGAGCCTATACCAGCCATCCGCCATCCAACCCACCAATTCCCCACCTATCCCTCCCACCCTCAACTTTCTCCCACTACTACCTTCACTTTCGCATTCACCTCCCCAGTTGAACCTCGTTAACTCTCACTCCTTAGGGGCTACACAGCCCCAATCCCAACTTCTCTTCCCCTCTTCCTTTCTCATCGAAAGTATAGAAAACCAACTTACGAGTAGAACAAACATAGCTGACCGCAGGATTACTACGAATCTTTGCATTAATAGCTTTAACCAACGCAGCCATCTTGAGGTTTCTTTTAGGTGATTTGGAAGGTGATGCTTGGTTGTTGATATTTCGGAGAGAGTTTTAATGGAATGGACGGAACTGGGATCGGATTTACCCTGAATTTGTCCGAGATTGTTGTCACGTGGTGATAGGAATCGGTTTGGGGAAAGTGAGTTTTGGGATTGGATGAGAAGAGAAGAAGTGATGATTAGTATGTACCTAGGTTGGGTTTTTTGGTCTTGATTGATGAGTGACTTATGTGGAAAATGAGATGATAAATGAGAAGACGAGCAAAATTATATAAATTCAATTAGCGTTGTCGCTTTTCTTGCTTGCTTTTATGCTACAAATTTGCGAATTTTGGTATGTGAAGTCAAAAGCCACCCCTCAACGCCTTTACTCTTATTGAATTTAACCTTCTTTGCATCGCCCTTGTCATGCACATCCACTGGTTTCCTCTGATCTTTCATCATTTGTTCCTCCGCTAATAATCACGTTCGATATGCCCTTGGCCCTTCATCAGATTCTATGCAAGAAGCTTCTCTGAAAATATCTCCTAAGATTCGATATAACATGATCGTGGAACCCGTTATTGTTCAGAAATCTATCTGCGGGGTGGAGCAAAGCCTGGTGGTGGAGGTCCACCCGCTGGATTGAATCCTCCAGGGAAACCTGGAGGAGGGAAACCACCGCCAAATCCTGCAGGTGGTGCACCCCGTCCAAATGGTGGAGGAGCCGGCATACCAGGGAAACCACCCACACCCGCAGCAGGACCAGCCAAGCCACCTCTTCCAGCAGCCGGTCTTGCAATTCCAGTTCCAGCGGCCATAGCAGCTGATGGTATAGCTCCGCCTGGGATACTGGCGCCTAAACGTGCACTTGGATCTGCTGGTGGTGGTGATTCGACAGATAGAGAAATAACATGTGTGCCTCGAACAATCGTAAGACCTAAAGTGCGCTTTTCTTCAGTTTCGACAAGAGGTGGTGCGGCGGAACTAGCTCCAGGGGCAGCTGTAGGTTTCGGTGCCTTGCGCTTGACGCGTCTGAATTCTTCAGTATCAGCTAGAACGAGGTTCATGTGCTATTGAATAGTTAGTAACAGCAATTCTGATTGATATTTAAGCTTCGGACCTTATCGAATGCCAACATCTGTCCAACCATTTGGCGTCCATCATTCATAGTCACTCTCATCCGGTAGTTGATCTAGAACCCCAGTCAGTCTATATTCTTAGTCGGAATGGTCGCGCAGAGCTGTAATAGCTGCATTGAAGGATATTACATACGAGACCGGCCTGTAGAAAGAGTGAAGTCAGCCTATAATGTCAACACAAGCTTGTAATGAGTTTGAGAAGGGTTTATAAAACTCACCATCTTTCCTTGCTTGTTCGCCATGATGATTTTTGAGTGCGCGTTATTACGGCTCTCTGATTTTCAAAGAATGTTTTGCAGAAGTTCAATAACTTCTTTTGACTCCACAGCTCTATTATAAGTGTATGAGTTCTTGATATGAGGTTCTTCACGTCCTCGATGAGGCTGGCTCGAGCTCCCCATGAAAATTTGTTGGGGCCTTACATACAAGGCTACAAGAAAACCTTAGCGTCGTCACCCACCCTTTAGGGTTTGCATAAGCCTTAGCGAAATATTTTTTTGGAAATGTTTTCGAACTTTTCGCGGAATTTCGACGATCACGACAACCACGACAATCCCTAACGACCTAATCGTAACAGCATCATTCAAAATGGCTGAATCCGGAGACAAGACCACCAACCCCATGAAGGAGCTTAGAATCCAGAAGCTCGTTCTCAACATCTCTGTCGGAGAATCTGGTGACAGACTTACCCGTGCTGCCAAAGTTTTGGAACAATTGAGTGGTCAAACCCCAGTTTACAGTATGCATACGCCAATTATTTCCACTATAATCATCTAACCACTTTGCCCACAGGCAAGGCCAGATACACTGTCCGTACCTTCGGTATCCGTCGTAACGAAAAGATTGCTGTTCACGTTACCGTCCGTGGTCCAAAGGCTGAGGAAATTTTGGAGCGTGGATTGAAGGTCAAGGAATATGAGCTCCGCAAGCGCAACTTCTCCGAGACTGGTAACTTCGGTTTCGGTATCTCCGAGCACATCGATCTCGGTATCAAGTACGACCCAGCTATCGGTATTTACGGAATGGATTTCTACGCCTGCATGACCCGCCCTGGTGAGCGTGTTGCCAAGCGTCGTCGCTGCAAGACCTCCATTGGTGCCAACCACAAGATCAAGCGTGATGAGACCGTCAAGTATGTTTACACTCATGGTTCTGGTTGAGGTCGCATTGTACTAATGTTTTTCTGCTTAGATGGTTCAAGAACCGTTTCGAGGGTATCGTCAGATAAGCATCTCAATCAAAAAATACGGCATAGACTCCGAGTGTATCGATTCGGCGAGTTCTTCAGGATCTGTCGCAACGTGGGCTTATGGAGTTAATGACAGGGAAACAAAGGGCATCATTGGTTGTATTTTACTGCATCTACGGATCAGATTACAATGAAGCAGTTCATCCAACTGTTCAGCTTGGCTCCTTTTAGGATCAAGTCTGCGGCCTTAGAGACCGACCGGCTTGCCGGCTTTTCCTACAAGTGCTGAGTGCATCTGTGATATGAATAAAAAACACAATTTTCACCAATCTCGAAATTGCTACCATGGGTGATGACTTTGCAGGACAGATGTGTATCATGTTGTACTGGAGCAAAGACTCGAGGATAGCGGGTTCGAGCCTGCATGTTTTATGTTTTATTAGTATCAAAGCCCTGTTGTTGATCCACCGTAAAGTCCATCAATTTGATGTCATCCAGCTACCGTGGGAGGTCATGTTGGGCTATGATTTCTTTCCTAAGAATTAGAGATCGATTTAGCAAATTTAAAGATGATGTACAATCATTATAAGAATCTCTGTTCCTTGTGAATTTTAAGAGAAGCCGACCAGTGAAGGACACCTACTGAACACATGGGTGATGAGGCATCTCATTTTCGCCGCGAGTATCTGTTATTGTCGTGGTAGGTGGAGAAATTCGCATAAGTGTGCAAAGCATCCCAGGGTGATATAGCATGGCCTTGCTCTCTAATAAGTATACCAAAGAAATCTCCTTTTCGAAGTTCGGACACCATCTACATTTGATAAGTTTGGGATCAAGGGAGACAGCCGGGGCCATAGTTAGTCTTACTTTTGGTTGATTTTGATGGTTTATTACTATTACTTTCTTCGCTCCTTAATTCTTTATTCTTTCAACGATGAAGACAATATATCGCCAGGTCGTTTGGTATTAGAAAGTTTCGGCGTAGGCGAGAGTCAAGTCAGCCACACATATGTTGGGGGGGAGGTATTGGAAGCTGTAATGGCTAAATAGCAATAACTTAGAACAATCATGCAATTGAAGCACTTATCTTATGTCCATGCTCAAGTGCCAATGCTCAAGTGCCAATTCTCAACACACTTGAATATAGTTCATGTTGATTTTATTTAAACTCATTGGAAGATAATAGAGGTGGCTCGGTGGGTATGATTTGTTTTGATGCCCTCAAGTTCCTTTCAATGCAGTCCAAGGTTGTGGCTCAGCCGGCATATCAGCGTCATGGATATACGACGTTGCTCGTTGAAGAAGCCATCTATTTTGAAGAGGTATGGTATGTACATATGGTATTATCTAATTGTTGCTGTACTGTATTTTTAAAAACGACTCGTGCACAAATTTGAGTCTATTGATCTAGCTGGAGGTACTTTTGCAAAGTATTATTATATATTCAATTTCTATGATTCGTTGACAAGTTCTACTCTGTATATGTATGTATTGATGAAGATATTCGGTTAGTTTATTTGCCGCATTTGATTGGTGAATTGGCCATTTCTGCCCCACAAGACAAGATCGAGCACTTCTGGGGAATAGATAAACTTACAGACAAGCCATCCAAAAAAAGTGGAAAGGTAAAAAGATCAAAATAGTATCAAAAAAAAAAAAAGCTTCAGGCGAACCCTACTGCTTACAACCTCCGAACAAATACGCGCAACAGGGCAAACTAAAGCAATTTGAAACAAGATGATTCGCACCACAATAGCCCACCAAGACTGCCAAACTCCCTATTCATCACCGATTGATGGAAGTTGTCGCACAACTCATGAATATAGCGTATGATTTCTCGGTTAGTAGATAGTTATACTTTTCTTCGCTTCTCTCTCTCTCACTCTCACATGCAACATGCAACATGCAACACCTCAATGATGATTCCAAGGTATTAGATTCAGGTACCTCTATCACAAGTCAATTCGAATCTTCGATATCAGGAACCAGACCAGGAGTCCAAAGCAAGACAAAGCATCGGAGTTCGAAAATCCCGACCATCCATCAACTTAAAATAGTCTATTCGTCATTGGCTTTTGTAGATTACCCCACATCTCAAAGAATTGCGACAATGTCATTGGATACGCTTTCGATCGTCATACTTTCGATTTCTGCTTCTAGTTCTTTTTTCTTACGAAGGTTCAAAACGTATGATGGATGGAGGATTTCGTGTTCGTACCGTGTGGTTAGTTGGGAAGCATATTATCCACTTTGCTGAAGGGATAATGCTATTATCCAATCATCTTAGGGGACTTGCATGTCAAAGGTGCAGGCATATGAAAATCATGCCATGGCCAACGCGGGGTAAAGGGATTGTGATTATTACTGCATAGGGAATGGATGTGTGAGTTTGAGTTTGAGTTCGAGTGAGTTTTCGATAGAGGATAGGATGAATGGATGGAGCATGGGGCATGGGGCATGGAGCATGGAATCAAGTCTCGAGATTGGAATTATTGGATCATTGGAAGTTTAGATCGTGATGCAATAGTGAGATCGTAAGGAACGCTCAGGGAACTTTCCGAAGTTTCTTTGTTTGATAGGATGATTAGTGATAAAGTTGGATTTGTAAGAAGGGGTCGTGAATCGTATGTTATTGGATTGGGGATTTGGGGTAGGACCATAGAGGAGGAGTGAGTATATATGAGTAGAGGATTCCTCACCTGATATTGTTTCTACTCCATAGTACATCATCCATATCATAACTCGTCAACATATATCTACAACAAGAATTTAAAGACCTTTCAGCTCTTTACGAACACCTTTCATCTCTTCCCTCTTCGCTCTTCACACTTTACATTTCGCACTTCAAACTCCACACCCTACTTACTACAAACCATACATTCAAAATGAACGCTCAAAGAACATCCGCCGTCAAGGGAGGCTCCGGCAGTATTTCCACCCCAACCAACAACATTGACGGCTTCACCACCCAAAACAGACGTGTACGCCTCTCTACCCTTCCCTATTCTTCCAACCCACCACTGCATTTCCATCTATTTCACATGATAACTCACTAATCCACTTACAGGGCTCCCAAGAAGGAACACTTTTCTCGGGTCTCACGAATCAGAAGCGATCTAATAGTGATGCGGCCGCTAAGGCGAGACGGGAGAGTTTTGCGGATCAGGCTCCTAAGGCGGGATTTGTGGGATCTATATGGAATAGGTATGTGGCTTTTTGTGATTTCTTGTTGGTGGGCTTGAGATGATGGGTAGAATGATGGATGCAGTGGGGTGGGGTGGAATGAAATGAAATCAAATGGAATAGGTGCTAATGAGTTTGTGCTGCAGTTTTGTGAAGGGTGCATAATTATGGGATTGGGATTGGGAAAGGGGTGGTTGATGGTGGGTGTAAGAATATGGATATTGATATGGATATGCATACGCAAGCGGAACATCCAGAATATCCCGACGTGAAATGAAGAAAGGAGAAGCAATACGATGATGAATGCCATTTTACGACATGCTAGGCACATGATTGAGAGAAATTGTCAACGGTGTTGGGTAGTTATTTGGGGACGCGCATGAGACCATGATGACGATTACGGTCGATGATGAGATAAATAGCAAAATAACAAAACAATTGCATATACCATACACACACTTCATTCCTCTATAACATCACATCAAGTCAAATCATACAACACAATGAATGTCTTCCAAAAGAGTACCACCATAAATCCAACAGTAAAGATCAACAACCTTTCCCGTAATTAGCATTAACCGAAACCAACTAGCAAGGAACATCAAGACCCAACTCCGACGGATTTGCCCCGATCTACAGGATGCGCTAGAACTAGCACTCTAGAACTTACATCAAACTTAAATCAACTCGTCATGAGTCTCTTCCACTGTAGATCATTGAGGTGGAATTGGAATTGGAGATACTCAAATGTGAAGATACCCAAATACTCAAATACCGCCACTCAACACTCAACACTCAAAGCATCAATTAATAAAAGACCGCCCATGCATACCAGTAGGTATACGTGGGGTATGAAATAACAAACTGCAAGCATGATATTTAAACACACTCCACCAAATTCCAAACCGACAGAGACACAAAAACACACACAGCCCAAGCATCCCACCCGTGCACATCTCCACCCCTTACCTCTTCCATACAAATACGGAGTATACCATAGATCGGTCTGCACATCCCGAGCTCTTCCATCTTCATCTATCCCAGATTAGAACTAGATAGACATGCTATCGTCCTCACAGTTCATCTACACCGCTGTACATTCCAGGTATTCTAATACATACCGACTACCGGACGGATACTTCCATCCCACCCTACGGTACCAATTAGAACCAGAACCATCCATCTAACATAGTATATACATAGCTACCCATAAAAAACAGACACCAAGAACCTAAAGCCCGCCACTAGACGATCTCCTCACACCCATAACAGCACAGTACAACCATAACACCAACCCCATCCTCGCATATAGGGTTACAATAAAAGCAATCATTATCTTCACCTGCCCTCAAACCCCAGACTCAATTCCAAAAACAACGAACCCATACACATACGCGTACGCCAGACGCCGAGAACGAGAACAAGAACAAGAACAAGAACAAGGACAAGAACAATGTCGGGAAATGGATCATGTGACTTTTGGGCTGCTGTACGAATAATACGTCTAACCGTATTAGGCGTACTAGCATCTCGAGGATGTCTATAAAGTCGTCCTTCATTCCATAGATTATATAGAGAATAACAACGATGATTATACAAAAAGAGATTTAAGTATTTACATTTTAATTAATCAAGTTAATACCAATATTAATTAATAATATTACAAATTAAAGACTTTAAATTTTACAATTAATATTAAATATTGAAAAATAGTTTTTTAAGATTAATAGGAATTCTGAAAAAGCTAATAAATTAAATATAAAATTTATTAAATAGATTTTTATATTGATTTAATAATGTTAAGGAATATACTTTTAGAATATAATTTTATTAAATAGGATTCTTTATAAAAAAAGATATATTTGAAAAGATTAATTTTGTTAAATAAAACGAAATTATATCTATATTTATTATACATCCTTTGTATTGTATATTATATAAAGAACCATTTTATTTTTTATTTTTATATTTTATATTCTATATTTATATTTTGTAACTTTTTATATTTTCATTTATTTTATATTTATATTTATAAAATGGCTATTTATTTATCCATTCAATTTTCGATGGTTATAGCGGTATACAATAAATTAGAGGAAGGAGATTAGGTTGATTATTACAACAACTAATATAAAACTATATTAATATACAATATAATTATTAAAAAGATTAATAAAAAGGATTTTTTGAGATACATTAAATACAAATGCAAAGTATATACAAAGAAAAATATATGTAATGATAACTTTATTAAAATCTTTTATAAGGATTTTAAACTATTTATAAAAAAACGAATTTACAACTATTCATTAATTCGATATTTAATAATTTTGAAAAACTTTTTGAATTAAAAAAAAAACTTAATATTATTATGTTAGGAGTAGATGTGTAAAGTGGATTATATAAATAAGCGTAGAAAATAAATAATGTATTATAAATAATAAAGCAAACTAAAGAAATTATAAAAGGTAATGATTTTAATATAATTGAATTCTTATCAAAGAAAATTAAGAAAATAATTAAGGATAGCAATAAACGAAATAATAACAATCTATTCAATAATAATAATAACAATCCGGACGATAAGGATGGTAAAGGAGAACGAAATAATAAAGGAAATTAAAAAGAATAATCGAATGATGGGAAGGATCAAAAGAATTCATTATATATATTTAATGCATTATTAAATTTATAGAAGTTTTATTTACTTAATAAAAAATATAAAGAAAATAATAATAATTTTTGATTATAAACTTTTAATTTTCTACAAAATAATTTATTAAACAAAGCTTCCTATAAAACAGTTCTATTAAGCATTCTTTATAATACTAAAAGACAATGCTTTAAGCTTTTATTATTTCAACTGGGATAATTTGTCAAATACTTTCAAAAGCTTATACAAATATATAAAACAAAAGTTTAAAGGAGTTCAATATAAAAAAAAATATATTTACTTAATAAAATACAATCACTTTTATTACTATAAAAAAGAATAATAAGAATAAAACTTTTAGCAAATCTTTCAATATTATAACGAAAAAGCTACGAAATCTTTAAATGCGATTTTAGAAGGAGATAAAAGATTCAATATATATATATAATAAACTTATACTTATTTATCAAAAGGTATTAATATACAATTTTGCTTGCTTTAATTCTGCAAAGAATATATTAGAATTTATATAACAATTAAAACAGACTATTATTATATAAAAGAAATTATACAAAACAGAAGATTTAATCTTCTTTGTAAACCAAAAATTTCGTAATAATAATAATAATTATACATTACAAAGCTTTAATTTATATTTATCGAATAGAAATATACAATTCTTATATTCCCAGAATAATTTATCAGATATATATATATTATAAGGCCGAAATAACAATTTTTGTTAAAAAATACTAAATCTATAAAAAAGAAGGATATTAATCAATTAAGTATATTCTATAGAAATAAAAAGAATATAAACAAAAATGGAGAAATCGATTTAATATTAAAAATAATAATAGTTTTAAAAAACGTTATAATTAATGATTAATAAAAGTTAAGGGAAAGGAAAAGAATTCAGATTAAAACCAAGAAATAGCTATTTTTTTTTTAGATTTGAACTTTAAGAATCAAAAGAAAAAGGATTTATTCTTTATTAATTCTAGATTAATTGATAATAAAAAGATTATTAAGAAATTAACAACTTATATATTATAATATGCTTTTTTTAATAAAAAAGTATATAGAAAAATAAATAAAAAAGCATTTAAAGAGGCGTTTTATATATCAAAAAAGTATTTTAACAAAAAATTCTTTTAGAATTTGTATTAATACAAAAGCGACTTATAAATCTATTATCGGAAATAAACAATTTAAAGTATAACAAAAAGTTTTTAATATTATAATTAATATATCACAAGCAAAAGCTATAAATATTAAATTCAGAAAAGGAAAAAAGAAGATTTCGATAAAATCTGTTAATATTTTAATACTTTTTTGAAATAATAAAATTTTATATTCTACAAATAAATACATTGTTTTTATTATCTTTAATTAATATAAATAAATTTAAAAATTGCTTTTAATAATTATATAAATATTTTTTATATATTGGATAGGGAATTCCCAATTTATTAACAAAATGATTAATCCATTTTTATTATATAAAAGATTAATTTTAATAATTTTATTTAGAATTCAATTTAATAGAATAAATACTATCTAACAAATATAAATCTTTAATAACTATATTAATATTTTAGTTATTTATTAACTTAAAAATTTTATAAAATCTTATAACAAACTAAATATAATAAAAGTTATAATATTATTAAACATTTTACAAAATATTATAAATATTATTAATTTTATAGGAAATCATTTGGATAATTTAAGTTTTTATTTCAGGATGATATAAAATTTAATTATATTATTTTAATTGATATAATATATATTATAAATCAACTAATTCTTTATATTATTAACGAAATTATAAGGTATTAAACAATTAAATAATTAAAGAATATAACGATTAAGAATATATAGAATATGTTAAAAATATGCTAAATCGATATATATATTGAACTACCGGATTATATTATATATGATTATTACGGGAGCTGCCTCTAGGGTCATGTGGAAGTGTCTAGAGTTCTTTCGAGGTGGTTTAGACTAGATTTTAAATAGGAATTCAATAGGTTGTAATTGGTTGCAATTCTTATAACTATAATAATAAAACTAATGATTATTTTTGAATATAAAGCTCTATATTATAATAAAACCCATTCCTTTATATAAATTTTTATTTTATTTGGACAATTGGGATAGCTAATCGTTCCTAAAGCATTATCGTTTTTGAGCTATTTATTATGGAATATTAATTTTATGATTCTTAATGTTTTAATTTATTTTTTTATTTTGGAGCTAATTCTTTAGGATATTATTAATTCTAGTGAAGTTTTTTTTGTTTATTATATTTTATCTTTTCTAAAACCTATTGTTTTAGGAATTATATTTTAGGTTTTTTAGGGTATTCTATGATTAATACTATATATATACTTAAGACTTTCCTTAGGTGCTTAATGTTCTTTGGTATATTATAATTGAATTATTAAGGCTTATAATACTATTATAACCTATAAATTAGTGATTCTATAGTTTGTTATTAATCTATTATAACATTATCCCTTTTTTAGCTTAGCATTTGTTTTTAAACGTTTATATTAGTATGTTTTCCCTTTTGTATACTTTAATAATTATAATATTTTCTTTTTTTATTATACTTTTTTTAAATATTAATAAAAGAAAAAGAACAAATCCATTTTGTTTGTTTTATTAAATAAAAAGGTTTTATAATACTTTTATATTTATTATATAAGTATATTAATTACAAATGTATTGTTTCGCTTTCTGAATTTTTTGTGATATAATAAATACATTTGTAATAATAAAAAATGCAATATTTAAAATCTGTTTAAAAATGATTAAGAAAAGTTTGTTTTAATAAAAAAAGAGATTAAATTAAAAAAAAAAAGAAATTATAATTAAAATTCTGTAATTGTAAAAACAGAAACATTTTTTATTAAAATATAAATCTAAAATACTTTATTATAGTTTATAAACTTTTAATAAATTAATAAAAGTAAAAGAGAAAAAAAGATTAAAAAAGGAAAAGATTGAAAAGGAATATATTAAGGAAAAAATAGTAAATGCTAATATTATATCTACTTTTATTAATTCTTTTTTCTTTAACTTTTTCAATTCTTTTTTATTTAAATTGTTTGATATAGATTTTAAGGTTTTATTAACAAATGTAAATATTTTAAATGGAATATTTGTAGTTTTTTAAAACAATTAAAATCTTCTTTAAATTCCTATATATTTTCTAAATATAAATAGTTTAATTATTTGATTAAATATTTGATTTTATTTCTGATATATTTGCAATTTAATATTGTTTTGATATTATATATAGTATTTAGATTAATTAATTCAATTTTTGTAAATAACATATTTAGCATTTCTAATAATATTAGTTTGAATAAGGATATATAGAATACTGGATGAATATTTATTATATTTAATAATTTCAATCGATAATTAATTGTTTCTATTACTTTATTAATCTTAAATAGTCCTAGTTTTCTATAATCAAGTTTATTACTTGATCTTTTTGGTTTCAATGTTTTTATTATAACAAATAAACTTTATTCCCCTTTTTAAGTGTAGATTCTATATTACGTTTCGTATTGTAGTATACTATTATTCTAGAAAATATAAATCTTAGATTAAAAGCCAATTACTTTTAAAGATCTTTTAGTTGTTCAATTTATACTATTACTAATTCAATATTAACTTTTTGTAGTATTAGGATTTTATATATTTATAAATTAAAATCAAAGTTAGTTTATATTAAAATGATTTTTATAGTTTTTATTTTTAATATATTATATACAAATTATACTATAAATAATAGTTTTATTTAATTATCTTATTAATAATTTATATAGTATTTAAGATATATTTTTATTATTTAATTAATCTTTTTTATTTAATTATCGATTTATAGATAAAAAGATATTAATAACTTTCTTTTAATATTTATAAATATTAATAAAATAATCCAAAATTTTGAGGTAAAAAGCTTATCTTAATCCGAAATTATTTTGTTTAGTACTCTATATATATTTATTATATTTTTTAGGAATATATATATATTAGTTGTTTAATATTCTATATTTCTTTAAATGATATTATATAATAAGCAAATTTCGTTAGTTTATCTATTACATTAAATATTGTGTTATATTTAATTCCTATAATAGAATCTTTTAAAAGTAATAATTTGATTATAAAGTTTTATATAATTAATTTTTATAGTTAAAAAAGCATATTTGGGATTTAAAGCTGATTATATAGAGTATATTGTAATGACTTATTTCGTATATAAATATTGCAATTTCCAATAACTTTTTTAATTATCATTTTTATTCGTAGAAAATAATTGATTTTCTATATTCTTACAAATGTTCTTACAATTCTTTAATATTTATATATTAATAATCTATATGTTTTTATTACAAATTCCTTAATTATTTAATTCAGAATATATACTTTTCTATAAAAATATATAATTTCGTTTTTTATTATAAATCCTGATTTTATTATTCTGTATATATATATAACTATAACATTTTTATTATAATATAATTGGATTTGAATCCTAAAATAGTTGTTTTCCAATATATATATGTAATTATAAGTTATAATGTATTATAAATCAGTAATTCACCTTTTTTTTTAAAATATAATGTATAATTTGTATAACTTATTCTCTTAATATTCTGGTTTTTGATTAAAAGTATCAACCCTAACGTTTTCTAATCCTTTAATATATAAAATCTTAAAATTGTAATTAGTTATGGTTTCTAATTATCTAACCTATTATCTATTTAATTGCTTCATTATAATAAAGTAAATCAAATTCTTATAATCTGTATACACTTATATTATATACTTCAATCCTTTTAAATAAATTTTGCCATTCTTTAAATGTATCTACTATTACTAATAATTCTTTATCATATATTTCATAGTTTAACTCAATTAATAATAGCTTTTATGAATAAAATGCAATTAGTTAGTATTTCTTATTCTAGCCCAGCTAGTTTAAAACTGCTTTTATAACAAAATCAAAGAAATCGGTTTTTACTATAATTTGCTTTTCTAAATCAAATATTAACAATATTAGCTTCTCGATTACTATTTATTTGAATATTTCGAATAACTCCTATATCTTAATAATTTATTCGAAACTTCCTTAATCCTTTTTAATTAATATAATTAAAAGTATAATAATTCTTAAATAACCTTTAATAAATCTTTTATAAAAAATTAATAAATTCTAAAAAGAATTGTACTTTTTTGATTATAATTAATTGCTTTCATTTAAGCATTGTTTTAACTTTATCCTTACTCATTTTAAATCCTTAATTTAATATAATAAACCCTAAAAATTCTATTTCTTTAATATAGAATTCGCATTTACTTGATTTGTATAACAAATCTGCTTTAACTAAGTTTTCAAAAATACTACTAACATCCTTAATGTATTGGCTTTCATTATTTAAATATACTAGAATATCGTCTAAATAACATATATAACAAATATTTAAATATAATAATAATACATTATTTATAAATCTTATAAAAATAGCTAATATATTAATTAGCCCGAATAGCATAACTTAATACTTGTATAGCCCATATTTTATTTTGAAAGCGGTTTTCCATTCCTTGCCTTTCTTCATTTTAATCAAATAATACTTATTATGTAAGTCCATTTTGGTGAATATAATAGCTTCGTTTAATTAATCTCTTAATTCCATAACTAATAAAAATGAATATCGATTTTTTTTAATAAATATATTAAACTTTCTATAATTTATAATTAATTTTTTAATATTATCCTTTTTAAATATCTATATAATTGAATTTGCTATTTAAAACATGAATTCCCTAATTTATTCTTTAGTCAAATTGTTATTAATATATTCTTTAAATGTCTTTAATTTATTAATTAATATTGAATAAATTGGGATATATATAAATATCTTGCCTTCCTCCAATATTATTTTATGATTTTATAGTTTATATTCTGGCAAAATCTTATAAATCCTTAATTTCTTAAATATATATTTGTATTTCTTATATTATTCTAATATTATAGATTTTTTTTTTTTAATTGCAATTTTCTACTGTATTATTAGCTTTTGTATTTGTAAAGAAAATATACTAGCTTTTGTTTTTAATAAAAAACCCTAAACGGAATATTCTATATCACTGGGATTGTTCGTATTTAGCTCCTTTTAACATATATTCCGTCTTGCAAATGCCTTAAACATATTCTTATGATTATTCTTACATTAATCGAATATCATTATTTCTTATAATTAATCTATTTTAGAATTGTATACCTTTAACTATAACATTTTTAAAATAATCTATTATTAGTCCAATAGTACAATATCAAACTATATAACCTCTAAATGTTGAATTATATTCATTTATACTAATCATATCTCCTATAAAACATTCCCATCAGATCCTGCTAATTGTTTATTAATTAACTGTAATTAGTAAGGTTTTTGTTTTTTCTAAAATGGAACTCCCAAATACTTTATAGCTTTTAATATAATAAAGTTTTTTGTAACCTCTGAATTTATTATAGTTTACTGTATTTATCCGTTTATTTTGATTTTATAATATATTTATTCTATTTATTTTATAGCATTTAATTGTTAAATAACTTATTTTTTATCTGTTTTATTGAATTGTTAATTCCTTATTTTTCTTTTCTTAGGAAATTATCTAATTGCTTTTTTATTTAATTAATAAATTCTACAAAATTTATTATAGCAAATAATTTAGTTTATTATTACATAATTTATTGATATCTTTTCCTTAATATATTCTTCCGTTATTAACAATAATAAAATTCGATAATATTCTTATTCCTACAAATCTATTGTATTTATATTCTCTTGGTTTTGTGATAATTTGTTTAATAATTTTTGGAATTTCTTAATAATAAAGATTTTGGTTTTTTCGGTTTTAATTAAATGTTCCTGGAATATAAAGATAATGTTAAATTGGCTTTTACTGAACTTAAATTTAAAATTGCTTTTTTTTTCTTTTATCTTTTTATTTTAGTAATTCGCTATCCAATAATCTGTTTTTCCATATTTAAAGCATAAGTTGTTTTTTTATCTTTGTTTCTTTTTCTAAATTATTATTCCCCTTCTTATAATATGTAATATTTAATTCTATAAAGTTCCCATAACTTTGTATATTATAATATGGTTTGTTCTTATTCTTATAGTAATGCTTTTATTTATAATTTATCTAAAGCTTATATAATTATTGGATTTGTTTGTATTTGTATAAGCGGTTATTAGTATTAATAAAGCTTTTAATTAATCTATTCAAATTATTATTCTTTTTTTTCCCTATTAAATTCCAAATGTATTTCTAATTTAAATCCTTTACAATAATAATTTATAATAACAATTTTGTTCTATTTAATTGTTTTTATATATCTTTAAAATTTTATAACATACTTTAATACTGATTTTATTTGTTTAAAATTAAAGATCTTCTTTTTCACTATCTCTAACTTATTAGAATTTCCGAAAATCCTACAGATTTCTATTTTAAATCCTTTAAAATTATTAAAAATGGTTTTTATAGATTATATATATTCTTTATTATTATATTCGAAATAGTTGTATAGATATAACTGAATCCATTTGCCAGTTTTTGTTTTTAAAATATAATATAATCTAAATACTTTTAGATTTCTTTTTGGTAAATTTATTTTAATTGAATCTAAAAATAGATTTTAAATTATAATAAAAAAATATCGAATTTCTATTAATTTCCTTAATATTTATTTAATAAAGTAATCTTAAATGTTTTATTAATAATAATCTTTTTAAAAGCATTAATTATTTCGATATTATCAAAATTGTTTATTAAAGCTTATTAACTTTTGAAAGAACTATTAACTACTATATTAACAATTAATATTAAATTAATACTTGAAACAAAACAAATGCTCAAAATGTTATAGAAACTGCCTTTAAAATTATATAAAAATGTTTAAAGTTTTTTCAAAATGATTTAGATTAAATTTCAAATAGGAATTCAATAAATTATAATTAATTGCAATTCTTATAATTATAATAATGAAATTAATAATTGTTTTTAAAATATAAGCTTTATATTATAATAAAATCTATTCCCTTATATAAATCTTTGTTTTATTTGGATAATTAGAATAACTAATTGTTTTTAAAACATTATTATTCTTAAACTGTTTATTATAAAACATTAATCCCATAACTCTTAATATTCTAACTTATTCTTTTATTCTAAAGCTAATTCCCTGAAACATTATTAATTTTAGTAAAGCCTTTTTGCTTGTTATATTTTATCTTTTTTAGAATTTATTATTTTAGAAACTATATTCTAGGTTTTTAAAGTATTCTATAACTAATATTATATACATGCTTAAGGCTTTTTTTGGATATTTAATGTTTTCCGGTATACTACAGCTGAATTATTGAGGCCTATAATACCATTATAGTCTATAAGTTGGTGATTCTACAGCCTGTTACTAATCCGTTATAAATAATGATGTAGATAAGAATTTCTTTAATAAAGAATTTATTTAGAATACTATATTAATAACTATTATAATGAAATATATATCAATTAAGGTTTATAATTCGATTGGGCTTATAGAATAATATTATAAACTATTAAAATAAGTATACTATATTATAAATGAGGAGATATTAAGTTTTGAGTTAATTAAAGATATGATATTGCAAATGGCTGTGAAGGCTATAAATAACATAATTAAGCTAGATAACATTGTTTCTACTCTTCTGGTATATGGAACATATCCACAAATAATTATAATTAATGCATTAATTGCAACTATTATAAAACGAATTAATGCAATCAAAAAAGCGATAATTGAGATTTATAGGATCAATACAAAAAGATAGGTATCTAATACGTTTTATATAAGAAATAAATCATTTATATTAACAATCTATGGATTACTTATAAACTTAGAAATCTTAATATGGAGAAAGGGAAAAGAGATAGAATCAAACAAATGGACTAAATTTTATATTTTATTTTGTATAGAAGGGGAGATTTATACCATTAAATTGTTAAATAGATCAATAAATTTTAGATCAATATTTATAAAACCATTTTATATAAAATTTGAAAATAATAATAATATTACAAAGGAAAAAGAAAAGATTGTATTTTAAAAAGCATTTCGTTTTTTAATATTACTAGTGAATTGATTTAATTTATAATTATATTACAAATTGAAGAACAATTTAAAAAATGAAATTAATATAATTAAGAATATATTTTAGATTTCAATTTTTTTTTAAAATAATAATATAGAAAAGGATATTAATATTAATAAATTTGATAAGATATTTATCAATAATAATAATCCAATTTTAACATATATTAAATCAAGATAAAAGAAAATTGATGAATTTATGGAAAATAAAATATTTAAAATTATACTAAAATTAAAAGTTTCACCAAATATTAGGATTTTTATTTCGAAATTTGTTAATAAAATGAAAAATAAGGGTATTAAAAAAATATTTCCGAAATCTCAATTTGTAGTTTAAGTATATAAAGATAATAATAAAACTAATATTTTAATATAATTCCCTACTATTTAATATATTAATTAATATATTATTATTTCATTTGCAGCTACAATACATATATTATCGCCAAAAGTTTCAATATATTTAAAAAAATATCACTCAAATATATATATACAATTTACCATAAATTTCAACAAAGTATTTTATATTTAAACATTTAAGAAACTTAGATTAAAAAAGGATTTTATTTTTTATATAATAAAACTACTTTATAATATTTTTAAAATAGAAAATCACTAGTTTAATATATATTATAATCATTATAAAAAACAATTTAAAATGAAGCAATTTATATATAATTTATACCTTTTATATATAAATAGAATAGAATTTAATATTATAGAATTATAAACGAATAATACTTTTATAATTATAAATAAGGAATTTGCGAAATCGAAACAAAAGCAATTGAAAAAAGCACATTTTATAATTAAGGATTGTAAAAAAGCTTTAGAAAAGTATACCACTTAAATTTAATAAAGAATTGATTATATTTAAAAACAATTATATTTATTTTAATTAAAAAGAAATAATGTAATAATATATGTATTATTTAATTAGAAAAAATGGATATTTTAAATATAAAAGAAAAGAAATGAAAAAATGTTATATTAAAGAATTAATATATTGCCTAGAAAACTTAAAAAGCATATATTACAATTGTATATTAACTGAAAGTATTATATCATCTTTCTATTGCTGTCTAAATAATTGATTCAAAAAAAGATAATACCAAAAAATTAAATAAAGTCCTTAAATGGTAAATAAGTAATTAATCAAAAGGCTTTAATTTTGTTTTTTTTAATATCGATTTGATTAAATTGACTATATTTATAGATGTATTATTTGTAAATAATCTCGATTTTTCTTTTTAAATAGAATATATTATATGCTTTATTAACAAATATAATAATGCTAATATTATATATTGAGTATTCATTAAATACAAGAGAATCACGAAAAGCGTACTAGTTTCAAAGTTATATGGATTAGTATTTGGCTTTAATGTAGAAGCTGCAATTAAAGAATTTATCAATATTATTATAAAGCTTAAAAAACAGATTCCATTTATTATCTGTATTAATTCGAAGTTATTATACAAATTATTAACCAAATTGGATATTACAACCGAAAAGAGATTTATGATTAACATTATATTACTTCGTTAATCATATAAGTGTAAAAAGATTACAGAGATTAAGTGGATTGATGGTAATTCCAATTCAGCGGATACTATAACTAAAAATAGGCTTTATTAAGTATTGAAAGATTTGATTAATATTAATAAATTGATAATCAAAAAGTTCTAATAAGTAAAAAAAGGAGATTGAAGGTTAAACATATAATTTTTTCACTTTTAAATAGTTATCAATATTGGGAAATGGATTATATAACTTTTGGGCTATTATACAAATAATATATCTAACTATATTAGATATATTAGTACTTCGAGGATGTTTATAAAGTTGTTTTTTATTTTATAGATTATATAGAGAATAATAATGATGATTATACAAAAAGAGATTTAAGTACTTATACTTTAATTGACCAAGTTAATACCAACAAACAAGAACAAGAACAAGAACAAGAACAAGAACAAGAACAAGAACAATCATAAGAAATTTGTGGACCGCGGAAGTTTGGCGAGGAAGTACGCGAGATAGGGGATTAGGGAGACGTATTTTTTTTCTGCAGGAGGTTGGGGATAGAGTTGAGCTTTGTTGCATTGAGCCGAGGAAGTGAAGGAATGAAAAACAAAGGGAGGAGTGGAAAGAATGGGTTGGATAATAAGGGTGTTTTTGATTGATTGTATGATGAGTAGCTTTGCTATATACTATACCATGCCACAACCCTACACTACCTACACTACCCATGTATTTGAAGAAATACAATCAATTCCCTTTCCTCTGCCAAGCTCCACTAACTCATCAAATCACACCCCATGTGCTATTCATATAGGGGAAATACTTCTATACACACACACATACACACATATAAATACAATAAAAGACATATAAAAGATACTATTACTATAAAACTAATTCATATATTTATTTAATTATAGATAAATAAATAAATAAATAAATAAATAAATAAATACAAATACAAATACAAACACCCCAAAAAAGCATCCAATAAAGAAAGACCCCCTCTACCCCCCAAAAAGGAAAACATGAAACCAAACCAAGAGACTATGCCAAAACAAACATTATGAATCCATCCATCCACCCATTTGCCCAAGATTGAAACTGAAAAGTCGATGATTTCATTCATTCATACCTACCCAGCTAGCAAGGTAAACTTCGACCTCTTCCTCAAATTCGAAGCTTCATAACATAAGCCAGCAAAACCCCGAGAGCCAAATAAGGGGGGGGGAAGAAATCAAAAATCCATGTATTTGTTCGTGTACCCATTCATCCATTCATATTCTATTCATCGCCATCTCTATATCTATCTACCTCATCTCCACCCACCCACCCATCCAAACGTATCTCCTCCCAGTGTCTAGCCCCCCGCCTCCCTCACTCGCCCACTACATATTGATCCACCTACCAATTCTATAACTTCCCTCCCAGCTCTCTGTATTAACCTTATTATGCCCATATCCCAAGTCCCACCCCATATATCGTGATGCTAATACCTCTCGTATTGTACAGACATGTCGTTCTTATGCATCCCATCCATTTATTCACACGTGCCAAAGACAAAGTAAATAGCAAACCCTACCCATCTCCCAAAATTGCAAACCCATCGCTCGCTGCGCAATTTCTTTCTTCTTCATATCATAAATACTCTTTCTTGGACGTAGTGTAATCATTAACTTCCAAAAACTCCACTCGTGTAGATATATATGGCAATGCATGATACAATCCACTCCACCTCGCTTATGCCGCATAACAAGAAGGGTCAATAGATCAACCAATCGGTCATCTCAAACAAGCATCTAATTCTCAGTCTCCTTGTCTGCCCCTTTTGTCGCCATATCCAGGAAAGTACCAGATTTCTTCCTATCCGGTAACTTCTTTCCTGTCCCTTTCCCCTTCGTATCCTTTTTCGGCGTCGAATCATGTCCCTCAGCTACCGGGGCAGCCTCTTCATCCGTAATCGTTACACCCTCTAGTAACATCTTCTCCACAGCTTTCTCTCCAGCTTCTTCTCCTTCCTCGCCAGCAACCCTACCATCCAACATCAGTTTACTCCTGCCCATCTTCCAAATTGCCTCTTCGATTGTACCTCGAGTGACTAATCTGACGACTTCTACATCACGAGTTTGACCAACGCGATGAGCACGATTCTCTGCTTGGACATCATCCTGAGGGTTGAAACTACCATCAAAGATAATGACCTTGTTGGCATACATCAAATTGATACCTGTTCCACCTGCCTTGGTCGTTAAGAGAAAAGCCGTAATATCAGTATCATCCCTGAACCTTTCAATATATGCTTGACGCTCGTCGATTTTGGTAGAACCATCAATCCGAGTGTAAGTGATCTTGGAAGTGTTCAGCACCGACTCAAGAATGTCAAGAACGAGTGAGAATTGTGAAAAGATTAGAACTCTGTCGCCGTTCTCCTTATATTTCGTGACAAGTTCCACCAAAGCAGATACCTTTCCTGAATCCATCCATGCATTCTTCTTAACATCAAATGATTTGATACATGGATAAAGAACACACCAAGTATGTAACCAGTAGTCTGAAGCATTGCGCATCTCCTCAACAAGATGGTGTCTTTTCGCAGAAGAAGGGAAGTTATCCGGTTCCTTCTTTCGTAAAATATCAACCATTTTCTCAATTTTTTCATCAGTAAAGTGACGTCGGAAAAGTAGAGGATGAATAGCTGCTTTACGAAGTTGCATGATAGGATTGTTTTCTTCAGACTTCAAAGCTGGAATCTTGATACCCTCAAGACGTTTCCGGGCTCGTTCCTTAGCTGCATCCGCGTGTTCATTGTATATCTTAGCCTGTGTTGCCTCCAAACTACATCGTTCAACTCGGCATAACTTGGTAGGAAGATGCTTCAGAACCTGATGCTTCTTGCGTCGTAGAACGAATGGGGTGAGCATGGATCTAGCTCGAGTAATACGTTCGGCAGAAAGTAATGCTCCGTGATCAGTATCTCGAGTTGTCGCCTTTGCCTTGAAAATATAATTCAAATCTTCCTCTCGTTCCTTAAAAACGTTTGGAAGAATGAATGCAAGTAAAGTAACAAGCTCCACCAAGTTGTTTTGAAGTGGTGTACCCGTCAATAAAAGCTTGAAATCAGCAGGAATCTTATTCAAAGCCTGATTCTTCTGAGTTCCTCCATTCTTCAAAATATGACCTTCATCACAAACAAGAACCTAGAAATAATTAGCAATCGAAAGAGTCCCATTAGCGATAGACTTACATCAGCTCCTAATCTTCGAAAGAACTTATTATCGGTAGGTTTCACTGCCATATCATAGGTAGAAACGATAACATTAATCTCATCTCGATTCTCCAATATTGATTCAGCTAACTCAACACGTTCGTTTGCCGGGCCTGTGAATCGATTAGTTACTATACCCCCGAAATGTCGACGTTGAGGTTCTATGCGTTGAGCTTACCATGATAAGGCTGAATGGCCAACTTCGGAGCAAATTTCTGGAACTCCTGACACCAGTTCTCAAAAACAGCAGCAGGGCCAAAAACAACATGAGGACCTTTACGACCAGTTGCCACAAGATGCGAAAGGAATGAAATGACCTGACAAGTCTTTCCAAGACCCATATCATCTGCCAAGATACAACTCAGATTTTGGTCATACATCAAATTCAGCCAATTCAACCCAACGATTTGATAATCTTTCAGAACGACCTCATCTGCCATAAGCGCCGGCTTCTTCAAAAAGTCGACGGTGGATTTTCTGCGTTTGGCCGAGACAATCTTGTCGTCATCGGCATTATCGCCATTGGTGGACAGAGCGCTAGTTGGAGAACCAATTCCAGAATCACGCTGAGACTCTACATCGTCGAAAGATACCAATTCAATACCCTCCCCTTCCTTGCGAGTACCAAAAGAGTTGAACCCCCATTTTGCCATCTCGGCTTCCAATGGCTTTGCAAGATCCTCACATCTTTTAACAAGAGCATCGACAGCTTCATAGCCTGAAAACATTTCCAGAGCGGTTTCAACGAGGCGTTCACCCATCGGTGCCTTTGAACTCTTCTTGCCGTTCTTCAAAACCTTTGCAGTTGACACCATTTTCGCGGCATGAAGACTCCTAAAAGGTCTAGCAGCCAACATTGCTTCTGCATTTGCCTTGGTGGTATTAGTGAGTTCGATGAGATCCTCCAATGTGCAACGGTTCAAGTACTTGAGTAATCGATCCTCAAGAACTGGATCCTCTTCGGGCTCTTCCTCGGACGCAACGCCAGAATCACCATCAGAAATATCTTGAGCAACTGGAGATGAAGCCAACTTGACAGGAGAGGGGGCTTTGCGTCCTTGCATAAGTCTTCTCTTTGGTTTTGGGGGTGTAGTGGGCTGGGCTGGTACCTGAGCTGGTCTTTGCATGTTTCGATTTTGAGTAGAAGCATATCGATCCTTAATTGACTTGATAGGTTTTGCAAGACCCCTTCTCATATGTGGCTCGGCCATTTCTGAGGCAGTAATTTCTTGAACCTCATCATCATCATCGTTGTCGTCATCGGAAACCTCAACCGGTTCGTTTCTGGCAAGCAAATTGCAGGCCTCATCGAAATTGTACTTGGTGACCATCAAAGCATCCTTAGCCTCCATAATAGACACTCCTGGGAAAATGTCTTTGATACGCTGGACTTTGATCCTAAGCTCGCCATTCTCAACCTCCTCAATCGAGATATCCTGGACGGGCCTAGCTCTCTCTGGACCCCGCTGTCTCTTTCCTTTCTGTGGGTTATATGCGGCATTGGCGAGAGCATGCTGGAACTTAGAATTGCCATTGGCCGGTCGTAAAGAATCCGGAAAGCTTGCGGATCCAAAAGACGCACTCTTAGAAACAAAGGTCGAAGGCTTGATATCCGCCTTGACAAGTTCATCATCATCTGAGCTATCCCCCACAAATGACGGTCCCTCATCATCACTATCCAAGTTGATGATCTTTCTTGGAGGCGCAATAGGTTTCTGATTAATTCCAAATGGCGCCCTATATGCGGTCCCAGCAGGTGCCATGGCAGAAGCCAAATTCTTCCTTGGAGTAGGTGATTGTCGTAAGGGTGAAGATGCTGGTACCTGTACATGGTTGGTAATCGGTGAGCTTGATTGTGGGTATGCCATTGAGTTGGAACGATCGATTATCTGAGTAGCTTGGGTCTCAAATCTCCTAGTAGCAGGTACAATCTGCGTAGGTTGAGTTTCGAATTTCCTCGTAGCACCCACGATCTGCGTTGGCTGCGTCTCAAACTTCCCAGCAGCAGCAGGCGTATCAGGAATGTAATCCGCAAAGAGTTCATCTCCATCGTCTATATCTGAATTATAAGTATCTGTATTTTTTGCTGAATTGTTAATAGATGTATAACCAGATTCGGTTTTTTGCCGTTTGATCACTGGCGAATCAAGTATAAGAGGGCTTAGATTTGGAAAATTGGAAGCCATAATGCGTTTTCTGTCGTTTAGATGTTCGAATGAGAAGTGGAGAGAAGGACAAAACTGTCAATTGTAAGAACAATCTTCCAGTCAAGATTCATGTAAGAGTTGATTGTTGATGGGTAATCTATAAATGTTTACAGACAAAAGATCGGTTTCCTCCAGGAAATTCCCAGAACCTTCTTAGATGGAAAAGATTGTAATTTTGAAAAGAAGTCAGTCTATTCGCAAACTGCAAAGAACGAAACTCAAAGAAGGACCTCGTAAGGTTTTGCAGAAAATAAAAAAGTGAATGATCTCAAATCAGCTTTGGGTAAATTTGCATCTATCAAAGATGGAGTCTGCTCTGCTCTGCTTTGGTCTGCTTTGCTCTGCTTTGCTCTGCTTCACTCGTTCTGCGCCAATAAAGACTAGGTTAAGAGAATACTTTGATTTTAACAAAAGAAGCGGGCCAAGCAAGGGTTCACGCTAAGAAGATTCTCATTAACGCGTCTTTGCGCGAAGTCAGCCTCCACTTTCAATATCCCCAATCCAATCCAATTCAATGAATTCATCGTCCCACAACACACCAGACAGTCAATCACCAATCACCAATCAACCATACAAAACGAATCACAACGGGCAAACCAGCCCCAAGTAAAGAAAAAGGAAAGATATCCAACTTCCAAACCTCACAAAACCAAAATCTGTTATTCATCTATTTTTCTATAGAATCTTAAAACCTTCATTTATACAATACAATACAATACAATACAATACAATACAATACAATATAATACAATGGCCACCCGTCGAAACATCCCCAATGATAGAATAGCAGCCGGAGAGGAAAAAGAAGCAGAATTCAAACCCCGTAGTGGGAGGAAAGAGCAACATTGCACCTGCTGTCCCAGCGTTAGTTTTCCCTCCCCCTTTCCCCATACCCTCACTCTCACTCTCCTCCTCACTCTCATTCTCATTCCCAAGATGATCACATGAGCACCACACCAATTTGAATACATCCCTCAACTCCCCAACTCCCCAACTCCCCAGCCATCAAACCAACAAACAAACTAACAAACCCCCATCTAGCCACGTAATATTCAAGCTCCTCGGCTTCACACTAGCCATGATCGTCATACCCATCGGATCTTACTTCCTAACTCTAAATTCTATCTTCCAAGGTGAGTTTCCCATCCCCATCCCCATCGCTCTCCCTCTCCCTCTCCCAACCCACCACCAACCCCCAAACAAACCCTCATTCAAACCACAGGAAACTCCACCTTTGCCGGCGCAACAGCCGCCATCATGGCAAACGTAGTATTGGTCGGCTATGTAATCGTAGCCATGAAGGAGGATCAAAGTGAAGCTATTGAAGCTGCTGCAAAAGAGTCGAAAAAGGAATTGTGATTAGGGGTTCCAGGGACACGAGGTATGACTTTTGAAAGCTATGGAAAAGGCAGTGGATTCCAAAAAGGAGTCGTAGCGAAATCAGTTTATAGGAACATGCACGCATCATGAATTTTATGACCAGTCAGTTGGTCGGTTAATCATGGAGGTCAAGCGAAGGGAGAATAGATGCGTTAAAATTTCAGGAGAATCGGTTAAATGAGGGATAGATGTTCATCATCATATTTTAAGGCTTCCCGCAGAAAAATCCACCACCACAACCACCACTCTTCTTCCCTGGTAAAGGAGCCAATTATGGCCATAAACAAGGCCTGCGAGTTCACAGCTCCAGAACCCGATATCTTTTCACTGTAGCGGATATAAAGAAACACAACCCCATACGCCGTTCAATGCACAATAATCCAATCCCTTCCATGTGTATTCCATTATATCCTTTGGCCCCCCTATATTTGCCCGTCATGAATATCATTAGAACACAATTCCGACATCCTACAACCTACTTTCTCCTCTCTGGTAGCAGTTTCAGATTGTACTAGCATGGTGCTGAAGGATGGCCAGTATCATTATTTATTTTTGCTCAACCTTCTTCCAAACCAACTCTTCCGTTTCTCTGGTTGAGGCTTTGCATCTGATTTGGTGATTTCAACCACCGATTTTTGAGGTACGGAATTTCCACTCGTGATACCAAGATTCATAGGGGTTCGTGGCGTGCTGTCCTTGGATTGCGGCGGAGGGCCTTGGTTCTGGTTACCTATCGGCAGCCTTCTGTTTCCATTCCGCTCATTGATGCCACTTCCAGGTGGAAGATACTGGGGATTATTTCCAAATCCATTAAATCCATATGTCTCCATGGGCTCTTTTGGTGGTTGTGGTAGTGCATGAATTCCATCTACTGAACTATTTAGGCTGCTGGGATCGGTCAAGTATCCCGCGGCGTCCGCGGAGCTGCCAGAAGCTGTTGTGACGGTTTCATATGAACGTTGTTGGCCTCCCGGTGCTGTGTACACGCCACTATTAAATTGTGGTTCTGATGCTGTTCGAGGATATCGAGACCTATTCGGGGTGTATCCGTTGCCATGTCCTTGGTTATCGGTAGTATAGTAGCTGTCGGGTCTTGCCATCCCATTTGGTCGCCCATCATTGTGTTGGTTATTTTGCTTATAGGGTTGTCCTCCTCCTCCTCCATAGTAACTATTTTGAGAATATCTTGGACGTTCATCATTCGTCATTTGAGTTGCTATGAGAAGATCTGTTAGCGTATGTATGACAGTTGTCAATCTCATGTGCTTGTTGATAATTTGTCAAGGATCTATAGGCACTAGAGCATGCACGATAGCAAAATCCCTTCATTTCATGGAAAATGTGCTCGCTTGGTGGATGGATATTGACCAGTGTCCACAATGGCCTGAGCGTTATACTTTCTTTCCAATAAATCAATCAATCAATAAAAACAGGAAAATGCCTGTCTCAGAATCATTGCGCAGAAGGAAAAAAAGGTGCCAACAGGACAAATGGGTGAAAAAAAGTCAGTAGGAAACTAACCTGCGTAGTAACTGCTTCGGCGATTGTTGTATGTTGAGCCCACCTCGGATTCTGTTCGGAAGAAAGGTTAGCATTGCTCTGTCGAAGTGCCGAGAACATAGAAGCTTGGAAAATCTAACCAGCACGCATCATTGATTTCCTCGAAGAGTAGTTTCCATCAATAGCTGCCTCAAAGGCTCGAATCGTGTCCAAAGGTCTCTCCCATCTGTTTCTTGTAGGATTTGAACGATCGGGATCCGCTATGTAGAGAACAAGTCAGCGCAAAAGATATTTGAGATCGCAGAAGAGAAGAACGAACCGATAGGGTTTCCCTGGCTATCTCTATGTTGAATTGCTCGAATAGGAGCTAATGAAGAAGCAACTTCATTTGCAACGGCAGCTATAATCACATTGTCAGTATGCAAGTTGTCAAGTCCATAATTTGGGAGAGCACTCACAGGGTTCTGCTTCCGTCATAGCCAAAGATGGATCGGCTTTGGTGTGAAGTCTCTTTGCTTCTTTTTCTCGATGTGATTCTGTGAGGTCAAGTTTATGTCCGCTGCCACTGCTCTTATGAGAATGCAAGCTGAAGCCAGAGGAGGTTTTTGTTCTTTGACGGTTCCCAGGCCGCTCTTGATTGCCCGGGGGCGTGGGTAGTGGATGATTTTGGTTTTGCATATTCCTGAGTATAAGTCGATAAGTGGACTGTGATTGTCGCAGCGGTGGGTCCTATTTACAAGTTTTATCAAGAGATCTTGAATATCTTGATCCTTATCGTCGTGAAACCAGCTGGAAGTGGAGTCGTATCAAGAAGTTTGTAGGGATCTTTGTGGAACTCTGAAATGAGGTCGGTCCCGTTGGTTTGAGTTCGGTCGTGAAGGCCAGAAAGTAGGTGGTTGGGATTCTGCCGACTTTATATCAGGATTGGATATCCGAGCTTAAGAGGAATATTTGCTTGATACTTTATTATGAAGAAGAATTGAAGAATGTCTCCTGGGATGATGAGATGATGAGATGCTACGAAATGGGTTTAAAGATGGCCCAAAAATGATGTATGGGTTGATGTTATGTGTATGCGTGCGAGTGTTTTTGCATAAAAGTCTCCAGATATAACGAATGATTTGATTGATGGTTTCGTTGATGGCTGATGTGAATCATCAATTATCGGATATAGTGAAGCGAATGTTTTGGATGCCCTGATGAATGCAGAGTTTTTTGTTGATGTTTATTTGCACAGCCTTCGATTCATTCAAGGTTCCATCAGTTTTCTGGAAATATCTACCGAGGAGGTATGGTATGGTATGGTATGGTATGGTATGTGGTAGCTACATGGAGGAAGCGAATAGAAAGGAGTCGATGAATTGAGATTTTGACAAGTACTAGGTGGGACAGAAGGCGAGTGAGTAGGAAGGAAGGCAGGAAGGCAGGAAGGTAGATAGGTAGGTGGGTGTGGAAAATCTTGATTGACGACGGATCAAAAGGTTTCAAAAGAGGTATTGTATTGTATTGTATTGTATTGTATTGTATTGTATTGTATCGTATCGTATTGTATTGTATCGTATTGTATTGTATTGTACTGCACGGCACTACACTGCACTGCACACTGCACTGTACCGTACTGTACTCTAAAGAGAAGATGGACTTTTGCAAAACGGCAGAGGGGAAAAGGATTGAGGATATTTTTCACGGCAAGGAAAAAAGGTTGTCTGGGTAGTAAGGCAAGTATAGATAGTATCTATCAGACCATGGATCGATGCATGGATAGATCGTTCACAGAATACGAAGCATTTCGATTACTTATTAGCCATTGAGAGCATGGAAAGGGGGTTCAAAATTCAAAATGCATCATCCATCCATACAATCAAGAAAAACGATATTGATGACGAAGACGTTCGTGTTTATTGATTAGCTCCCGTGTCTTGTATTTGTGATCTATTACCTACTAGGTACCTAGTGGCATGCAAATAAGTGAATACAGTAGAAATTCATGTGATTATGTAAGTACCTAGTATGTCGATATCTTGTTAGAAGTATAATATATCGACTTGTTTTGTTATTATGATCATACATAATACAAAACAACAAGTATAGAAGATATTATTATTCTGTACAGATCAATCATGAGCCAGCCAATCATACCATTTACTCAACCATCATTTACAACATAGTTGCCCATTCCAAGGTTATTCACATACAGCCATCTACCGATGTCACCCTCCTACATCTACCTACCTACGTATCCATAGCTGGACATCTATAGCTAGAGGAATGAGCTCACAAGAAAATATGCATCTCACAATCATATCATGGCCAATGGCAAGATTCTTCTCATCGGAAACTCAAACTCAATCCAACAAGAATAAGCATGCTCTTCTATGATCTATCAACAAATAACAGGGATGGATTCTACATCGATATGACTTACTTACGTGGATCGCAGGATTACTACTACTCCGTCCGTACCCCGACCATAGAAAAGAGGCAAAGCAGTGAAATGGTGATGCGATAGTCCAGAATGTGAAAGTGATGGTCAGGAAACGATCTACGACTAATCCCAATGGAGACATTTATCCACCAGCGACAGATCTTTTTGGATTCGACTAGATGCCTAGATACAACTAACTGGACGGATATCTATCTAATGTGCACCTAGCTATGGTATGGAGTACGTAGTATAGTATACAGTAATGAGCTTTGGATCCGGTCCCTCGTATACAGGAGTGAAGCTTTGAATCAATGCAGAAGTAGATGGAGGCGGGTGGTAGCTAATAACGGTCTTTACATAATTCTTGTACAGTCATTGTGATAAGTAACATTGCCAGGTATGTATCTCCAAGTTATTTTTAGTCTTTTGGTTTTCCCAACTTCAACTCCAACTCCCAACTCTCAACCTTAAAAGTCGGGGATTAAAGATTGCGTTCGGATTCTCGTTTTCTTACCTACGGCATGGTACAGTACTGTACTGTACGGAGTCCGGAGTATGGATGTGCTGTGCATGTAGCAGATGAATAAGCATATTGCCAGGCTCCTCGATCCAGGGCTATGAAAGTAAATGCCATTCCTGTAATGTTCAACGACCTCGGGAAATACTGTACTTTGTACTTGGTGATGAAGGATTCAGATAGATAGACATTCTATCTGAATTGATTCCATCTTATTCGTCCCATCCCATCCCATCCCATCCCATCCCATCCTAAATCTACCGATAAAACTCCTACCCTAAATCCATCAAAATCCTGTTTTCATTCTCATTCTCATTCTCATACTCAAACTCTTCATCCCGTATCCTTCATCCCTCCCTTCATCCCTTCATCCCTTGATCCATCCACCCCCAAGAATGTATCTAAAACACCCAGCCCCCACAAAAAACATCACCACCACCATCATCACCTAAGCATACCTGCCTGCTTCACCTCCCCAACTAATCTTTCTTCAACCAACCAACGAACCCATTTTCTTCATTCCCTTCCTTTCCTTTCGTTCCCCTCGTTCACCTCGTATACCACACGTACTCCGTACACATAACACACAGCCCTTCACGTATGCAGTGCACACCACAATCGATCAGGCCATCAAAACCGGAACTCTCGGTCTTGCATCGCGCCTCGCATTTGAACCTAGCATCCACCGCACAGATACTTACTTGACTATAGATACCTAGATAGATGAAAACATCCATTCCCCGATCTCACTCAACCATCCTCTGTTCCGTTGCGTTCTATTCTATCTATATTCCTCCACGTACATTCTTCCATTTCTCCATCCTGCGTCCTGTTATCCGACCATCATCCCTTATACCATACCCCATGGGAAGAAAGTATCATGATCACCGATACACCGATCCCGATACCAGGATTCCATTCCCAATCTCCGTGCATAACGATCTGTGCAGTCAGGAAGCTGTAAGTACTTTGGTACCCGGACCAGATACATCATACATGGAAATCTATGTCGTAATAGGATACATACATACATACATACATATAATGCATATACATACACCACACCACACCACACAACATCCATCCATTCATCCACTCCCACCGCGCTATCCCGCCTCATGTCCCCGGGGCCTTGCAGATCCCCACACCGCAAATACATGTATCAATATCAATATCAATGTCAATGTCAATGTCAATGTCAATGTCGATGTCAATGTCAATATCAATATCAATATCAATACCGAAGAATATACATACTAGATACATAAAAACGCTACGCAGCGCCAACTCTTCCATCAAAACCCAATAACAAGAATAAGAACTGTGATAAAAAGATGTTGGAAAGTTCTGAAGATATAGGTAGGTAAGTACAGACAGACAGACAGACAGACAGATAGTATTAAACTTATTGTATACCTTACCTTTATCTTTAATTTTATTTTCTCTCTCTCTCTCTCTCTCTCCCCTCTCTCTATATATATATACACATATACACACACATATATATACATATATACATACAAACACACCGAAAACAAACCAAAGACAAACCAAAAAGGGAGTTGAGAATGTTAGGAGATGTTAGAATTCAATTCCTATCTAGGTGTTAGATATTTTCGACATAAACAAGTGAACAGATGAATAGATGGATATTTATTTTGATATCTCTACCTACCTATCTCTCTCTCTCTCTCTCTCTCTCTCTCTCTCTCTCTCTATCTCTCTTTCTCTCTCTATCTCTCTCTACCTATTCATCTCCCAGAAAATTAAATAAAAAATAGCTAGATAACTTATACAAAGTAGATGTTAAACCCTAGTATGATAATAAATAATATATATACAAATACCTATCCATCCATCCATCCATCCACCCCTTCTCCCTCCCCTCCCCTTCCCTTCCCTCCCCATCCAGAACCTCAAACCCCAAACCCCAATCCATCCCTCCCTCCACACAAACCATTAATCCATAACACACACTCTCACTCACCCACCCATCACTACCTACACTCAACATCCAAAAACGATCCTTATACAACCTACCTACCCACTCACCCACCTACCATCACCTCTTCACCCTATATCCGAATCCTATATGAGCATCTCACATCAACCTGCATCTTACATTTCACGTTTTGGAGTTTACCTCACCTCGTCTAATATGATGTGATAGAGGTAATATATCCTTTACATCCTATATGTTATATTATATAACATTATATTATTACTATGTATCATCATTACCCATAACACAATATAACATCAAGAATTTATTTACGTAGGTAGGTAGGTAGGTAGGTAGGTAGGTAATAATAAAGTTTAACGATATGATATATACACATATGCATACATACATACAGATATATATACAAATATACATCCGTATTTACAACATCACCAATCTATCAACCTCAATAAAGAATCAAGAAAACACCCAATTTATCATCAATCCCAAATCCAAATCTCATCGCATCATACATCACATAACATTATCAAAAAGATTTCAACAGTTGATACAAAACACCCGGATAGATATAAATATAAACATCCAGATAGATATGAATATAAAATATAAATATAAATATAAATAAATAAAATATATATAAATATAAATATAAATATAAATATAATATAAATATAAATATAAATATAAATATAAATATAAATATAAATATAAATATAAATATAAATATAAATATAAATATAAATATAAATATAAATATAAATATAAATATAAATATAAATATAAATATAAATATAAATATAAATATAAATATAAATATAAATATAAATATAAATATAAATATAAATATAAATATAAATATAAATATAAATATAAATATAAATATAAATACCAACACCAACACCAACACATATAAATATAAACACCAACACCAACACCAACACATATAAATATAAACATCAACACCAACACCAACACATATAAATACAAATAAGAAACTCCACATAAACAAAAACAAAAACAAGACCAACAACATACCTAGATAAACACAAGAATACACACGCACCAACACATCACACATAAAACATCCGGGACGGATAACTTTCTGGGGAGAAAAGCGGAGTCCGAACAATGGGGTCCGGCTTGTCATCTGGCATGGACCGATACCTAGCTTCCTAGGTACCGACTGATATGTACTGTAGAACCTACCTACATGCACAGTCTGGGTATTCGAGTCCTTCCAAGGTTCTCCACATACATGGCGGGGTGGTCAAAATTCACGGCAATCAAGAGGATCCGGTGGAGGTTGAGAGCCCGAATTTCGAAATGTATGCTCCCAAGCCCGGTAAAACATGCAAACCATTGTAGCAGATTTCGATTTTAGTTGTGAAAGCATAATTGACATGGGCTGATACCAAGAGATTGAGGAGCACATCTGTCCACGTCGTACTGGATGTAATTGTGAAACCTTTGATCGATAACTCCTGCCTACGTCTAGTGAAGATTTCCACGACGATTCCCATATGCACTTTTGATCATATACCCATGCGGCCATTGTGGTTGTTAATTGCTTAATTGGTATACTACCCGCAAGGCTGTGCTCATTATTGCCGCCCCCTTCGAGTGCCCGAATTGTGGCATATCATCAACCATCTTCCCAGTTCATGCTAACAACTCCAAACCAACCATTTAGACCGATGATGGGTACAACATGACACGAACGGATGCGCCGAATGACTTAGGTGGGAGGTTTTGTCTGAAACGAGCACGTACAACACCCGAGTTTCCTTTGGGATATATCAGTATTTAAATCCCGCTTAGAAGTAAAACGAATCTTCATACCGTGTGGTCTAGCGATCTTGCCCCAGATAACTCTAATCTTTGATCCTCTAACCTCCTTTGATGCACGGTAAACGAAAGCAACCTTCTTTCCCAAGTAGAAGCTACAAATTTGTTAGAATAGTCAAGTATTCGAATATCGCTGTAAAACGTACTTGGCAGCCTCGGTGTTGGTGACACCTTCGATTTGGATCAAGCTGGTGCCTGGGGTGGTGTTGCGCTTGCCGCGTTGGTAGCTCAAATGGCGTCCCCTGAAGTTATCGATATCAGTATATATCCAATATAACAACCATATAATCGTTCCATCTCAACCAACTCGTTCTGTGCGTAATCGAAATATTCTCTGCTGCATCCTCATCCTGCTCTCTCGCTTCCCCATCCCCATCCCTATTCCCCTTCCTATCCCCATCCAGCCATTCGAGTCCAGAACATTTTCATCAATCGGATCGGATTGTATCAACTTACTTAACATAGACTAGAAACACAAGAAAGTCAGCAGTTGATTAAGGCACAAAACCTTCGCATTGGCCCAAGCACGGCATATTCCCTAGGGAAAATTGCAACTTTGCAGTTCTCCCCACTGCTTCCTGGTCCCCAATCCCAAATATGCGCACCCAATGTTATTTCAAAATCAGGAAAAACTCACGTCTGTGTCCGGCTTCGGTAGGCATTTTGGCGAAAGTCTCTCGTGGATTTGAGAGTAATTCGGTCGGTTGGCGTTATGGTTGTCGGCGTCGTGATGTTGGAGTAAATTCTCTTTTCCAAATGCAGCGGCTGACCACAAGCCCTAGAATTTTAGTTAGCGAAAAATTCTAGGGCTGCCAGGATGACTAAGAACGAATGTGATATCCTTATGCCTGGAATATAAGGCATCGATAAATAGTTTCTAGTGGGGTCATTGACGGAAGAATTTTGTAACCAGTTCCGATTCATCATAGATTTTTTTATTTTTGCAATCGCATGATGGAGAGAGAGAGTGTGTACAGAATGTTTGTTATTGATACTGGTGTTTGTGAGGAGACTACGGATTAATATCAGACATTGATGAAACCTCATGAAAGGCTACTGGTTGACCAGTTACTCAGACATCTTTCACCACTTTTCTTTTCGCACCTTTTCTTTGACATTCTCCTGTGTATCTTCTGTCTGAGGCTCTCTCATCTCTTCTGCATCTTCAACTTCTTCAACGTCTTCTTTTGCTTCTTCAACTGCAAGTTTATTAGAATTTTTTGATTGTAAGAATCAAAAGAAGGTTTAGATGTCTAGGAAATTTCCTTACCACTGTACTTAAAACTATACCTGTCTACTTCTGCATATCCATTTGATCTTTCAAACCCCGAAACGATTTTCCCGAACTTGCCCTTCAAAAATCTGGTGATAACCAGTGGATAGTAGCTAGGTAGGTACCTAGGTATCTAGAGTTATGGAAGAATATCGGCCGATAAACCCTCCTTTTAAATACCCGGTCGGTATATTGATTCCAACCGCTCGAATAGAACAAGGATGAAATGAGTTCTAAAAGTCCAAGAAAAAGAGAGCTACCATGATCAAAAGCCCCGAGTACGGCGTTCCAGTCTAGAGCTTCACATAACCGTCAGATGGTAGATACTTAGTAGGTCCACGGGTAGGTACCTAGGTAGGAGCCATTTGGGTTACATGAATCCTATAAGATGTCGATATCAAACACTTCCAAGGTTGTTAGATGAATAGGTAGATAGATAGGTAGGTATCAGTTTTAATAACAATAGCAATGGCAATAGCAATGGCAATAGTAATATCAGTAGCCATATATAGCAGTATTAATATCAATATCAACATCAACATCAACATCAACATCAACATTAATATCAATATCAATATCAATATCAATATCAACATCATCAACATCAATAAAATCTCATGATTCATGGCTAACTATTATTATACCTTGACTTTCTTGTCAATGATGTCAAGTAATTTAATATACTTTGAAAATATTCCTTCAGAAATCAATAAACATTCTGTAACCATTCACCGGGCTTGGAGCTGCAATGCGCTTTATAATCGGACCCGTAAGAAATTGTAACCACCTCTCCCATTTGAGGAATGGCTAAATAAGTTATCGGTGATAAATGAGGGGCGGTCGGGCCTTGAATACTCTAGATTTTGAGAAAGCTCGATAGGTAGAGTTTAGGTTGAGGAGGTGGAGGAGGTGGAGGAGGTTGAGGAGGTGGAGGAGGTGGAGGAGGTTGAGGAGGTTGAGGAGGTTAGGAGGTAGTTAGTTAGTAGCTAGGAGGGCATGGTGTGTTGGGTATGGAGGTAGGTTGGTACGGAGTAGTACTGTTGGTGTTATATCTAGACAGTAGCCAGATGGATATCAAAACAAAGCCTTGCTTTATTATGACAACCTTGGATAGTAAATACATGCGTACCTACCTAAATAGGTATATATATCAACATATACATATGCCCGGCAGATACATAAATACAAATATAAACATACAAGTACAACAGGTAGATTTACTTCAGCTGTACCATCTATTTATATATTCATTACCTACCTACCTAATTATCCCTAATAACAATATACCGCCAAGAATTCCTCCGAATACTTTGAAGAAGTCAATAAATATAAGAGAATATATAAAATCTGATTGCACCTAAGTACCTAGGTAATAAAAGGTTAAATCTCTTCTAAACTCTTTTTCTAAACGAATAACATTATTAGGATATACATAGGAAATGATTATAAATTATCAATTATACTTATAAAATCATAGTTATACTCATACTTATAATTATCATTATTATTATAATTAATAATAATTATTATTTGTTAAATCTGTTGTTAAATCAATTTTGGGTTCGGAGGCTATCCGGAAATACTTCACATCCGTCATACATCCATCCATCTATCCATCCTCTTGGTCTTAGCGGGGTCGAGTCTTTCATCAAAAACGGACATACCCAACATTTTTCTCAAACATTCGAACAACTGTCACTGTCAAACCTTCTTCTTCACTTAAGACTCCTGTTAATCTTCTGAAAATTTGATCGTTCATATCTCCCTTATTTGTTTTACATATCACAAACAATACATACACAATGGCCGACACTGTTATCAAACCAGAGGACGCTGGCAATGCTGGGTAAGTTGGTTCTCTTGACATCATCCGATTTACTTTACTCGGGATAGTCCCCCTTAACGAAGCTTATCATCTATGCGAAAATATATACATCGAGGGGGCTAATTCAAGCCTCTCAAACCATTATGATACTACCTTTTTTCATTCTTCATTTTGACGTCTCAATTCCGTATGATCCGAATCCTGACTGACTGACGTGCCCCACTACAGATCACTTGAGCTGAAGGATAACACTGTGATTATTGTTTTGGGAGCATCTGGTGATCTTGCAAAGAAGAAGACGGTAAGGAGACTTCTATCAATTGATCGCTTTTCTTGCTAACATATATGATATCAGTTCCCAGCTCTTTTTGGTCTCGTAAGTGGTGGAAAAGTACCTCATGTTAAGGGGATAAGCATTAACACCACTCTAGTATCGCAACCAATTCCTCCCAAAAGATGTCAGAATCATTGGATATGCGCGAACAAAGATGGACCACGAGGAATACATTAAGAGAGTCAGATCATATATCAAGACCCCAACCAAGGATATGGAACAGCAACTTCAAGAGTTCTGCGACATCTGTACATATATTTCCGGGCAATATGACAAACCAGAAGGTTTCATCGAGTTACGAAAACACTGCGAGGAGTTTGAGAAGGGAAGAAAAGAAGCCAACAGAATCTTCTACATGGCCTTACCTCCGTCTGTCTTCACTACTGTATCACAACAACTGAAAGCAAACGCCTACCCCGAGACCGGCGTTGCAAGAATCATTGTATGATCCCCGATTTTAGAATTCGATTGATTGCGCTTGCTAATAATTTCTAGGTCGAGAAGCCATTTGGAAAAGATTTGGGGAGTTCCCGCGAGTTGCAAAAGGCATTGGAGCCAAACTGGAAGGAAGAAGAGATCTTCCGTATCGATCATTACCTTGGAAAGGAGATGGTCAAGAACATTTTGATTTTAAGATTTGGTAACGAATTTTTTGGTGCTACTTGGAACCGCAATCATATTGACAATGTTCAAATCACATTCAAGGAGCCTTTTGGAACCGAGGGTCGGGGAGGTTACTTTGACGAGTTCGGTATCATCAGAGATGTTATGCAAAACCATCTTCTACAAGTCCTCACTCTTCTCGCTATGGAGCGTCCCATTTCATTCTCTGCAGAGGATGTTCGCGACGAGAAGGTCCGAGTTCTTCGCGGTATCCCAGCAATCGAGCCAAAGAATGTCATCATTGGCCAATATGGTAAATCTTTAGATGGTAACAAGCCTTCTTACAAAGAAGATGATACCGTGCCAAAGGATTCGAGATGCCCAACTTTCTGTGCTATGGTCGCATACATCAAGAACGAGCGATGGGATGGTGTACCATTCATCCTGAAGGCTGGTAAGGCTCTCAACGAGCAAAAGACTGAGATCAGAATTCAGTTCAAGGATGTCACATCTGGTATCTTCAAAGATATCCCAAGAAACGAGCTTGTTATGCGCATTCAACCAAACGAGAGTGTTTATATCAAGATGAACTCCAAGTTGCCAGGTTTGAGCATGCAAACTGTTGTTACCGAGCTCGACTTGACCTACCGCCGCCGATTCTCTGATCTTAAGATCCCAGAAGCATACGAATCCCTCATTCTTGACGCTCTTAAGGGCGATCACTCCAATTTCGTTCGTGATGATGAGCTTGACGCAAGTTGGAGAATTTTCACACCACTCCTACACTACCTTGATGACAACAAGGAGATCATCCCTATGGAGTACCCATACGGTAAGGAGTTTTTACGCTTTTCTCCCTTCTTTTAAAGACATGAAACTAATTTTACAATAGGATCTCGTGGACCAGCCGTCTTGGATGACTTTACCTCTTCTTATGGTTATAAATTCAGCGATGCAGCTGGTTACCAATGGCCAACTACACAAACTGCTCCTAACAAGTTGTAAATTGGTATTGTTGGGCGCAAATCGATAACTAGATACCTGGTATGAAAAAATGAAATTGATAGATAGATATGATGATTATGAGGGATTCCATACATGTCAACAGTTAAATGGTGGTTTTCTCATTTTTTTATGATAGCCGAATGAAAAGCTTCCTTTAAATAATGAATAAAATAGCCTGACTCCTTTGAAGGTTTTTTTTTTTTGGCATATATCAATGGCTGTGACATGTGATGGGTGATGAATGAACATCTATAGCATCTCATCACCAGATAGTATTGTTTTCACTTCTTATACTCAGATAAGTATTTTCAAGATCAATCACTCTATCACCCAAGGAATGGAAAAGAGAGAATAGGGAAGAGGGAAGAGGGAAGAGGGAAGAGGGAAGAGGAAATCTTAAGTCTTGATACCTAGGTTGGTAGAAGCACATATATGGATGCTTTGAATACCGGTAGTATTTGGGTGGTTGGTGGTTGGTAGTTGATATTTTGGAATGAAATGGCTGAGGTGTTTTCAGGGGGCGAGGGTGAAAAGAGGTATGGGGAAGGTGATTTTTCCATGTGCTTTGTGGAGGTCTTCATTCGGTTTGTGGGCTTCGATGGGGACTTTAGAACTTGAGAATTGCGAGGTGAAAAGTTACTAGGGTGAAAAACAAGATGTGGTTGAAGTTATTATGGAATCGCATATGGGTTGTCATGCATATGTACAGATGGTTGATTGGGGATTTTTATAGTTGTGGGTGAGATGGGGAGTGAGTATGATATAGGTTGGGATTTTGGTGTGACACTTTGGGGCTTTTGTTTCTGATGGGCAGTGAGTGAGTGGTATGATGATACCTAGGCAAGTAAAACTTCATCACCTAGGTGTTCAGTATTCAGCGACGTCATTCGGGCTCTTGTTGCACGTCTCATTTTCGAAGACGTCATCTTTGATATGGTATTAGAAGCCAGAGATATAGTATTGGGATCCTCTGGCTTCGTTTATGTTTCTTGAAACCTTTGACGGCGTTGCGAAAAGGTCAAATAGTTCCCGAGGTCTCTCTTTAAAGGATTGATTGATTGAGATTTATGGAATTTGGATTTGATATTGAAATTCAAGTTTAACAAAGTAAGGTTTTGATAACTGAAGAGATCTTAATTTAAATGATGTTCGGATTTACTTTAGCCGATGCACCCCTTGCTTTAGCTTAAGCCTTTCAATCAATCCACGCTAAAGATTATCGCATCGCAACCCGGGCTTCATCTTCCTTTCTTTTAATATCTATAGGTACCTACTATATCAAAATTATGATTAATTACAATTTACAGGATACATCGACTTGACAAATCACAAATATGTCAACGCCAAACCCTGACCCAGTACCATTGTTTCGACCTTCCAAGAAGCGCAAGATTTATAGACAACGAAATAATGATGATGAGGATGGAAATGGAATCGATCAGTCAATATCTGCGCCCGCACCCAAAGCAGCACCAGTGGCTGCGGACCAGAGTTTAGATGAATTAATCGCCTCGAACTCTATACCCATTAAAAAGGAAGAAGAAGATGACGAGCCAAAATTCGAAGGAACTGTAGATATGGCAGAGATTCTCCGTTTGCGAAAACAACGAAAGAAAATCGGAGGGGTGGAGTTTAGGGCTGAAACTAAAATTCGAGAGGGGAGTCAATCTGATGCAAATGCAAATGGGGATGCGCTGGTCAAATATGAGGAAAAGGATGCAGAAGAGGTACAACCCGAAGGTGGACTGTCCATGCGGCGATTTGCGCCGCAGATGGGGGTCGTGGGGAGTAGTGTTGATAAACATATGTAAGTATTCTTCCGGCTCGGGCTGGTTGAGTGGAAGTGCGGTGACTAATAGTATAGGATGGCATATATAGAATCGAAACTCGGACATAATTCTTCAAGTTCTAGTTCTCCATTCGCAAAAAATACACAAGTCGAAGGTTCGAAAAATGAAGCAGTGCAGCAGATTAAAGAGCCTCAGCGTGCTCCTACTACTATGGGGCAATTGCTTGAAATCGACCTGGGAGAAGAAGCTAGAGTAAGGAATGCACATCGAACGGAAATTGCGCGGAGAAAGGCAGCGGGTGAAGCTATAGATCTTGAGGAATCCGAACACCCTGCGCCAAAACCCCGTCTCGGCCGTGATGGCAAACCATGGCGCGGTCGCAAACGAAGAGGAAGTGATGATATCCAACGCGATGCTCTTGTCGATGCTATATTGCATGAAAACCGACTCGATATCTACGAGCCCGTCCCATCATTATCTTCAAAACAAGCAGAAGGACTAGCAAACGACGATGCAGTCGCAGAAACATTCCGCAAAGACTGGGAAGAAGCAAGCTCGCATGCAACATTACAGAGACAACAGCAGATGTCTGAACGGGCGACCAAGGAAAAGAAGAAAGCGGGCCAGGAGAAGACGGAAGAGGAATTGTATATGAAGGGACCGAAGTTGGGGGGAAGTAGGAGTGCGAGGGCAGCGATGAGGGAGGCGATGTTGAAGGGGAAGAAGAAATAGGGTGGTTTTGTTGGAGGTTGCGGTCTAGACTGGACTGTAGTAGGCTGGATGAGAGGTGGAACGTGGAAGGGATGGGGGAGGGGGGAGGTGGAACGTGAAAGGGAGGAGGTGAAGAAAAGAAAATATAATCAACAGATACCATGCATGCGCTGCAACGCTGCAACACTGCAACATTGCAAATACCTCCTACCATTATGTCTCGTCCTTGTATCTACATAGATACCTATCTACCTACTATAATAAAGTATATTTTCCAACTCAAAAGGCAAAAAGAAGACGACTATCTATATCAATGACTAGGTACTTAGATATATATATATATATATATATATATATATATATACATATATTCATCAACCCAAACAAGACCCCATCCGTTAATCAATTCATCATCAACGCCCAGCACTGTTTCGTTAAGGATATCATATCATCATAAGTCAAAATACAGACACGCGCACACACACATATATATAGGTAGGTATATATATATACATCCATCACTTCAACAATCCAACAATGCAATCTCAACCTACCTAATAACCCAAGTGACATATAAAATCAAACAAGACAAGACAGAAAACAGAATATCCAACAACCCGTTGGAAATTCGATGGATACCTATTTACTTACCTGGATATATAAGATCTATATAGCAAGTAGGTAATCTCATAGTATTACATATAATAACACAACATTGCAAATCCACAGATTCAACATTTCTTTCTTTCTTTTTTTCTTTCTTAACCTTTGCTAGGTACCTATCTACATACAGAGTACCTTTCGAGGTCTCCCGAGGTTTGGGTAGATATTTAAAGAGTAGATGTGAAGGTGAAGATAATATATACTAATACCTACCTACCTACCTACCTAAGTAAATATATAATAAATAACCTCTCAACTTTTCAACTTTCCACCTTCAATTTTGAACACCTAGCTATAGATATATACCCACCAACCAACCAACCCACCCACGCACTCAAATATCATCCATCAACAACCTTAGAAGCCCAGACCCCACATACCCTGGGAAAAAAAAACCCTTCCCCAAATTCACCAAAAATATAATGCCCCATCCCTCCCCCACCCCCAACAAACAAACTACAAAAACATCTTTGATGGTCTAACGGTCATGATTTCCGCTTGTCATTCATCTGGCAATGCGCGGGAGACCGGGGTTCGACTCCCCGTCAGAGAGTTCATTCCTCGATTGAGGGGGTCCTTTGGTTCTCATGATGAGAGATTTCTTTTTTGAATTTTTGAGCGTTTTGGGGGGTGGGGTGGAATGGGGAGATGAGATGGATGTTTTTTTTTTTTTTCTTTTGATGAGTAAGATGAGAGAGAGAGGGCGGGGGTTTTATGTATGGGAGTTCCTAGGTTTGTTATTATACATACTATTCTATTCTATACTATGCTGTGTTGCAATGGCAGCAGCTGCACTATCAGATATCAAATACCAGAGCCAACATAACATCAACCAAACCTCCACCATCAACTAAACATTAACTCAAGACTATATATAGATAGACTATAACCAATAAAAGAAGGAAAACCCAAGCCAGAACGCCTATTCGCTAAACGTGCATTCAGAGCATCCATAGCCGTGATCTGGCTGATTGTTGATATAATGACATCATATCAGATTCCCGGTATCCATAGTCCAGCTATCGTCCTCGCGTTATAGGGGGAAAAAACAGTAGACCAAACCCAGAACCCAACACCACCCCAATCCAATCCAGAATTACCAATCCCGATTCCAATCCGATCTGAACCTCCAGATGTTCATTGAGTATCCCGATATCGATCTTGTAATCTTGATGTTGCGCATTCCTCTAAGGTGCTTGTCAGAGATTAACATGCCTCGCTGGTATTGCTGATCGCGATTTCCTCCCCGCGGCTTCCGTCTCCACATGCGGACTCTTCGTCTCCATGTATCATATCCATCACACTACCATCCTTCTGGGAGGACCCAACCCTCTCAACCCTGACGCCCATCCCCGACCCAAACATATCACCCCCCTGCGCTAATCGCACCACCTCTCCACTCTCCAACACCAGGACTACTGTCCCCATGGCCATCTTCTCTTTCTCTCCGAATCTCTCACTTCTAGGACTGACCACGCTCTCCACCTCTTCCCTCTCCCATTTCCTACTCTTGATGCTCCATGTTGCAAATCCCGTACTCTCTTTATCGCCATCGTGGGCTGAGATCCACGTTTTCGGACAGAGATTCTGGGCTATGGATACGCCGCCAGGAAATCCACTGATGATATTTCCCCCTAGATACCAGGGGTTAGAGATACGGTCAAAGGGGTGCAGGAGCGTGGTTAGAGGAAGAGCGGCTTGTGAGACGAGATGGGATGTTGCATAAGGAGCAATGGTTTGGTATGTACAGCCATGTGGGGAGAAGATGACCGAGAGGGCGCGGTCAGTCTGGGAGGAGAGGGTCGAGGTGAAAGAGCGGGGGGAGCACGGGGGTGTAGCATATGGGGGGTCAAAGAAGGAGGTTGAGAGGGTGGGTGGACGGTAGGTTATCCCGATTGCGTTGTGCAAGCCTGTGAGATCGTTCTTTTGGGGGAGGAAAGCAATGGTTACTTCGCCTGGTGTACCATTATCTGTTATAGGTGGGACGGGTATTCGAACGAGGCTATCGGTAGGGTGGAGATGCGGATTTTCCCAGCGTTTGAAGGGGATCACTTTGGAGGCGTCAAAGTATTTCCATTTTTTTATTGTCTTTGCTGCACCCGGTTCGGCGAGTATAAGTGTCTTTCTTCCACTGGGAGAGAGTTGTTTGAGGGTTGCTTCATGACAATGATCAGTCTTGTCTTGGCTTATTACTACTAGGTCCGGCTCGGGGAGTTCTTGGAGGGAGGAGATGCATGATGGCGTTTTGAGATGAGATATTGAGAATTTGGAATGAAAGATTTTAGATGGACCGGATAGCCATGGGTCGAGAAGGATAGTAAAGGTATTTGAAGGTCGTTCTGGAGAGGGTGGAAAGGGGGAGATCGGCTCGAAGGTTAGGAAAAATGAAGCATCATTGTTCAAATGTTTAACGGTCAAGGACATCTTCGAATCGTGAAATGAGCATGTCAAGAAAATCTGTAAAGCTCATATTATCCAAAATGTTTGGCCACAAGTTTGAGGAAAGCGTCCGAGGAGAGTCACTTGGATTATGGATTGGTAGTAAAGATTTTTCAGACATGGAAGAAGACGGGTGGATCAAGATCAAGCTGGGTTCGGATCATACCATATACTTGTCAAAACACGCGTATTGAATGACATGTTAAATAACTCAAAGAAAACGATCAGATGCAAGATGACGGGGAGATTCTGTTTCAAGCCAGGCACTGCCCGCAGCCCCGGTCACCAAAATTCATTTCCCTATGCGATATGTAGAAATGGAAAGGTTACCCGATGGAGATTCAGAAGACTCGGATCTATTGAAATGAAAAGGCTATCAGATTGGTCAAACCCCTATGTTTTCTTTTCTGAACACTTACTCGGCAGTACTTGTGGTTGATTGGTTGCTTGGCGGGAGAAGATATGAATGCCTCATCACAAGTTCTTGCATATCATCAATAGACTGAATCTCACTCAAGCCTCATTCTGTCAACGATTCAGTATCGAGAAAGGAATCCTCCGGTTATAGTTAACAAATCCAAGATATAAGAACTCTTGACCATTACTCCAAATGGTAACGATCTTCCAGTTCGGGTACGTTGGTGCCAATTATAGCAACATTTAACGATGAATCTTTCAGCTTTTACTTCCCTTTTTCGACGAATGATTGGTGGTTCTTGAAGTTGATTGGTGGAGAAAGGACGAAGGGAAGATACGCCAACTTTCATAATTGAAGACACGCAAGGTGAGGAGACTGACTGGTTGTCGTATTTCGGGATATACTACTTATGGAATATCAGCCTCATGAAACCTTGATCTTGATTCTTGATTCTTGATTCTTGATTCTTGATTCTTGATTCTTGATTGATTTTGATAAGTTCCAATTTGTCAGCAACCTAAGCTTGACGAAGAAGACACAAGCCTCATTTGAATGATCGTCAGGAGAATTAGGAAAATCATCAACATGGGATGACATGGGATGGCATGAGATGGCATGAGATGATTAACTGCACGTTACACTTCGTCCAGTCGTATAACTTGATACTGCAAAAGGAATGTTGCTGTGCTTTCTCTTCCACTTGCACTCGGTACGATAAACCATTTTCGTGGGCTGTCCAAATGTTGTATATAACATTATGGTTGGATTCTGAGAATGTGAGGGATAGATTGATGATAGGTAGTTGTCGTCGCATTGATACTGTACGATCAATACATAAGGTTGGTTCTTTTCAGACAATGGATTTGGTTGAGGGAAGTAAGAAGTGGTTTACTTGTAGATGTAAACTTGATGCTGTGTTCTTACCTGCCAATTACTATAATAGGTAGGGAGAATGATAAAAGGGAAGAAAGAAGAAAAGCAACCCAAGATATATTCGGAGTTTAATTTTATCTCCTAAGCAAAGCTTCGTTTGCCTCCCCCTTTTCCCTTTCTCTTCATCAACAGATAGAGCATATCTCATACCTACCTGCCTACCGACTTCTTCTCATTATATATTACTTTCCATTTACCTAGACAACATTACTTCTGGCCATCTTTACTACTTTGAGAATTTTATTAACTTTTCATGTACATTAGTTATACCTCCTTGTTCCATTCGACAACCAACTCACACATCAATAATACATATAGGTCGATAGGTCGATAGAATACGGAGAACATCCAAGGATATCCCATCCCAATCATCTCAAACTCACCCTCAACCTCAACAGCTCGAACAGACCTTCTCGGACTCACCGTCCTAAAATCTTCGAATAGACCTTCTCGAACTTTACCCCAACTTTACTAGCAAGACGCAAAAAATCACGCAACGGTTTCAACGACTCATGGATCGGTCTGTGGAATGTGGAAGTTAGCTGCTCGATCCTCGTGCATTACGAGGGAGCCTCCGTAATTGCAAGAACGTCGAAGAGCTCCAGAATCCCATCGTGACCGACGCTTCTCCTTTCAAAGCACAGTGCAGTACAGCGTCTCCCGATTCTGCGATCAAACCATCCCATCCACACTCATGATCTTCATCTTCATCTAAATTACGCAGAATCTCCTTGGTCCGCGAGTGAAGAGGATCAGTAGATATGATGGTTTCTTTTCGCCTTCCGCTGTGAACCCTAGATGATTCATGTAACCAGCCAATCAATAGCTGCAATAACTACGTAAATATGAATACACATAAAGACCTTGTTGCAAAAGGTATGCAAGCGAGCTTCGAATCCTTCCATGTTGTAAAGGTAGCTCATCAAAGCCATCGATTGGTTGGTTTCAATTCCTTTTTGGTGCTACTTCCGGCGAATGGTCTTGGAGTTTTCGGATGGATCTATTTGATAAAGCTTTCCAAGGGAGTAAGCTTATTGGGGTAATATTGTGATGATGAGGGTACTCTGCTAATTATACTGTTTAATGCACATTCGAGTCAAGCTGTGGAATAAGATTTTTTTTATTATGTTGTATGGTTAATATACTACTACGACTACTACCAATAACGATAATAATACTACTACTACTACTACTACTACTACTACTACTACTACTACGCTTGCTACTACAACTCCATATACCTATCTACGTACTCAAGGTTCTCCAGTTTCCAAAGGTTCCAACTCTGCTAACTCCCTAGGACTATTACTACCTAGCTAAACACAAACACAGAACCAACACCAAGCAAATAATCGATAAGAGATACCCCCCTCAAAAAAAGAATGAAAAAAAAGAAAAAAAGATAAAACGAAGCTCTTATCAAATTTCCCACGATTTATTGGGGATACCAGGTACCTCCCCTGCCCTACCTTCCCCTCCCCACCTTGTCAGCGTGGCAGCTACTGCACCTGTATACCGTATATACATGACCAGCATATGGATGGATAATCGAGCAGAGGCCGGAGGACTTGATTGCTCCACGCCCTTAGTTCGGAAGGAGAGAGAAAGAAAGCACTGATCATGATGCAAATTGCTAAGGTTAATGTATAATATTTTTTTTTTTCGGCAGATCAGCAGATCAAGTAACTTTGTCTCCGGTGCATCTTACTTGTCAATTGCTTCTTGGGTGTGTATGGCGTATGCGATTTGAGAGAGAGAGGGAGAGAGGCAGGCAGGCAGCTTTGATGCATTGGAGAAGAGGAGAGGAGAGAAGAGATGACTTGTTTCTGATTGGGTCGAAATTGGGTGTGGTATGGTGTGGTGTGGTGATTGTTTTGAAAGCTTTGTCTCTATCTATCCACTTATTACCTAGGTACTTGAGGTTGTTAATGCCGTTTGTTGTTTTTCATTGTTCATCTGGTTGTTGTTATTATTTTAATTTGATTCCTTTGTATTACTTGTGTATTGCATACCATTTGGCTTTGGCCGCATGAATGTGATGCCCAATGAAGGCACTTGCGTACCTGGATCCTAGGCGGGTAGGTAGATAGGTAGGTATGTATGTATTTGGTATTTGGTATCTGGCATTAGCTGTCAGCTGTTAGCTATTTGGACTGACTGACTAGCAAGCAGGCAGGCAGGCAGGCAGGCAAGCAAACAGGTAAAATTTCCAGAGAAGAGATCCGATATTTGATCATTTACCTACTTTTACCGCAGTTAGTGATCTGATCAAGTCTTGAGCCCGATGAAGGTTGACCCGATTCAGGTTAACGTTAAGGTTCCACAAGTTAACTACCTATTAAGCTCCTATTATTACTATTTTGAGAGATAACCTTAGATGGAATACCTAGGTAGGTAGATTGATGTAGTGGCGTGTGATGCTTACCATCTACCTAGTATCTAAGGAGGTAGTATAAACTTAGAATGACTGTACAAGCGACATGGAATATTTTCCCAATTAGAGAAGTTTGATGATGGATACTTTCAAGGAATAGAATGCTAGTCGTTGGATGTTTTAATTAGTGATTTTCTCCATCATTTGAATTATGATAGCAAGTAGCAAGTAGCAAGTAGCAAGTAGCAAGTAGCAAGTAGCAAGTAGCAAGTAGCAAGTAGCAAGTAGCAAGTAGTAGCAAGCATCAAGCATCAAGCATCAAGCATCAAGCATCGAGTATTAAGGCATATGCAGGTGGTAGGTATAGCTGCTACCTCCTACCTATGGTATGGTATTAATCCTCAGACATGATTGGATGCTCGAGTCCAACTGAATCCAAGACAAATAAAGACAAGCTCGGCTATTACGCCTACTCTCTCAAAGCTCTCGAAGATCTCAAAGTGATAATGCTTTAGCTATTTTCCTCTTCTCCATATATGCCACCTTCCCATGAACTCTCATTGGCTACAATTCAGTATATAGACAAGCATTAATGGAAAAGATAGAGGGAAAAAAGAGGAAAAAAGCTCTTCTAAGATATTCAAAGCTTCATCTTTTTTTTCCCCCTTCCCTTCCCTTCCCTTCCCTTTCCTTTCCTTTCCTTTCGTCCTCTCCTTGACTCTTACTTTTACTCTTACCCCACTAAGAAAAAGAGCTTCTCGTAACCTGGAACCACCTAGTACCTAGTACTCCATACTAGATGCTATTTTCCTGATACATAGGTCGTACATAAACCTTCCTACTCATTCACTGCCTACCTATATCCTAAATACCCTTAGATAGAGGCACCGACCTCTCTCTACATTGGATACGCCTTCGAGATTGCATCTAACGAAAAGAGAGACTCTCTTCGATTTTTGATCAGAATATTCTTTCTTCGTTTGAGGATTATAAATATATGTATATATATATATTAGATTATAGCATCCGTATACTATATGTTATATACTACATACTACATACTACTACATCACTATTGCCACTACCATTACCATTACACTTATACCTACACTTAAACGTATACTAGATACGATTCATTACTCATTACTACTTACTATCTACTTACTACTTACTACTCACTTCTCTTCTCACTTCTCACTTCTCACTTCTCTCTCACATCTCTCACACATCCATATTCTCTTCTCAAACATCAATTGTAAGAAAAATCACATTACATTACTCTACTCTACCCATTTCTACTCTCTACTCCTCTTTACTCTCCTCTCCTCTCCCCTCTTCTCCTCTCCTCTACTCTATCCTGATCAAAAGACCCCTCCCTAGCTTTTGAGCTTTGAGCTTTCATTTTATATTCTTACATCTTTGTTCCTGCTTGAAAGAATTCCACCCCCCCCTCAAAGCTTTTGAAAGGAAAGAAATTACTCTTCATATATGTGTTTTGATTAAATAATTATGCGAAGACTTGCTATCAATATCATACAATTATTACATTTTTAAAGAATTTCCCGCTTCCCCCGGTACGATACGATACGATACGAAACAGTGCGACGATATCGATTGTCGATTGTACCTATCTACCTATCTATCTACATATCTTATCTGCCTACTTACTCCATTTATCCTCATCTCACATATCACTTCTTCTCTTTTCTTATCCTCCCCCGGAATCTTAGGTAATGATCGAATCTGCATTGACGATGCCTCCTCGTTCTTCGTTGACATCGTCATTTTCGGTTTCTGATACCAATAATGAAGTGGTGTGTCCATTGAGAAATCAAGATGGTTCCAGTTGTCGCAAACGTTGCCTCGGCGTGAGTGCCTCTTACTCTGCTGTATCTACTGTACCCCTTTGGAAGTTTAAATGTTTCCTTTTGTACGGTTCACGGTTCAATCCGTGGTAACAAGCGAGTGAGATGGACAGGAAAAACGATATCGATCCATGCAAGAGCATATTAGAAGAGCTCATCCAGAACATTATATTTCAAAGCTTCCTGCGACCGAAGAAAGCTTTCAACTTATGATCAATACCCCGCCTACTGAGCGACCACCACCACCACCACCACCACAATCACAACAACCACAACCACTCCCTCCTTCGGCGGCTGCAGCAACAGCAACAGCAACAGCAGCAGCAGCTGCTGCTGCTGCTGCTGCTCCGACGACAACTACAAGCTCTGGTCAAGTTAATTCAAATAGTCTGTAGAAATATAAAATCTGGAAACATTTTGTAATGTTCATTGGTCTTTTTTTATACTAACATTCATCTTTATAGGTTTTACACATGAAAGACAAAACACTTATTATGGCGAACACTCGAGTCATTCGAATCATTCGAGTACCCCAAATACTCCTAGAATTTTGGATGATAGTTCAACGCTCCCTGCGGCTGCTGCTTTAGCACAGCTACACAATCATAAATTGGAAAATGAATGGGAATCTGATGTGGCAAGTCTATCCTCTACATTTGTGTGCCCTTCCTTCACTCTCCCCTCCCCAAAAAATGAACGCGATATTAATTCGATTTTCAGAATTGGATGTCGGACAATGAAGCTCATAAACAAGCAATGAGAACGTCTATAGAACTTCCTCCAATTCACTCCAATAATCGAGAGCCAACTAGTGATCCATTCTCGCATTATAATATTCATCGTCGCAGAGATCTTCTTCCTTCTATCCTTTCACCTCCAGGTCGTTCATCTACACTTCCTCCACTCCAAAGAACATCAAGCACGGGTCGTCCTAGAAAACAATCAGTGTCAAAGCGTGCTCGAGAGCCACAACATAAAAGACAAAAATCTCGTGGGGAACATACTCATCTACGACGTTTAAGTCATGATCGCAAAGCTCAATCTGCTGAACCTTCGAGTGCATTTTACGGAAAACGATGGGAGGATTTGATTGATGCCGCAACATCGGCTACAGATATAGAGGATGATCGAACACCGGTTCGTCCCTTGTGCATATCCGGTTCGCTTGTATACTAACGGCAATGCAGGTTCCCCCTTCCCCAGTTTCGGTGAATCGTGCATCAATGCCCCCCTTTTCCGCACCACAGTTTCAAGGATACCAAGCTTCACCGTTACAACAAGCACTCACTCCACCATCTTATTTAGCTGAAGCCCCAGAACCTTTTCCTTCGGTAGAGAGTGGTGGGAGTGGTGATAATTTCAATATTGGATCCCAAGGCCTCTCAGATTCTTCGCCAAGCTACTCCGCCACAAACATTCAAATATACTGCGCTGCTTGTCAGAATGTATCCTTTCTGAAAGAATCTTACGCGTGTACAGAATGTATATGTGGTATATGCCACCCATGTGTTGAGGTGCTCATGAAGGAGCAGGGGGCACGTAGGAAATGTCCAAGATGCGCCACCATTGGGGGACGATTCAAACCTTTTCAATTAGATATTCGTTAAAGTCATTGGATGAACTTATGAGGCCGGTACAAATTTGTCAGAGGAGTTGGTTATTATAGGTCAGTATAGACTGCATTGGAACTTTTGGGAGAGGGTATGGCGTTTGATTATTCCCAGGGTACCGATGGTTACAAGACCATTCTTATTGTGACTTTGGATATAGGTCGCATGATGAAATTGTTTGTTTTTTGGGGGGGGGGTTCTTACAAACATGTTCGGTTTCGAGGCATGCATTTGTTGGGCTGATGTTTATAGTCTTATCCAAAAAGATATTTCTCGTTCAATTCCTTGGAATGCTACAAGAGGTTTGACATCAACCATTTGAGCCACTGGTATAATTGGTGAGACTCAATTGAGCTATTGGATCAAATCAACGCAGTCTTTATTTTTCGTAAAACCACGAAAGCTTGAGGGAAATTTTGAGCGCCATTTGGTGACAATTGTGTCCCGATTTATGTAATTGGTGAGCACTGTACGAGGGGGTGGCTCATGTCAGAAACCGTCTTCATTTAGTTCTCGGGTTCTTGATGAAATGAGCTTTCCTCTTCCGTGAAATCACCAGATGTTCAACGCAGCACACGTAAGGAATGAAATTGGGGCTTCTTTACGAGAATACAAAAGAGCCAAAGAAAGCCCCGAAAGAAATCTTAAGTATCTAAAGCCGAGCATGGGCTGAGGCTCAGCGGCCTTATTGAAGATATGGCGTTTACATTTGGGGTTGGTGTTCGATAAGGCTGTTCGAGACAACCAGCTGAACTGGTCAATTGACCAATGATAGGAATGGAAATGAGAAAATTTTTACGACAATGCTGCACTGGACAATATATTTAGATGGTGATGAGAATCATGATTGGATGGCTGACGTGAGGCATTTCCGCGCCTATGTAGGGGGGTGGGTAAGGCCTCAAGATAGCTGACCTACATGCTCGGTCGTGTCCTGATGTGATGGTTTTGAAGGTAGTATTCTACGAACGGGGCCAGGTCGTGAGGAGTGAGGGAGGGGTGAATCAAGGTATTATTTATATCAATTGATTTCCCATGTGCTTTCTCTGATGATTGTTCTTCTTCAATTGTTTCCTTCATTCCTGTAAAACCAATCTTTTTCTCGTTCTCCAGTGTTAAAGTTTCTTATATATCTCTGGCGCTTAAATCGGCAGTTCTACTCCCTAGCTACTCCACCCTAACTAGTCTCGGATCTTTCCCCTGCATACCGCACTAGCTATCCCAGGCATATAGAAAATAGAGTTCACACACTCTCACGAGTCACCATGGTATCTCACCATTTCACTACACTCCCCACTCCTCCCCTCGAAAACCTCACCACGGAATATGTTCTTCAGGAAATCATCGACCATATCGGAAGAATCGCCGATGACTTCCCCCACGTTAAACTTGACTTGTTTCGCAGACAGCTGTGGGACATTAGGAATAGGAATGTGGAGCCGAAGCAACATTTGAGGGTGTTGTTGAGGGTGTTGGAGCATACGCATGCGTTCAAAGATGCTTTTGGGGAGTTGGATGAGGGGTTGCAGGGGCAGATCAGGGGGTTTATGGAGGATGAGGCGGGGGTGAGGGAGGAGGAGATCTTGGGAATGGGGAAGCATGCGGGAGGAGGGGATTTTCACATTCCGCCTAGTCCGGCGGTGAAGCATCATTTCAAGGAGATGGTGAGGGAGACGGTGAGGGAGAAGGCGCAGGTGGAGAAGATGAGGTTGGTGAAGAGGAAGGTTATGAAGAAGATTCGTGAGGCGAAGGAGGAATTGCAGAGGGAGATGGTGGAGGAGGTGGGGGGTCATATTGAGATGATTCAGAAGGTTGAGGATCACGTGGGGGAGTTTTGGGGGAGGCATGCGGGGCATGGACATCTTGGGGAGTTGCTGAAGGGGGTGGATTCTTCGTCCTTGTCTGCTAAGCTGGCATCGTTTCCGGCGAAGGAAACGCCGAGGATTTGGGAGGACGAGAAGGGTACGAGGATTATGGAAGTTCATAAGAGTGCTCCGTTTCATAATTGGGGGAACACGGTTGAGCATACTCCGCTTTATACTTTTGTTCCGACTACCGTGCTTGGTCTTTCGAATTTGGTGAAGTGGGCCAAGGTGGAGGGGTATAGGGTTAGGTGTAGTGGGTATCGACACTCGTGGAGTAATACTTTTTCGCAGGATAAGCAGGTGCTGGTTAGTATGTTGAATTTGGAGAGTGTGGAGAGGATTCCCGATGTTATGAGTATTACAAAGCAAAAGGGTGATGTGGATTTAAATGGCGATGATGTGGTTGATGTTAATGAATTGAAGAGTATTGAGCTGGATCCGAAGATTGAGGGATTGAGTTTGACGAAGGAAGAAGAGGGGAAGATGTTTTGTAGAGTTGGGGCGGCGGTGACGAATGAACAGTTTAGGAGGTGGGCTGTGGGTCATGGGAAGTGGACATTGCCTGTTGATGTTATTCTTGTTGAGTATGCCCTCCCCCCCTTTTTCTCTCTGTATTTGATTCATCTGCGGTATTCGCCAATATAAAGAAGTTGTACTAACCAAAACAGAGTTACAGCAGGTGGAGTCAATGGCCCCATCTGTCACGGCGCCGGTCGTCGTCACAAAACCGTCTCAGACTACGTCCGAGCCATCGAATACATTGACGCCAACGGCATCCACCGCACCATCACCAAGCGCGCCCATCTCCGTGCCGCCGCCGGGTGCTTCGGCCTCCTAGGCATAGTTACCCACATAACATTCCTCCTCTCGCCCATGAGTTACGCAGTCCTCCGCCCCACCAAGCCCGACATTGCCCTTGCGATCCCCCCGCTCTCTCCCTCCGACGTTCCCATCGCGCTCCGCAAATCCTGGACCCCTGCCCAATACGCCGACGCCCTCGCAGATTTTGAAGACAAGGCCAATAATGATTATTACAGCGAGTGGTTTTGGTTTACGCGCAGCCAGCAGGCTTGGGTCAATACGTGGAATGAGACGGGGGATGCCGAGGGAGCGGTCGAGTACCCGAGTCCGTTTGATACGTTTGTGCAGTGGGTTCAGGGGTGGGTAGGGAGTGTGTTGACGGGGAGTGAGGTTTTTGGCTTGTTGCCTGGGAGGTGGCAGGCTTGTATTTTGAGTAGTTTTGGGAGTCAGTATTATTTCCTTTTATCTTTTTGGTTTTATCTTGAAGTTGGGGTTGTGGACGTGGTTATGGTTATGGTTGGAAAGAAGAAGGGGAGGTGAGACGGGCAGTAATGGATTGGATATCAAAAGAGGCATTTCAAACATCTACTAACGAATAATCCAAACAGTGGTCGCCCTCCCACCCTTCGAATTCAACGACTTCGAACAAAAGAAAACAATCGAATACAAGACCGCCCTTCCAAACGGTCTTCATTTCCGTCGTGGCGTAAGTTCCTTTCCGCCCTCCCCCCCCCCCCCCCCCCCCCCCAACCCAAACTAACATTCTCCCCCCTCAGATCCAAAACATGCGAGTCCGCGACCTCGAATTCCAAATCCCCATCCCCTGCCTCCCCGACGCAACCCCAGACTACAAGCCCATCCGCCAAGCCTGGTGGGACATCATCCAGCTCTGCTACCGCGACTCGGAAACGCCGATGCGGCTCACGCTCGAGCTGCGCATCATGGGCGACTCGGATCTGATCTTGGCGCCGCAGCGGGGCAACCGGTGGGGCACGGCGAGCATCGAGATTCTGAGCGTGCCGGACGCGGTGACGGACGAGGAGTGGGCGCCGTTTTGTCAGGAGGTGGTGGATTTGTGGGCGGGGTTGAGGGGCGCGATGGTGGTCGGGGGGAAGGAGGAGCCGTTGAATGTTAGGCCGCATTGGGCGAAGGAGTGGGAGGGCGTGCGCATTCGGGGGGTGTCGGCGAGGGAGTATTTGAGGGGGAGGGCGTACAGGGAGGAGATGGGCGAGTTTAGGGCGGTGTTGGGGGAGATTGGGGGGGAGCAGGGGGTGGGGGTGCGGGAGTTGAAGGAGAGGTTTAGTAATGAGTTGTGGGATTATTTGGTTTTTGAGGGGATGGGTAAGGCTGAGGGTGTGGATGTGGGCAAGAAAGTCGAAGCGAAAGATACCTCCCCTCCCCCAACCACACCATCCCAACATCCAACCCCCTCAGCAGAATCCATCGAAATAAATGGAGTTATAAACGCAAGCAAGAACCTCCAAGCAAAAGATACCTCTCCCCCTCCCCCAACCACACCCTCCCAACATCCAATACCCCCGGGAAAACCTATCGAGGTAAATGGCACCAACACCAACACCAACACCAACACCAAACAGCAAAAGCCAACCCCCCCCATCAACCATTAATCTCCAACCCAAGCCTTAATCCCCAGTTCCTTCCTAAACCCTGTTGAATAGATGGCGGTTTCTTCATATAGATTATATTAATTATTGAATACTTGAGATGGGGTATTTAGCGAGAGGGTTTTTTGGTGTATTATGTTGTGTATGTTGAGTGATAAAATTGACGCTTGGGAGTTAAAATGGATAGAGGTGTCTTGAGGGTATTGGTGGGTGTGAGTGTGGGTGTTTTGTTTATTTGTTTATTTGTTTATTTGTTCATTTACTTGCTTGTTTGGTTGTCGAGATGGAATATATTTATAGGATGAGGCGGAGGGTTTGAGGATGGGAAAGGAAGGGGAAGGGGAAGGGGAAGGGGAAGGGGAAGGGGGTAGAGATGTGAAGTCTTGGGAAGGGGGTTGGAAGGGAGCTTCGAGTGGTGGTGTTATGCTATTTATTTTTAGAATCTGGGTTAGTGCTATAGTGCGAATATGGCATGTTATGTTATGATGGGGTTTGAGAGGATAAATCAAGGTTGGAAGGGTACGTCTCTTGGTATTTTTTGCGTGTGGGTGGATTGGTTAATAGGTTAGATGGATGTGCATGCTCATTGCTTTGTGGGTAGGGTCTTTTATATGAGTTGTTGATTGATTGATTGATTGATAGATACGTAGCTAGAAATTTACAGAAGTCGCTAAGCGTAACTGGTAAATTGGTAATGAGGTGAATTGTGATATCTACTTATGATCCTATAGTATAAGTTTCTCAATTGATATTTACATTCCAAGGGTCTCCGCTTCGAGATGAAGTCTTTCAAATACCGCCTATACTCCAATACCTGGATGTATAATGTGAATGTCGAAAGAAGAAACGTCTGATTATATAAGATTTTTTCCATCGAAATAGGTATAGCTTATTGCTTCCAGATCGATGTTCTTGAAATTGCGCACCTTTTTACCGTCTGTTAGTTCGTTGCTCCAGAGGATGAATATCTCCAACTGATAATCATGAACAAGTATTCATGAAACAAAACAGCAAAATAGCCGATCAAAGACGAGAAACGCCCTCATCCCTTCACCGCGCAAACCCAGCCCCAAAAAAGCACTAGCTTCCTCATCCCATACCCTTCCAGTCCAAACAAAAAGAAAGCGAGAACAAGACGCATACTAACATTAATCCCCACCATATCCTTCCGCGGATCAGCTTCCCCAAAAGCTTCTGGTCGCCGCAAATCAATCATGATACTACTCCCACAACTTTTGCAAAACCTGTGATCGGCAATCTTATGTCCCCATTCATACGAGCCCATTTTTGACTCGGATTCTGCTGCTTGATTAGATGTGTTCCCGGATCGTTTCTTGGGAGGGGGGAGAGCGAAAGGGGGGGGGGGCGGATTAAGCGGGAAAAAAGAATCTCGAATTCACCATCTAGGAATTTGACATCTTGCCTCATGGGGTAGACCAGTAGATATCCGTTTTTGGTACAGATGGAGCAAGTACAGGAATTGACGGTGTATTTTGGAAAAGGCCATTTGAGCGTTACAGTGAACTGGCTGTTGTTAGCGCTCTTCATGCGTCTCTTTTCACAAAGTTCAGTTTGGGGAGGTAATATATATTCAATCCCAGGGAAAAAGAATAACAGCACCAACAGTAATAGCACCACAATGACAGCTTCCCTCATGCGTCGTACGTTCCTCATCTGAAGTCTCCTCGACCTGTATGAAGAGTTCTGAGGGGAAGGGCGCATAGGTGCGAATTACTGTTTTGGGTTCTCCGTGCTGCATCGTGGAGAGAAGTTCAAATGACGATGGTCGAAACAGATACGATACTGTATACGAGAATATGCACAAGTAGGAGAGGTTTATATTATATTCATGTGGGTGATAGCTAATGCCTGGCTGACAAATTAAAGATGGGAGTGGAGTATATAACAGTTTTCTCCAGCATGCGCCGCGGATTTATGAAGTGGGGAATTGCTAGGTGATCGTGAGAGAATTTGCGTTTCGGATGTATGTTGCTTTCCGATTGATTATCTTGCTTTATATTTACGTACAGGTAAGACTGGCACTACTGTCTTACTCAACTACTCAGGAGTTGTAAGTTATAAGTTGTAGGAATGCCGCTCGGCAAAAATTCTCAGGTAAAGCTTTTCTTGGGCGCATTGTAAATGATGCTTGACTTCAAGCTCATCCAAGGTCACCATCCTGTATAGTAAAGTTAAATAAACCGAAACTAAAAAAACGCGTTATACAACGGCAAGTGACGGCGCGTAGTTTGATTCATATCAAGATGCTTGATGATCTACACAGGGTTTTGATAGTGATATCGATGCTGATACGCGTGGTTAATTGCAAAAAGAGTTTGAATAAAACATATCCCTAGGCCTAATCGGGCTTTTTAAACCGCGGGAAGGGATCTACGGACTTGCGGATTTACAACCTAAGGGAACGGTCTTCGACATCAAGCTCTTCGTCCTTTATCTTGACTTTAAATATCATGTTCATTTCAATTACTCCAATAGGATTAGACCTCTTATAGACCCCCAGCCTTGAAATTTGCTCATGGTGTTATAACATATACTTATCCGCTGTGAACTCAAGCTGCCCCTTTATTCGTAGTTCTTCAGGGTCTACATACATACAATTTAAATCCAATACCACAAGCTCCAAGCCTAAACACCCTAGTAATTGAGTAAACCTCGCTCAATGGGTGGTTGGCTTGAAGCTTCGTGGTTTCCATCTCATTTGATTGCCCTTGGCCACAATAAAACCGAGTACTGAGTGACTCAGGTGTTGTTTTGCCATCGGAATCAATAATCACATCAACAGCGAAGGAGCTAATAGCAATGATGATAGCGCCAAGCTCGGCTTCCTTGTGGAAGGTGAAAGCACCAAAGTGCTTGAGTAGTTTAATGGGTAACTGGCGCTAAAGACAAACTTCTCTTTACTGCCGATCCTTGGTAGCCCTCTTGTCCTTGAAAATTTGTTGGCTGCTACATTTTGAACAGACTATAGTCAAAGTGGGTGAAATTTTGACGGAGCTGTTGGGCCCAATGATAAACCGTTAGCAAATGGTAATCTCAAGAACCTTGGGGTGACTGTGGCCTAGAAGACGTATATTCGAGTCGATTTTCCGAGTTTTCTTGGAATATCATGGACTGTTTTCAGTATATGGGGTCTTTCCCGCTCTAAAAACTCTCGATTTTCTCTTTTAATTCCACCATTGTCTCTCCTTAACATTTCCATCAAGTATCGTGCTTGCTTGAGCTGTTCTTGAGAATAGTTTCGCATGTTTCTTCTGTGAGGTAAAATCTACTCGAGATAGTGCTAATGTCTAAACAGTTAAGCTATGGACGCTGGACATAAAGATCAACAAGTAATTCAAAAGGCTGTTTTTACTTGAGACACCGCACTCCGAATTACTCGAATGATATTTGCAATTCTTATTCGTTGACGATTGACGATTGACAGCTTTAAGTATGAATATGAGAGATACTGTAACCTTCTAAATCCAGTTGATGATGTATTTCATGTAACCCTGCACACACTTCTCATACCAGATCCAAATGAGTATGTGTTGAATCAGAAGTGACGGATTCGTTATTTGTGATTGTTGAAGTCCTTTGAAATCAGTTATCAAGACTGAACTATACTTAGGGTGTTGCCCTATTCAGATCAGTCTAGCGCAGAGAGTGTACTACTGACTGTATCGCTGACCTGATACCAGCGTTATTGCAAGGGATAACTTGATTAGCTACATCGTGATGTATGAAAGCAACATCAAAATAGATCATCTGCAGCCGGAGCTGCGGAGGGAAAGTGTCTCAAGGATTATGGTGGATGTATATGTGACCAGCGCAAGTTGAGCAGTACTGATTTCACACTCTTGTTTCGTTTATGGCCGGTAGAATGCGATTCAAGAGAAGGATATTGATTGAGAATTTGGAATTAACCAATGAGAATAGAATCCAAAACAGTATCGTAGAGAGTATGTACCTAGGTAGACAGTGACCTGTTTGTTTTGTTTTGAAATGAATCCATGGCCAGGTTGAATGATTGAGTGCGAAACAAGACTTGAAAAAGAATTGAAGATGATGAGAATTCGAAGTTGTACTGAAATCTAGAGCTTTTGGCCTGTGCGCCATTACGCGATTAATTCCGGCTAATTACTAGTGTATTGTGGGGTAAGCTCCCGAAGTTTAACATCATTTGAAGCTCCATCACTACCAGGCGTTTTTGTAACATTGAAGCTTTTCAAGTCTTTTCACCATTCAATTGATCTTCATATCTTATATAGTAATGTCTCAAAATGCAGCAGCTTCTGTCCTTCGACGGGCTCTCCTTTACGGTATGCTATTCATCTGAACACCATACACGAAAGCTCCCTCATGGGCAGCTAACCTACGAATAAGTGCCATCTTCTTCGCCTAAGTTCCTGGAGAAATCGCGAGGATTAAAGGTGGATAGTGTTGCGTATGACTTGGAGGACTCAGTAACCTTGGGGAATAAGGAGATGGCGAGGAACAATATAATAGATTTCTTGAGAGGTGAAAGACCGAAAGATGTAGAAGAGTATGTCTTCTACCCATGTTTCTCACACAAGTTTTTACATATGATATGATCTCCTGCATCAAATGATTTTCAGAAAATAGATAAGCATATACTAATTCTATAACCCGCTGTAGACTGGCCGTACGAATCAATTCCGTCTCATCAGGTCTCGCGCTACAAGATCTTACCCAAGTCCTCAAAAGTCAACATCTAGACACCCTCGTAATACCCAAAGTAAACTCACCATCCGACCTCCACTTCGTAAACGATATTCTTCGTCACACTCTCCCATTGCGACACCCATCCACACCATCACCCTCATCAAACCCGGTAAAAATACTTGCCCTCATAGAATCCGCACAATCTCTCATCAACCTCTCTTCAATTTGCCAAGCGTCTCCCTACCTACATGGTCTAATATTTGCTGCCGAGGACTTCTCATTGGATTTAAGTATCACGCGAACACCAAGTCTAGACGAATTTCTGTATGCAAGAAGTCATATAGCAACCTGTGCACGAGCATTTAATATCCCATCAACGATTGATTTAGTCTGCACATCATATCGGGGAACAGAAGGACAAGCACGACTAGAAGAAGAGTCTCTTCAAGGAAAAGGCTTAGGATTTAATGGTAAACAATGTATACATCCGTCTCAAGTGGACATTGTTCAGAAAGCATTTGCGCCGGGAGAGAAAGAAGTGGAGTGGAGTGTAAGAGTAGTGGTTGCGGATGAGAAGGCTGAAAAGAAGGGGAAGGGGGCGTGGACTTTGGATAATAAGATGATAGATGCACCAGTGACAGGAAAGGCAAGAGAGGTTGTTAAGAGGGCAGAACTGTGTGGATTTGATGTTGAGGCTATGAGGGAGAAATGGAAGGATCAGGAACCGGAGTAAATTTGTGGAATATATTATCATAGTGAATATTGTGACAAGAGATTCAAGAACAGTCACTATGAAACTGACCGAGTACTTCTCACCCAATTCTTCTCATCGAAAAGCCTTGACTCTTCCTATTGGTATTAACTTGGTCAGTTAAAGTGTAAGTACTTAAATCTCTTTTTATATATTCATCATTGTTATTCTCTATATAATCTATAAAATAAAGAACGATTTTATAGATGTTTTTAAGGTGCTAATACGCTTAATATAATTAGATATATTATTCGTATAATAGCCCAAAAGTTATATAATTTATTTTTTGATATTAACAATTATTTAAAAATGAAAAGATTATATATTTAATTTTTAATCTTCTTTTTTTATTTATTAAAACTTTTTAATTATTAATTTATTAATATTAATCAAATTCTTTAATGTTTAATAAAGCTTATTTTTAATTATAATATTTATTAAATTGAAATTATTATCAATTTATTTAATCTTTATAATTTTTCTATACTTATATAATTAATAAAATAATATAATATTAATTATAAATTTCTTTTTAATTATAATATTCAATTTAATCAATAATTCGTATAATAATTTCGAATTAATATAAATAATAAATGAAATCTATTTTTTAAGCTTTATAATAACATTAATAAATCCTTTAATTACAATTTTTATATTAAAGCCAAATATTAGTTTATATAACTTTAAAGCTAATACATTTTTTATAATTCTTTTATATTTAATAAATATTTAATATATAATATTAGCATTATTATATTTATTAATAAAATATATAATATATTTTATTTAAAAAAAAATCGAGATTGTTTATAAATAATACATTTGTAAATATAATTAATTTAATTGAATCAATATTAAAAAAAATAAAATTAAAGCTTTTTAATTAATTGCTTATTTACTATTTAAGAACCTTATTTAACTTTTTAATATTATCTTTTTTTGGATTAATTATTTAAACAATAATAAAAAGATAATATAACATTTTCGATTAATATATAATTATAATATATACTTTTTAAGCTTTTTAAATAATATATTGATTTTTGATATAATATCCTTTCGCTTTTTTTTTTATATTTAAAATATCTATCTTTTCTAATTAAATAATATATATATTATCGTATTGCTTTTTCTGATTAAAATAAATATAATCGTTTTTAAATATAATTAATCCTTTATTAAACTTAAATAATATACTTTTCTAAAGCTTTTTATAATTCTTAATTATAAAATATACTTCTCTTCAATTGCTTTATTTTTAATTTTACAAATTCTTTATTCGTAATTATAAAAGTATTATTTGTTTGTAATTCTATAATACCGAATCCTATATTATTTATATATAAAAAAGTATGAATTATATATAAATTGCTTCATTTTAAATTATTTTTTATAATAATTATAATATATATTAAACCAATGATTTTCTGCTTTAGAAATATTATAAAATAACTTTATTATATAAAAAATAAAACCCTTTTTTAATCCAAACTCTTTTAAATGCTTAAACATAAAATACTCTATTAAGATTTGTAGTAGATTGTATATATATTTGAATAATATTTTTTAAATATATTAAAATTTCTAATAATAATATATATATTATAGTTATAAATAAAATAATAATATATTAATTAATATATTAAATAATAAGGGATTATATTAAAACATTAGTTTTATTATTATCTTTATATATTTGAATTATAAATTGAAATTTCGAAAATGCTTTTTTAGTATTTTTATTTTTTATTTCATTAATAAATTTTAAAGTAAAAATCCTAATATTTAATAAAACCTTTAATTCTAATATAATTTTAAATACTTTATTTTCTATAAATTTATTAATTTCCTTTTATTTCGATTTAATATATATTAAAGTTAGATTATTATTATTAATAAATATCTTATCAAATTTATTAATATTAATATTCTTTTTATATATCATTATTTTAAAGAAAAGCTGAAATCTGAAATATATTCTTAATTATATTAATTTTATTCTTTAAATTGCTTTTCAATTTGTAATATAATTATAAATTAAATCAATCCACTAATAATATTGAAAAAATAGAATACTCTTTGAAATACAATCTTTTCTTTTTTCCCTATAATATTATCATCGTTTTTAAACTTTATATAAAATGGTTTTATAAATACGTTAATCTAAAATCCATTAATTTATTTAATAATTTAATAACGGTACAAATTTTCCCTTTTTATACAAAATAAAATATAAAATCTAATTTATTTATTCAATTCTATTTTTTTTTTCCTTTTCTTTATATTAAAATTTCCAAATTTATAAATAATTTATAGATTGTTAATATAAATAATTCATTTCTTATATAAAGCGTATTAAACATTTATCTTTTTATATTAATTCTACAAATTTTTAATTATCGCTTTTTTTAATTATATTAATTCGTTTTATAATAATTGTAATTAGTATATTAATTATAATCATTTATAAATATGTTTTATATATTAAAAGAATAGAAATAATATTATTTAATTTAATTATATTATTTATAGCCTTTACAATCATTTGCAATATTATATTTTAACCAATTTAAAATCTAATATTTTTTATTTATAATATTGTTTTATAAACCTAATTAAATTATAAGCCTTAATTGGTATATATTTTATAATAATAGTTATTAATATAATGTTTTAAATAAATTCTTTATTAAAGAAATTCTTATTTATATTATATATAATATAATTCGATAGTTTAATATATATATTAATTCAATATACTTTTAATGTATTTCATATATTTTTAATTATTATATTATTATATTATTTAATTATTTAATATTTTATAATTTTATTAATAATATAAAGAATCGGTTGATTTGTAATATATATTATATTAATTAGAATAATATAATTGAATTCTATATTATTCTAAAGTGAAAATTTGAATTATTTTAGATAATTTTCTGTAAAGTTAATAATATTTATAATATTTTATAAAATGTTTAATAGTATTATAATTTTTATTATATTCAACTTATTATAAAATTTTATAAAATTTCTAAGTTGATAAGTAACCAAAATATTAATGTAGTTATTAAAGATTCATATTCGTTAAATAGTATTTATTTCATTGAATCGAATTCTAAATAAAATTATTAAAATTTGATTTTCTATAATAAAAATAAGTGATTATTTCATTAATAAACTAGAAATTCTTTATTTGATATATAAAGAATATTTATATACAATTATTAAAAGCAATTTTAAGCCTATTTATATTAATTAAAGATAACAAAAACAATATATTTATTTATAGAATATAAAACTTTATTATTTTAAAAAATATTAAAATATTAATAAATCCAATCAAAATTTCCTTTTCTTTCTTTTCGAATTTAATATTTGTAATTCTTATTTATAATATATTAATTATAACATTAAAGATTTTCTGCTATATTTTTAAATTGTTCATTTTCGATAATAAACTTATAGATTATTTTATATTAATACAAATTTCCGAAATTTTTTTTATTAAAATACTTTTCTAATATATAAAACGCTTTTTTAAATGCTTTTCTATTTGTTTTTTTATATACATTTTTATTGAAAAAAATATATTATAAATATACAAATTGCTAATTTCTTAATAACCTTTTTGTTATTAATTAGTTTAGAATTAATAAAAAATAAATTTTTTTCTTTTAATTTTTAAAATCCAAATCTAAAAAAAAATGATTATTTTTTACTTTTTAATTCGAATCCTTTTTTTTAACCTTTATTAATCATTAATTATAACGATTTTTAAAGCTATTATTATTTCCAATATTAAATCGATTTCTCTATTTCTATTTATGCTTTTTTTGTTTTTATAAAGTATATTTGATTAATCAATATTCTTTCTTTTTGCAAATTCAGTATTTTCTAATAAAAATTGTTATTTCGGCTTTATAATGTATATATATCTAACAAATTATTCCGGAAATATAAGGATTGTATATTTCTATTTAATAAATATAAATTAAAGCTTTATATTGTATAATTGCTATTATTATTACAAAATTTTCAGTTTATAAAAAAGGTTCGAATCTTTTGTTTTATATAATTTCTTTTTATATAGCAATAGCTTATTTCAACTATTATATAAATCCTAACATATCCTTTATAGAATTAAAATAAACAAAATCATATATTAGTACTTTTTAATAAATAAATATAAAGCTTATATATATATATATATCAAATCTTTTATTTTCTTTTAAGTTACATTTGAAAAACTTTGTAGCTTTTTCGTTATAATATTAAAAATTTGTTAAAAGTCTTATTCTTATTATTCTTTTTTATAGTAATAAAAGTAATTATATTCTATTAAATAAATATATTTCTTTTATATTAAACTTTTTCAAACTTTTACTTTATATATTTGTATAAGCTTTTAAAAATGTTTAATAGATTATTCTAGCTGAAATAATAAAAATTAAAGTATTGTTTTTAATATTATAAAAAACGTTTAATAAAAACTGTTTTATAAAAAGTTTTATATAACAAACTATTTTATAAAAAATTGAAAGTTTATAATCAAAATTATTATCGTTTCTTTATATTTTTTATTAGATAAATAAAATTTCTATAAATTTAATAATGTATTAAATATATATAATAAATTCTTTTAATCTTTTTCATTATTTAATCGTTTTTTTTAATTTCTTTTATTATTTCGTTCTTTTTTATTATTTTTTATCCAAATTATTATTGTTATCATCAAATAGATTATTATTATTTTGTTTATTATTATTCTTAATTATCTTTTAATTTTTTTTAATAAAAAATTTAATTATATTAAAATCATTGTTTTTTATAATTTCTTTGGTTTGCTATTATTTATAATACATTATTCGTCTCTTTATATTTATTTATATAATTCATTTTATATATTTGCTTTTGATATAATAATATTAAGTTTTTTGGTTTTAAAAAGTTTTTTAAAAATTGTTAAGCATTAAATTAATAAATAATTGCAAAATTCGTTTTTTATAAATAATTTAAAATCCTTATAAAAGATTTTAACAAAATTATTATTGTATATATCTTCTTTTGTATATACTTTATATTTATATTTAATATATTTAAAAAATCCTTTTTGTTAATTTTTTAATAATTATATTGTATATTAATACAATCTTATACTAATTATTATAATAATCGATTTAATCTTCTTCTTTCAATTTATTATATATTGTTATAGCCATCGAAAATTGAATAAATAAATAAATAGTTATTTTGTAAATATAAATGTAAAATGAATAAAAATGTAAAAGATTATAGAATATAAATATAGAATATAGAATATAGAATATAGAATAAAAAATAAAGTGGTTTTTATACAATATATAATATAAAGAATATATAATGAACGCAAATATAATTTTGTTTCATTTAACAAAATTAATCTTTTAAATATATCTTTTTTTATAAAGAATTTTATTTAATAAAATTATATTTTAAAAGTATATTCTTTAACATTGTTAAATTAGTATAAAAATCTATTTAATAGATTTTATATTGATTTATTAGCCTTTTCAGAATTCCTACTAATTTAAAAAACTATTTTTTAATATTTAATATTGATTATAAAAATCCAAAATCTTTAATTTGTAATATTATTAATTAATATTAGTATTAATTTAATTAGTTAAAGTATAAATATTTAAATCTTTTTTATATTTATTTATTGTTATTTTTTATATAATCTATAAAATGAAGAATAACTTTATAGACATCTTCAAAGTGCTAGTACGTTTAATACAGTTAAACGTATTATTCGTATAGCAGCCCAAAAGTCACATGATCCATTTCCCGACACTTCCAGTGTGGAATATTTGAACTGGAAAATATCCCTTCACGACGACACCTTATAAGGATTTGATACGTCAGAAGTTTCGATATCTTGGCGTAGGATCTTCGTAGTTGCTACAATACCGTAATTCCTTCAATTCCACGGCTCATATCAGACCTAACCAGCAGTTTTATATTATACCAAACCAATACCCATTCCTAAGCGTTCTACCTCTTACTAGCGAGCCAATTTCCAGGTCCCAAGTTTCGAATTCAATACTTGGACCTCTTGGTCGAATATACTCGGCATAAGCCAAGTGAGAAACCCAAGTGAGAAACCCAAATAAAGGGGAGGAAAGCCGCAGTATTGAATCCGATGAAAGGTATTCGTGTGAGTATAATAGCAATATGCCATGAGAACGTGTTGGAGTGTTGAAGCACCGAAGATTGATTCTATCGGTAGATTTTTGCAAACTATTCATTCTTTCTTAGCTCTAATCTAACTAATAGTCCTTTCTATTGATCTCTTTATCCCTATGAGTTCTTATGGGCTATGTGAGGATGAAGAGGTAGAGCATAGTTGAATATATGATATGATATAACAAATAGTATATGAACAATAGATGAAGACTAAAAGAAAGGAAAATAGATGAATATGTATAATCGCACCATGGATAGCTGTAATAATATGATATATGAATAATACACTCTATCACGATATTCAATATCGCCATCTTCATACTGAGATTAAAGTAACATGGCGCTCGCCCAGAAAAACCCAAACTCCCATATTTCCCAAGCAAAACAACCTCCAACCCAATACCCTATTTATCTCCCCCTCGCCTCTCTCGCTTCTCTCGCTCTCCTCCTCTCTTCGTCCGCCTCGGCAATCGCCTCATCAATCCTGCGTTCCTCCTCCTCCAATCTCGCTACTTCTTCCGGCGACATCCCAGGTTCGCTCAAAAACGGCGCTTGTAATGTCCCCTTATACACTTTCGGAACCTCTAGAGTCATCCGACTTTCATTTCCCCCCACATTCACCGTTCCCTGCCCTGCCCCATCAATACCATCAGTGTAAGGTTCCTGATCAAAAATGCTCCTCTCTCCAATTCTTTCTCGACTTATTTCGCGACTTAGTTCTCTGGTGTTACCACCAACAGCAACTTCGTTTACAGGGGACACCGGACGCGAAACCTCAGATGCCATACTAACTGCTCGATTCTCTATCCCATTCCCATCACTCCGCAACGTATTAGCAGCCTGACTCCGCTGCGGATTAATCGGCACGAGTGTATTTGCCGTAAATGCACTTCCAGGTGCAGGCAAATCCGCAGTTGAATTAGCTTCATGATCGTATCTCCCGCCAACACCCACACCGGCACCACGAGATGTAAGAGGAGTATTTGTATCGGTGCGATCGGTTAGACCAAGTTTTTCGGCGACAAATAGTTCGCGAGAATCGTTATTCTGTAGGGAAGAAGAGAGAAGGGGGTTTTCGGGGGTGCGGGAGGAATTTGGAGGGGGATTCCTGCGTCGGTACCGCAGCAGGAGGAGGATTGCTAGGATGATTAGGAAGGCGAGGATTATGGCGCCAAGGGCAATGCCAACTTTCGCACCTAGTGAGAGTCTGGAGGAGTGGGGAGAGGAGGATGTATCAGATGTATTTGCTGCACCTGTAGCTGTAGCTGTTGGTGTTATGTCAGGCGTAGTTACTGTTGCTGCCCAGCTGGTTGAGACAGGTGAATCAGAGGCCGTCGTGGAGGGTGGAAGTACTGTCCCCCCTGAAGGCAAAAGAATTGCGGTGCTAGCTGTGATAGAAAGCGTGGCTGTCGGTGGTATGTAGCCTTCAATCGATGATATAAATGAGGCTGCGAAAGCGGAGGCGGATGCTGCTTCGAATGATAGCTGGGCTGGGTCATCTCTCTTCTGGTTGGGCAATGAGGCGGGTTCATATGATATATGGAAATATGGACTATAAGACTCGCAAGTGAAGAAGTTTGCCGTGAAGTTGACGAATTGATTAGTGAAGCACAGGAAAAAGGCTGAGCCGGGTGTCGTGATTGAGGTAAGGTTTGTATTATAGAGATTGATCTCTAAATTCGCGCTTCCTTGCTCATCAGGAGTCCAAATACAGGGATGAGAGCCACAATCAACTATAGATTTTTGATTAAGACTTGCCATGTAGAGATATATTTCTTCTTAGAATCACTTACAGGTGAGAGGTATAACGTAAAATACATTAGCCGATTCCGGTGCTTGAAAATTGGTGGTATAGCACAATGTTAGGTTTGAGGATACGACTTCTGGCCCTTGACTCTCAACTTCAAAACGGGGTTTGTAGCTCTGATTCAGATGCACAATGCGATTCTGCTCAAAAAAAGACCACTCGGTCGAGTAATAGCGTATATCGTTTTGGATAATTCCCCCAGCTGCCCGAGATGTGTATATTTGAGGGGGCAATAAACGGCTCTTATTTATATTATTGCCTTCCGCGTCTCTCTCTTCGTTTTTCACCCCATTGTGTTGGTATCCCAGCACCATACTCATTAGCCCGTACCAAACCACCAAAACCCTCCATCTCTCAGTCGATATAATCATTTCCAACTTTCTCACTTCCTATATCCCGTCAAGAAATCAACCCAACATTCTCCCTCTCACTCAATCCACTTAATAATCTTCAAATAATTCACGAACACTCGTCGCATTCGTCTCATTCAAAAAAATCCCTAGATATCAAACCTCAAAATGACTCAAAAATGATCCATTCAGAAGCAAAATGTCAAAAGAGAAGAAGAAAGAAGAAGAAAAATCCTCAAGAAAGAATCCTCTCAGCCCAACGACCAGAAATGCACCAACATTTAATCAACACCCCCTACATAATCTATTACACCAAATCCTCCACCCATCATCAATTACCTCAGGATTTCAACATCCACTCGATGTAACAGAGGCGCAGTCGGCGGGTGGGTAGAGTGAGATGAGAGAATGGATGGCCATGGGGTGGCGGTTACATCCCAGCACACACGGTACGCATGCTTGTTTGTGGACTGTTTTAAGCGCCCCCTTCATTGGCTCGGTTAACATGTGAAGGATCACCAAATGTGAGGAAGGCATGTGCATATGCGCCGCTCCCTCTTTTGTTTCGATCCCTCCAGTCATTTTCCCCTGCTGTAGTACTTACTTGTTGCACACAAACTATTGGTGTGTGTGAGGTTTGTGATTTGTGTGGGATCTGGGGGCTGAGGTATGGGTTATGGGTTATGGGTTATGGGTATACGTACCGATTGGTATATTGGTATTCTGGACTTAGGTGTAACCTTGTAAGATAGATCCCATTTATCACAGCCCTTCACTCCTCCTATAAGAGTATGTTACTAATCTGCTATACAGTTTTTCGAATGGAAGCTAACAACATGTATCCATACCATGATCAAATAGTCATTATGTATCATCTCAGACAAAATGAAGATGATCTTTGAAGGTTGACATCATTGTAAGTAGTTCAATGTGATAAGATAACTACACAATTACTCTTCAATAACGAAAAGAGCCCAAGAACCATTAAAGAATTTTTTTGAAGGTGAATTGAGCTTATAATCTGGATTTGAGTTTCGAGGTTCGATTTTTGGTCAGGAAGACTCAGTAGATGAGAGCAACAATTATCTTCAATCAACATCAGTTTCAATGGATTGATCGATAAACTGTTAGATTAACTGAATAATACCATACACCCATCCAATCCCCATTGCATTCCCCTCCCACCACATACATACATGATGCAAATAAACAACACAGTAATACCATCACCGCGCTCAATGGCAATCCAAAAAACGCCAGCCTCATTGCAACCTCATAACTAATCCCAAGGATACAAAACCCACCTCTGTCATTATTCCAAATCCGTGTCAGCAAACGATGGAAGGCCTAGGTTAGGAAGGGAAAGGTAACAAGATGTTTTACTCGGAAATGAAGCGCGAGGAACTTCATCCTGTGTTGATAGATTATATCCAATCGTTCACGTAAAGCCAAGGTCGGGGTAGAAGATGTAGTTTGTAGTTTGTGATTTGTACTGTGGGATAACTAGGTTGAAGGAAATGAGGAGCAGAAGGAAAAGGAGAAGGAGAGATGTAAACGACCCTTCCCATCCTCCTATTCTAACAAGCTTCCCAAGGAAATGAATATTAATTCCTCCATTATCCACACATAGAAGTAAAACTACGACATAGCAGCATCATAAGATCACAATCACTGCACCAAGAGACACCGAAGTGATCTCGCACTTGAAACTAGTCAAATATCCCAACTAACGAGGCTCTCAAAAGTAAGAATTCCCGATACTATTATATTACATACTATAAATAAATCCAAGCCAGCATACAACCCACACAACGGCTGCAGCTACCTCGCCTAAAATTCTCGATCAACTCTAACCTCATCCTCAATCGTTGCTTGTGCCCCTCAATCAATCAAAAAAAAAAAGACGTAAGCTTACAATCTAATGCAATCCCACAAAAGGAAGGAAACCTGAACCTTTTATATCCGCATCTTTTTATACCTATCCTTACTTAGGTATGCTTACCTATCCATCCCAGACTATATACATACATACATACATACCTACACAACCCCCCAAAAAGCATCAAATACTCTACATTGCCACCCTTCCCACCTTTACCCATCAACCTCAACCTCAATCAACCCAAACCACAAAACAACCATCTAGTCTTAAACCAATACCACAAAACCATCTTCCCTTCCCTTCCCTTCCCTTTCCATCCTAAATCTCCAAACCCAAATCTCCAATCCAAAACCATCACTATTCCCCCTCCCCCTCCCCCTCCCCATTCCCAACAAACACAAAACTCCCCAACTCTCCAAACCTCCACCCACCTACCAACCATCCATCTCCACCCATCGAAAAGTATCAACACCAAAAGAGAAACACCCACAAACACATCACGCACAAATTTATAAACAAATAATCTTAATTTCCCATCAGCTAATCGCTCGCTTGCTATGCTACCATATATATATTCATCTATGCACACTCAATAAATGCACATTAAGTCTCTCTCTCTCTCTCTCTCTACGCTATGCTGTACATCCATGCCCGCCGTCTGTCCAAGAAAAATACTGCAGGAAAGAGAAAGTATACTACATATGTATATCTCTTCCACTTCACCCCACTCGCAATTACATCCACCCCATGAACCCCACGAATCCAATTATGCAAAAGTCATCTCAATTTCCTTCTCACCTCCACCCCCAAATTCATCATCGTCATCGTCCGCCCAAGCATTCTTCTCCATCGCATATCCCATTCCAGCGCCTAACCCCAATCCTAACCCCACTGGTAACGTATTCACCGACTTGAATTCCGGTCTTCCGCTTCCACTTCCATCCAACCCTCCACCTCCACCATAAGAAGTACTACTACCACCACCCACTTCATGCCCCAAAGAATGAAAACTCGAATGACCCCTCTCCGGCAACTTCGTGCTGCTCACATTTGCCGAATGCGGCGGGGAATGATACGCCGTATCAAACGTCATCTCTAGTTCCTCCTCGGGTTCTTGCATCATGTATGGGGAGTGGAGATCCTGTCTCGAATTAGAATTCGAGTAGGAATATGTCGAACCTGATCCAAACCCTCCATTTGAAGGACGAGGGGAATGGGCGGGTGAACGATAATCATAAGCTTTTAGTGTGTTACTGGCATCGTCGCTTTTTGTCGGTCGGAGGGAAGTGCGTGGACTGTTGGAGGATGAGCCGAGGCTGAGCTTTATGGGTGGTAGTGTAGATTTGAGTTCTTTAACTTCTATGCGCTCGCCACTATCACTATTGGCAGCAACTCCGCCGGCAACTTCTGCACGTATAGCATCGACATCAAAAAGGACCCCATGATTATTCCCCTGTCCATCTTCTGTCCCAGATCGGCTCGAGTCGTAACTTAACTCGTTCTTTGAACTCTCTTCATACGTTTCCCATTCTTTACGTTCGAGGGCCGATTTCTTTTTGCGACCAAAGAAACTAAATCTACCCTTCCCTTCTCTCTCCTTTTTCTCAAATTCCTTTCTGGCTTCTTCAATTTCATTGATAAGTTCTCTCTGTCTCTCGGCGTGGTTTTCGGGGTCTGGATCTTCAATTTCGGTAAATTCATCACTCTCAACCTCCCAACCCACCTCTCGAAGAAGTTTGGGCATAGCCGTACGATATGCCATATGTCCCGGGACCAGATCAGTGACGTCCACGTTTTCTATACCTGGTACATTATCTACGGGCGCAAGTCCTGCTACACGTCTAATTCCACCGCTTGTAAGACGGAAGAGATAACCTAGAATCCAATCATTCCTTGCATATCCGTTGACAAATCTACCAGCTACAACGGATTTAGCTTTCAGATAATCCTCCTGGTTCACCACAATAGGTGAACCAAAAAGGTAAACATTCTGAACCAGTCCGTAGGCACCTTTTCTAGCGAGCTCTTTTAGACATGAGAAGATGACTCGAGAGCCAAGGGAATATCCTACGAAAGTGATTGGCCTGGTACCAAGGTTACGATCAATAAGTGAGTCGGCAAGAATGAGTCCTGCAGCATTTGCCCGATCAAGGGAAACCGTCCAGGGGTTATCGATAAGATATGAAAGTTTAGTCAAAACAACTGGCAATTGTAAAGCAGCCATCAAACCAATGAGGATGGTGCTTCCAAGGACTTGTTGAAGACCCTGAGTTAAAGCCTATATGGTATTAATATGTGTAGCATGATCCGAGACAATTCAACTTACCTCAGTTGCTAAAATATTAATGGTATCTCCCATACTTGTAAGCATTTCCGGTTCCCAAAGGACTGAGTAAATGTCCCCCATAATTGGATCAACAGTACTGTATGGCAAGCGTACATCATCAACTTTACCTGTCATCCATCCCGAGACTGTAATGATCAAATTAACCCGCTTATTGTTGTGCAGTGGTCTGTATTCGAAGGTTTTGACTGCACCAGTTCTACGATTTGCAGCTTTGATTGCAATAAAACCACCTGAAGTTGCGGCACCTGTTGTGATGATAGCAGCACCTGCAGAACCAGCAAGAAACCCACTAGTACCTGCCACACCAATGGTCGTGAAACCAGCAGCGAGACCCGCCCCAATAACAGGTGCTAAGAGACCTGCGGAAAGTCCAATAACTAGACTTCCACCGACCGTAGCAAGACCCATCATCAAGTATCTTTTCTTGAGAGCCATCTTTCTTCTGTTCTCTTTGTGGTCATCCTCGTTCCAGTTTTCCTTCTCGGCGGCTTGTTGCATCTCTAAAGCATCTGTCACTCGTTTTTCAAAACGACAAATCTCCAACCAAGAAACTTCCATGTTTTCGCCCACCTTCTCTAATAACGTTCTGGATCGTGCATCATAAACTGAGTCTGCGATCAAAGTCAAGAATAAGTCACAAAGCACGGTCCACCGAAGATCGATGTCAATATTCTTAGTAGTAGGAAGTTGTGAAGGAGTTCTGACTTCAGGTAGATCTTCGCCTTCATGTTCTTCGTATGGTGGAGGTACTGAAGCCGATTCTTCTTCGTCGTATCGTCGAGGTGATTGTGGCAATCGTGGAGACTGTATGGAATCTCGCGGTAACCGTGGAGATGATATTGATTCCCTGGGACTTCTACTCGAGGCAATCGAATTTTTGCTTGAATGGGCTTTCTCAGCCATAGGATTCTTTACTCGTGCATTCTGCATGAGAGTCCCTGTCAAATCAGAAGGAACTACGCCATGTTCAGACAATTGTTCAATCATGATCTGTTCATCTGTGCTAATTTCCATATGCGCATATAGCCGCACCATCATTTTTTGAGTCCACATCTTCATAGCCTCCGCTGACACCTGCAACTCTTTCTTGTTTCCCTTTTTGGCTGCTACCAATAACTCCTGTTGTTCAAGCATTTTAGAAAGTATAAGTCGAGTCATGCCAACATATGCAATTCTTTGACCTTCAGTCAACAGATCCTTGGTAGCTTGCATCTGAGAAAGTGCATCTCGCTGCTCCTCATCTTCCGCTTCTCCAGCCCCAGTCCCGTTTACATCCTTGAAAAGATATTGCGTGTTCTCGTCCAAGCTTGTCGCAGATTGAGCATCTTCATCTAGTTGAACTCGGGTATATCCTCTACCGGCGCCACCCAATCCTGCATAGGCATCTGGCTCATCATCAGATTCATGCGCCTCCCTTGCAATCAACCTGTTATCATCATCGTAAATATCGTACGGGGCGTAAGCTGGCATTGTTTGCCATTCATCTTCTTCTTGCGGCGGACTCTTGGGATCAGGCACAGTGGTATGTTGATGCGACCATTCTGATATTCCCTGGTTTGGATCCATCCGACTGCGTCTGTTATCTGCCGTGGAAACCGCATTCCTATTGTCGTTGCCACTGCTATTTTCGAAGTCTTCTTTGAATTTCGATGCTCTCGCAGGTTTCGCAGGTTCCGAGGGCCCCGCCAGATCTCCTTGACTCGCAGGATCGACTTCTTTGATTGTTTCTTGAGGGGTCGGATGGCCATGAACTGGCAATTCATTATTCCGAGTTGTCTCGTGAGGTTCTTGAGGCTCTGGATTCGGTCTTATAGGCAATGGCGTCGTTCGGGCCTCCTTAGACTCCCCATCCTCATCCGATTCAATACTCTTTGTATCATTTGTCGTCTCTGAATTTCCCTTAGCAACATCCGCATTCTTCGTTCCATTCTCGGCATTCTCGATATCCCGATCCTCTAGGACATTCAACTTATCCTCCGATTCAGCGCTCTCCGCATCTTCGTATGTTACAGGTTCTTGAATAACCACTTTCTTGAGGGGCAATCCAAAATCATCAAGTTCTGCAGGTCCATTTTGAACAGCTGTACCCGGTCCCACACTGCCATTTTCCTTAGCATTTGTGGTGGTCTCAACACTCTGTGGCATATTGTTTCTAGCACTTCGACCACCACCTTGACTCACAGGGTAGGTGGTGTCTCTAACAGATAAATCATCTAATATCACTTGGACATTGATAGGTTGTTATACATTAAATGTGTTTCCGCGCAAATCCATCGATTCTGAAGCATGAAGGTGTTCCGACGTAGATGCTCTGTGCTTTGTACGGAGTATGGATTTCGCATACAAGCCAGTTGACAAGGATTGTGGTAATGACACCAAGGTGCACAAGTGAGATTAGGAAACGATTGGTGCGTGCTTGTATTGGTAAACAGGAGTAAGTAGTAATGATTCAAGGGGTTGATGGGTTGATGGGTTGATGGGTAAGAGTAGTGAAGATTAATGAATAGTCATAAGGAAATAAAACTACCTACAAAGTACGGACTAGGTACACTTGATTAAATAGATTCGATTTGTGCTTAAATATACTCGTACTATTTCGGGATGATCACTTTCTTTGTTCTTGCTGTAGTCGTAACCTTAATTCAGGGGGTCGGGACAAATGATCAATAACGCCCGGTTCTTTGTCGACTTCATCATCAATCCATCATACAGCCATAATAATCATATAGCTAAACTTCAATTATTTGGGTATCATTCTACAATTGTGATTAAACTTATGTACCTTTTTGCTCGCTATTCCCACTTAGATCAATCTGCTTCATCCATTTTTTCGCTGGTTGCTGTCGTCTCCCCATGCCCTCCATCTTCTACCTTTTTCTTCGAGTGTAGACGTTTTCGTTTTCGTTTGACAGGTTCCGAACCATCCGCTCCCGTACCATTGGCGTCAGCCTTAGTTGGCGCATCAGGTTTTGTATTATCCACATCGATCTTCTTTTTCTTCTTCATTGCTAATGGGTTGGGTCCTTTGGGCCCTGGAGCATTCTTCTTCTTTTTGGCAGCACCTTCTTGTGCACCCATATCTTTCCTTGCCGATTCTTCGTTGTCATCTTCATCGCCTTCATTTCTCTTTCTCTTAAGACTTCCTGAAGCCCTTGCTGACTTTATGCCTTGGCGGAATTTCGACCTCTCTTCTCTATCCCTCACCTCCGTAGATGTCCCTGCCATAGGTTCCATAATCATAACACTTCGATTGATATAAACCAAAGGCACACCCTGGATCGCCCTCATAGCTTTTCTGACTTCTATATCTTGACTTGCCACCACATATCTATGCTTATTGGTCCCATTGCCTTTACCATCAACGACTGCTTTGATGCACTCTGTTGCGGAGAGAGGTTCGGGATAATCTTCTGGGAGGTGACCACAACGGCGTCGCTCGTACGTTTTAGCCTTATCGATGAGATACGATACTCCAGGTTCTGATGAAGCAGCATATAAGTGGCGCATCGAACATTGCGTGATCACTAAAACATGACATTAATTGATGCGACCAGACATAAAGGTAGACGAAACGTACTTGGCTTCACTTGCCCATGAAGCGTTCTCTCCAGACCACCTACCAAGTCCATCTTGAATCTGTCGGCATCTCTAATGATTTCCGCGTCAACTATCAAGGGGAAGAGTTAGTTATTGGACACGAGCAATGGTAGCTATGGGCAAAATTGGAGAGCTCACGAAGGACTTGATATGCCTCACGAAAACCAAAGCTCATGCCATATTGCTGCATGAGCTTTTTGTACTGCTTTGCTCTTTTTCCTCGCATATTTGCAAATGTGATAAGATGATTTAAAAAGTCGATTGATCCAATGTTTATAATTGTAAAGGATGTGATGGGATGAAGATTGATATTTTTTTTATCGGGTCCAAACCAAAAAATTTAAAGTTACAGTAGCCGATAAGGATTGTTTATCGTTAACAAGGGTCTTTAGGCTCAATGAGGTTATCAAAGTATGCGATCATACTACTGCCCAGCAAGTCTAGAGCCAAAGGATAGGAGTCTAGCGAGTACTTTCAATATTTCTACTTGACATTGTGTATTAATACCTAGGTATCCTAAAATCATCTATATGCTGCCCAAAAATGATCCCCACTATATAGATAGTCTTCCCGCCTTGGGCTGGCCGTATCCTATACGACTCCTGCTTCGTGCTCTGCCCACCTGCTATGACGATTCCTATCCTTCGTGGAGCGTGTACTGAAAATCCATCCTTCTCCTATTCTCATCCTGCTTTGCAAAATCATTGTCTCCATGAGCGTCTTGACGCGGGTAGCTGTTCTTGTGCATCTAGTCATTTCCAGTTCCGAGGCATATCTTACATGCCTTCAGGAACCCATTACAGCTACTTCATCCGTTGCTGCGTTTACAAAGAGCTGCAACAACACTTATATCATCTAGTTTACCTAACATTCGATTAGTAAGCAACATAGTCGCTAAATCTCGTTGACTTACCTCCTTCCATGGCAAGCCCCTCCTCAACAGCATGCTCCATAAAGGGGCTCTCTGCGAAGGGATCTTGAGCGATGATTTTTGCGGCTTTCATGAGCTCATCGGCTACGAATTTCATACCACCTCCAGCACCGCCTTGTCGATCCCCATTACTTAGACCACCCTCGCCTTGTTCCCACTTGCGAATACTGCTCACAACACTTTCAATTATTTCATGCTCCCATAGATTGTCAATTACGCCATCAGACATAGCAAGAACAACGTCATCTTCCTCAATCTCAACCTTGTCCATAACAGCAGTATTAACGGGGGTATCGGGGCTGTTTGTACCAAGTTGTCGAGGACAGTCAAACCAATGCCATTGCTCTGTAGTTTTGAATATACGTTCCTCATGCTTCGGTCTTATAACCAGTACTTGTGAATCGCCAATGTTCGTTACATATAAGAGAGGGATGGCAGGTGCCGCAGGATTTGAATCATCTTTTTTATAATGCAGTTGCGCTCCGGTAACTGTCGTTGTCCCCAACCATTTATTCGGACTTGCTGTAGCTTGCACAGTTTTCTCGTATGCCTTTTGCAGATAACCGATGGGGTTCGGCTCGAAGTATTGGCCTGCCGGTCGGGATCTTCTCGTGTCATTCTCTACTTCCAAAGCCCAAAAGTGCAATATTAGCCTCGACCATAAACTGGCATTAAGTTAGTCCCAAGAAGTGAATGATGACATCAGAAAGAAAGGCACAAACCCCGCATGGCCGCCTTCTCTTGTTGACCAGGCACCGACTCCATCATTCGCACCAATGAAGTTTTCACTTGAGTAAACAGCATCATCACCATTTGTATACCCTCTAATTACTTCGCCATTGACAGACAGTCTTCTATCGCGACTCCTATGATGAGTACTCAGGGGATCAGAGAAGGATCCTGATGGGGGTGATAGGAATGGAGGAGGGAAAGGTCGTGGCTGCCTCTTAGCAAACAATGCAAGTCCAGTTTCAAATTTGAAAGGGGGCGTTTCTTTCCGAAATGATGGTGTTTCGACATCCGCAATCGTTGAAAATGCCAATTCAGGGTGCCATCTTGGAGAACTATGTATAAGAGTACGACGAGATTTTATAGCTTGCGCAAGTTGTGTTCGATAGAGCAACCTCCTCATCCCAGCGTCGTGATAAATGTGCAGAAGTAAAGAAAACTACCTCGTGATCAATTTCATGAAGGATTTTGGGATTGAAAATCGACAGCCGCCTTGGAGGTACTAGGTAATAAAATTGTGCTTTAGGCGATAAGAACCTTCATCAATCCACCAACACCTCAGCGATAACGGATCAGGCACCATGCACGTGATCAAGCGTATAAATTTAGATTTAGATTTCCATACTATCCTATCCTAGGGCTGAATGAGGTTGTGGATAAAATGATAATGTGGAGAGCAAATTCTTCCAAGGTTTATACCTACAGTCCTGTACAGTAGGACCCTTTTTTTCCCTTTTCGGAATGGTCACAGGTCACGACCAATCGCTTTCGTGAGAAGTGGTATTCATTGATTATATTGGTAGTACATTGATGCAAACTTACGTGCCTTACATACCTGATATTGAGATGATGGATGGGATCTGCATTCCTAGTACGTACTTGACTTTACCTGCATCAAGTCGTATCGTATCGTACGTATCGTATCGTATCGTATCGTATGGTAATGTGTGATAATGTAAACGTTAAGGCTATCACGGGCCACGGCTGTCCATAGAACATAATCTTGCATAGGTATCCGGAGAATTCGGTTAACGGTGCGCTTTGCCTCGACCTGCGCTGTCAATGCAAAGAAAATGATCACCACAGGCATCTTTTGTATATGTGCTCGGATAAGGTGCAGCAGTACTCGGTAGAGGTTAGGGTATCGGTACCTTGAGGAAGAAATATCTCAAACTCGTATACCAGTACGTATTGTATCTGGGAGCTTGGTATTGATTCAAGATAGTTTGAGAGTTTGAGAGTTTGAGAGTTTGAGAGTTTGATAGCTTGATAGTTATCATGTTTCATACGATAGCAAAAATATCGGATATATTGGCAGTCTCTTATGTAATGATAGGTAGTTCTAGTTCTCGGGACCTCGATAGAAAGTAAACTTAAATCTTTTGAGTCTTGACCCATTCCATAGTCCCAATCACACAACGAATCCGATATCCGATAAACGAAGCTGACTGCTGAGACTTGCTGAGAGAGTCGCCTGCATAGTTTAAATGACAGGTTGAGGAGAACCAATAAAACAATACTCGGCGTTAAAAGATCTCCAGCTCGTATTGTTCCTTTCATCTCGGGGGCATTGCTGGAATTTTCAAGCTTGCCATGAAATGCTGTTGACCCATCTTACCTACCTAACCCACCATCGTGTCAACAATTATCTTCAACCTTTTGCCCAGCGCTTGTTGAGAGTTGAGAGTTGAGAGTTGAGAGTTGAGAGTTGAGAGTTGAGAGTTGAGAGTTGAGAGTTGAGAGTTGAGAGTTGAGAGTTGAGAGTTGGGAGTTGGGAGTTGAGCGTCGAGACTTGAGACATGAGACATGAGACATGAGACATCAGACATCAGACTGGAGTATTAGGAGAAGTGGTATAACTGTTGAGGCTTTGGAGAGAGTTTTATGGACTTGCAACGGGAAAACTTCCCCGCGAACAAGCATTAAGCTCACGCTATTATTGTGAAAATGACGCGTACATACAAGTAGTGGTAATCAGCCAAGGCGGATTATCCTCAACAGAGATAGATATATTCTCTTGGTGTGAGAGTACGGGAGGCGGTCCTCCTGAGTCCTGAGGGATTGGAGTAGACACGTTTTGAAAGAGAAAATTCTAATGTAGTTAACACGGCACATACTTCCTCTCTTCATATATCTTGTCAAGAGGAGTTGGTCAATCTAGAGTCTTGAAAATGGGCGGAGTAAATGATGAAGGTTCTTGGCCATGCAACCATTATTTGAATAATATGTAGCTAGGCCCTGTATGTACATGTACATATACATACTTCGTACATAATTGTTGCAGCTTGGTTGACAGAGAGAGCCCACGATGGACAATATCAGTTATTCCAGCCGGTAGTTCCGCTCTGAGACCCGAGACCTCGTAAATAATTGATCATTTCTTATGATGCAAACGAATCAAATGGATGGATGATGGATGATGGATGATGGATACCTTTTCTCAAAACATGCTCCTCCTCCGCAATGACAATGACAATAACAATAATGCCGTACTGTACCCCAAAAGCTCAATCGGATGAGGAAATAGTGAAATCATTGAATAAATCATCAAAACGATTGCTTATTGGCCGAAAGATTCCATGTCATCATTATCAGTCTTTTGCAAATACACCCGATACAGCCATTACATTATTTATTCCCTCAACCTTCTTGATTCTTATGATGATGAATGATTGCAGGTGTTGTGAAAGTTTCCTCCCGAGGCTGTTTATCTATCTATCTTTTGCCTACTCGGTACTCCGTATACCTACCTCCCTCTCTCACCATTGACGTAGACCTGACCATTAACGATGTCTGCCTCTCATTTCATCTCATCTCATCACATCATTTCCATCATTTCCATCATTTCTCTTGTCCAATAGTGAAAACCTTAAATCTTCAATCCCTTGAGCTCTTTTCGATCGCAAGCTTTCTTATATAACCTACCGAAGGAACCTTCTTTCTCTGTTCAATCTAAAAATCCATATTTCTTCCTTTTATTTCTCTCTTTTCTATTTTGAGAGAATCGGTGCGGTCCACCTACAGTAGTCCTACAGTAGTCCGACATCCCGCCACTTACCTTTCTTTCTTCTTCTTCTTCCCTGGTCTTACAAAAGTGACGTCCCCAGATCAGCCGTCGTCAACTTATCAAGGTCGTCTGGCCCAAAAAACAAAGAGCCAAGAAACAGTGATTACATTGGCATATTGGCATATTGGCAGTTGGTACCTCTACCTCTACCTCTACCTCTACCTCTACCTACCTACCTACTGCCTCCACTATCCATACACATAGATTATTATCTTAATAATACGGTCACTCTTTTTCCCTATTATTCATCATTCCTCAACGATATTAACAAAACACTTCATAATCAATTTCACATTCTTTTTGTTTATTCATTGTTGATTGTTGATTGTTGGTTTGCGTTCAATTCGATCTATTCAATCTATTCAATCTACTCAATCTATTCAATCTATTCAATCCATTCTATCCATCTGCGGTGTGCTGTTTGCAGCTTGTCTACGGAACACTTACCCACTGGGTTATGGGGTATAGAGAACATTGTTCTATGGTATAATCGACAACCCGACAAAGGAATCACAAAACACTTAGATTTGTATATGTCATAACTTAACTAGAACACTTCAAAGGTTCATCCGGATTTCACGGACCTGCCGCTTCATTGATATCGCTCTCGAATTGTTATCATTCGAAGTAAATTCAAATCCTTCAAAATGGGTCGAAATCGAGGTATGTTGGAATGCGCCACCATATCTACAAGAGAAACCATACTAAATAGCTCCTTCCCTAGTTATGTCGTTTATGTCCCAATTCAGGGACCGAGACTCTAGCAGCCCTACTCGAACCCCTCTGTCTTCAGGTCGAGCACGAAGTCGAACAGAATCCTACACGAAACCTGTGTCTCAAGAGAAAGGAAAGTCTCAAGATACGGGAAAGGAGCCGTTTCCAACTTCAAGTTTCCAAATGCCCTCACATCAAGAGTACCCTTCCAGCGAGACGCGCGACTCTTCTCAACCTATCCGAACCAGAGAGCGCGCTTCGTCCAAACCTACGTCTATGGTAACCCCTCAGCCTCCGCTGATGGATGTAAATCAAGATACATTGCCAGAACTACAACCAATCTTCACATTTCTGAATAGTCACAGCAACAAGTTATATATGGAAGGATACTTTTTGAAATTGGATGACCAAAACATAAGTGTGTACTCTATTTTACCTTGGAAGCACGTAACAATCTGACATTGTGTAGATGGCAAAGCCAATGCCGATCGAACCTGGACGGAATGTTTTGCACAGCTTGTGGGAACCATCCTCTCCTTGTGGGATGCGGCAGAATTAGATGCCGCGGGACAAGATGGAGAAGTCCTTCCAAAATTTATCAATCTTACGGATGCCTCGATCAAAATGGTTGCTATAAACTCTTCTGAATTGACATGGTTCTGTCCACTGATAGCATACAGATTGAATCCCTTCCTACTAGGTCACCTACCGAAGCGCCTCTGCAAAACGTTCTTAGTGTATCGACAGCTGGTAAGAACCGATACTTACTACACTTCAATTCGCATCACTCATTGGTCCAATGGACCGCCGGTATTCGTCTTTCTATGTATGAACACGTAACATTACAAGAAGCTTATACGGGTGCCCTCATTGCTGGCAAAGGCAAATTACTGAATAACATCAAACCCATCATGGAGCGCTCAAAACTTCAGACCGCAGATTGGGCTCGTGTAAGATTCGGAGCTGGAACACCTTGGAGACGATGTTGGTGTGTAATTACCCCCCCAGATGAAAAGGCGTTCCAGAGGGTGCAGAAGCAGTCACAGAAGAAGAGGTCGGCATATGATCGTTCCCGACCACCTATATTGAAGGGCGACATCAAGTTCTACGACTCAAAGAAGACGAGAAAAGTTAGACCAATTGCCACGATTACCGATGCCTATTCTGCGTTTGCTATCTATCCTCAATCTAAGCCACTCATAGATTCCTCCACTTTGGTCAAAGTAGAGGGGTCCATTACAATTCACTCAAACCCCCCCTTGACCTCTGAAGGATTTGTCTTCGTCATGCCCGAAGTACATCCAGCCGTCAGTGGATTTGAAATGATGCTCCGATGGCTCTTTCCAGTCTATGATACGTTTGGTCTATACGGGCGTCCTGGTCGGTTGATTGCAGAAACGAATGATACTAGGAGTTTGATGTTTGCAATGCCAGAACACCGAAGATATGGGTATCTGGAAACTCTCGATGTTTCCAGTCTCATTTCGGAGCAAGGCAGCGCCAATTGGCTGGAATCTGAATGGAGAAGAAGAATGAAAGATTTGACAGCCAAGCGAATGGTGACCCTCAAGAATAACAGCCAAAGAAATAGCCAGTTTGGTAGCAGAAGAAGTCGCAACAGTATGGGCAATCCCCGAACTCGCCTCCAGTTCGATGACGCGTCGTCAGTTAGATCATCACCATCCATCCAGTTTGGTCGGGGTACGTCAGATGTTAACTCTGGAGCTCTCCCCCGAATTGACTCAGCTCCCCCAGGTGCCATAGCATTTCAGCAACCAAAGTCTTCAGGGGTGGCCCACCACAGGTCAATATCAGAAACTCAACCGCCAAGCCGTCAAGAAAATCAAAGTCCTTCAGTCTTTGATGGGGCTTATGATCAGGCTCCTGCCCCATTCCTTCACACTCTTGGTGATCCGATTTCACATGACAGTTCAGGCTTGAAACATGCACAAGATGTTGCCGACTCACCCGAGCGTCTCAGTTCAGAAGATGAGCAGGCGGCCAGCGCTATCCCGGTTCGTGAACTACAAGATTTACAAACTGTCACAATTCCAGAACCTGTTGCTGCACCACCAGCTTTCAAGCATGCACCCGGAGCAAAACCTCCTGGCAAACCTTTACAATCACCAGATATACGCAAAGCGAATAATCGCATGTCTACGGCAACACTATCTCAATTAACCGGCGCTGCCGGTGCTGCAGCTAGCTATCAGCAAGGTCAAGAAAGGCGAGGAATGAATGCTCAGAAGCATGATAGAATAGAGGAGGATGAAGATCAAGGTAGAGGGGTACTGTCAGATGTCACCAGAAATCACCATATGCCTGCTAACCAAAACGTCATTAATGAAGGCATGGTAGCAACCTACACAGCTCGTAACGAACAAGAGTCGACTATTCCCTCGAACCGCAGCCATATACCTTATCAAAGTCAAGATTATCAGTTTCGCAACCCAAATTTTAATTCAAAATCACAATCCAATTTTTCAAACGACATACCCCCACAAATTCATCCAACAGATCAAAGCTCTCGTCTGCAGACGAGCCAAAGCATTTCAAGAAAACCACTTCCTCCAAAACGCGAGAACCAGCAAATCGACACTTCCTCGCGACCTCCTTCTAGTTCTGGGAGCTTGACCCAGCATATTCTCGACCAAGGCGCTTTCGACTTGATATTACCTAGAGCCGATGATTTTAAGCTTCCACAGATGCAGAGACACAACAGTGATTTGGGAAGTATCTATGACGACGCTGCATCGACCGACACTCCAGATTATGCGAGTACCAAGCAGTCTGTACGATCTGTGCGCACGCAAAAGTCCGTCGAAAAGCCCCGAGCAGGTAGGAAGAAGATAATCGGCAATGTTGAAGTCGGGCAACCACTTTACGGTGATGAAAACACCTTGTCAAAGGAGCTCAATATTGACTTTGGCCCTACCTTTGACCTAAACCGTGCGCCTGGTTCAGATTCTCCCATTCCTAGCCCCAAGAAGAACCAACTCAACAACACCAATTCTGAAAAGCGTCCAAGTCATGACAGATCTCCTAGCGGCAATGTGCTCGCTTGGCAACCCGGCATGAGTGCAACTGCTGCCAATAATACATTTGGTCGGCAACAAGGTCTGACTCCCGAAGAGTTTGTTCAGCAGCGTTCCATAGCTGCTGCTAACACACCACAATACATACATCAACGTCAACCTTCTGGCAACATTTTACATACAAACTCTCCTACCCCAGCACGCCCTTCGCCTTCTCCTACCCCAGCACGCCCTTCGCCTTCTCCTACCCCAGCACGCCCCGCGCCTTCTCCTACGCCAGGTCAAGCTTCCAAGCGGTCCAGTCCAGCGCATTGATAGGCCAGCATTCACGTCATAGTTCGGCGGATTTGCTGAATTCAAATGAAGGCCATGGTCAGCCTCGCCATTCTCGACAAAACTCAACTGATTTGTTGAACTCTGGCGAGGGATATGGTCAACAGAAGCAACAGAAGCATGCACGCCACAGTTCAGCTGATCTCTTGCGCCCAAGCTCAAGAGGTGCGGCGAGAGCTTTGGGTCCATCTGGTAATGGCGTCATTAAAACAAATCTCTCTGCTCGAGAACAAGCATATGTTGCAAAAATGACTGGTGGACCTCTAATTGCTATGGCTAAAAATAATAATCAAGATAGTGTCGTGTCAACTGGTCTCGTTGGGGCTATTGATTCACGCGAGAAAGAAAAGCAACATGTCAAGCAAGGAATCAACTCTCATTCGGTACAGCATGCAATTGCACTTCGTCAACAACAACTTGCTCAACAGCAACAGCAGCAGCAGCAACAACAACAACAACAACAACAAACAACAACAACAACAACAACAACAACAACAACAACAACAACAACAACAACAACAACAACAACAACAACAACAACAACAACAACAACAAGCTGAGCAGAACCGTCTTCAAGCACAGCTAGCAGAGCAGAATCGCCTCCAGGCACAACAAGCAGAAAAAACTCGCCGCCGCCAGTCACAATATGCTAATACCAACTTTTCACCATCGCAGTTTGCAGTACCAAGTAAAAGAGGTTCGTGGATGGGGCCAAATGCAAACGCCTTTCCTCAATCTGGGGGATGGACAACACATGGGCACACACCGGGACAATTTCCCCCAAACTTGGCGCACTCGCCTGGACAATATCAGCCAACTTTAGCACCCTCATCTGGATATCAAGGAACTCCTCAACAATACTCTCAACAACAGCAATACTTTCCTCAATATCCACCAACGCAAGGAGGTCAGAGGAACTCTGGATACTACGGATAAAATAGACATTAGACTTGATGGCATTCCTTGGTGTTTTCTCATATAATTCTTTTAACGAATTGGAATAAAAGATTTTCATTTTGAATCGATACAATTTTCTGTTTGTAAATTTTTTGGTCTTACTTTTCTTTCGGTCCTTGTTCACCATAGCGGGAGTATGGCGCAAGGGGTTTCACGGTTTGAGAGAGGGCGGCTTTTCTTCTCGCGTTCGGGGAAATGGGTGGGAAGACTACGCCTAGACACGGCATATTCTCTTTATTTTTCTTTTGTAAGTCCAATTAGATTGGAGGCTGGATGGATGTATGCAGATGGAGTACAGCGAACAGATAAGATATCTCAAACCTACCCGCTTAAAAGGGAACCAGTTCAGGAAAAAAGTACTTGAATAGATTGAATGTATAATTAGGAGGAAATTGTTAACATTTTACTTCGAAAGGGTGCATCGAGAAACACTATGACCCTTTGAGCTACCGAAAGTAACCGGACCTGGCGTGCATATGCCTGAAATTTCTGAAATCAACATCTTCGGCAGCCTGTTACATGCGGTTTGGTATTTGAACCAACTCCCTCCCCTTTGACTTTGCACACGGAGCGTTTGAAGCTTGTCATATAGAGCTTCACAGCACTCAATGACTATCTGACCTAAAGCTCTGAAATCCACACCGTCCGTTTTTCCTTATTTGGGAGACTATATATAGTGTACGTCTACACTAAGTTCAGCATCATATACAAGCATCCTGTATGTCAATATACCGAAACACTCCTACTGCAACCATCATGACAGAATATTCTCATATCTGACGCGGTGATTTTACTCGAAATCGAAGAAAGACTTCAGAGCTGCAAGAGAGAGACATCATACTATCAATAGAGTACTGCCCTTCACTCCTCGTCACCAACAAGCATAGAATAGTTTCCCCCTCCCTGTCTCTCGTTGTCGAGTTCTTCGTTCTTGATTTCTTTTGGCTTTTGTATGGCATATTATCGTTGGCATTTTTGATGAGCAATGTGTGTGAGTGAGATGTGAAGATTAATCCAAGATGTACATGCCGCATTGGAAATATGAAATCCGAATCATCTACTCTCTCGTTCGAATGTGTTTGTTCTCGTTCTTGTATGGTATTAATTAATGCTGGTTGGTACTGCAGTATTAGAGTTGAAGTCTGTATGCTGCTACCTATGACTAAGTTACAATTGTAGAATGGATCTTTTTTTACATGGTTGGTGCTTATGATTAAAAGTCTGGCGACGGAACTGGAAGGAATTCAATATGAAATCTGCATGCGTCTTTTGAAGTGAGTTGTGTGTGGGTTCTGTAGTATCGATATCTTTTTGGATGAGAAAGTATTGGCCTGGGTGATGTTTTGGTTGATAATACGATGGTTACTGTTGAGAGGGGGGTCAGGGGTGGATATTTCTATCTCCATCGCTATTTCAATAGGGGATATGTATACTTCGCTACCTATGTATTGTATCCCGGACGTGATATCGTGTAGGCCATGTCGCAGTCTCTGATATGATGGATTCTGTCCTTTGTGCTCGAATGGGTATACCTATTCTTTTTGGTAGAAGAAAGAATGGATCATGGATATTCTCCCAATGTCTGCTTTAGGGCTTTTGCACAAGATTTATATTGGAGACTGGGTCATGTTGAGTTATTTGGCGTTGAAATCGATTGCGTTGCGCTGGTTTGGTGGGAATAGGGGGTTGGGGTGTTTTTGGCTAATGTTGGTGTGTTTGATGATGAGTATGGTGATAGTATGAGTATGAGTGTAAATGTACCGCTGTGTCTGATGTGCTAAATATCATTTCATGCCTACTCATCAAAATCGACAAAGTTATCACGCATGATTAGCGTACTGATAAAGGACTATATAGCAGATATCGAGAGCATTGTAATTATTTCTCGTGTCTTCACTCTTATACGTAGTAGGATAACAATGTTTCTGTGGTAATTTTATTCACAGTGGGAGATGATCAATCGGCGTGGATTTGTACAGGGTAGCTATTAAGATGGGGCGTCGGTCGAAAGCAACAGAGGGTGAAATAGAGAGGCTGAAGGATGGGCGAAAAGTTGAGGATGGATGGACAAAGGGATGGGTGGGTAGCAGGGAGGGGAGAAATTGTTGGTTGGTGTTGGGAGGAGTAATGGGGCGTTTCTGTTAGGGGGGAAGATCTGGGAAGAGCGTGGGGAGATAGCATGTTAGAGGGTAAGGGTTGATTGGGATTCGGGAGAGAGGAAAGGGTTGTGGTGGTGATTATGGAGAGCTAAGGGGATCATTGGCAGGATCTCGAGCAGCAGCAACAACAACAACAACAACAACAACAACAAACAACAACAACAACAACAACAACATCATCATCATCATTCAAAAGTAGTGGGTCTAGAAGGGATGAGCCACCAGCGGAATCGGTTTTGGGATTCAGAGCACCATCATCGGCAGTAGTATCAAGAGCTTCAATGGCAACACGATCCAAATTTGACGAATTGAAGGGAGACTAAGAAACAGAAAGTGGAGTATCCCTATTGGGAATAAACGAAATGAAGAATCCCAGAATCGAAATAATAACTCCAAAGCGTCTTCAGCTCGGCATTCTGACGGTCGATACTGAACTGGGAATTATGAAACGAAAGGATCAAGAAGAGAAAGCCGTGGAACAGAATTATGGAAGGGACGTGGAAACACTTATCAATAGCCTGTCGTCTGTCCTCGAACGTCCCTCCCAGTCTGGTTGAGAGTTAGTACCAAAATGCTGACCTGCGAGCTAGCATCGTCACAAATTACGCGTGCAGGTGAAAGATATTTAATATACTTCCTTACCCCTTGCTATTCGATATAGATGGCTTAGCGTTTAATAGAGAACTAATACTAATAATGCGCATGATAGGACCGCGGAGGCAAAGAAGGCACAACAAGAGGCTTGAAATGCCAATATGAGAAAGGTCGGGGAAGAAAACACTCTTTTGTGGGAACGACGAAGTTAAGAACAAACCAAAGCAGAGCAGTGGTAAAGTGTGCAAAATGCAGAAAATTTGAGGTCAAGAAAGAAAGCACAAGAACAAGAAAAGACAGAATTAGGCGTTTTGATATTTGGGCATTTGTCATGCAGTTTCGGAGTTGGTATTGTGTCTCAGGAAATATGCACAGTTTCTCGACTTGGTGTTGCTTGATTGGATGTTGTACAATGGCTCGATTGCCTGATGAATACCCTCTACCTCGAACAATTCACCATTCCCAACACATTTCCAACAAGCACATGGGTGACTCACATGGGCTCACACGGCTTAAATTGGCGATAATGCACTGGCGGATGTTCCTCCAATAGCATGATTGCTTGGAACAATGCGCAAACTCAAAGGCGTAAAGATCTCGCAAAACGAGCTTCGCAGAAGCGGGAATCACACGAAATAAAAAATTCTACCTCGTCTCAAGCGCCCTCGGTTCCAGACTTAGAAGCGGGACGTTACGCAATCGCAGCAGCCACATCCGCATCCAGAAATGGAAGACGGAACATCTTCTTCCAGCCTTCCAATGCAGCCATTTCTATTTCCGCCAATGAGGCTTCTTCATCGAGTTCGGAAGATAGGACTTGGAGTTCCGAAATCTAGATGCAAGGCGAAATGGGGAATTAGAATGCAATGGGGTTGGGTGGTGCTCGGAATGGTGAATGCATTTCCTAAAAGATGAGATTGGTGGCTACATTTCCTTTGGTATCGCCTTCCATCACGGTGAAATATATGCATGAAATAATACTTCCGACCTTGGCATGTATGTTGTTATGGCTCCGAACCTTCAACTCACACCACTTGCTTTGTTGACTAACCCTAATTTCTCCATTCGGTCAAATGCTATGGAAGGAGTTCTTCCTGAAGACGTGCAACAAAATCCCTTCTCCCGAAACATGCCTGTATGATTTGCTATTGCCCAGCTCAATCGTTGCAGAGGTCTTCCAGGATATTAAGCATCTTTCTTTGCAGCTCCACTAAGTCTTCCTCGTCAATCACACTTTTTCCTCCCTCCGTTGGGTTCGCTCCCCTCCCGTTGGCGGTGTCACTCCTTCCAGAAACTCTAACCAACTCACTCTTTGTCCCAAAGAATGGTACCCCTAAGTTCCTCAGCTTTCCATTCATCTCCCTGACCATTTGAGTCTGGGCTTTGTAGACTTTCATATCGAATGTCTCTAACTCTCTTGCCAATTCTTCGGGGCTGGTATTTGATGCTCCACTTGATGTTGCCCCACCCACTGCTTTCCTAGATAGATGTCAATTAGTTATACCACAAATTGATCGAGGCAACGGGGTAGCTTACAACACCTCTTCTAATTTCCGCTGGCCTTCTTTCCTAGCCGCTTGCTTTTCGATAAGAGCTTCTCTTCCCCTCCACCATTGCTCTTCGTGCTCATGTTGCACTTTGATCATCTGTGTATGTGTAAGCTCAAGTGAACTTCTCTGCAGCTAGCTACTTTAGAGTAATTTAGACTGCAAAGAATTTATGTGCCCAACCTTTCGGATCTCCTGAAGTACATGATCGTGTTTAGCCACTGTTTTCATAACACACCGTAGCCCAGCACTCCAATCAATGATAGTGGCTGGATCAACAAGTTTTTGATTGTTGACGACCTGGGACGGACCAGATTGATAGTGCATGGCTGGCTGAGGCCATTGTTGCTGTTGAGTTGCCGAACCATGTGACCGGACATCTGGTGCTTGGGTTGAAATTGTCTGTGAGGCAGGTTGAGCATGCTGTTGGTCCTTGGCTTGAGAAAGACCTGCTAAGATCTTCATCACAGATGCTAAATCTGGCGTTTGGTTTTCGGACGACATCTTCACGTTATGACGAAGTTATCTGTTTGGTGTTCCTTGATGGTGAGAGGGAAGATGAAGGTCACGAATGAAAATGAGATCTATGTCATTACACTTGCAATCATTTGTATCTCGAACTTTAAAGTTAACCTCTTCCCACTCTTGGTGTTCATCAAATTAGTTGACCATGGTGGCATTGCAGGGATACGGAATGTCCCGCCGCTAAGAAATTCCACTGATCTTTGGAACATCGAAAAAATCAGTCGAGATTGAAAGCTCTATCAAAACCACAAATTTAATACTACGAAAACACAAGGACTTAAGAATACCAATTTTAATCCTCTGGTATAGAATTCAAGATGGTGCGCTCAGCAACAGATGCAACGAGATTTACATCGACGACCCCACACGCTGCCACAAAGCCAAAGACTGTATCGAGAAATCCGGGACCACCAGGAGAAACACCACAACAGAGAGTCAAGAGGTTAAGGGCTGCGGCAGATAAAGCGAGAGATGCACAAATTTCGACGTTTGACAAGTTGATTATGAGAGGAAGAGTGTGGGCAGATAAGGCGCATAGGTTTACAGCATTCACTTTAATTGGACTCACTTGTATGCTTCCCCGCACCCATTTTTGATCTCAATGGCGAATTCGATACCTTTATTCTTACTCTCAAGAATCTGGCCGCTTGAAAAACTACATATACTAATTGATTCTTTGTAGTTATTGCTGGTGGCGTCACAGTCTATGCACTGGGAGATATGATGATATACAACCGCAAAAAGCGCGCCGAATTCTTTGCCGAACAGAAGTTCAAATATGCTATGGCACTTGAGAGTGCCCAAAAGGCTGCTGCATCCGGCTCTGCAACAGAATCACAAATAGAGTTTTTGAACAGAGAAAAAGAACGGGAGGAAAAGGCGAAGTTGGCTGAAGAGGCCAAAAAGAAATCAGGACCCTGGAAGAAGAGCAAGGAATGGCTGTTCTCGGGCTTAAAGAAGGAAGAAGAGGGAGATGATGTAGGGACTAGTAAAAAGAGGTTGGGATATGAGGCACTGAGTGAAGAAGATGACAATCTTGGCGAGAGGGAAAGTGATGTTTTAAGGGCAATTGAGGACAAAAAATTGGCAATACAGGATAAGGCAAAGTCTGCGTTTGAGGCAGAAAAGGAGAGACAGAGAAAGGGCGGTCCGCTGGATAGGATAGGGACTGAAGGCGAAGAAGAGAAGCCGAAATCTGGAGGCTGGACATCATTCATGATAAGGAGGTGAGCAATTGGTATAGATGGAAGGAAAAATAAAGGAGATGAACGCTTATGTATCATATGGGTTGGTGGTGTCTTGCATTGCGCTCGGCGTCTGATTTATTCTCTCCTGTAAAATTGGAGTTCAAAATGCCTCGATTCAGTTACTTTTTCTTAATCACGTGTCAATTCACCAGTGTGTTGGAGACAATGGATTCAACTAAGCGTATGGCCCGGAATCTAATGCTTGATGGCCGAACATCAAGATCAGAGACAATGATCAGAGACATCAATCATACTTTCAGCAAAAACCGGGGCCTAGAAGATTGTCAGATTTCCATTCTTTGAACCTTGTATCGCTTGTTAGTACTAACATATAAATGAGCTAAACTTTTCTGTCTTGGAATTTTAAGGATCATACCAAATAGTAAGAACTGCGGAAATATAGTATAAGAAGCATTGATCAACTGAAGGCCAGCCAGGAGAATTGTTTTTTTAAAGTCTCGGAATAAAGAGACATTGAAAGATATTACCAGGTTTAGAAAACCCCCTTTTTGACTTCCTTAATTTATGTTTCTCGTCTAGACCCAAATACATCGCTACCATCATTCACTTCACGTTAGTTGCTGTACGGGGTATATCGACTCATATTAAGACAATGCATTATTGCATAACAATTGAATCTGGCATCAGTCTCCCTACGAAGATGATCGAGCTCTCTCTCATCATCACTCGATTGTCGGGATTGCAGTCAATCCATTACTAACATTACACAGCTCAAGTCGTGCCCGAGGGCCGGTGATTCGCCCATTTGATACCTTTTCTCCTCTTCGTTCTTAGAATCACTTCTAGCCCCGACAACGAAGCTGCATCTTCCATTTTCCGTCTCCTACCCGAGTACTCACTACCTCCCTACTTGCGCAACAGAAATTAAGCATAAATCCTTCATCCGAACATTTCTATCTCTTATTAGATAGTCAACTCTAAGATTAACCTTGACGATCACCCCACTATTTTCTAGATGCTAACTTCTAAGCCGTCAACTTGTCTAATTGGTTCTTCGGCTATATATAGTAACTCCAAGCGGGTATACAGTCACAAATTGGCGATCTTCTAGAAAGATTCTTCATCTTACAAACACAACAAATAATAATGACGTTAAATACGAAGGCACCGGATAACCCTGTCCGATATTTATACAACATCGAAATACGAGAAAAAGACAACTCATATGCAAGCAAGTATGCAAGACGTCAGGGACTGGCAAATGTATGGGTCGTTCTTGGCAATTGGTTAAGTATCTGATGTTTTCTCTTCTTAGTTCCTTCCTTATTTCTTTTAATACATACTATAAATATATATTCTTCATCACTTATCAAGAGTTCTTCACTGCACTCTATACAATCGTTACTTTATTTTCATTCATTTTATCAATATGAAGAGCACCTCTATTCTTCTCGCACTTGCGAGCACTCTCACTGGCGCAGACGCATGGTGGAAAGGTTTCAACTCTCAAGCTACCCTCGCAAACGGAGCTTGCAAGACCCAAGCCGACTGGGAAAATGATTTCCGTCTCATTCAATCTTTCCCTAATGGCTTCAACAGCTTACGAGTTTACGCATCATCCGACTGCAACACCATTAACACTGTCGTACCTGCCGCTATTGCCACTGGCGGAAAGGTTCTCGTAGGAGTTTGGGCCGAAGACGCCGCTCACTACGAGGCCGAGAAGCAAGCTCTCTTGGCCGCTACCCAGACCTATGGTTTCGATTGGCTCGTAGCCGTATCTGTCGGTTCCGAAGATTTATACCGAGGCGATACCACTGCCTCCGTTCTCGCACAACAAATTTACGATGTTAGAGGAATGCTGAGCACTGTTTCCGGATATAGTACCGATAAGGTACTGGTTGGTCATGTTGATACATGGACTATGTGGACTGATGGACGAAACGTGGATGTTATCAAGGCATGTGACTTCATTGGATTGGATGGATACCCATATTTCCAAAATGGCGAAGAAAACGACATCGGAGTCGCATCCGATCTTTTCTGGCAATCTGTCAATGCAGTCCGCGGAGCTGTTCAGAATGCCGGAAGTTATGCCTGGGTTTGGGTTACTGAGACCGGATGGCCTACTACTGGTGAAACCGAGAACAAGGCTGTTGCTTCCGTTGCAAATGCTCAGACTTACTGGAAGGAGGTTGGTTGCTCGGCTCTCAACCAGGTTCACATTTTCTGGTACTCTCTTCAAGACTTTTCTGCCGTCCCATCATTCGGTGTTGCCGATGCCAATGGCAAAGCTTTGTATGACTTGAGCTGTTAAGTTTCTGGTTGAGTGCCCATTTGAGGTGTGAATGTCTGAGGACACACTACATAGTATAAATTAATCTTAATGTAATGACACACCTCAACCTCATGATGATTCATTAATCGTGAAACAATCTCCGCGTCTGTCTTCATTGTCAGTGATACTTACTGCTATTTCTTTGACCTCTATCAATCACAGTATTCAATAGCATGAACTGCAGGCCAACAATACAAGGGGTTTGATGTATAATTTTTGAGCTGGCTCTCGAGTAACTTTACTTGGAACGATTAACTGTGGAATGATTACAACATCTTTATATAAGTGTTTGTAGTCTTTACAATAATAAAACACTTTCCAACATTGAAAGCTGTTGGTATTAACTTGGTCAATTAAAGTGTAAGTATTTAAATCTCTTTTAATATAATCATTATTGTTATTCTTTATATAATCTATAAAATAAAAAACGACTTTATAGATATCTTTAAAATACTAATATGCTTAATACAATTAAACGTATTATTCGTATAGCAACCCAAAAATTATATAATCCATTTTCTAATATTAGCAATTATTTAAAAGTAAAAAAATTATATATTCAATTTTTAATTTTTTTTATTATTTATTAGAACTTTTTAATTATCAATTTATTAATATTAATCAAATCCTTTAATGTTTAATAAAACCTATTTTTAATTATAGTATCCATTAAATTAGAATTATTATTAATTCATTTAATCTTTATAATTTCTTTATACTTATATAATTAACAAAATAATATAATATTAATTATAAATCTTTTTTTAATTGTAAATACCCAATTTGATTAATAATTCGTATAATAACTTTGAATTAATATAAATAGCAAATAAAATCTGTTTTTTAGGCTTTATAATAATATTAATAAATCCTTTAATTATAGTTTTTACATTAAAACCGAATACTAGTTTATATAATTTTGAAACTAATACGCTTTTTATAATTCTTTTATATTTAATAAATATTTAATATATAATATTAATATTATTATATTTATTAATAAAATATATAATATATTTTATTTAAAAAAAAATTGAAATTGTTTACAAATAATATATTTATAAATATAATTAACTTAATTGAATTAATATTAAAAAAAAAGTTAAAATCTTTTAATTAATTGTTTATTTGCTATTTAAAAACTTTATTTAACTTTTTAATATATTTTTTTTTAAATCAATTATTGAAATAATAACAAAAAGATAATATAATACCTTTAATTAATATATAATTATAATATATACTTTTCAAATTTTTTGAATAATATATTAATTTTTAATATAACGTTCTTTTGTTTTTTCCCTTTTGTATTTGAAATATTTTTTTTTAATTAAATAATATATATATTATTATATTACTTTTTTTAATTAAAATAAATATAATTGTTTTTAAATATAATTAATCCTTTATTTAAATTTAAATAATATATCTTTTCAAAGCTTTTTATAATCCTTAATTGTAAAATGTGCTTTTTTCAATTGTTTTTGTTTTGATCTTATAAATTCCTTATTTGCAATTATAAGAGTATTATTTGTTTATAATTCTATAATATTGAATTCTATTCTATTTGTATATAAAAGGTATATTTTTATTTATTTATTTATTTATTTATTTATTTAAAGTTTAATATCTTTGTGTTAAAATAGCTAGTTCTAATCTTCCAAAGGGTATTAACAATGGGCTCGCAACGGAGACAGAACCTCCCCATACATTTCTTATGTATAATCTATTGTTATATTTAATAGTACTTTTAATACCTTATTCTTTAATCTTTACCCTTTAAACAATACAATTTCCTTTTATTCCTGCAATCCCTCTTCTTCTATTTAAAAAAGCGTTTTTATTATCTTTCTTCATTATTCTATATATTTGTAAATTAGTACTTTTATAAACAAATTTATTCTTTTAAATATAATAGATTATATATAAAAAACGTTATATTAGAAAATGTATATATATATAAAAAATACTTTTTATTTCTATTAATTTTTATATTAAAATAATGCTTTTGTTTAATATATATATTAATTATATAAAATGTAATTTATTATTATATAATAATTAAAGAATAATAGTTTTCTTTTAATAAACTATAACTTTAATAAAAACTATCTAAATTTATTAAATTATGTATTTACATTATGCAAATGTTAAAAATAAAGTACTAAATCATTATAAAAAAGCTTTTAAAAAGCTTTAAATATACTAATATTACATTTAAATACTTCTATCCTTCTTTAAAGCAGTTGAATAAATAATTTGGTTTAACCAACTAAATATAAAAACTTATACTATAAGATTTTATAAAATACAAAATACTTAAAAGTTTTTTTGTATTTACAAAAACAATTAAATTCAATATTTCTATAACCAAACTTTTTGTAATATTGTATAAAATCGCTATATACTATTCAAACAATTAAAAGCTAATAAAGCGATATATAAGAAAGATAAAGCTTTAAGGGTTTAATTATAATATATCCCAATTTCTATTTATAATATAATATCAAAAATCTTATTTAATATCGATTTTATTAATTGAAAATTATTATATTAATAAGGATTCTTACTATTATGCTTATTCTATTGATTATAGGTTTTGTTAAGTAGTTATATATTCATTTATCCCTTTTTTGCATTAGCATCCATTAGTTTGTCAATTATCTCGTTGCCTTTAATACCTGTATAATCCAAAAATTATATAATACCAATTTTATAATAATTTATAAATATATAATATTCAAAAAAAGCTTATTAAAAGATATTAAGTATATTTATTTGTATACATTAGATTACTAAAATATTATTAATATATATCCAAAATTGTTTATCTAAAAGCTGGCGGATTTCCAGTGTATATTATAAGCTTTTAAAGGCTTCAATTGCTTTTATATTAAAAATGTGAAAAATGTTGTTTATTGCTTTTTTTCCTATTTTAATCAATGATTAATTGTAATATATAATATATTTATAACCTACTAATTTAATGTTATCTATATATTATTCAAAGTTATCTAAAAATATTATAATTATATTTTTGTTTAATTAATTCTATTATATATTAAATTATTTGATTATAGTTTCCTTTATTCTTTTTTTTATAAAATTAATTCTATAATTAGATAAGAAATATAATTGGATTAGTATTAGTTTAAAAGCGTATGGGATTAATATATTCATATAATATAGATTTCTTATACATTATTAAAGTAAAATTAAAACGTTAAATTGGTATATTAGCAAATAAACAAAATTAAGCGTTTTAAACTGGGGCGCAAAACGTATATAAATATATTTGAGAATAATATTATTTGATGATAGTTCTGTATTTCAAAGGATATTTACTATAAATATTATTATACCAAACTAGAAAAACCCTTTTTGCTATTAAAATAATGGTTTTGTTAACTTTTTTAATTAACAGATTTAATTTTATACTAACCAAACGATTATGATTATAACTATTTATCGCATTAGGCTTTAATTTGTTATTATACTAGACCTCCAAGTTATATAATAAAAAGGATTATATATATATAATTACAACCTTTTTTAATAATTTAATAAATAGTTTGAATTTAACTTTTATTAATTCTTTAATATAATATATAACTTTTAGCGTTTTTGTTATACATTTAATAATATATTTTTTAAAGAAAAACTTATAATTTATTTAAATATCAAATTAGTATAAAATTGGTTATTCGTTGCTATCTACGATTATTAATCTGATTATAAACTTTGATAATATATTAATATTAAAGATATTCATATTTCATCTTTATAAAAAATGGATTATCTCTAGCTTCTCTAATATAAAAAGTAATCTTGTTTTTAGTGCCCTATTTTTATAATTTGATATATATTTTGTTTTAATATAATTATATTATTTTCTATGGATTTTAAGATTTTATAAATTGTAATATTATTTATGTATTTAAAGTATAATAAATAATTTTAATTTAATAATTTAATCAAATATAGTAAATATAAAATTGGGGATAATAATAATTTTTATAAAGTTCTGTATTACATCTTTAACTTTAAGATATACATGCTCTTCAATCGGATTTTAACCCTACGTTTCGTTAGAAACAAGCTAATCAACTGAAATAGCTTTATAAATTAGCTTTATTTCCTTATTCGTTTTAATAGTCTTTTAAATATTAATACATTAAATATACCCTGTATATCCAGTGTAACCAATGTTATTTCCTTACTCTAAATAAAAGCCGATTCTGTATTGTATATAAAGAAAACTACTAAATCCATTATTAAACGTTTAAAAAAGGCTTTATTATATTATAGGTTGATTATTTTATAATATACCACTGCCCAAAAAAGCCTTTTAATAACAAGCCGCTTTAGGCTTTTTCCGATATATAATAATAATGTAATCAGTTTTTAAAAATGTATTAACAATTTATCCTTTTTTTTCGCTTTTGAAAATATTATTATTTCCGTTAATTTCCATTTAGATAAAAAATGTAATAATTCCAGACATTTCTAAAAGAAATCTTTTATAAACATTTTAATATATTATTAGTAAATCTTTAATAATTAAATAATAATACAATCCGTTTCTAAAGAAATGCTTAATATACCGATTATATTCTTTTCTATTTTTTTAAATGAAATAAACGTTATCTATAAAAGTATTAATCGCTTTCTTTTTGCTTTAAAAGGATTATAAATCTAGGTTATTTGAATTATTATACTAATGTAGTACTTTTTTTAACAAAATCTCCGCTTTCTTTTTAATACTTTCAATACTTATACTATTTATAATTAATGGCGGAGCTTTAAGCGATAGATCTAGTTTATACTAATCTATTATTTTATATATATTAATATCGTTTATTATATCATTAATACTTTGATGTTAATAATCATATTTAGCGTTTTAAATTATCAAAAATATTTTATATCATTTTGTTTTTAAGTTTAACTTGAATTGTCTATACGCTTTTATATAGTTAGCATATAATCTAATATATACTAACATTTACTATAACGCTAATCTGGCTTTACTTTGCAAATACTTTCCTATTACTTTAATTACGTTTTGAAAAAGAATAATCAAAAGTTTAATAATATCATTCAAATTATTCATTTTCAGTATATCGGTTAACTATAATAAATGCAAAATGCCAGTATTAATAATATATACAAACCTTAATAAATTAGCCTCTATAATCTGATAACCTATATTGCTATTAGCTCTCTAACCTTTTTCTAATAATAATATTATTAAAATAAAATAATCCAAACCGCAATCCAAATTATACCTAATTATTATTTTTATAAACAAAATATTTAAAAAAATTAGATTAATAATATAGTTAATACAATATATAAATTCTTCTAACTCTCTAATAAAGTTTACTCTATTATTAAAGAATTAAATAATTAGAAAAACGCTTTAATTAAAGAATTTAATCCTTAGTTTAAATATATTATACTTTACATTAAAATCCCTTTCGATAAAGAAATTCGATGAAATTTATATATTTATTATATATTTAATCATTTGCTTAATATTCGGCTTTTTATATATATTAATAATATAATAGTTGTTTACCTTTAATTAAACAATATTATAATTATTATTTTTTTAGCGTTATTGGGTAATTAGATCCATCGTTTTTTATATATAGAACATCGTTTTTAACCTTTCTATTTTATGTTTTATTATTAATATATACTTTCAGAAATTCATTAATATATAGTATTCGTATATTGAATAGTTTTGTATCTTCATCCCTAAATATATACTAGATTTTTATATATAGATTATATCGGCTCCTTCTTTAAATGTCAATTGTAATAAGGCTATATATATTGGTTTTAATCTCTTTACATTTGCTTAAGCCATTTTTAATCCGTTAGTTTAAACAATTACACAGTCTTTATCATTTTGTTCTGTTTTGCTTTTTAGTATAAAGAAATGGTAGAAAAGGGGGTTGTATTAAACTTTATATTGTTATTAGGAATAAAGTTTACTTTATCATCAGATTTAGCATATACACTTCGTTTTAATAATTCTACAAAGTTAAGGGAACTAGTAAAAACTGTTTTGCGTTTGATTTGCTTTAGTTGTTAAGCAATCGTTTTATATATAACTATACATACTTCTAGAATTAGAATAATTATTTAAACCTTATTTTTAAAATATTGCTTTTATTAATGTTTAATTACTAGTTTATATACTTTGTGTATAGCTATTTATTAATAACGGATTTTTTTAAGTTAGTTTATAGTAAGCCAGTTTATTTTTCTATCGATTCTTTTTAATATAGTTATATAATGTTTATATTCTATTAAGAAAAAGTTATAATAATCAGTATATTTAAGCGGGAATATATAGATAACGTTAAATATATTCTGGTATTTTGTTGTTATTACACTATAGTTATTATATTTATAAATTATATAACAAATTATAAGGTTATAATAGTTCTGATAATCAAGATTATATAATTCTATACTCTTCTTTTTCTCTAATAATTTGGAGTATTTTAAAAATCCAAAAAGAATAAAAAAGTGGATTTTCTCTTTGAAACTTACAAACCACATCATTATTAATCTTGAAATTTTAGCGTTATAATAATTAATCAGCTTTATTCCAATTTGTATCTCAGCTTTTTTAAAGATAGTTTCTATAATAATAAATTGATTATCCAAAAGATTTATTAAAATGTTAAAAGTATATACCAAATGATATATATACCATTTTTCTATTAATTCCAATGTAATACAATAAATAATTTTACAGATCAGTTCGGTATTCGATTCCTTTAGAATAAAATTATATATTATTTTAATATTAAGCTTAACTACCTAGCCTATAGGGATAGTCTATAACCAAAGGATATTTTTGGCTGCAATTTGAAGCATTGCCTTCGTAATGGCTTCCCGAATAAAAAAGGACTAATTACAAATAAATAAAGTTCTCAATTTAGTTCAAATATAGATTCAAAAGTTTATTTTTCCTTTTTAGCTTATTAGCGTTATATTGTTAAACTATTAATAATCTGATTATATATAAGCCTAAAATCTTAGATTCCCTACTATATTTTAATAGAATAATATATTTTTGTAAAGCAATATAATATAATAATACAATCGCTTTTGTAACTATTATATTTAAGGTTTTAAAGGCCTTCGCATAAAAAGTTTTAAATAACTGCTTTATAATAACGATTTTAAAGAAATATTGGTTTAAGTATATTAACGATCTGTTCTGAATTTTCTATACAAATCTTTCTTATTTGTTTGGGAAATTGTATACAAAGATTTCAATAGTCTTTACAAACCTTTCGAATACAATGTATCGCAGCATCGCTTTGCATTCCATTTGTTCCAATTTGGTTAGTATAGTTTGAAACGTCGGTATATTGATAGAATCAATCATTAACAGAATAAATAACGTGCCCTACGAGATTCCGGTATACCAAAAAAATAAAGAGAATATAAGCGTTTGATTATATATATATATACATTGTTATCCGCGATTATAGACCGTTAAGACGTTTTTAGCGCTATCATCGCCAGCGGTAATAAAGTGTATAGACAGATTAATAGGATTATTATTTACAATAATGAATGTGCTATAAGTAGAATGGTATCTCTTTTTTTTAATTAGATAGATTAATCTTTCAACTATATATCTGTTTAATCTCTCGTATTATACATTGTTGAAAAGCTGTATAAATAACCAGGAGTTTTTAATTATAAGTATAATACTTTTATTTAAGCTTTATATTTTTGTGACGAGGAACGAGAATAGAAAGGGGTCATTCGAATAATATAGTAATTCATGTATAAAAGGTATAGATTGTATATAAATTGCTTTATTTTAAATTATTCTTTATAATAACTATAATATATATTAAACCAATAATTTTTTACATTAAGAACATTATAAAATGGTTTTGTTATATAAAGAATAAAACCCTTTTCTAATCTAAGCTTTTTGGATATTTGAATATAAAATATTTTATTAAGATTTGTAATAAATTGTATATATACTTAAATAATATTTTTTAAATATATTAAAAATTTTGATAATAATATATATATTTGTAATTGTAAATGAAATAATAATATATTAATTAATATATTAAATAATAAAGGATTATATTAAAATATTAGTTTTATTACTATTTTTATATATTTAAATTACAAATCGAAATTTTAAGAATGTTTTTTTAATATTTTTATTCTTTATTTTATTAATAAATTTCGAAGTGAAAATTTTAGTACCCAATGGAATCTTCAATTTTAATATAATTTTAAATATTTTTTTTCTTTATAAATCTATTAATTTCTTTTTATTTCGATTTAATATATACTGAAATTGGATTATTGTTATTAATAAATATTTTATCAAATTTATTAATATTAATATTCTCTTCTATATTATTATTTTAAAGAAAAGTTGAAATTTGAAATATATTTTTAATTATATTAATTTTATTTTTTAAATTGTTTTTTAATTTATAATATAATTATAGATTAAATTGATTTATTGATAATATTAAAAAAAGGAATACTTTTTCAAATGAAATCTCTTTTTCTTTCTTTATAACATTATTATTGTTTTTGAACTTTATATAAAATGGTTTTATAAATGTTAATCTAAAATTTATTGGTTTACTTAATAATTTAATAGTATAAATCTTCTTTTCTATATAAAATAAAATATAAAATTCAGTTTATTTATTTAATCCTATCCCCTTTCTTTCTTTTTATACTAAAACTTCCAAATTTATAGGTAATCTATAAATTGTTAATATAAATAATCCATTTTTATATAAAGTATATTAAATATTTATTTTTTTGCATTAATTCTATAAATCTTAATTATTGTTTTTTTAATTATATTAGTTTATTTTACAATAATTGTAGTTAATATATTAATTGTAATTATTTATGGATATATTCTGTATATTAGAAAAGTAGAAATAATGCTATTTGATTTAATTATATCATTTATAGCCTTTACAATTATCTATAATATCATATTTTTAATTAATTTAAAATCTAATATCTTTTTATTTATAATATAGTATATTTTTTTAATGGTTTATACTATCGTTTTATAAACCCAATTGAATTATAAGCTTTAATCAGTATACACTTTGTAATAATAACTATTAATATAGCGTTTTAAATGAATTTTTTATTAAAGAAATTCTTATTTATATTATATATAATATAATTTAGTGGTTTAATATATATATTGATTTAATATGCTTTTAATGTATTCTATACATTTTTAATCGTTATATTATTTAACCATTTAACTATTTAATACTTTATAGCTTTATTAATAATATAAAGAATTAATTGATTTGTAATATACATTATATTAATTAAAATAGTATAGTTGAATTCTATATTATTCTAAAGTAAAAACTTAAATCCTTTAAATGATTTTCTATGAAATTGATAATATTTATAATATTTTATAAAATACTTAATAGTATTATAATTTTTATTATATTTAGTTTATTATAAGATTTTATAAAATTTCTGAATTAATGAATAACCAAAATATTAATATAATTAATAAAGATTTATATTTATTAAATAGCATTTATTCTATTAAATTGAATTCTAAATAAAGCTATTAAAATTGATTTTTTATAATAAAAATATATGATTATTTTATTAATAAACTGAGAATTTCTTATTTAATATATAAAGAATATTTATATAATTATTAAAAGCAATTTTGAATCTATTTATATCGATTAAAAATAATAAAAATAATATATTTGTTTATAAAATGTAAAACTTTACTATTCCAAAAAAATATCGAAACATTAATAAAATCTAATTAAAGTTTTTTTTCTTTTTTTTTCAAATTTAATATTTATAATTTATATTTGTAATGTATTAATTATAATATTAGAAACTTTTTATTATACTTTAAATTGTTCATTTTTAATAATAAACTTATAGATCGTTTTTGTATTAATACAAATTCTAAAGAATTCTTTATTAAAATATTTTTTTGATATATAAAACGCTTTTTTAAACGATTTTTTTATTTGCTTTTTCATATACTTTTTTATTAAAAAAAGTACATTATAATATATAAATTGCTAATTTTTTAATAACCTTTTTATTATTAATTAATTCAAAATTAATAAAAAGAATAAATCCTTTTTTTTTAATTTTTAAAGTTTAAATTTAAAAAGAAAATGGTTATTTTTTTGTTTTCAATTTAAATTCTTTTTTTTTTTCTTTAATTTTTATTAATTATTAATTATAATACTTTTTAAAATTATTATTATTTTCAATATTAAATCAATTTTTTTATTTTTATTTATATTTCTTTTATTTTTATAAAATATACTTAATTAATTAATATTCTTCTTTTTTGCAGATTTAGTATTTTCTAATAAAATTATTATTTCAGCTTTATAGTATATATATATTTAACAAATTATTCCAAAAATATAAGAATTATATATTTATATTTAATAAATATAAATTAAAGTTTTATAATATATAATTATTATTATTATTACAAAATCTTTGGTTTATAAAAAAGATTAAATCCTTCGTTTTATATAATTTCTTTTATATAATAATGGTTTATTTTAATTATTATATAAATCCTAATATATCTTTTATAAAATTAAAATAAATAAAATTGTATACTAATATCCTTTAATAAGCAAATATAAGTTTATTATATATATATATCGAATTTCTTATCTTTTTCTAAAATTGTATTTAAAAACTCCATAGTTTCTTTATTATAATATTAAAAGATTTATTAAAGGTTTTATCCTTATTATTCTTTTTTATAATAATAAAAATGATTATATTCTATTAAACAAATATATTTCTTTTATATTAAATTCTTTTAAACTTTTACTTTATATATTTATATAAACTTTTAAAAATATTTAATAAATTATTTTAATTAAAGTAATAAAAGTTTAAAACATTGCTTTTTAATATTATAAAAAAACATTTAATAAAACTGTTTTATAAAAAGCTTTATATAATAAACTATTTTATAAAAAATCGAAAGTTTATAATTAAAATTATTATTATTTTCTTTATATTTTTTATCAAATAAATAAAATTTTTGTAAATTTAATAATATATTAAATATATATAATGAATTCTTTTTAATTCTTTCTATTATTTAATTATTTTCTTCGATTTCCTTTGTTATTTTATTCTTTTTTATTATTTTTATTGTTTAGATTGTTGTTATTATTATTAAATAGATTATTATTATTTTGTTTATTATTATCCTTAATTATCTTTTTAATTTTTTTTAATAAGAATTCAATTATATTAAAATTATTATTTTTTATAATTTCCTTAATTTGTTTTATTATTTATAATATATTATTCGTTTTTTGTATTTACTTATATAATTCATTTTATACATTTACCTCTAATATAGTAATATTAAATCCTTTAATTTAAAAAGTTTTTTAAAAAAATGTTAAATATTAAATTAATAAATAGTTATAAATTTATTTTTTGTAAATAATTTAAAATCTTTATAAAAGATTTTAACAAGGTTATTATTATATATATATTTTTTTTGTATATATTTTGCGTTTATATTTAATATATTTTTAAAAAATTCTTTTTATTAATCTTTCTAATAATTATATTATATATTAATACAATTTTATACTAATTATTACAATAATTGATCTGATCTTTTTTCTTTAACTTATTATATATTGTTATAATTATCGAAAATTGAATAAATGAATAAATAACTATTTTATAAATATAAATATAAAATAAATAGGAATATAAAAGATTATAGAATGTAAATATAAAATATAGAATATAAAATAAAGAATAAAATAGTTCTTTATATAATATATAATATAAAAATTATATAATGAATATAAATATAATTTTATTCTATTTAATAAAATCAATTTTTCAAATATATCTTTTTTTATAAAGAATTCTATTTAATAAGATTATATTTTAGAAGTATATTCTTTAATATTGTTGAATTAATATAAAAAATTTATTGAATAAATCTTATATTTGATTTATTAGCTTTTTCAGAATTTTTATCAATTTTAAAAAACTATTTCTTAATATCTAATATTAATTATAGAATTCAAAATCTTTAATTTGTAATATTATTAATTAGTATTAATTTGGTTAATTAAAGTATAAGTATTTAAATCTCTTTTAATATAATCATTATTGTTATTTTCTATATAATCTATAGAATGAAGAACAATTTTATAGATGTCCTCGAGGTGCTAGTATGCCTAATACAGTTAGACGTATTATTCGTACAGCAGCCCAAAAGTCACATAATCCATTTCCCGACAAAAGCTGTTTAAATTTTGAACACTTTTCAGATGTTTACTGCTTTTCAGATATTGAAAGCTGTTTGAACATTGAATGCCTGGATCTCGCCTAACTCGTTTATTTCTTATTTTGAGATAATTAATTGGTATGCTCAATGTACATTTTATTCTATGCTTCAACATTTCACGTATAATCATAAGAGCAAGGTGGTTGATAAGAGTCTATTGTCAAAAAACTAGATATCCATTTACCACCAAAGAACAGAGATCGTCAGCCCGTTCCTTTCTCATAACATGCTGTTATCAATGTCTCCTCCGATAATGACTCTAGACCAGAACCCTTTCCCTTCTTCATATCAATTGCACTATAAATGTTCCCCAAAACTAGCAGATTCATCCCATTAACCCCCCCAAAAAACTACAGCTCAAATCGCAATCTCGCCACAAATGCCTCAAATTCACCCATCCAACACAATGTACACTTTCCAGGGGATTTCCTCAGTGTCACCCTTTCAACCCAGAGCACCCTCCCATGCCTGATCAGCGTTCTTTCCAGGCCAGATTATATCATCGACATCATTGTGTTTGTCAATGATGACATAAGCTGGTCTCATTTCATGAGGCCAGGGAAAGAGATCTCCGGTGGTCATGTTTTCGAGATCGTCATTTTCTCGGCCGAGAAGGTATTCGTCTCTGACATCACCTAGCCAGGTTCTGGGCTTATCCTCATCACTTCCAGTCTCTGAGTCGGGGATCTCGGCGACTGTGTCTTCGTCCGTTCCTGTCATGCTTGTATCGGGACTAATAGGAATAGCCGGGAGGTTCTTAAAGATGACTAGAGTTTCAGCTGTCGGATGTAGACTCTTTCCAAACTCCACGGCCTTGCTTTCCATAGCAACAGTTGAAACTACTGTTTCTTCAAGGACCTGTTGGGCGGACTCATCGAATACATTGCCGGTACGATTGCTGTTCGGCTCGGCTGATTGGATGACTGAGATGGTAAGTCGAGGAGCAGCATCACCTTTCTCTTCTACATCTGTAGCCCACGAGTTGATCTGGGCACCAAAGGCCGTCGATACTTCTGCAGGAGTCCATGTCTCTGCCTCATGGAACGGTGAATTGGGAGTGAGCAGACACAGCTCCTTGCATGGGAAACCGGTCGTGATAAATCGGCTGACATCCGGGCAACCAAAATACTTGAGATTCTTCAATCCCCATGGAGAGACGATTTGAAGTCGTTCGAGGTTTAGACCTGGTAGCAAGTGGAGGTCATGAACAAATTGTTCTCGCATGCCATCGGGCGCCACTGGCTCCTCGTTGATCATTCTAGTGCGGATGTGGCGAATGGATCCCAAGGTGGTTTCGGGTAGGGATGAGAGCTGTGGTAGTGGTAGTTAGCATCATAGAAGGTATCAAGAGAGTGAGATTTGATGCAACATACCTTATCAAGAAGTGACATCCCATCTTCAAAGTTGAGTAGCACACGGCTCATCCAAAGATCACCAGCCTCTTGATTGATTAACCGGCAAACACTAAGGATAGCAAGGGCATTGCGTGTTGGCAGCACCTTTCGGAACTGGTAATTTATCTGGCGATAGCCGAATGTAAGTCGTGTCGAGTTAAAATACTCCTTGAAGATCATTTGTCGGACCTCAGGTGGAAAGTTCATCAACATGTTTTTACTGGATTCTGGGCAAGGACTCGAAGTCGAGGCTTTATTGCCACCGGTGCAGGAGTTGATTTTTATGATTGTATCGGACATTATGATCGACGGTATGATCAAGAAGTTGTGCGATCTGAAGAGTTATTTTGAATATTGAGAATAGGCGTATGGATGGAAACCAAAGGTTTTGAGAATTGTCTGTGGTTGATCAAGTTGATTCTTGAACTTGTAAGTTGTAAGTTTTTGGAGGAGGGAGCTGGGAGACCTTATATAATAAAATATCTCGCTTCTTAGAAGGGAGCTTGGAGAGTTAAGCCGTAGTGAGTGATTAGACATCTACTGTATGTGAGCAACCATGCTAGTATGACCAGCCGTATGTATGTTCCTCAAGTTGCGCAAGAAATTTGCCAGTTTTACGGTAGCAAGTATAAAGCTACTATGTCGCCTGCTTATATCAGAATTGGGGCTAATTGACCGTATGTAAAAGTGGTAGGCAACAGTATAACATGCTGTTTAACTTATTTACCTTACTCATTTCTGAGCATTAGAGCTGTAAACCTGTATATACAAGCAACGTAGTACTTGCTTGGCTGTTCCCATCTATATGATTCATCTAGTTCGCTTTTGGAGCTCATGGAGGAATGGAAGATGGGCGTATTTCCCAGAAACTTGAATAGTATGTTTTTATTCTAGCTAGCCTAGTAATTCGTAATGGTCTATCCATCACCTCAAATAGTATAAGGCTCCGAGACACAAAGTCATAACATCCTAATATTCTGTATCAATAAAGGTAGATATCTAGTGAATATATCTCGCTAATTCATCATATCACAAATGGATAAATGGGGAGAAGATACTGAGTGAATTTTAGAGGACAGGACGAATAGACATCAGTGGATATGATCTACTGCTAGCATCTTGCCATAAAACTGATTACCCACCTACGGCTATCTAGCTCTTATGGTATCCAACTAGCAAGATAGGGGCCGTAATTAACACTTACCACTAGGTACACAGGCATCACCTTACAAAATCAACAAGACTACCGTACTGTTTGTTCTTATAAGATATGTAGATGCCTTGGGCGTATTGGTGAGCATACATAGACTGCTACTAGACTATACCATTCGCGCCTGGAATGAGGCTAGATGCATTGCGCAAATTAGTGAGCGTATCATACTGCCATCTAATCCCAGATGCGGTCACTTAGTCCTATTACTTGTGAATAAGCGAGATATATAAACTTCATCTTATATAAGCATTTCCACGCGCAAATCACTATGCAAATCGGGGTATAAATCAATGAGCATAGCATACTGTTGCATCTTGTACGGTTAATGAGTTCTGATGTTCGTGAACCAGCAAGATAATGGCCTTATTGCTACTTGCTCTACGTAAGTAAAGCCTTGCGCAAGTTGGTGAACGCATATACGGTGTCATAATGGTACAAGTGATCACATATATACGGCTTGTCTCACTTGTGTGATGAGTAGATCTGGGAGCGCCAAGTACGGTGATCCAGCTCCTAGGACTCCAGAAAGCGATCTTTTACTAGGTATTTAAGAGCCTCCCTCCATCTTCCAAAAAATACCTACAACATACAATTTCAAGAACCAAATTGAGAAACCATCAACTTTATCTTCCATAAACAACTTAAACAACCCAAATTATCGACTTCCAACATACGAATAACAATTTCGTCTATCTCTCAATATTCAAACAACACACGGAACATCAATATCCCTTGATAATCAATCGACACCATGTCTGATTTTCTCACAAGCAGAGCCATGTCCCCGATCTTAGCCAGTCTTTGCACCAAATTACCAGAATTTCAACCAGATAACCACTCCAGATTCTTGAAGATGCCAGCTGAGTTGCGGCTCATGTTCTATAAGCATCTCTTCGATGGCACTCGTGTCACCTTTGGATATCGTCGAGTTGGTGATGAATATCGCAAGGTTTTACCTTCTCGAAATGCACTTGCAATTCTACGTGTGTGCCGTCGAACTCAAAAGGAGGCCGATGATCTTTGGATCAGCCGAATCTTGTTTAGCTTTGAGGACAACATGACTCTTCTCGATAAGGTATGTCTTGCATATATTCCTCTTGCGTTCCTAATGCTGACCACAATTACTACAGCTTTCCCTCTTACCCATTGAAACTCTGGGACAAATCAAACATCTCCGCACCAGAATGCTCGGCCATGAGCCCTTTCTACTACAAGGCGACTTTGGTGATGAATTGGCTTATAAATTTTTGTTGCTTCCAGGCCTACGACTTGATACTCTCACGATTGTATCCGGATTCTGTTGCAGTTATTCCACTTCTGGTCACATTAAAGAGTTCTTGAAGACCTCTTTCCCTTGCAAAGAATTGCATCAAGTCACTCCCGGATCGCCTTTCCACTCAAATAGTAAACCAAATACATCACGAACACCAAAGTATCTCGCTGCTAATATTTTGGCCTGGGAAAGTGATTTGGCAGGAAGAACCGATACTTCTGCTCAAGTCACCATTTCGATCACTCAATCCTCGGAGACTGGTGATGAGCGAACAGGTACCGTTTACAAGGACTCCGCTCGCCAACTTCTAGCAGAGACAGCAATTTCTCAGGGTGTGATTGGACAAGAAAAATTGACATCGCTTGGCATGGAATTAGAGCCAAGTGCGGAAACTCTAGTCATTTTCAAGCCTTCCTTCACCACTGCTACAGCTCCTTCAATCGTACCAGTCGCTGATGAAGAGACTGAGTTGGAGATCCCGGACTCGGAGGATGAGGAAGACATACCTAGGGTCTGGCGAGGTGATCTCAGAGATGAATATGTGCAAAATACCGAAATCGATATGGAGGACATGACTACCGGAAAGACTTTCCCTTGGCCCAAGGAAATAAATGCTGAGCACACCATCTTTGACGAATACAGCAACATCAACGAGATGTTTTGGCACACTCCAACTTCCTATTGAGCTGCTGGTCCACAAGTGGGTGCACGAATTCATGAAACGATTTCTAACTTTTATCCAATCTCATTGTTTGATTCGTATTTGATGAATCCAACAAGCCTTAAAGCGAACAAACAAATATTGCAAGAATGTCGGTTTAATCAAATCGACATCATGCTATAAGTCAGCACACCAACTTTTGGCCGTTCACTGGGAATAGTTTCACGGCTCTTTGTTTTCAAAAGCTCTATGGGGATGGTGCTTATGGGCGAGATTGGGATATGAACTGGGGCATGTATTCGTGGGATTCTTTGGGATGAGTGCTCAACTGGCAGCAACATTGATACGCAATGTAACGTGGAGAAAAAATGGGTCAATCAAAAATGCCTATTCTTTTCGTGGCAATTAGATATTTCATTGATGATTATGCTTTTGTAATTTTAGTATCTATGAATTTTTAATCTCAAATAATCTTGAAATGTGAAATGTTAACTTATAATGCGAACTGGCAATATCGGTTGGAACATCAAACAATGAATGTTAATTGAGTGCTATGCTGAAATACTTGTTTGAATGATGTCTAACTTTAGCTCTTATGTGTCATTGTTCTTGTTCAACTTGACTCTCGACATTGAAATGCGGTATCTTGTAGGGAAAAAGAGAATGATGATCGATTCAGCAAATCATTTGCAAGACACCGACTTTGAAGCTGGAAACTTGCTTGGCTTAAGTGCAACAGTTCGTGTAGTCATGTCCATGTATTCCTAAGGTGTGATTTGGATGCATGACTTCTAAGCTCTGGGTTATGTATCTTATCACCAAAACTTGCCATGATTCCGATAAACATTGTGTCTTATATATCACTGGAGTAATCGCATGATTGTACTCCGGGTGTATTCCTTTTGAAATTTGTCAGCAGTTCAGGCCGGGACTTCCTCGGTTAAATGAAACGAGCCCCCTTTTCCAGAAAGGCTTTCAGGGCATCGAGCGTCTGAATGCTTGATCTCGAACGCTTCAGTATAGAAGAGGAAAAGAAGATGGATCAGAAGAAGAGGAGATTGTGTTGGTGTTGTGGGGTAGAATCACGCAAGCTACCGCCGCGGGTCCATATTTAAAAATGGATTGGAACCAAAGTAAGTATTTCGAAAAGATACAATTTACTGGTCAATATGAATGACACGGTGGAATGGCGCTTTACCATTTAGAGACGAGTTTGTCCCTTATGCACCAAACAGCCCAAATTCTGCTCGCACGGCCCACCTCCAATTGTCTATATAATAAACGATTCCCTTCATTTCTTGTTACATTTCTCTTTTCTTTTTCATACTTACCTTGTTGAAGCGTTCGGAGATCAAGCATTCCGACGCTGCGATACGAGTCCTCCATTGCACATCGGGGAGACGAGAATCGTCGAGTTTCCTTCGGGAACCTCGTCGGCGGAATTTTTGATTGCTTTCCTTCGGGATAACCTCTTTTTTCATTGTGATTGCGGTCTTGCACTGTAACATGAAGAAGAATGGATGCTATGTATTTTGAATTGGCCTCAGTCATGCCGATGGCGAAGTGATAGTTGACATCTATAGATACCACATACTATTTCTACTTGAAATGAGGCACAGGTTAGGTAGACTGGATAGATAGTCTTCTGCACTTCTGCCGAATTTACGTTGCGTTTACAATATTCTGTTTGCAACAGAGAATTACCTGGCAGCAAGTTGTAGCACCCTTAATATTCGGATGTTCGAAACTTTGATACTCAGAATACCATAATACTGTCTTGCATACTTATACCTACCTATGTAATTGATGATAACCTCAGATATCCCAGACGATTCTAATTCCTATTTTCTGCGTATCTAAAACAATTTACATGTTTGTGGTGTTGATATTGATGTTGATGTTGATGTTGATGTTGATGTTGATGTTGATGTTGATGTTGATGTTGATGTTGATGTTGATGAATAGAACCCTGCTACAGAACCATGCTATGCCACATCAACGCGATTGACAGGAGCTGGAGATCTAAAATACAATTCCTCTCTTCCTTTGCAAAACAAATAAAAATTCATTACATTCTAACCTCAATCAGAGCATGAAGTAATTGTGAGCTTCATTGAATTCGTCTTTAGATTCGTCTTTACCCCATTTCAAAATCAATAAATACCCTGCAGTAGATCTTTAATTTAACCTCTCCCTACAGTAAGTATTGTTCCACACCGAGGTAAAGATTCACATGTTGATTAAGGATTAAGGATTAAGGAGCATCATCAACTTCACCAACATCCAGCCAGCAACAACATTGGAACAAACAACACCATTCATGCAACACTTAGAACCACCCCAAAACCATGGATCCAACAACCAGTGGTCCTCCTGAAGCTCCTAAACCACCGCGTGAACGAATCTCCGCCAAATCTACGGCCGACCCTATCCTCCGCAATGCCCTTCGCTATACTATCTCCGCGAAAGAATACGAAAGCCTCCACAAATACATAATATCACGATCTAGAGTCTTAAAGAGGAATGCGCCTACAGTTACAAAGGTAGAGAAATTGGTAGATAGACCTGGCCGCGATGATTACAATGCTGCGGCTGTGAGGGGTAGTTTGAGATTGTTTCTTGCTACGAATGCTGGGTTGAAGTTATGGAGTTTGTTCACGGAGAGATTCATGGGTGCTGGTAAATCTGGGTACGTCTTTCTATTCGAGTTCTATCCGAGTACTGGAAGATGAGTTTGAATCCAAGTTAAACGATGTTATAGAGGAAAGAAGGTCCCGTTATGGAAGTCACCAAACTTCCGCCTCTCTCTTTCCCTCTCCAGTATCCTCCTCATTCACAGAATCCTCTTCCGGTTCTTCGCTCGACTTCGCGCACATCTCCTTACACCCGAAGCCCGACCTTTTAGACAACGAAATCCAAAAACAAGTAGGACACTTACATCAAGCTTGGCACCAGCAGTTGGGGCTAGTTTGGCAGGGTTTATGTTGGCGGTTTATCCCAGCGATCAATTAAGACTTACGATTGCGATATACTCTTTAAGTAGAGCTGCAGAAATCTCATACAATTTGGCAGAGGCAGAGGGTTGGATATGGGGTAAGGAGGGAAGTAGATGGGAGAGACCTTGGTGGTGGGGAAGTTGGCTGCTGCTTTTCCCATTGACTTGTGGACAATTGCTTCATGCTTTTGTTTTCGATAGGGATTGTTTTCCAAAGGTATGGACTTCGGCCAGATTCAAAGGAGAGGATGCTAATCATTCCAAGCAATATGGGGATTTCATTCTCAAGAACTCTCCAAACTATATTCAACATCGACCAGAGGATTACCCAGCAAACCTTCCATGGCCAAATACTTATGACATCGTCGATAATCTCGCCGAAATTGCACGTCTAAATTACCCGTATGTTATCATACCCCCCGAATAATATCAGCTAACATCCATCCAGACCATTCGTTTCCCCCATTCTCTTCCCAAACAACCCTACCCTCCCCCAATCCCTCAGCACGATTTCCCCCATAACTTCCCCCGCCCACCCTCTGATAACATCCCTCACATGTGCCACCCTCCACCCCTCCGACCCCTCTTGCCTGCGCACCTATCTCACCTACTGGATTCAAGTTTTCCCTCGTCTCGCCCGCGTCTTCACTCTAATCCTCTCACTCTTCTCTCTTCCCTCCTACCGCAAATTCTACAACTCCCCCATATCTTCCCTCAACGCCCTAGCCATCCGTATTCTAAAATGTACTCTTTATATCTCCGGCGCTATCGGTACAAGCTGGGCCAGTATTTGTGCTTTCCAATCACTTCTTCCCCGGCATGTCCTTCCTACCCAACGCTTCTTCCTAGGTGGTGCATTAGGAGGACTTTGGGGATTTGTAGTCAGGAAAGATGCGAGAGGGCAATTCCTATACAGTTCCCGTGCCTCAATGGATTCATTGTGGAAGGTTGGCAAGAAAAGAGGGTGGTGGACAGGTATTAGGGGTGGGGATGTCTGTATTTTTGTGATTAGTTTGATGGCTATTGAGATGGCTTATGAGAGGAACGGGACAGCATTAAGGAGTGGGGCGTTAAGAAAGATTATCAGTGGGATGAGAGGAGAGGGTTGGAGAGATTATGTTGAGGAGGAGGAGAAGAGACTAAAAGAGGAGAAGGATTTGTAGGGTTATTGAAGGAAGGTGGGGAACTGAAGAGAGGTAGGTGGAGGGGGTGAGTGTGTTTTGTCGCAATTGCAAAGATTTGCTTGAACTGGGAGCGCTGTGAGCGTTGCAAATCCCACTTCGCTCATGTTTCTCGACAGAAACATTTTTAGATATCACGGCCAGTTGCCTACAGAGCTATTTTCTATTAATGGTTAATTATGTTTACTTTGAAGTCTTCTGTTTGGGGATACTGTGCGGCCAACCTAGTCTCTCGATGTAGGTATTCGCTGTGCAGAGTAAAAAGACTGGAGGTATACAATTGGGTGGATTTACAGTAGGTATTCAACTAATGCTCTCTTATAACGGTATCTCATGACATGTGACACAATAAACGCCATATCAATATCCTTAATCCAACAAACGCCTCGACTAGATGGACACATCTTATCTCATCTCATCTGATATAATTACTCCATTTCATATTCTTCATCCCTCGCCATATGCGCAGCTTCCGACATGACGAACAACAATCTCGTCCCATTGCCAGCAGTTTTGCCAGATCTGATGGTATCGTCAGTAAAGGTGTGATGAGCAAAGTCAAGAGAGAAAAACTTACATCAAGGTCAGTGTACTCTAATACGGCATTGCGCCACTGATCCTCTGTGAATCCCTTGGCAATAACTCTCTCCTTGACCTTCCTCATGCTCAACTCCATACCTAAAGTCTCTTCATCGTCGTCATCATCTGCCTCCTCTGGCCTGCATTGACCAGCTTCAGCCAATGCTCTAACCATGTTGTAAATTCTACTGCTTGGACTTGAATCCTTTCTATATCCATCTTGATCAGCATACAAACTCTCTTTGGATGCTTCGATAAGTCTAAGTGCTTCATCAACATCGTCTTGAACAACCTCCACACTGAAACGTAATCGAGCGAGAGCTTGCGAGAGACGAAGGACACCAAGAAGAGTACGAGGAGAAGTATGAGCGAATTGCTTCTTATTTTTCTCGTCACGAGATTGTTGTTCGCGCATTCTGACGTAGGCCTTTACCATATACTCGGAAACACTGGTTGGAACAGTTGGGCGATAGGATCTAGCTTGGGCGACGTATTGGCGGACTTCTTGAGGAGAGAAAACAACACCTTCAGTATCAGGATGTTTGTTGTTCATATGAACGTAGGTAACATGACGAGCAAGAAGGGCGTCATTGTCTCTGGTAGGAGTGTCGAGGATCAGGAATAAAACATCGAAACGAGAGAGTAGAGCGGCTGGTAGATTGATATTCTCGACTGGAGATATTCTAGGGTTGTATCGTCCATACAAAGGATTGGCAGCTGCCAAAATCGAGGTTCTGGCGTTCAGTGTCGTGGAAATTCCAGCCTTGGAGATGGATATGGTCTGTTGTTCCATGACTTCGTGAATGGCAGTCCGATCGGTATCATCCATCTTGTCAAATTCATCAATGCAGCAGATGCCATTATCAGCAAGTACTAATGCACCACCTTCCAAAATCATTTCGTCTGTCACTGGATCCTTCATGACAGCTGCTGTGAGACCAACACCACTGCTTCCTCGGCCGGTAGTATAAACTCCTCTTGGCGCCACTTTAGTGATATACTTGAGCAACTGAGATTTGGCCACACCCGGGTCACCCATCAAACAGATATTGATATCACCTCTAATTCGCATTCCGTCACCCATTTCTTTAGTAACACCACCGACCAGCAGCAAGAGTAATGCCTTCTTCACATCCAAGTGTCCGTAAATTTCAGGGGCAATGGATTTGGCGAGATATTCGTAAACGTGACCAGAGGCTCTGTATTGTTCAATTCGCCTGAAAACTCGGCTATCGATAGTCAAATCTTCGTAAGCCTTCTTGTGTTGAGTAACGTGCTGTGCCTCCAGGTATGTGTCGGTTAGAAGACCAGCTCTAATGGCCTTGAAACCAGTATATGGGGTAGGCAAGAAAATTCCTGCAATATCAACAACGTCTCCAGGGTTGATACGCCTAACTAAAGCTCCATGGCAAAGAACCGTCAGCATTCGAGGAATATGACCAACGGGAACTTGTTCGGCCATTTCCTGAATCTTAACTTCTTGGAATGGCTGAAATTTTGAGGCTCGAGTGGAGTGATGAAGTTGTCCTTTAGTTTGATTGGTAGTACAATCAGAAGAAGGACATTCTACTAAAGGTCCGAAAGTCTTGGATCCAACGGGCTGGAAAATCTCGCAACCACATCTGTCACAAGTATATGCGTTGACTTCCACAGTCGGCTTAACATCTGAAACTCTTGTAGTAATACCCCTAACTGTAATGAGATGACCAAGATGTTCGCCACGGACTTGTCGCACCGCCAAAGCCTTCTTTGAATTATCTCCAGCGGCGGTCAGTGGCTTGAAATTCAGTGTATATCTTCTAGTAAGCTCGGCGGGGAAAAGTTCTGGTTCAACTGTTATGTCACTTTGCTCGGCAGCCGCACGACGCAAAGCGTTATTTCGAGCTGTTCGCTGGGACATGAGAACATCAAGTACATCATCTTTGTAGCTACAACTCGATTAGCAGAGATGCAGAGATCCACTGCAAATTTGCATGCTGGCTCACTTGATCTCTCTTGTAGGTGTGTGGCATTACTGCGTCTACTGCTTTGGACAAAATATCCAAATAGTGCTTTGCGTTGGTTTCGATTGAGGCGACCAAGTTAAGAGGAGTTCCAGCTTCATCCAGCAATTCGTCATACTGTAATTGTCAGTTATGTTAAATATGTAGAGAGGTGGCCGAATCTACTTTAGCTAAATCATCCAGTTCAATTGTGATTTCATCCTCGTATCTATCTGCTACTTTCTGTAGAAGTTCTAGGTATTTGAGTTTAGGCACTTTCGCTTGAGCCCTAGTTTGTCTCCTTGAGTTCTGGTCGCCATCATCATCCATCATGTCGTATTCATCACTGAAGTCATCCTCATCAATGTTCATGCCACCGAGAGCATGGGTAATATTTGCAGTCGGAGAAGTTTTGAATGTGGATAAAAAGTCCTCGAAAGCCTCTGGAAAATTGTGTATCAGCATCGCAGAAAGTCCCAAGAATCCAAGAAGCCCTACCCTGATGAGCTTCATAATTGACAGGAGTTTTATATTGAAGAAGTGCCATCTTGCGCAGAACTCTTTGCTACTCTTGAAAATTTTGATTAACTAGAGGAAACTTTGCGCAAAGAGTGCCTCCTACCAAAGAACAATATGATTGGGGAGAGGAGATAGGATTGGAAGGCGGCAATGAAGGAGTTGTAGAGGGGCTGGCGGCGCAAAGATTCAAAGATTTATGAGGCTGAATTGAGGCACTCGGAACATGGACCGCAATCTCTAAATTGAAATTCACGCGCTGTAGTAAAGCTCAATCCCCCTGTCAACGGATCCGCGAATTTTCGCGTCTGTGGCTGCTTGTGGCTATATGTGGCTATATGTGGCTCTCAAAGTGTGGCGCAAATATGGTAAGGCGCTCAGTCCAAGTACCGAGGTGAACTTTAAGACGGTCAGTCGAATGCTTGCCGGATTTCAACTGCTTGGAAGCTTCGTCCCTCCTGTCTTTTCGTCATTCATTCTGTTTATTGATTTACATATATTATACTTTTAATTATGGCTTCAAATCTAAAAGGACGCGCTACGTCTGCAGAAATATCATTAGTTCACCTAAAGAATTGCTTGGTTAACTTACCGTCATCATTATCTTCACTACTAGTTAACATCAATGCTGTAGGTTGCAACCCTAAATTTACATGATGAACAATTGCTCACATCTCACAGCTTGCCCAAAATGTAATTATAGAATTAAACTACCGACTTCCGCCTCCGCAAGGCCCAAACCAAGCCAATGGCGCTCCGAGTCAACGATCCATCTTCGTGGGATGGACAGGTATGCAGAGCAAGCGCAAGATAGCACCAATCGTTGGAAGAGATGGTATAAGTGGAGCTAGAGGCTCTGGTAGAGAACAAGAAGTTCAGGTAGTGGAGATAGATGCAACCTTTGCGCGTACATTGGGAATATCAGATGGTCAAAAAGTTACAGCCAGCATACACGTTGATCCTCCTGTCGCCCACACAATTAACATTGAACCTTTAACACCCGAGGATTGGGAAATCATAGAACTGCATGCCACCTTTCTCGAGCTCAATTTCATAAATCAAATTCGCGCATTACCCAATCCGAGTTTTACTTCCCCTAATGGGCCATCGGCCCCTCCTCATCCTCTTACGTTACATTTATCACCAACCTCGACTGCGAATATTATTGTAACATCTCTCCTTCCTGCACCGCCTTCGAACGTTGCTTTCACAAAACTAGCACCGGATGCGGAGGTTATTGTGGCTCCGAAAACAAGGTCCAGACCGCCACGATCTTCGGGCGAGAATAGGAGTGTATCTTCCAGAAAGAGTGTTGGAGGGCGAAGCGTTTCTAGTACAGTACGTCGGAAGAGTGGAAAAAGTGAAGAACCTAGACCGGCTATGTATTTCAGAGGACTTGATAGGGCAATCTGCGGGGAGTGGTTTGAAGAGGAGAAAGATATAGATGATGGAGGATTGAAAGTCTGGGTTGACGGAGATCTTCTGCATTCCAAGTCTTTGAAAGGGATTACTTGGGTCTGTGTCAGAGTCATTAAACCTGAAAGTTTACAAGAACCGATTGACCCACAACGACAGCAACAAGAAAATGAAACCACTGGAGTTGCTGGCAAACCTGCCTCAAAGGTTGTAGCTAGATTGGTGGCATGGGATGATCCTCCCGATGGTAATCATGTGGCTCTCTCGAGTTCACTATGTGCCTCAATGGGGTGCGAGAACATGGTTGGGGGTGTAGTAAGACTTGAGCCGGCTCCCCTTCAAGCTTCGAAACCAACCTTTTCACCGTCTTCTAAATCGGGCATTCCACACATAAAGATATTCCCCTACTCATCCGGTGCAGGGAAGGCAAGTGAAGGTCTCAAGTTTGGAGGAGAGTCGAAAGCCGAACGTGAAGAAGCTGCGAAATCCATTACGAAAATGTATAGCAAAAATGGCTCCAATAATGGTATTCTCGAGGGCCCATTAACTGATGGCTTAGTACTGGGCAAGCCATTGAATTCCGAATATCCATCAAGTTGGGAAGGCGGAATGCTTCGTCTGGAGCAAGCACAGCAGGAGTCTGGAAAACAACTTTCCAATTGGTTCCTTGGTTCCGAAAGGAAATTCAACCTCGAGGTTCAAGCCGCCATTCCAAGACCCATAGCCCTTGCAACAAATACAATCGATGGTATTGGTGCACAACCTCCTGTTCTTGTGGGTATCGATAATCTTATAGAACAACTACAATCACATCTTTCACACATGTCATCCGTATTGCTCACCGGCGCATTGGGAGCCGGTAAAACATCAGTGGCGCAGTTGTTAGCCCATCGGTTACGGCGAGATCGCTTTTTCCATACCACTTATTTCTCATGTCGGAAACTTGTCACTGATGAGGCACGAGTCTCAACCATACGTGAAACATTTAATCGAATTTTCATGGGTGCCTCATGGGGTGCAAGGATTGGTGGAAAGTCCATCGTGATATTGGATGACCTTGACAAGTTGTGTCCTGCTGAGACAGAGCTTGAAGTTGGCAATGACAATGCTCGAAGCCGGCAACTTAGTGAGGCGATGGTTGCGATTGCCAGAGAATACTTAGCCCGCGATAGTGGTGTCGTTCTACTTGCAACTGCCCAAGCAAAAGAGTCACTTCACAACGTTGTTATCGGCGGTCACGTCGTGCGAGAAATTGTTGCATTGAAAGCTCCAAACAAAGAAGGGCGTAGAAGAGTTATGGAAATGGTTGCGATGCAAAATGCTGTCTCGGAAGTTACCAAACAGCCAGTGCTATCTGGCAGCCGCCCAAGCACTTCAAATACTAGCGAACGATACCATGATGGTGATTGGATGGATGGTCCAAGAAAACTGGAAGGCGACGGTTACGTAATTGACCAAGATCTTGATTTCTTGGACCTAGCAGGTGAAAGCGATGGTTACATGCCTGGAGATCTTGTTCTTCTCGTAGCACGGGCCAGAAGTGAGGCAATGATTCGGACAGTCTCGAGCTCACTGAAAAATGCCGATAGTGGTTCCATTCGACTCACCAGAGAAGACTTTGACAGTGCCCTAAAAGGTTTCACACCAGCGTCGCTTCGAAACGTTACCCTCCAAACTTCCACTACAACTTTTGACTCAATTGGAGGATTACAAGAGACACGAAAGATTCTGCTTGAGACCTTACAATATCCTACTACTTATGCGCCAATTTTTGCACAGTGTCCACTTAGATTACGATCGGGACTTCTCTTGTACGGGTTCCCAGGTTGTGGCAAAACTCTCCTTGCTAGCGCGGTTGCAGGGGAGTGCGGTCTAAATTTCATCAGTGTCAAAGGTCCTGAAATTCTTAACAAATATATTGGTGCCTCTGAGAAGTCTGTTCGTGATCTTTTTGAGCGAGCTGAAGCCGCTAGACCTTGTGTGCTATTCTTCGACGAGTTCGATTCTATAGCCCCTAAGCGTGGCCATGACTCCACTGGTGTAACCGATCGAGTAGTCAATCAATTGTTGACACAAATGGACGGTGCCGAAGGTTTATCTGGAGTCTATGTACTTGCAGCTACTTCAAGACCAGATTTAATTGATCCAGCATTGCTTCGTCCGGGTCGTTTAGATAAATCTCTAATTTGTGATCTCCCAGATTTGTATGATCGGTTAGATATACTCAAAGCATTAGGCAAAAAGCTCAAATTATCCGAAGAAGTCCGAGATAGTCCTGAGGGAGGGCTCCTTGAGATCGCTCGTAGGACTGAGGGTTACTCTGGTGCAGATCTCCAAGCTTTGATATCCAATGCGCAACTTGAAGCTATTCATGACGTACTTGGGGATCATGAACAAGTAGAGGTCGGTGGAAAACGCAATGGTGCTAAAACAAATGGTGCGTCTGGCGGGCCTCGCAATTTTGTGCAGTTCCGCTATGGTGAAGATGAGGATCGAGCGGAAGCCGAGACACGAGCAAAGGCTGGCAATAATCGCTCCAAACAACTTGCCGAAAAAGCTTCTATCACTGCAAAATTGGAGGAGATTAAAAAGGCGAAGAAGAGGGAGAAATTAAGAGCAAAGGGAATTGATGTTTCAAACGACGAGAGGGGAGAGCAGAAGGAAGTGAAAAGTCAACAGGAAGTTACCATTCTTTGGAAACATCTAGTGAAGAGCTTGGAGAGTACGAGACCTAGTATTAGTGCGGATGAGAGGCGGAGATTACAAGGAATTTATAAGGAGTTTGTTGTGGGAAGGAGTGGAGATATGCCTAATGGACAGGGAGGAACAGAAGTTGGTGGGCGAAGCAGTTTGATGTAAATGACGATAGGACAAAAGTGGAAGGAAGCATAGGCGAATGGGAATGATTTTCTGGCGAATTTATTCTCGAAGCTAGATCTAATAGGGAGGAAAGTAACTTAATACTTAATTTCGGATCATTTGTCAGGATACAGATATATCATGTTCAACGCATGACTGCCCCATTATTGATGACATGCTATTATAATTTACTAATGCTAGAGCTGGACTTCTTATGACCAACTATGATTCTGTGCTATAATTTGAATGTATACAAGCAGGAAGAGTAAGTTCGTGTGATACTCCCCCCTTACCAGATGGCTCTCGGCTAAGTCTTAAACCTAAACCCCTGCTCTTTTTGCCAATCCCTCACTGTTGACTTTTATTGCACTGCGTCTGTCTCATCCAAAACACCAATTGCCACCGCGACTATATATCCGTGCCTGCGATGATGAGAAGAATGGACAGTAACTTCTCAGTGATTACATCAGTTGAAATACTTCTTCCAGCACATAGTGGATAAGCGCCTGATTCAAGGAACTACCCTCAGTGCTGAATACCAAAAATTTAGCCTGCATTGTGCCCAACAATGTACCATCATCTTATTGGCACTGCAACCAGCGGTACTTTCTTTCACGTCATAAACTTTCAACGCACCCTTAAGGTGATCTTTTTACGTAGTAGTAGCCTATTTAGAATCCATCTAGGTATTGAAAAACGGTTTTTCTTTTCGAAGGAATAGTTGCTGAACTTTGAGTGTAATAATAACAGCCATAAAATGATTAGTATTGTGACAAAGAAGGTGTTGACTTGTGGATATATCATGATTGATAGAGAGTTGATACTTGTTCAATGCTTCAATTAATTATCTTGATAGTTACCAAATCATGAACAGAACGTAGCCAATGCTACAACATCATAACAACAAGATAGTTTCAACGACAATCCCAAATATTCAAAAGCCGTTTGTAAGAAAATGAAGAGGCCTACGAGAAATAGATGATTCATCGACCTCATATCTTCTCCATTCTCAATTCTCATTCCACATTCCCCGTTACCATCATATAAACTACCAAGCAAACCGTATCTGTTCTATATATACCGCGTTACGCGGAAAGTTTTCATCGGGAGCGTCAAAGCAGACAAACAGGCATGTTTGTTCAGGTCAAAGGCGCTCCGGTGGTGGAGTGGTAAAGTCGCCTGGTTCGAAAAAATCCTCATTTCAGAGAGGGTTCTCCTGCCGCACCTCATGGTGCGGAAAGGTTTTGCCATCTTGGCGACTGTATATATTTTAATTCTTATTGTTTTTGTGTACGGTTGTGCAGGGGGGGAGAAAGAATTTTTGGTCAAGTGTTGTGGATTTTTTAAGTGAAGTGGTAGGTGGCTAGGTTGAGGTTGATGTTTTGGCGAAGCGAGAGATCGGATGATAATGAAGGTGGGTGGTAATTTGAGGCGACAAGCGTCAATTCAGATGTAGAACTTGCTGAAACTGTATAAGAATGACTTTTGCGAAGGTCGATTAAACGTTGGAAACAGGGCGTAGAGTTAGAGTCACCACCTGAGGGGATCATATGTTCTGACGCCATCGATATCGTGATATCTACTCATAATCAGAAATCCCGAGACTGAATGAATCGCAAAAAGAAGAAACCGTCCTGAAGTTTGTTGTTTTCAATGAGCGCTCGCATAGAGACATGCTTCTCTATATCTTGCCGCTTTGCTACAAGTCTTCAAATGCTCTAACATTTCTTCCGCAGTATAAACCGAAACCTTCATCGATTCATTGAGAATTCTTTGCATTGCATTCACTTCGGCTCTGGGGTTTTCCACCCTTAGACTCTTTTTTCCTAACCAATATTTTGCACCGCATCCTCTACAATAGCGCCCTTCAGAATAAGAAGAGAAATCAAATTGTTCAGGCTGTGCATAGGGAATGATAACAGTTGTTGCGTATGTGGTGCCGGAATCTTGATCAGGTTTCCAAAATTTGAGATCTGGGGGTATCCTCGACTGTGCTCTGGGGGGCTTATAGTACTGACTTATTCTGTATCTGCTTTGGCATCTATCTATAACCATTTGGGCGCTGAAACACTCGACCATTTCTGGATAACCATGACACCATACTTTGAGACTTGATTTTTCGGTAAAGAGAGATGGCAAACCTCTCGTAGAAGAGGGGCCGAACGATTTCGAAGCCTGGGCTTTGCGAATAAGAGAAAACTCTACTTTTGTAGTCAAGCAGAAAAAGCAGCACCGACTACCGGTTAGGGGAAAGAAATAAGATCCATACGTTCCACAAACGTGGCAGGAAGTTGACTTTAGTACCTGAGCTATGGTTGCTAGCGAGTGGAGATGAAGCAATCCTAGTTTTGAGATGGCTCTTAAAAAGTGGCAAGCATATAATGTGATATGCGTGAATACAGTAAGAGATTCGATAATTTCTTTGCCTGCAAAACTCGTTTTACCAAACATTGCTAAGCTTCTGAAATCTAGATAGTGACATATTTCTTGTTGTACTTCGAGTGGAAAACTATCCAAAGTCCCAACAGACGATTTTCTCGAAGGCAATGGCTGTTTGATGATAATTTTGACATCCGGCAGGGGTTTGACTCTTTCGTTTCCCTTTCTATCCAGTACAGTTGTCAAAGTTGAGAGGAGCTGGAAATCTCGACGTGTCTTTGCATTTTCTTGAAGAGCCTCCATGGTCGCAAGAGTGTAAGAGGATTGAAATACTAAGAAAAAGAGAAGTTCAATTCATTCGACTTTGTATGAAGTGATAAGAAATCCTTTTTATCCCACAATCTGTTTGCTTTCTCATCATCCAAGGAAATAGGGTGTCGCTTCATGCAAAATCTCGGGAATGTGCATATATGATGTATTTTCCATAGAAGTTGATCTATGAGAGCCTGGCAATACATAAATCTTTTGTTCGGCTCAAACAAATTATGTTGTGCCTTCGGATGCCTTAAAGGGAAGCTGCAAAATTATAGCCAACTTTTAGAAGTAATCTGAATCATATTCGCATGCTTTAGTTTTACTATATACCTGGAGCAACACTGTACAATATCCCACCGTTGACCTCAAACTCTTCAACAACCTTTTGTCCACCATCTCTCTGTATCATCCAATCCGCGAATTTGTGCGCCATGGCGATATTCTTCCCTCTTGTACCAACTAAAATATGTGCAGGATTCAGTAATGGATCATCTGCATCATCTGTGCTTGCTTTCTGTGGAACATTTAGCTCAACACACAATTCTTTAGTTGGGAAGAACAGCATACAAATATACTCATCTTCTCTCTAACTTCCTCTTCAATGCTTAACCATGTCCCTTTATCCGTGATTGTATACTCGCCTAAAGCACATGCAGCCCTCAAAGCAGCGAATGGGAACTCCACATATCGATGATACCAACTTGAATATGGATGTGCCCAGGGTGTCTGACCAATGGTTGTCCAAATAGAAGATTCTTTGATATTTGCAGCTGACTTGTCATATCGGGATAAGAATCTGATGTTTGGATTCTCAATACAAGCCATAAATAATTGGGAGAATAAATCATATATTGTCAAATTGTTTGTATCCAGGGGAAGACCTGCAGAATTTTCTTTTGGCCCTAAAAATTATTAAAACAAAAAGAAGATACATAAGGGAACCTGCATATTATCGTCATATAACCTACCAACAAGTAACCAATGATCCCTCCAAGCGTATTCCCTTCTTTCCGCAATCCCTTGCCTTATCGCCATCTCTTCTGCAATTTTGTGATAAGTAATACTACAATCCGCCGCCCTACTTCCCAAGTAGTTGAAACTCGTCGATGTATCCGATAACAACCATGCTATACTAAATCGCGGACAACTTGTTCTATGCATTTCGGATTCAATAAAAGTATTCGCTAGCGCGCGAATAAGTCCCGACTGACCGGCACCTCCTGTTGCTATCCGAAGGAGAACAGGCGGAGAAAGGAAGAAAGAATTTGGGCTAAGGTTTCCATTGACATTAAAATCGGATCCGCTGTAGATCTCTGCGGGAATGATATAGGGCTCGGGAGAGGTGAGATCATTTCTTACTGAGGCCATTTTTAGGGTGAAGTGATGAAGTATATGTATATTTGTGAGTTTTGGTTGTATATCTGAAGAAGGGATATCCACAGTAGTCTCGAGTTCTTTGAACGAAGCTCAGATCGACTGGGGAAGTTCAAGTACTAGACATTATCTTGGAATTTCGCAAAAGAAGACTTATTATATACCAAAGCTAGCTACTCAACTTGTAGTTGTTGATCAATATATATGTGTTTGAAGTCTTCCGAATTTCCGCCTTCTGAATGATGCGTTCAACAGCTAACCCAATCTGGGGATCAAACGCGGGGTAAAGCGATCAATTGCCTGATTACCATGAATCCCAGTAGCACTTGCTTTTCCTGGCGTCTCATGCATAAGGTATATCCAGCAGAACACAGAGTAGATATATCACTCCAATGCCGAAACACAGCCAATGCAAGCTTTATGCTATTGGGTATCTGTACTAATCTTAAAAGACAGCTTTCTTGTCGCTTATTTAAGGACTTAAGCTTGAGCCAAGCTAACAAGGCCCAACAAATACTTCAACCGTATCTTCAATTATACCTCAGAACGTCACAAAGAAATGTTCTCCTTGTGCTTCCTCTAATGATACAACAATGACTGATCATATTTCAACTCAGTTCGTTGAATTTGTACCCTTGACCATTTAATCCCTCACACAGTGTCTTTTTCATCTTTTCCACTCCCGTCCAAGTTGACACTGGCTTAATCGTATTCGACGCTACGTTCGAGATCATTGCCCCGAGATAGTTCATTGACATTACCTCCGATATCCATCATATCAATAGAATGATAAAGATTACCAAGCCCTCTAGCTTGTCTCGAAGCAATGTACTCATTAATCGGAGTTTTAGACACGAGCGTTGCAGGCTCCCACGATGGATCCCAATCTCCTTCCCAATCAACGAAATACCACAGTTCTTGCTTATCGTGATCTTGATTCCATTGATACTTATGATCCAAGATAGCTTTCACAGCCCATACAGGCGGCTCGTGGACATAATCTTCTTCTGGGTCTTGTTCGCGTTTGACTTCATCAATTCCTTCACTTTCGTCCTCAATCTCATCACCTGGATATGATCCGAGTCGTCGACTTCTGCTTCTAGAGCTCCGGAGATTGAAAGCATCACTTCCAAGTCGTCCGCTTGGGGAACGATCATTTATCGCCGATTCAAATCCCCTTTTCGAAGGTTCTTTGTAATCAGCATCAAAGTAGTCATCGGAATCCTTGTCAAGTCTTCGGTTTTTACTGCGGGATTTTCTAGTTGACTCCCCTTCTCGTCCCGAGGATGGGAAAGATTTGCGTTTCAGGTGAGATACAGACAGAGGATGTTGGTTCGCTTCCCCAATCTTTGGAGCAGGGCTTTTGGAGCCGGACTTGTTAAAATAATCCATGATTTTCCCTTGCTGTCCACGACTTGTGCCATGGAGTATATGATCAGTAGATTTTTCGCCATTTCCTATCGAGGGAGCAGGTAAATGCTGAATACTTGCTGGATGTTGGCGTTGAATACTTGAATTCGTTTCGTTCCTCACGTTCATGTTCTTCTTGTAAGCATCGATGTTTGAAACTTCATATTGATATTCATCTACACTCATGCCAGGGAGAATTGGAGCTCGATAAGGTCGATTGTGAGGCGACTTCTTGAAGGGTTTGCCCTTCTGAGGAGACTGCATATGAGTCTTGCGCATCGGTTCTGAGATTCTGATTCTTCCTGCCGTACTAGAAGCTTTCAAAGCGGTAGGCGAACTGGGAGTGGGTCTAGGTCCTGGATTTCCCTCATTGTTGATTTGAAGATGCAAAGCAAGATCAGTATCATCGTCCTCACCCTCACTTTCCGAACTAGAAGTTGCATGTTCCGCCATTGCTCTTGATGCTGTAGAAAACGCTTGTGATAGTGACGGCTGGGATAAGGATGGCTGAGACAAAGAAGGTTGATGATGATGTGAGAGTGTAGGTGAAGTAACATGAACTTCCACCACTTTTCGAGGCCGTCCTGGCCCACGTTTTCCACTTGGTAGATTGGGTAAAGGCTTAGGTGCTGGCTTGAATACACTCGCCATAGACTTAGGAGGCCTTCCTCTCTTTTTCGGCATCCCCAAAGCTTGATATTGCTCAGCATCCTCTCCCTTTAGAACGTCACGTGACAATCCTGCCTTTTTCAATTCTCGCAATACTCTCGCTCTCTCTGCTGCTATCAAACGAGGTTGAAGTTCTTTAATCGCACGGTTCTCTTCTGCAGTACTTCTTTCATGTTCCCAATTCTCCAAAGTATATTCTGATACATAATTGCGAATATTATCTGGATGTACGATAAGTCGATTATGTGGCTCTTTTTCGTAACCCACTAAGAAATGGCTAGGGTCCTTTGATTTTGGATATGGGAAACAATCGAGAATAATTCCTTCTAATTTGTGAGGAGGAATGAGTGAGATTGGTTGAAGAGGTGGACCACTATTTGGTATATAGATTGGTCTTTCAACGACTTTGAAATCAAAGGCCAATATTGATTTTTTTGGTAAGTCCGTATCGTCCCCGGTGAAGTCTGAATTATATTCTGAAGACATTGAGAAGGACAGGGAAATCAAAGATAATTTTCTGGAATAGAGTCAGTCTTCTTTTCTTAAGGGGATATTTGATTCTAATAAATAAATTGAAATCGCGATGAATAAAATTGAAGTTGAGGTTGTTTTAGAGATGAAATTACATTGAATCTAGAAACAACGAATTAATCAACTATTTCTTTATACTTTAATAAACCAATAAACTCTACAAGATTATATATATATAAAAGTCATAATGAAAAATTTATATAAAAGACTTTTTCTTATTAACTTACTATTATTAGAAATTAATAAAGAATTTAAATATAATAAAATTTTCTAAAAAGAATTTAAATAAAAGAAAAAGTTTTAATGAAAACGAAGAATTATTTTACGAATAACTATAAATTTATAGGGACTAGTAAATTAATTCGTTTAATAAATTTAACTAAGATTTCTAATCTTTAATTAAAGCATTAATAATCTAAACTAAAATATTAAAGATTAAAAATAAAAGATTATGATTTAAATTTAAATTTTATTAAAAGTTAAAGACTATATTATTTAAATAATATTAATATTATTTATTAATTTTATATTTGTACTTATTAAAATCTAAATATACTAAAGACTAAACCTATTTAAAATAAAGAATAATTATTATTTTAACTATTATAATAACTTTTATATCTATCTCTAGTACTCGTATTTTTTAATTCTATTTACTTCTTTTAGATTCTTTTTAATATACTTTTTAGATTAATTAATTAATATTTTTTATAGAGTGCTTTAAAACGAATAAATAATCTATCTATATTATCTAGCTGATTTATTATTTATATCTAAAGAGAATATATCTTTTTAATTTAAGGATTTAATGCTTTTTAATAATAATCATTACATTTAATCAGCTGTTTATTCTTTCTTTGATTAAAAATATTTTAACAAGTAAACCTTAAAAGCTTCAAAGCTCTCCACGCTAGAGCTCAAATCCTGTAAATAGTTCTGCCGCTCTAAGAAAAATAATTGACCGGTTTGGACTTGTCAATATCAAGTACTATCTATCTATCTAGGTATCTAGGATTAATAACAAGCTCTCCAAAGAGCACTCTTTTTCGTCATCACATCAAAAATCCTCAAAATCTGCCATCACGTCTCTAATCCAAAATGCTGCATTCAGCTCCGACATTGAGAACAGCAGCAGCTAGCTGCCGCATACAATCATCGTTCCTCACATCATGCACTTATCAAACTGTAGCTTCACCTACCCCTCTTCGTACTTCGGATAATCAGAGCTCAAGCTCGCGACATCGAGTCACAGTTCCCCTCTACAAACGCAATGTCTTATTCAAACATACCTCACCATCTACCCGCTCCGCATCCACGGCCAGCACACGCTCCTCCCCACCACCGTCCTCCTCCCACTCCTCAAGCACAGCGCAAACAGAAGTCCTAGACTGGAATACATTTTTCAAGCTCCGCCGCACACGACGCTGGTTCCAACTCGGCTCCTCAATTGGAACTGGGTTCAGTGGTTTCGCTATCGGAGCGCAAATCCTCACACATGTGGATATGGATGCGCTGGTGGGACAAATTCCCTTGGATCCATTCATTACATTGGGATTAGTGACGTTTGCGTGCGGAGGCGCGGGATGGTTAACGGGACCGATTTTGGGGACGGCGGCATTCAATGTCAAGAATAGGAAGTTTAGAACGCAAATGGATATCAAGGAGAAGGAGTTTTATGCGAGAGTGAAGAAGTATAGGGTGGATCCTAGTGCGAGTTCGATGGCGAATCCAGTGCCCGGTAAGTTGTGATTTCTTCCCATGCAGACAGACGAGGTGGAAGTTCTGAAGAATATGGGCTAATTGCTTCTCTAGATTATTACGGCGAAAAGATTTCTAGTGTGGCGGGATATAGGCAATGGTTGAAGGACCAAAGAGCATTCAACAGGAAGAGACAAACATATGTATAAAAGCTCAGCTACGAACGGGTAGGAAAATGGAGAAAGGAATGATTGGTTGTAATGGATATCATATTTTTTATGGCCAGGAAGAGCATTAACTCAGCTGGCAGTTGTACGGACTTGGCGTTCATCGAGCCACCCTTTAGTGTATTATACACATTGTGCACTTTTCGCATACAAATACCACTGCTGATAGTTCTCTCGAAACTTCTATATCCGGAATCTTGATTTGCTATTCTAGTGTTATTTAGTACTCGGGCCAAGAGGTATCTACCTGTTCTTTCCAAGATCGTAGACCTCCCTTTATATCCCCAATATATCTTTCGCCATTTAGATCCAATCCCTTTTCCTTCATCATTTTTGTTATCACCTGAGAGTCGTTACCAAGTCTACAAACGACATATATGGGGGCCTTTCGGTCGAGGTTGTGAGTAAGCCATGCTAGTAGCCCATCCTCAAAGGCCCTATCTTTCTGGAGTGATGAGAAAGGTATGTTATCAGATCCCTTGATATGGCAAATATCAAACTGTACCTTCTCCCGGACATCAATCAATAAGTGATTTATCTCTTTCTTTCTTATCGATTCCTCGTACTCTCTTGGTTCAACCCTCTCTTCATCACTCAATAATGAAACAGGATGCGTCATGCCACAAAATAAGACATAGTCCATCGAACCCGATTTCATTTGCTCGAGAGACAATTGGGAGTCCTCTCCACAGGCGAAACAATCTGATCTTCTACCTTTCAATCGAACATTTCTGAATGGAGATGTTCCATTTGTAGAGAATATTAACATTGTAGTAGGATTCGTGGTACGGTTTGGCCAGCTGATTTCTCCATCACCGGTTAATTTTCCAGATGCAATAATTTTAATAGCTTCCAAAGCTTGTAGCACACCCATCACGCCAACGACGGGTCCAATAATCCCTCCATCGCCACAACTTGTTACAGCCTCTGGTGGAGGCGGTTTGGGAAAGACGCAGCGGTAACATGGACCACCTGAAAGATCACCAGGAGGCAAGGCGGGATTATTCAAGACAATTAGTTGGCCATCTGTTCGGAGTGCAGAAGCGGAGACAAGGGGTTTCTGGAGGAGAACACAGATATCTGAGATGAGATAGCGGGATGTGGGATGATCGGTGCAATCAAGGACTAAATCATAATCTTTGACTATATCTTGCGCATTTTGTGGCGTGAGATGTGTTTCGTAGACGTTTGTCTTAACATTTGGATTAAGTCTATAATACTCTTAATAAGGTCGACCACTCACATGCATATGTTGAAGGGTGACTACTCACCCAGATATATATTTAGCAATGCTAACAGCTTTATTCACACCCACTCGGTCTGTACTATGCAAGATTTGACGATGTAAATTCGATTCTTCCACAATATCTCCATCCACAATACCAATAGTACCAACTCCTGCACCGGCAATATATGCAGCCGCTGGACATCCCAACCCTCCAGCTCCCACTAGGAGAACAGAGGTGGATCTAAGTCTTAATTGTCCTTTAGTCAAATTAGACAAGGCATTCATGATGATAATACATTTGAAAAAAGACAACAACTAACCCTCAACGCCAATATCAGGTACAATCATCTGTCTTCCATATCGTTTATATTCATCCAAATTCATGGGCCATTTGCTATCATCATGAGTCACGAGACCATCCGTGTTTGAGCCAGTAGTATCCGGTTCTTTTGACTCTTTTGGCTCATCAGCCTTTTCTTCGATAGTCGAAAGTTGTAGTTTTAAACGAGCAAGCTCGTTTTCAGTATCAGCTATTTGAAGCCGTAGAGCTTTCGCTTTTTCTTCTGCAGAATTCATCTTAAATTCTGGTGGTTGTTATTTTTGATGGGTAAAGTTACGAGTTAGAACTATGAAATTCGCTTCTTTGTAGTAGGACAACTTTTTATTCGCTAAGTTATTACGCCTTGGGCTTTCAAATACACCAGTAAACTTTTTGAAAATTACTTTCTTACATCCACCATCAGCTCTTCCAATCAATTGTCTCTAGAATTTCTATACAGTCACATAGTAATTATGGTACAGTGGAATATCAAATCCTCTCCTTTCGAAATCGCACAACTAACTATCTTTACAAGGCACCTACCGCACCCAAAAAACGAAATTCCTTGCGCGCAAAAGCTTCTCAGGCAGGCTCAGGTGTCTATGCCCCTCCTAAGCATCGCGAAGGCGCTGTCATATCCGATTCTTTCATCGAGTCCAAAAAAGATAAACGAACAATCAAACATTCCGCCTTCGTAAACCGTATCGAAAAAGGCAATGCCAAACCCCTCAAGCGCAGACGCCCAAATAAGAAATTGGTTACCACATTAGAGAGTCTCGCAGATGCATTACCGGATTTTGAGGGAGAAGGATTGGAGAAAATCAGTCGAGGAGAAAGTGGGAAGATCAAGCACAAGAGTATGAAGAGTCGACCTGGAGCCACGAAGAAGAGGGAGAAGTTGGAGGCTATGGAGAGGGAGAGATTTGGAAAGAACATGGCGCAATTGGCCGGAGTGGTAGAGGAGAAACCAAAAGGTGCTACTGTTGTGGAGGGTCAAGAAGTACCGGCTACTTCGGGGACTGCGAACAGATGGGCTGCATTGAGGGCATTTATCTCACAGACGATGGAGCAGAAGGAGGAGTTCAGAAAGGCTTGATTTTCCCTTTTTTTTTTTTTCAACAACATATTTTTTGTTTTGAGATACCCAAATACCACAAGTATGGTACGTCTTATTATTTACTTTTACAATTTTCTACAACTTTTCGAGTAAAACAGACCTCTTTTACTTGAAAAGTACACTCAGGGATACATTTCATGCAACTTGGCGGAGAAATATGTACTGTACTGTATGTGTCATTCGAGTGGATGAGATGTTTATCACGAATCGCGTGTTATGCAGAGGATGATATCGCCGATTCTACCCCAACAGAACAACGAATTTTCTCCACTACAACACTAAATACTACAATAGATACTTCAAACTTATTCTGGTAAAGAGAAACAGCAGTGTCTCCCCGGGTGATGCCGAAATCCCCTATCTTTAGCAATCACGTGAAATATAAGCCCCACCATCCTCCCTGACGTCACATCATATCATTTAACAAGAACTTTACCTCAAGCTCTCTCTCCGTCTCTCCGTCTCTCTGTCTCTCCTTCATATTTTCTAAACTCAATTCGGAATTTTACCCTTTCCAACAACCAAATTAGTCACCATGAGTATCTCTCCAGAATCACTTACTAAAATTCCAGCTTCATTCGCAACTGTTTCAGTTGGCACTACTTCCACCCCTCTTTCCTCCAAGCTCTCCGCTATATCCTCAGCAGGCTTCACAGCTATCGAACTTGGATTCCCAGACCTGCTCTCCTTTGCAAGCACCTTCTACAAGAAAGAAATCAAAGAAAATGACTATGATTCATTATGTGCTGCTGGCTCAGAAGTCAAAAAGCTATGTGAAAAGAACAACTTGGGGATAATGATGTTGCAACCGTTTTCGAATTTTTGAGGGTTGGCCAGAGGGTTCGGATGAGAGGAGAGATGCTTTTGAGAGGGCGAAGGGCTGGATTAGGATTATGGGAGCTGTGGGGACGGATATGTTGCAGGTTGGAAGCTCAGATTCTCCGGATATATCCTCAGATTTCAACGTTTTGGCGGCTGATTTGAGGGAACTTGCCGATTTGCTCGCCGAGCATAACTATCGTCTTGCATATGAGAACTGGTAATTCACCCCTGACCCCCTCCCTTCCATCCCATACTACCATCCATCTACCATCTAAAGATCCACCCCTGACACCCCTTCTCCAACCAGGTGCTGGGCAACCCACGCCCCAACCTGGCGCGAAGTCTGGCAAATAGTACAGCTCGTCGACCGCCCCAACATCGGCCTCTGCCTCGACACCTTCCAAACCGGCGGCGGCGAATACGGCGACCCGTCCACCCCCTCCGGCCTAATCTCGCACCTAGGAACCCAAGCCAAACTCCACATGAACCTCACCCGATCCCTCCAATCCCTCACCACCACCGTCCCCCCCGAGAAAATCTACCTCCTCCAAATCTCCGACGCGTACAAACCCCCCGCCCCCATCCCCGTCACCCCTCCCTCCCACGAAAAGCACGACCTGCGAGCACGAGGCAAATGGTCCCACGACTTCCGTCCCTACCCCTTCAACGGGGGCTATCTGCCCATCGTCGAGGTTGCGCGCGCGGTTCTCGGAACCGGCTTCAGAGGCTGGTTCAGCACCGAGGTATTCGACGGCGGAGCGGACGGGAAATGGACGGGCATCGAAAACCTGGATTTGGAAGGTTTTTGTAAGGGCGCGATGGAGGGCCATAGAAGGTTATTGGAAGAGTGTGGGGACCCGCCATTGTTGGTGAAGAAGGTTTCGGTCTGATTTGAGTCGGGGTTTGAAATCTAAATCTAAATCTAAATCTAAATCTAAATCTAAATCTAAATCTAAATCTAAATCCAAATCCAAACCTTTAATAAAATAGAACGAAGAAGATGAAAGGAGCCGCGGGACAGCATGCACAAAGTAGATCGCGCACTAACTAAACCCGAAATGAACTCTATACACCTACCTACCTACCTACCTACCTAGGTACCTCCAGCTTGCCCTATCATGCCTCCCCTCTATTTGACACGAGCTCCTGTAAAATTTCTTCAACAACAGACGATCTGGGGGTATCAAAAGAATGGCATTGTCAAAGTAGTGCAGTCATGGAAATCTCTTTATTACATAGGCGCATGAAGAATATATGTTGATGGGATGGCACAGTGCGAACACTATTCATGTAATAAGGAGAATAACTTTTCTGCATCGGTTTCTGGACTTGGCACATGCATATGTATCGTCTACGCTGGAATGGATGCTTGTGAAGATAGATCTATCTATACAAATGATATGCGTACGGTCCCCCCCATAGTTTTTGATAGTGTAGAACCAGAATGCAAAAAAACATCACTCATGGACCAAGATGTAAAGCATCGGTCTATTCACATTTCGCTCCAGTTCTAATGCGAAGCTCTATTTCTTCTGTAGCAGAAAAAAGTATCAAGTAACCACAATAGAAGCCTCGCCCTTTGTACAAGCCATGCCAATTTATATCTCGATTCGTCTCATCGATTTTCAAAGCACATCTTCTGGCCAAGATGCAAACTGTGTCTCCGTGGAGGATAAGAATCATAAGAATATGCGACCATTTCTCTTGTGCCTCCTTCATGCATGTCATTCATTCGTTCCATGTCCCAACGCCGTCCTAATATGAATCCGTAACGCCTGATGAATCCCAAAAGTCATGCGCATGCGTAACTCATGAATCAATTCGTGGAGGACTTCGGTTATTCTTCGAAAAAGGGGAGGAACTGCGGCTTTCGTCGTGCCTATTGAATGTCACATGTTAGAGGGGATGCAATTTCGACCGCCAACTTGTGCAGCAGAAAAATCGGAAAGGATAGAGAAACTTACGATCTTCTCCTCTCGCCCTCTTTCCTGTAGCCCTCAATGATCCTCAACATTTCCTTCCTTCCTCCCGCTGCATCAACAACCTTTCCCCCCATACTCATGCTAACCTTTTCCCTTGCATTCGCGCTCAACAATCTCTTCAGTAACAAGTGGCGCATAATGATACAAACATAAACCCCACAATCGCTACCGTTTTCCTGCTGTGGCGAATCCGCCAGATTTAAAAAGCTCAATGGTCGATTTAACAATCTACTCATCTTCCGCGTCGTCAAGTGTCCTTCATTCACATTCGATACTCCGAGGGAATCATAATGGAAGGCTACACCGTCGATAACAGATATCAGGAGAAGAGACCAATGAGATCCACCTTCTGCTCGTGCAAGGTTGCGATTATCGTTCACGGGTAGGAAAATGTGTGTTGTGTGTGTAAAATCTGGGAGTGCTGAGCGGAGCTCGAGGGGATTGGGTTGTGTCATTAACATGAAGGCCATAGAGGGACGGAGAAGGACGATATGGGAGGAGGGGTATTTCTTCAGGTATTCGTTCTCGAGATATCTGTTTTGAGAGGTTGTTTAGTGATCACTCTTGGTTGGCAGGTACGCATATGCGACAGTGTGAAATTTCGCTACGTACTCTTGCCAGAATGCTATCATCTATAGAAAGGCCGTCAGTAAAAGTATTTTTGAGGGGCAATAGTAGAAGAGCATACATTGTCTGTGAGCCAATCATTCCTCAATGTATCGACATCTTCTCTTGTTACTGTTAAACCAATTACTTAGTCTGCTGAATCAAACATGTGCGCCTCCTCAAAATGATCGAGTAGACCTACATCTGCAATCATAATCTAGTGGAATGTTAGTATGAAACGGTACCGGTTCTGCTGTCTTGCGACAGCCTCTTGTAAATTATAGGGAAACTCACAACTCAGATATGGATCTTCAGGAGCAAGCTATATTGGTTTTTCCTCATCAGTCTCAAGCTTTCATAACTCTGCGAGATTCTTTTCAGTGGTATCATCAATTTCACATGGGTTTGATCCTGTACGCACCGTCTCGCCGAAATGCCTGGACACTCTGCCACCAAATGGGTGAAAACCGCCTCCAGGTGGCATCTCTCTCTATTTATAATTCTATTCTGGTGTTGTGTTGTATTGTACTGGATTTTATATGCAGTGCAGGGAGTCGTAGGGTTACGTTATTGATTATTGTACTTTGTAGGCAGAGAAGAGAAGACTTTTTGTGGTTCGAAATGCGGGGAGATTGGATTCGAGTTAGGTATTCGAGGAAGGATGGATACGGTATTCAGATGGTTTATCGTATTGGATGACAACAAGGTGACGGAGTGGGAATTGAATTGATACAAAAGAAAAAGAATAAAACGAACATGCGGGAAGACTAGAAAGACTAGAAAGATTACCAAGAAAGGCTAGAAGGACTAGAAAGACTAGAAAGGTTCCTAGACGAAAAAAGAGTCCAAAGGCTGGAAACCTGGAACCTGGAATGCTATTGTCCGTATCGTATCCGTAGCCACCTAGGCATATAGACCAGCTGCAGATGGAAAAGTTCACCAGGTGATAAAAAGTCCCGAGTTGAAAATGCGACTCGGGATCTCTTGCGGTTCTCGTCTTGGGAATACTGTATGTAAAAGGCAATCTCACCAAACATGTACCGAGTAATAATAATCATGAGTATGCATATATCCGAGGTATGTGTTATGAATACTACGTACGTATACGCACTTCTCTACTCCGTATGGACGGAGTAGAGAAGGAGAGGGAAATGTTCTGGAATTTGCGTTGCTGCCATTGATGTGGGGTTGGACAATCGGAAATCGTCATCCCTTGTCAACAATCAATCGTTTTTGATTTAGAGTTGCTTGGCTAAAGAGTATGATTGGTTCACCGGTGGACAACTACTGGTGACCTCGAAGTGCTAGATATACTACGGAGTAGATATCTCTGCTAGATACGTCTACGTTATGATTAGGTAGGTACGTACCTACGTAGGGAAACTACTCAATCAGTACTCACGTTGGAACTAATACGTCAGGTATATATGTATGTACGTACGTATACGAAGGTATATATATATGTACAGAGTAGACTCGAGTATACAGATCTACCTCCCTACCGACTTGGTTAGACATCAGATATCAAATTATCATGACATGATGTTTTTCACATTGACATTATTACCCTCATAGAAAGTATACAAATCTTTTGGAGCTACTGTACTATCTAAACCATTATGATACACGTTATGATACATGATATCATTTCTCCTCCAGCTCGCAGCTTTCAATCATGCACATTAAAATGAAAAGCAACCTAGGCTCATCTGCACTGCCCTTCATCTCGGATATAGATTACAAAGGTAAACGAAGCAACATGTCATTGACTATGACCCTTCATTCTTATAAGTATGGCATCCTCTCTCTCCTGCCATCCTTTCTTGAAATCGCCAATGGGAGCATTTTTCACATCCTTTTCAGTCTGCGTCATGGCATTGCTTGCTTCAGAATACATTCGAATCAATTCTTGTTTCTTGTTCTCAATCTGTTGGCGGATGCTCATCTTCTCCTTGTTTCGCTCGCCAGATAACCCTTCGAGCAGAGAGCTGGCATTTTCATTGTATTGACTCACAATTAGCTTGGATGCATCTTCTTCATTGGCCAATCTAATCACCATCTCCTGAAATTGAAAGTTAGCTATCTAAATCTTCAACATTGGAAGATGTAACGAGACTTACATCTGCAATCTTATGGACCGTATCTGCATATCCTTTATAGTGTGGTCGAACAGCCAATGACCATCGACGATTAGGAGATAATTCTTGAGTTGGAGTATTTGAGGAATCATCTGACTGGAAAGATGAATTACTCGACAACTCACTTGGCAAAGACAAGTTTCTACGAGTACGGTGCTCCTCAATTAGAGTCTTATCAGGATCGCTGAAATGAGCATTCGAAACTCCATCAGGCTTGCTTTTTGAATCAATATGCCGTGCGCGTAATCGCTCTGTGAACCCACTCGATTTGCTGTATGTATCATCAACAAATGGATCCGAAAGAACCCTCTCTTCTTGAATGTTTTCCATTGTTAAAACATCTTCATAGGTTCCATCCTGAGTTTTAGTATGCGGGACATATCGAATGGGTGACTCTCCTGGCGGGGCAGGGCGTGCTTTTGCGATGCTCACTACTTTGACGCGTGGACTAAAGGTCTCAGGAACATCTTTGCTATCGTACCCAGGAGATTCTACGGCAATTTGAGGTACTTTCTGCTGAGAACAAAATGTTCGAGGCTCCATCTGTCCAAATTCCAGAGCTGGTGCTTTTTGCTGGACTTTGAGAATTTGACCCATGGAAGGCATAGGGTGATGAGCAATTGGACTACCAAATTCATTAACTCGAGACCCTTGTGAGTTTGACTTGGAGGTAAAAAGAGCCATGCGACCGCTTTCATCTTCTTTCATTGTTGCCGCAACTTTATAAGAAGCTAGGTCTGGTGGACTAATACTCCGACGTTTTTTGGGTGGGCTTTGAGAAATAGATAATGTTTCTGCTTCTCCTCCTTGGGAAATACTGCGTCTTCGCTTATTATGTACTGTGTTTTGCGGCTTTTCATTTACCATGTTGGGTGTTGTGATAGGTAACTCAGGAACTCGTCCACGAACAGGCTTTGATGTACCGGAAGAACCCTGATTATGTGCGCCTTTGGGACCAAAATGTATCAAGTTTGGCTTGCGGGTACTTCGATCATCTAGCAAAGCTCTACTCTCACTAGCTGAGCTTTCGAGAAATCTCTTGATTTGTGGGCGAGGACCAGGTATCGATATTGGTGAATCATCTAGAGCCTTGGTCGCAATTGATCGATGGCGCTTTGATGGGACAGTAACCTCTGTCGTAACTTTTCGCTTTTTTTCTTCGACTGAATTCACATCAGGTAGTATCAAGGCTGGAGGTGAGTTTTTTAGACCAGTTTGATGGATATTAGAAGTTTCTGCCTTTGTGGTATCCGGTTTATGGGAAACTTCCTGCTTGGAGCCCCTCGAAGATATGCTCAAAAGCTGGCAAGGAATTAAAAAGATAGGATTGGCGTTAGTTTCGACTATGACCTTCAAATTTTCTGTCTCAACTGAGCCAACGAGGGGCTTCGTACTTAGCACATCTTCAACACCATCTGGCTCTCCGAAATTCTGAGTCTTCTTGACCTCCATATCACATGATATCACCGGTACCACATTCTTATTTCGTTGAGCTTCGGACTTGGAAGAATCTTCTTCTTCTAACGGCAAATATTTGGCATCTTCATTGTGGTTGTGGTAAGTATTATCATCCTCAATACCTACAACCACTTCCTCCTCTATTCCTTTCTCAATGACAGCGGATGTGTTGTAGGCTTCACTGTATATGAACTTTCCTAGCTTCGGCGGCGGTACTCTTCGGACTGGTCCCTTTCTGCATATATCCTTTCTCAAAGAACTAGTGTGAGTGTTCTTGTTCTCTCCATCTGGACCATCATTCAAGAGATCATCCAGTTGGCTGGCAAACTTAACGGCTGCAATCTTTCGGGAAGGTCCTTGAGGTGGCTCTCTGCTGTAATTTTGTTGGTTCTTTGATGCCAGTGGAGTGGCATTGTACAGGTCTTCAGCCTCGAAAGGATCCTCAGAAAAATCGTTAACATTTAGATATAATTTCTGAGCATCTTGCTGCTGAAGATCAAGTGAGTCCTCATCTTTCCCCAAGGCTGGCTCAGGCAAGGAGGCTGATTTGCTCTCTAAGATATCAGGCTCTGCTAGTTGATCCATAGTCTTACGCTTTCGGGAGACATTGGGCTTCGCTGGTCCATTATTTCTTACATCGGAGAGATCCTCGGTATCATCGGGGTCAACATCAATTTTACTCATGTTAACCTTGGCTTGGATTGCAGCAGCTCTATGGCTACCTCTCTTGGAGACGACCGGGTCCTCAACTTCCAATAGCGTACGTTTGGTCTTCTGATAGGTTTTCGTATTCTTTCCCCTGCCCTTGTTACTTGTTTTTCCTTTCTGTTGCGATACACCCACTTTCTTTTGCGGTCCCTTGGTGTTTCGACTAGCCTTCGTAGTAGCTGCCCAGTCCTCTTCATTCACAGGCAAATCATAAATACTTTTTGTCTTTGCTGGCGCTGACACTTGAGCAGAGCTCTCCTCGTTCTCCGAGCTCGTAGTTTTCTTCAACGATGCAGTTGGTCCAGTAGGCTCCTCCTTGTCTTTTGAGACCGCATCCGGTGTTTTAGGCTTCACCGAGTATTTTTTAAGCACCTTGTTCGAATTCAAGTCGGTACTACTGTTTGGTTGTGAGTTTTCAGCTTGAGAAGTATTTTCCTGTGTTTTAGACATGGGGGCTTCTCTTGCTTTCGGAATGCTCGAAGAAACGTCGCCTCTAGTAATGGCGGAAAGGGGAGCGGTTTTCTCATTCTTCGTAGGTAAAACTCTATTAGCCGGCATGGAAGGAACTTGAAAGCGAGATTTGACCTTCTGCCTCAAAAGAAGTGCTTGGCCATTGGGTTTAGGAATTTCGCCATCTGATTCTACAGCCTCGTCGAAGTATGATGCAATTTCTCGATTGATAGACACCACAGGTGAATCACAGAAATTTGTGACATCGCCATTCTCAGGTGAATCAAACTTGTTTGCTGTATTTCTTCGATTAGGATTTCGTGGGGACGCCTCCAATCCATCAACTACCTGTGCCCCTCTGTTATCGTCTGCTTGACTTTGAGGAAGCTCAGCCCGAACTTCACTGTCTAACTTGCAGTCTGTGTTTGATTCTTCATCCTCAGATGGTAATGGATTCGAATGTTGAGGTTCATCTTCCTCCGATGATCTGTTGCAATTCGCAGCCTCTGGCGAACTTCCTTTTCCTTGTAACTCTATATCATCCTCGGCTTGGGAGACTTGAACTCTAGTCTCTGGAAATTTGGCATTGGGACATTGTTCGAGAAGGTCAAGGATTAGTTCGTCGATGTCAGCGTCTGTAGACAAGTGTAGTTGTTGAATAGAAGTAGGTCTGGAGTTCAGATAACAAGATTTCTTCTGGTCGCATTTGATTTCGATGATGACGTTATGGACTTCTTTTCCGTTGATCATAATCGAATTATCAACGAGAGAAACCTGACATATGGATTTGCATGGTACTTGGAGTATCTGATCCAAGTCCTTGTCGGAAGAAGTCTTCAAAAGAAGGATATATTCGTCTTCAAAAACCATTTCAAGGTTTTCGCCAAACCTTCCAAGCCTGTATGGTGGTGTAGTTACAACACTATGGCTATAATAGAGTATCTGTGGTGGCCTGAATGCTTGTTAGTTGACTGGTCATCCTAAATAATTGGCACACTTACGCCTGACTTGGCTTATCAGGCCACTTTCCGTCAATCCAATGCTGGAATTGGGTTTTCCATCGAGATTGACTTTGTAGCTTGACAGGGAAATTTTCGTAAGCTTCTTTATTGGTCTCTACTGGCCAGAGTTCCTCAGGTAGAATGTCTGAGTTGAGTAGATCCCTCACAAGCTGACCACAAATCAACCTGAGTATCTCATTTCCCTCATTGAGAAGCAAGGGTCCAATACTACGCCTTTTAAGAGCAATTCAGCTTCAGTACCAAGTGTACGATAGGAAACTTCTCACCTTGTATCTTCGGGTGTATGCTTAAATTGTTCTGAAACCGCTTTTGGGCCTCTCAAAAGCTGTAACATGATAATACCAACCTTTCCTAGGCGTCAGCTCACTTTCGTGGTACGTCAGTCAATGACAACTCACCCATCTTCTAATTCCAGTTGGCCTTGAACCATCGACAAAATATTCTATAAGATGACCGACATCTACTGTCTTTGCGATCTCAATCAACACTTGTCCCAAGGCTCTTTCTGGTCCTGATATCTGGAATATTTCGTTCTGGAGAAATCAGCCAATACCCAAGGAATTGAAAGCGCTGCAGTATTTGGTACTCACGGCAAGTAGAACGAGCGTTCGCTCCCCTTCTCGACAATTCTCAGCTTGGAGGATAGTATTCAAAACAGCGCAGAAAGTCTTGATATCAATGGAACAACAAAGCACACCGTCTTGATCCTCCAGCACCTCTAGAAGACCACTCACAACGGTCGCGGTTATCGTATCATTTGTTTTCGCTGAGCGCAGAGCCTCACAAAGCGATTCAACTATATCTTCGTTGATCCTGGTTGTTGTCAGCATGCCCCATGTAGATATATATACCACGAGAATTTCGTACTTTTCTCTGCCTTGTGTGTGTGAAAGTTGTTGGCACAGCTTCTCAACGCACTTCTCAAGTGCTGATCCTTGCGAGGCTTTCTTCGATCCACGAACTGTGGGCATCTTGAATTAATTCAGTATGATTCTGGGTTGTGAGGAGCTTAAGTTCGCGATCGTGTAGATGCCTTCACCACGGGTGGATCAGTGTACGAGGCAATTAACTACGATGCATCCTGCTAGAGCTGTTGGATATGGTCAGAGTGGTCAAATTTATCAGACATTCATGATAAGCCACTAACAATTGTAAAGTGATGAGGCTGTCAGTGGGATAAATGAGAAATGCTTACTATTGTAGACGAAGAATTGTTGACGGTCTCGAGATAATACTTGTCACTGCTTTCAGAAGATGATTGTTGAGAAAAGAATGCGCGATAAATGTCCAAAAGTCACAAAAATTCGCGTAAATACTCGAGAATCTCACTTTTAATGGATAGTCAGTGTATTGAACAGGAGAGTTTGATATTTCCCAGGTATTATCCGATTGGTGGATGAATCATACACAGATGATGAGTTTTGATAAAGGCGGCGTCAAGGAGGATCTCGCTTCGGACAGTGAAGTGAAATTTATTGAAATTGACCGGGCTCATTGGCTCATCTTTGAAAAAGTGTACAATAGAAGGCTTACCTTGAAAGCTGATGTAAAATCCAGGGAAGATCGGTAGAATGGCAGTTTTTGGAAGTTATGAGGGATAAAGAGAAATGAAAAGAATGCAAAACTCATAAAAGAACTTCTGTGACACCTTTTGACGATGTAAGTTGACGAAGAAGAAGAAGAAGAAGAAGAAGAAAAGTCTACAAAGTCAGACAAGAGATGAGATATTCCACGCCGCTAATACCCTCACATGAAAGAGGAAGGAACTCGAGGTCTTAGCGCCATTTATCACGTGTAAATATTCTAGATATTGATATCAAGAACTCCTAAATCACTGGCGCCATACTAGGTAGGTATTCATGGGGATACACACTGGATATTTGCTGAGATGGATTCATTTTATACAAAATGAGACTGAATGAACTTAATGAATCAGCGCTTGAATATCATCAAGTTCAATAAGCAGACGACATACCATTTTAATGCTTGTGAGACGTCTCCGCGAGCTCAGGATCATTATAAGATTTGATTCAAATTGGATGATATTTAAAATAATCTATATAGTTCAGGATACATATCATGAATACTTGATTTGAGTTCGATAATATCCAACAGTACTCATTGCTGTTTAGATCATCCACAGCCAAGTATGGTTCGTCCAAGATGAGTACTTGATTCGATCCAAAACATTCATAACCACAAGTTTTATTTTATTGAATGATATCGGACATGGAGTGATATAACCGTGGATATTCATGATCAATCGATATTACAATCTAATCAATATTTCGTTAGATGGCATTTGGTGCGTTGAAGGAATTCATAACGAATATGTCAATATAAACAACATTAACCAGTCATAGCTGAATGAAGGACAGAATGTGCATAGCATAGTAAAGATGACCATCCATATCGATAGCGGATTAGATGATACCTAATAAGTCAAAAATCTTCATGATAAATTCCTCTACTCTATGCTTGTACAGACCAAATAACATTCAATGAAAGAAACATTGGTATGTGTTACTTGATGTTATGTTCGTTCATCTTTTTAGACAGGTTCACTTGATCCTTCAAGCACCGGTTGCTGATTTATACTATCAATCAACGATTCTCATCGAACTTCCTGTTCAAGCAACGCTCGATGTACAAATCATATACAACCCTTTTGATTCTCTCATTTGAGACCAAGTCCTTGTAGTTGTCAATTGCAATCTCTATTGTCTCCTTGGACACTGGATCAAAAGATCCTCGTCTTACTTCTTCTCAATTCCATGAGTTGTATACAATTTTTCTGGCCAGATCATCCAATCAAGACGTATTCTAGTGACAAATAATATTCTGCGGCTTATGCCAACATTGAAAAGCTCGAAGCGAATCATGCTTCAATGTTATATCATTGGATGTAAACTCTTCAGGATCATTTTTCGGCCATAAATGAAAGATCTCAAGGAGTTATCTATCCTCTGAAATTCACAGCTGCCGCTACGTCAATCCCTGAAGCTTCTTCCCGTTTGACTTGGTCTCTTCTGCGAATTAATTAAAACAAACTAATTCGGATGATCCTCTGTAACTTTCAATACAACATCATTCAGACGAGGAACATAGGGAATAGGCAATCTGGCTTGATGGCCTCGTGTGTCCTACGAAGAGGAACTCGCAATTTCGTCCTGATCTTATGGCGGTTGGATTGTAGATGATAACTTTACTCTCGGGTTTTGTGTCATGACGCGACGGAGTTAGAAAGTTACTCATGATCAGACTTTAGGACTTATCGAGAACATTGTCGCTGCTCCATCAAAATGCAGATGATACCTTTTTTACTCCAATAAACTGCAAGCCAGCTCCGAGTACAAACTCTGATATCAAGAGTAAAGTCTGTTTGATAGTCGCATCAATGCGTTCTGAGTGATGTTTCAGGGAAATGAACAGAGTGTCTTGCTTAGTCAGCAAAGTTACTGAGTCGGGGCTGAAGGTTTCTGGCGCACCACCTAACTCTAGAGCGCGCAAGTCTCAACATCTTCCATTCGTGGCGCACTCATGTTTGAAACCTAACTACGATAAAGGACGACGGCTTCTGAGTTGGGATACCCACGTGTTACGCCAAATTTGATCTGTTGGACGAAGTGGTCAAATCACCAAGTTGAGACTGCATTCTGGTTGCTTATTTCTCGATCGCCAAATAGTTTTCATCACGATACAAGTAGATAGATCAAGAACAATCCGATGTGATTAGATTCGACTCCTTTCCCTCACCGATCTCACCGACTTCATATTGAAACATCAACCATCATCATCTCCATTTGCGACGATGGACGCCCCTCTCCCCAGTTCCGAATTGAGTCCCGACACGATAAATATATATATTGGTGGGGTTAAAAAGGAAGATTGTGGTATTGGACAGTGTCTGATAGATAGCGGTGTTGAGGAATCAGATATGTGGAATTATATATGTAGGGAATTCAGCATTGATGTGCTGTTATTGTAAAGTTAAAACTGCGGGTTTCTCATGTGTAGCCATCACTCCTGAAACTGGCTCTGACCCTGATTGATAGCTCAAGTGAGCGTTCTTTGCAGGTTTGAAGTACACTGTTGCATTGAACGAGTGACCAAAGGAGTGCGTGGCTTAACTGTGCCACTTCTGAAGTATACAATACTGCTTTCTGCTGATTGATAGTATAAGCTCTTCGTGTGCTTTTCCTGCATATGTCAGGTATTCAGAGCATGAATATTACAAACGGATGTTGAATTGACTTTGGTATGATTTGAATTCTTTGAGGATATACTTTTGTTAACATCATCGATCCTATCAGTTTCTGAGAGCTTCCATGATCTTACAATCTCATTCTTGATCTTTCTCAAACTAGGTTGGCCATTCAAGAACGAGAACTATAATCAGGGGTAGCTACAAGCTAGTGTGGGGTCTATTAGCTCTCCAATACATCGTATTCCATCATCGAACCAGACACAGTCTTGTACAGTAATTCTGTAATGCAATCACTCAAAGCGGCATAGCCACCAAATCCGCCGCCGTGGTGGCACTTCGAAACTCTAACCCCACAATGAGTGGGTCATAGCGGGTCGTGCCACATACGGTGAAGTTACTCTTGTCCAATGTTTGCGAACAACGTGTGAGCCAAGAAGGTGCCAAGCTACGGAAATGTATGAAAATCGGAAGAGCCTGTCAACGGGGAGTCCCTTTAATGCTTTGATCAGTGGCTGATGATATCGTTCTACTGCGCCTCAAGTATGCAGGGAGGGGTAAACCTTGAGGGGCATTGATAAAGCTTGGAGACCAGACTACAAAAGACACATATCTACTCCTGTCTTCCTCTTCCCTTTCTTTCCCCATCTCTCAACTTTCAATAATTATTTTAACATAACCTCAAAACACCACCACCAATAACACCCCTTTCATATATCTCAACATGTCTTTCCATCTCTCAGCCGAAGATATCCGCATCGATGACAACCACATCCTAAGAGCCCGTCTCAGAAATGAGAACGGTGACTGGGTTGATGCTGAGATGGACCTCGACCGATACCTTGGAAACCAAAATGGCATGATCCACTGGGATGGCGAAAGTATGTTCATAACAAATAATACCTCTACTTTGAACATCATCTAACATACAAATTAGACTTCTCCCACAGCGCCGAGAACGTCACATTCTCTATTGAGGGTGGTGGACATGTTCCAGTTCTCCGTTCTTTCCTCCGCAGCATCGACGGTGAAGAGTACAGCCGTGATGTTAACCTCGCTGAGCGTATCGAGAACCACGATGGACACTTTGTTTATGGTATGTATCTACTCATGTGATTTCACAAAGTCTTTGCTGATACCCAATTAGTTTAAATGTTGTTTGCTTTAGCTAGTGCAGCCTAAAGAATGAAAATACCCTTCCAAGCATTATAAACTTCTATTTTGGTGAATTGAAACATTGGCTACATGAATGAATATTGTCTGCCATGACCTTGGTGTATTGACTTTTCGGCTCATGATATCCGAACTTGCATACCACCATAATCGAACCTCAGCCGAAATACTAACAGTCTACGAAACATTCTCGTCCGATATCAAGATCTTAATATTCCTATTTATGTTTGCCGTTATAATTACTTTAAAACGAATCTTCACTACTACAAATATTGCAAGTGCTTTATGGTATTCATATTTCTTCGACATAGGAAACTCCAGACGTCTAACATACATGATACAATGAGACAAGCCTGTATCGTCTAAAGTTTCTATCTACATATACTGGTCGTTGTGGTAATCTGCTAGGCAATTTAGGTTTCAAGCAGACTTCACCACCACATTCCTTTCCGCATCACCCCATCATCCCTGCAATACACCACACACCATCCTTCTTCTGCCGGCTGACACACTCTCCTCACAATCAAGCAACCCTCTCATTATTCAAACACGGATAATCCGGCACATTCATTCAGCCTATATTACAAACAAAGTCATACACTGTAACGCCAAGGTTCGTATCAGAGGAATGGCATACCTTGGGTTGTATGCCATGTATTTTCCCGACTTGCTGAGTGGCTTCAGAGGGCTAAATAAAGGGTGGGCTGCTGGACGGATTATTGAGGTTTTAGTGGGGCTGCGGTTGCAGCCGAAGGTGGGAAGTTGCTCGCTTTTGATCTTGTGTATGAGAATGATTGATAGTAAGGCTGTTTTCCATCACAGTAAATTGGAGAGTTAGCCACTGAAGTTTCATCTTCCCCGTTTTCACTTTGTAGTATTCTATCCCCCTTGTCTTCTCGTTTCTTGTCATTCCTGGCGATGCTGCAGTGGCGGTTGTTGATATTCTGCTTGTTGTGAGACTCAACCTCTCGATGATTTTGGATGGATAGTTTACGTCTGAGGTTTTATCACCTGGAAACGTGGGAAATGAGGTTTGTTTCAATGCTATTTTATTCAAGTCTCTGTTTTTATTCGGCTCTTCCTGAGAGTCGATCGTACGTTGGGGATAAGACCCCAGATAAATTCTCAAATGGAGTTTTTGAATATGAGACACATAATGTACGAAATACATTGCATACGGAACTTGGCATCCAACAGAATTGCACATAACAACACTCCTTTTCACTGTTATATTCCAGATCTGATGTTCGAAATCTTCTTAGGTTTAGAGGGCCCTAGCAGTCTTAAGTGCCCGACCATTTTATATTCCAATTGATATTTGAGAACTAAAAGTTGTATCAGGCATAGATACTTAGGGTTATGAAAGAGTTTTGCTATGCAATTGTATCTCACATCGCGTGACTAGAGTTTTACGAGAGTTTGCGGATAGAACGCTTCACCTCATCCAGTGATCCCCAGCCGACTTTCTTTCTTCCTATATCTAATCCGGCTGTCCGACAGAACAAATCCATCGATATAAGTGTTGTGATAAATGGGTAAAATTCGTCCCAGTCTATATCGCTCACTATATATTCGAGAGTGATTCTTCATTTAGTCGGTACTTTTGCCAAAAGGAAACATCAAACCTTTAGGCAAAATTTACATTTCCATTTCCGGCTTGTGAATAACGCTTTTGGAAGTCCGTATAGTCCTTATTTGCGGATAAAATGTACAATAGCAATTGGATTCAATGCAACTCTTACTCTACCAGCTTGATTTAATTGTATCTTCGTATATTAAGGAGATCGTTGTTTGGTATGATTTTCATAACATATGATCTATAAGTGTAATATACTATATGTATAAAGTCTAAATTAATATAGATGGAGTTGAGGAACAGTTTTACCCTGGACTTTCTTTCCCCGCACAATGTGATGTTAAAAGGGATGATGAGATCCACCGGATTCATCTGAATATCAGATAGTTTCAAAATCTTTATCAAATATTCAAGATGCTCTCAACTATCCCCATCAAGCTCACCCTCCTCCTTACCACAGCATTACTCCAAACCGCATCACCCACTTCTATCCCCAGACAAGCCGCCTGCGGTACCCTCCCCTCCCCGATCCCCACCCCTCAATATCCTACCTCCCAGACCCCTTCACCAACCTCGCCGGCCAACGCATCACCACATCCGATCAATGGACCTGTCGCCAACAAGAACTCAGCCTCCTCTTCCAAACCATGGAACTTGGAACTCTCCCCCTCAAGCCCTCTTCAGTCACCTCCTCCTTCTCCGGTAACACCCTCTCCATCACCTGTTCCGAGTCTGGAAAATCCATCTCCTTCAGCGTCTCAATCACCTATCCTTCCACAGGCACAGCCCCCTATCCCGCTATCATCGCCTACGGCGGTGGAAGTATCCCCATTCCCGCCCCCGCCGGCGTCGCAATGATAACCTACAACAACGACCAAATCGCCGCCCAAAGCGACCAATCCAGCCGCGGCCAAGGGCTCTTCTACACCCTCTACGGCTCGACCCACTCCGCCGGAGCCCTCATAGCCTGGGCCTGGGGCGTCGACCGAATCCTCGACGCGCTAACCCAAACCCCCAGCGTGCGAATCAACCCCTCCAGCATCGGCGTAACAGGCTGTTCCCGCAACGGCAAAGGCGCCCTCGTAGCCGGCGCCTTCGTCCCCCGCATCGCGCTCACCCTGCCGCAGGAATCCGGCTCCGGCGGTGACGCCAGCTGGCGCATCTCAGACAGCATCGGCAGCAGCACGCAAACGGCGTCCGAAATCGTCGGCGAAAACGTCTGGTTCAGCACCGCGTTCAACGCTTGGGCAACGCGCGTCTCCTCCCTTCCTTTCGATCACCACCTGCTTGCGGGCCTGGTCTCCCCGCGTCCGCTCCTCGCCATCGAAAACACCGATTATGTCTGGCTGGGGCCGCTGTCCTGCTACGGCGCGATGAGCGCGGCAAAGCTGGTCTATCGCGCTGTGGGGGCGGAGGATCGATTTGGCTTTTCGCAGGTTGGGGGGCATAGTCATTGTGTGTTTCCGGGCTCCCAGCAGCAGGATTTGGACGCGTATGTGCTGAGGTATTTGAGGAATGGGACGGCGACGACGGGGGTGTTTAGGTCGACGGGGGGGTATGGGGCTTCGTTTGAGGAGGCGAGGTGGATGCCTTGGGCGGGGAGTGCGCGCCGGTTTTGGGGGGTGGTGGTGGGACGACTAGTAGTTCTGGTACTAGTGCGGGGATGGGGACCACGACGCTCCCGGGGGGTTCATCAACGACGGGTACGGTGATCGCGACGCCTACGGCGAATTGTCAGGCTCGTTGGGCGCAGTGTGGGGGCATGGGGTATACGGGTGGAACGTGCTGTGTGAGCGGGACTACTTGTGAGTATTCTGCGTGAAAGAAGTTTCGGACATGAGAAAAAGGAGACTGACATAATAGTAGGCACTGTATTGAATTCTTATTATTCGCAATGTTTGTGAGTAATATGTGGATTGGGAATCGGACGTGAAAGAGCGCGTGAGGATGCTGTGGATGTGAATCTTGTAAATACTGCGTGGATGGATAAATGAATCGGAACGAGTATGAACGAATATTGGTGATAGGATACCTGTATCCCAAATTCAAGAGCAGAACGTAAATTGAATACGAAAGATTTTTATTACTACGAACGTTTCGCTATGTACCTGAGAAATTTGCCCCCCAGTCTACTATCTCTATCTATCTATCTATCTATCTAACCATTGCATTTGGTCCAGAATCTCGATAGAGCTCAATGCAGAATCGAGGTATCGTTCATATAACCAATCTATACCTGGGTATTGATGGATATTTTTCTGATGAGCTATTATGTACGCATGCATGCATGTGTGAATCCTCCGACAAAAAGAAATTAAATGAAAATGATGGTTTGGATGCATGAATGCATTTAGGTAAGCCCAGGGCTGCCAACAAATGTAAATGAGAATGAGTCGAGAGGACAAGTAGAGGGATAGATGAATGGCATATATCAGTGATATGAAGTACATCCCCATCTCTCACGAATCCAATGCATACCCAAGCCATGATTCACGACCCACCATCCAATCTCCAGCCCGATCAACGATCGAAAACCCGCCCGCTCAACATGTCTCACTACAAGTAGTAAAACGACCCTCCAACTTCCCACCCCTACTCTCCCCACCCCGAACACTAGACTCGCAACCCCCAAATCTCTTCATCGTCAACCAAAGATACGGAACCACACATATCCACTTAGTCTTCCACTCTAAGACTCAACTCCTTTTGAGAAAGACCCCGGTTTTCATCTCCCTCGACATCAGTCTCAGTCTCAGTCTCAGTCTCAGTCTCAGTCTCAAGAGCCAGATCAATTTCATCGGGATTCATCTTCGTCGCGAGTTCCTCCTCTCGCTCGATGTTTCCACCGGATTTGGCCTCGTTACCCGTATCCTTCATGACCAATCCCAAAGCTTTGTGCTCTTCGCAATCGCTCCCCTTTTGGCTGCCAACCTCGCTGTCCAAAATTGCCTTTTCGGTGTCGGCTCCTGGCTCGAAATATACGTTGGTATCTACGTCTTTGATGGTGTTTTGGAAGGTGTTGATGGCTTGAGTTGAGAGGGTTGAGATGGCAGGTTGGATAAGTTGGGAAGATGAAGCAGATTGAATGGGATGACCTGCTGCAGAAAAGAGAGAGCCGCCAAAATTGGGCAGATTGGTATTTGTAGGCTTAGATGGAACCGAAGCTGGAGATTGAGTATGATCTTGAAGCTGGAAGTTCTCCCGGGGGAGTGCGAATGGTGGGGAGGATTCACCGGCGGAAACAGCGGAGGAGGCAAAGGAGTGGAGGCTATACTCTGCGGAGCTCGGCTCTGGAGATTTGCTGATGATTTTTGGGGGGAGTGAAGTGGTGGTGAGGGTAAGACGAGGTCTGGGGGTGGCCTCGTTGGAGTTAGGTGTGGATGGGGCGAACACAGGGGGGCTTTCAAATGTAGGTGTGAATGTAGATGCGGATGCGAATGAAGATGGTTCCTCGGTGGCGAGTTCTAGGGGCTCAGTCCATTGTTTTTCGGTGATAACGCGAGGGCCGCGTTGTGGAGTGACAGGGGTGGCACTGGTGTCTTCATCCTTTCTTGGTGCGTCGATAGAAGGTCCAACAAGAGTGGAGACCGATGTAGTGTTTGAATTTGTTTGATGTAGTTGAGATTGAGGTCTGAGAGTAGCTTTCCCTTCGGAGATTTGGTTGCTCTTGAGGACTGTGGTTTCTTCGGTTTTGATGTAAAATGCCGGCATCGGAGTATTATCTTCAGATTCCTCGATAACCTCATCAGCCCAAGAACTTGACTGCAAGCCCTTACCCCTTAGTGACGGAATAGCATCATGATGTCTTTGCAAAGCCGCCAATCGTTTTCTCTGTATATTCAAGCCCGGTTCAACAGCATCCATGGGATCGTTTCCCATCTCAGTATTACCAAAAGAGTTAGATCGATGTGTTTCATCCTTCTTCCTAAGTTCGGTTCTTGGAAACATCGGCTTTCTCTTCTCAGCCTCCTTCTCCAAATCCTCTAAATCTCCCTCACAGTTGTCCTTTTCAAATTGCAACTCCAGATTGAAATCTCTATAAGAATTCATGTTCGAAAGCATCCCAAATGCACTACCTGCAGCATCAACATTGGAGAATTCCATTCTAAGCGTCCCCTCTTCATCAATATACCACTCCAACATTCTGTCCGCTCTGATTCCAGTTCTGCCCGACAGATCATTTTCTAGACGACGAAGAGATATCTGGTGTGGGAAATTACGGACCGTAAGAATGCGGGTGCGATTCAACTCAAAAAGAGTCTTGAGTTTTCCGGGGGAGAAGGGAAATGTGGCGGTATGGATATGGGTGACAATAGCCGTGGCGACATGTTCCTTGTCGGAATCAGAGGATTCAAATGTAATGGGATGAGCATTCGCATATTCGACATAGGCTTCTGCATCTGCCTGTTTGATAAATGTAACGAGCGCAGAGTTACTTCCCGAAATAGACATCGTGTTAAGTAAAACCGATGAATAGATTCTTCCGCCTCGAACCCGAGCAAGGACATCTCTCAACTCTATGTCTTTGGGGAGTCCACCGATATGTACCCCACGCAAAGTGTCAAAATCATCTTCCTTGGGAACATAACTAACTCCGTGTCTGAAATAATCAGGGAACTTGAATTCTCTAGAATCAGAAGCTCGCATATGACTATTAATCTCATCATCTCTTTGTTGAGGCGAGGCCCAAATACTCGTGCCATCGGTCATATCGGGAGGGATTCCAAAGGGTCTTGGTCCAGTGGGTGCATTGCGATTATTAAGGCGGGCATGATAATTATTGCGGTTAGCATACCCACGATTAGCATAATCATCACCACGAATAGCTTTATTGGGAGTACACACAAAACCAGCTTTTCGAACGGTGGGGACAGGAATATCGGCGTTGGCGCGTTCTTGGTAGCGGAGTTGATCTTCGATTTTAATTTCTGGCTCGTCTTCATTGTCAGAGGCGAGAACATCGTCAAGATTGGAGGTATTGATTTCATGGATACTTCTCCTGCTTGGAGTGTATGGTAGGTGTGGTTCCCTTGATGGAACTGCTAAGATAGTGTCTTCCGGTCTCTCAAGTTTGACAATTTCGGGAATTTGTGTCTCTTCATTGGATTCGACAGTGTGATGTGAGCGATTGGGAGCGTCTTGCGCACTGACCTTCTTTAGTGCCGCATCTATGATGAGATGTCCTGAGCTTGATCTGCTAGAGTCCTTACTTGAAGACTGGTAAATGCTACAACATCTGGAAAGTGTACTTGGGGAGTTGTTATGAGAAACAATGTGATCAGCTTCTCGAGACTCAATTCGATCCCAGAGCAAGCCATTCTCTCTCCTCAATCTCTTGACTTCTGTACGCAGCTCTTCCAGCCCTTCTTTGTCAGAGTCCCGTAGCTTCTTTGTAGCTAACTCCGGATTATTGGCCACATTTCCTAATGCCCTAGTGATAATGACAGAGCTCTTGATTGCTTCATCTTTGTCTTTCGTAGCATGCGCTAGATCGTTCTCAAGAACTGCTATGCGAATTTTTAAGTTTGTGATGAGCTCATTATGAGAGTCCGCAGTGGAATTTTGGGCTTTGTTATGGCTTAAAGGATTATGAGTTGATGGAATGGCAAGCTTGGGGACGTAGCTTCGACTTTGATCATGGTTCGTAATATGTTGCTGATGTAGGCTGGGGCCAAAGGAAGGTGCCGATGTATAGGAGGGAGTTTTTTGACCGAAAGAGTCAAAGACTGCATGATCCCCTCCTTTCTGGATTGGGGAAGTCATGTCCATGTTTGTGCCGCCTTGGAGGTTTCACTGGACCATAAGTAACGATTTCTTGACGAGAATTTGTCCCTTGTTGGACAGCTGGTAGAATGGTTCTTGGGGCAGTGATAGCCTATGGCATTTGTTTGAGAAACGATGTGAAAAGCGATGCAAGATGGAAAGTAAGAAGGGGTCATTAGAGAGGCAGAGGTTGAGGTGTTGTTTAAAGTATTAGGAAACGAAGAGAAACAAGCAAAAGTCTTGAGCTCTAGGAGACCCTCGAAGAGCGAAGCCAGTATATGATGAGGTCTTGCAATAGATTAAAGAGGAAGTTGCTGTCAATAATTCTAAGTATTTGCAAGACCTTAAGAATATCTCAGGTTGACAGTTGCAGGAGAAAGAAAAATAGAGTCGAGGAAGAAGAGGGGAAGGTCTTCTCGAAGGAGTAAGAGTTGTTGAGACGCTAGACACTACTAGTAAGAAAGGAGGGGGGTTGTGAATGGTTATAAAGTGAATGCCGATACGTACATGCCAACCTTCACTAAGAAGAAAGGAAGAGTCGGAAGGGAAGTCGAAGGGGCCGATGGTGAATCAGAGAACACAAGAAGCTGTAAGATATTTAAGATTGTCTTCGAACTTGAAACTGACTTACAGCAAAAGAGTTGAGCCGATACATGATCGATATAATGCTGACTAGACCATGCTTCCACGTCTCCTATGGTCCCAATACAACTTGAAGGAATAGATGTGGTTGATATCTAAAAGATATATGGACAAGCCACAGAGAAAGAAGATCGACTGAAGTCCAATACAAAACCAGAGAGTTGATTGGATTAAAAAGTCCAAAACGAAACAAGTCGAGAGAATGGAAAAACCAAGGACAATGGCTTGTCTGGGAATTGCCAAATGGAAAGGAGTTTTCTATAACTTAGATTGATCTAGGAAATTCTAGTTTGTGTTGCTGGCTTGGAGAAAGAATCCCCATCCAAAATTTAAAAAGGTAGAGATTGACAAGGTTAAGTATAGAAGATCTCTCTGACCCGACATATAACTTTTGAAATTACCTCAAGCACCTTTATGTCTCAAATCAAAAACAACATGGCGTGTGTTTTTGTTATTCTGCCAACCCAGATTGATTTGCCCCCTCCTGAATTCATCTGCACTAGACAAAGGAAGAATAGGGAAACCTCATTAAATTAACATTATTTGCTTTCTGACTACTCCAAATCGACTCGCCTCATTATGCTCCTCATTGTTCTATAACTATTGGGACAATCCAATGCCTCATCTAGTCGATCTCGTCCAGTGTTTCCTTGAGTATAGGGCTTGATAAGATGTTCGCTCAGACTCAGAAAACCTTGAAGTCGTTATATTATCTGACACTATCCCCATTCGCCTGTGGTATCAACAAAGCTTCGCCGATTATATATCCTCAATCCAGACCATATATGTCTTTGGTTTTTCCCCGAACACCATGACACCAAACCTAACGCCCTATTCATGAATTCCATAATATGCCATAAGATTCAAGAGATTTAAGTTCTCTGCTTTTTCTGAAGCCCCTTACTTTCTCTTTTATTCCTCGTTGCTTCACCTGGTGTAGATGTCACAGCTGCTCTAGCAGCTTCTTTGTGGTGCCCCCCTTCAGCGGCATTAACAGCACCATCCCCATAACTGTAACCCCCTGTCGCACTTTGAAGTTGATGTGGCCCCAAGGCGATTGGAGGTCTCATTTCAATTTCCTTCTCCCTCTTTCTCAGGTATCGTCTTCTGAAATAAAATGCTAGGAGCCAAACAGCCGTTATACCAACAACAAGTACAATGAGCATAGCAACCCATTTCACATGAGTAGAAAACCTTTGGAATGGATTAATCAGTTGCTCAACTTTTTTTTCATATAGGAACAACATACCATGATTTTTGTGTATTATTTGAGCTTGAGCCTGAACTCGAAGAAGTCGCTGCACTTCCACTACTCGATGTGGTGGTTGACGATGACTGTGCATTGCAATACTGCTCGTACCAAGTCTCGATACTTTGTAAATCTGTAGTCGATGTACAACTCGCGGCACCGCAGACAGACGAAACTCCCGCAGTTCCCGTAAGGAAAGGTTTTAATCTGGCATCACCACAAAAGCAAGAACTAGAGACGTCGGCGATGGCAGGCGGAGCGCAAGCTCCTTGAACATCGGAAAGAGGTCCACACTGCGATGCACAAGAGGGAAGGTCGGATGAGAAAGGAACGATTGAACCATCTGCTAATTGTTGGGCACTGACAATGGCAGGTAGAATTGTGGAAGCAAATAGGAGGATGGGTCGATACATTTTGTCGACGTCGATAATGGTCTTCGCGATCGCAATGATAATAATCAATAATCTCCTGATAACTCCCAACTCTCTTTCCACCAATTTCTTATCGTTCCCCAGCTTTTTTTTATTTTTATCTTCCTCCGATGTCTTTCACGGAAGCGGGAGGTTCCCGTGGAATGCGGGAGATATATGCTTTCAACTGATCTTAAAATAGGGTTGGAATGTCGCGATCAAATCTTGTTGAATGATTGATGGATGGATGGATGGATGGTGTCGTTTGATCGATTTGACACAGTCTGTACGTACTATTGATTGATCGGGATGTGATGTGATGTGATGTGATGGTGTGTTTGACATTCGGCATCCAGGGATAATTGGAATACAATACTCCAACTTATTTTTCTGTTTCCGTCAAGTAATTTCGGTAGTTTATTTATTGAGAGAGGATGTTTCAAGGTCAAGGTCAAGGTCAAGGATTCGGTTTTGTTTTATCAGAATTGGTTGATTTAATACTGTAGATGGAGGAAAGGATGTTGAGAAAAGATTGTGAATATATTATTTATTATAATTATTTAGTATGTATGTATATGTATGTATATGTATGTATATGTATGTATATGTATGTATATGTATGTATATAGAGATATATATATAGAGATATATATAGAGATATATAGATATATATATTGTTGAACGAGTGTTGTTGGTAGGTAGGTATATCAAGATAGTTTGAAGGATTATGAAATGGAATTGGTGTTTTGTTGTAAGAGGTAGAAAGGTAATGAGTGAGTGAGTGGGTAAGTAAGTGAGTAAGTGAGTGAGTGAGTGAGTGAAGAGTAAGTAATAAGATGAATGAACGAACGAACGATCGAACGAACGGATTAGATCCATAACTTCTAATCCGTCAATCCGAACGAATAGCAAACCGTATTGTCTAGTAAATATATGGATGAGTAAGCAAGCTATCCAAATGTAAGGTTAATCTCCCCAAGGTCCTGGTAGTTAATTCTGTGGGTCTTATTAATGAATGGAGTCATTGGAGTGAGTCCACTAGTCCTATTAAGTCTTGATTCTATGAGAGCATAAGATATTCACTATTGTCTTGGAATAGCAATCTTATAAATTCGATATATCTTCATTCATACGTTTATACAGATTAGGTATATATACACCTACCTAGATATAGGTGTATATATACATACTAGTATTCTACCTACTTATAATATTTTCCTATCACCTGGGCACTTCTTAACATCATCCATCCATACACACCCTCATTAATAATAGAAATAAATTAATAATTACTCATAAAATACAAATTCTCTTTCAAATTCGTCTCATTCTTCCATCCACCCACCCATCCGGAGATTTGAAGGCTCCAATTTGTTGCTTCTCCCCACAGCCTAGCCTTTCGTATAAAAGTGATAAAGTCAAAAGGGAAAGAGCAAATCTGGATTCTGCAGGGACCAAAAAAGGCAGCATATACCTTGATTACTAATAGATTACTCATACCATACAAGTGGACTTTGCGGATTAACTTTCGAACTAAAGGAACCAAAAGGAACCAAAACCGGCCTTGTTTTCTGAATTGAAGCTTACTGATGTGTACGGGGGACTGTAAAGGTAAGGAAGGCAACGTTTTGAGAGGGTATCGGCACTTTACCCCATATAACCTACTTACCGTACCTCGTTATTATTGAAGGATCTTCGGTTAAGTGATCTTCAACGCTGGTTTGGCACTATGCTTACGTATACGCTTTACAGTACCCTTTAATGAAAACACTGGTCCATTCCATGTCGAAACAGAATACCACATGATGTTGATAATTAATTAAGCTTACATCGAGCGGCATCAGTCAGCACAGTATCATTGCGTTACCCCTCAGCTCCGCTCAGCTCAGCTCAGCTCAGATCTTTCTTTCTATATTTCGTACTTCCCAACGTTTCACACATCAAAACACAAGCCATGAGACCCAAGTTTTCATTTTGAGTGTTATTGGTTGTTGGTTTGGTTTCATATAAATCCTTCATCACAGCTCTAAGCATACGAGCGTGAATTACAGTGGCGGTTCCGATTTGGCTGAATCTCTTCGTCATTGCTACTCAAGAAGCGAGGATAAGTATGAAGTTGAGGGGTTAGTGCGCACATTTTAACGAGTCGAGGAACTCATTGGAATCGATTTCTATGCAGTTTACTTCAGAGATCTTGAAGATGGTGATACCAATTTGGTCATTCAAACGATAGCCCGAAGATTTCTGATATAGCAAAGCGGAGTAGTGGTTGATACCTTCGAAAGAGAAAATCGGTAGCATATACAAAATTGTTATTATCGCGACATCAGCTTGCCATATAGGAGTTCTGCTAATGCTTGTATAATGCGGCACAGTGAACGTACAATGCACATCGGAAGACAGGCGCATTTTACTGTCAATAAAGATTTTCAAGTGGCTCTGTTGCGTTTAAAAAACATGGGTTCAATCAATGATGCAGGCTTCGAGAGTATCGATGTCAGTTGACAGGCCGGTGTCAGTAAAACGAACAGACACTGAGCTTTAATCCGTCATGTGCAACGACGTCACATTCTATCGAGAAAGACTTTTCCGAACAGAGTTTACTGTCAGAAGGCAAACCGTTGATCATTAAGTCTGGCGAGGAAAAAGGGGTAAGAACATACCAGCTGATACCTACCAGATACATACCTACCTTCCCACCGCCTGGCAGAAATTTTCAAAGTTTTGTTGCATATCTGCTATAGGGGGTGATGCCTAGAGATCCCCTGAAAACTCCTTAAATCGTCTTCCCTTTGCCCTATCCGGTTCAGTATATCAGGCTTCAAATCATGTAAAACATAGCCTATTCTCTTTTGTTGCATATCTGTTACAGGGCGGCGGGCCTGAAGATCCTTAATAAACCCCATATATAGTATTTTCCCTCGCTTCGCCAGACTATATTTATTTATACCGATGCCTCATCATCACCCACTTCCTTCTGTCAGATATATATACCTATATAAAACAGCTTGAAACTTAAGCCTTCTACGGAAAATCAAGATGCAATCTGGGCCACACATGTTTACAACCCCCAAAGGATGAGATGCTTATATACACATCGTGTATTTGCTTTCAACTCTTCTGCCTATCAGCTTCGGCGTCATGTATGATTTCTTCCACTTCAATTGTCTTGTGGCTAGTGATGGTCCGATTCTCATTCATCGCCGGTGAGACTTGCTTCATTTCACGAGATGAAGTTATCTCCAACACGCTCCGCAGGATTCCACGATGCGCATCAGCCTTTGCATTTGCCTGCAGCAAACGGTTCACGATACTCAAATGGCCAGTACTGCGCTGAATAGGTTGCCAAAGGGTACTGGACCAGAATTTCGGTAGTGATGTTAGGGCTGTCAAATTGAGTCATATATAACAGACATGCTCGCGCCAGATATGAGTTTGTAAGTTTTTCCTCGACTTTGAAACATGACATATCCCCACTGCGTATACCATTAGATTGAAGGTATTCTTTTACAGACAAGTGTGCCAGTCTGATTTCGTCGTTCTCGGTAGCGTGATGGATTTTCTCGAACCGGCTCCTATAGTCACAATTGTATGGATCATCTCGCGGCATAAGTTGAAAATCTTGCAAGGCACTCTAAATCTCGCCGAGGGACTGAAACCTGATTTGTTCATTTTTTTCCATCAACAACCATTGCCATCGCCTCGGTCACTTCTTGTACGGTCAATAACCTGCTAGAAAAGCAGAGCCCCCGCAATAGTGTTAAGATCTCCTTTTGGGTCCGTTCCGATACCATCCGAAGAATGCGTTCGTATGTTTGTCAAGAGTTTCTGGGAGAAAATTCAATAGTTTACAAAGGCTTTCACCATCTTAATCAGTTTCATAAAGACTCCGCAATGTAATAACTTATCAATTGGCACTCAACCCAACAAAACCTGTGAAAATAGTTCAAAAACTTGAGCGTAAGAACTTCATTCCTTAGCAGCAGTCCACTTACATCCCACTAGCCTTCTCGATCAACTTCTCCTCAATATGCACCTGGAAATCAATGTCTCCATGCATCTCGCAAAACCCAAGTCATTCTGCAGCTGGAATCGAATGTAGCTTCTGATATCACCATCTACCCCAATTCCCTCGAGACTTGTAGATATTTTACCGAGTACAAGGGCTTCGGTCATTTTCTCAGTCTTGGATTCTTTTCGACTTGTTACCAAAACGCATAAAGTGCATTGTCCAATAGCGATCCGTCGAACCGCTTTTAGGATCCCCTGCTCCTGCTTATCACCTTCATCCAAAGCATCAATGATAAAAAAACACTCTTGAAATTCTTTCAACATCCGACCAAGCATGCTAAAAGGTCTGCATCACTGTGCTGTATCTTCTGGAGCCGGAACCCCTGCAATTTAGTGGTCGTTACCTGTCGATCGGCTGGGTTTCCGACAGCTAGCTAGCTGCCTGCTATACGACACAATGAATCATTTTTGTTTATTTTTCCCCTCTACTCTGCGACGCTAAAGGCGAGATAGAAGTGCGCCATGCCAAAGGTTGCGGCCTTCCTCCCCTGATAGTCGGTCCTTATTGCGTTCACAACACTAGAAGCTAGCACGCATTTTCCACAGCCCGGAATCCTATGAATCCAGAGATGCGACGCCCGATGCGATGATTCCTAGTATTTGAAGTCAATTATCTCCTTCGAGGAACCAGCAGCTTGCTTTTTTCATGTCGTTTCCCCGCAAATCATTGTGGCGCCGCGATAGATCTGGTGGTGATAACTTAGCCGCTCGTGGAATTTCTCGCGCTCAATGATTGTGCGTTCTATAGATACTTAGCTCGCTTACGTCCCGTTGTTTGTCTCAAAGCAAACGGAAAGCGCGGATACTTACTACATCTTAATGCGGATCTGAGGATCTCTGTATTGACCCTCTCGCGAGAGTAATGCACGTTTCCAATATCCATTTTGACATTTCTCTTGCCGAGAGGAAAACGGAATCGACTGGGCCCCCGGAGCTTTTTTTAAGATTTCCTTCCAAATAATGGGGGCGTTTCTGATGGTGCCCCAAATTTATTAAAGTGCTCTTTGTCACTAGGCTAGCGTCCAAGAACTGTCGATGAAATAGGGAGAGCCACTGAAACCCTTCTTTGCTTGCCCCAAGATCGTTTGTAGCCATTTCATCCCGGTCCTAATTAGATCCCTCGATATCTTCGCTAGAGATTTTGACTTGCCTGGTATAAGTATTCTAAGATGGACACCTGTCGCCCGCTGTCTTGAAAGAAACATCGAGGATGCCACCAAACTGGCACCAGCACTTACCCCATCCATTTTGTGCGATATCATCGCGAAATATCTACGAGTGCTCTGATCTGAATAAATCGGATTCTCTCAATAGGATTAGGGATTTCACGGAATGAACGGGAGAATTCGGAATCATAGCTCCTGGGAAGGGATGCTACATATGGGCTTTTGTAATGAAAGAGAAGGAAAATGATGGCTTGGTGGCTTGGTGGTGGAATATGATGCTTTGCTTTGCTTTGCTTTGCTTTGCTAACCACGTATATATACACCGGGGGCTAAACAGACTTGGATTCTATCCATCTACCATTCCAAGCATGGCCCTTTCCTTATTATCGAGCTTTAGGAACCGTTCACTCACCCAATAAATTACAAGCACAGGTAAGTTTTCCAAGCAAGGCTCAACAAGCTGTGAACTTTTACGTGCGGTTTCTTTTTATTTATAATTGTGGATTTTGGTTCGGATGGGAGGAGTGTGGATGGGCTTGGATGGGGGAACGGTTCGTTTGTATCTTTGGGGAAAGTATGAGGTGAGCTGGGCTGGGCTGGGCTGAGCTGCTAGGGAATCTGGTATTCTTGAGTGTGAATCTTCTCTTCAGGTTAATGTAAATGAGTGGCTGGACTGAATCATTCTGTGTGAGGATCAATCTATAACTATAAATAAACTTTATTATTGCAAAAAGAAAAAGAAGAAGAAGGAGAAGGAGAAGGAGAAGGAGCCATTCTCCAACATATTCTCAATATAGCAGTACAAAGATACGCCCCTCAATCTCGGAGTAGCATGCAAGAGATATCGAACGATATCCTCACCACTCGCGAACCAAGCCACATAATTTTGTGAAGCACTGAGCGCATCGATTCATACGATGCGACGCCCACCAGAAAGTAAGAGGCGTCCCAATCGTATCATAATTCACAAAGGACTTAATTTGTGTGAAGATACCAAGGTTGACGTTATGGAATGGTGCTTTCGATTAGTGGAGAATGAAGATGCAGACTAGATAGAATGGCAATCCAAACTCTGATTTTTCTAATCTCGATATACATGGCAGACAGGCTCTATGGTGACATTTGAACATTTTATAGCTTTATATAGAGAAATCGTAATCTTACATTATACGTATTCATTGTGTTTATTAACAATTGTATTATAAATTTCTACTTTATATTTTATATTTTATTTTATATTTTTATATTTTATATTTTTATATTTTATATTTTATATTTTATATTTTATATTTTATATTTTATTTTATATTTTATATTTTATATTTATATTTTATATTTTATATTTTATATTTTATATTTTATATTGTATATTGTATATTGTATATTTTATATTTTATATTTTATATTTTATATTGTATATTTTATATTTTGATTAAAATTAAATACACCCGTTCGTTATAAAGTTATTAATACTTTGAAATAAACTGTTGCTTTCAGTGTAGATGGGTGGCGGCATGGGACTTGAGTTGCGTTTTCCACTTCACTTTCGCTCCCCTATTTCAGTTCGCCTCCTATATTCCATTTCGCTTTTCTGATCTATTCAAACTCTGGATAGCTAATAGCTTTAATGATGATGATAACACAGGAGAAGACGAGAGGACTATTAGCCAGGAAGACATTCTTTGAGTCAATATTTCGACGATTTAGAGTGTCCAAGTAGTGATTTTTGGCAAAATATGGGTTTGGGTTTGTATGGGAGTTTTTCACTGGAAAGTTGAATGATCTGGTCTTATTCGAAGGGATGAGTGGCTTTGGTACACATTGTCGGTATGATCATGTGACGTTAGGTGTCGTAGCGTGCTATGGAGGCATTTATAGAGCATGCTTTCTACCTACCTAGAGTCTAGCTATCAAGAATAACAACATACTTTTGAGAGACTACACGTGCCTAGAATTTGTGAAGTATCACCCATAGTGTGACAGTGATACCAATGATTTGTTTGAAGGTGGAGGTATACGATTACATGCCCAAGGGAAAACTGAGTCTTGCGGGATCTTTCTGAGGAGAAAATATAGCAAAGAAGATTACTATTGAATGGGTAGGGGGAATCACATGTCTTCAAAGCTACCCATTTCGGTAGTTTTGAAAAAGTTTTCTTAGGACTTTACAGTTAGCACTAAAGACGAAGGACTGTTATTGTTTCAAGATGCCTAAAGAAACTATATTGGCTACGAGGAATATGCAAGAGATGCTGCTTTACAATCTAGATTGAGAAGATATAACAGCATGCAGTGGATCAATACATCATGCAAATAGATGAAAGGGAGCTTCATTGAGATGAACTCCAGGGCCTCAGAACTTCAAGATCTCAAAATTTTGTGGAACCAGTATTCCATTGGATTCCAAATACACATCGCCAATTTCGAACCATTCTCTCATTCCAGACTCCTCTCCAAGTTCCTCAAGTTCGGGGTAGATGAACAGTAGAATTAAGATAAATGCGATATTCAGACATTATGCTTGTGCTAGATTCTCCTTAATGCATGCGAAAAGAGCATAATTAGGATGGAAATTGCCAAATCCAAGCATATGAACAGAAAATATATATCTCAAACATTGGCAAAACGAAAATCTTCATATGAATCCATTACTGAGTCGTGTTCTGTACTGAGAACATGTGGATGTATTGGATGAGATATATCTGACGTTGAATCAAGATTGCCTTTGGGAACTACCGTTTGATATCAGATGGAAATGCCTGTACCATTAAATGAGAGTACAAGAGCGATTGAACGATCAAAGCAAAGACGAAAAGAAAAAAAAAGGGAAAATATGCATAATCTTGTAATCACGTGATGTTGCCGAGCTCCACCCTGGTGCATTGCATAGCCACGTTTTAATTCCCACGATCCATTGCCACGGTACAAACGCTACCGCGCGCGTGCGTTATCTCCAAGCTTAAGACCAAGCACATCTGAGGGCCAGCTGCAGAACATGTACTCGGTGAGTAAGGAGATTCGCAAGCTCTGTGCCTCTCTGCATGGTATTCAGGTTACGTATGGAGGAATGATAACCGTGTACGCGTGGATAAACCTTTATAATTGGGACAGTGAAAATGGACCCTTTCAAACATTCCAATTCGGTTGATGAACGAATGAGAGATGTTGAAGATGTGTTTCAGAATGGTGGTGTTCGTTGTTCCTGGCTAAGGAAGCTGGAACCTGCTTTTTCTTTCATGCATCGGAATTATCCAATCTAACCTTGTTACACTACTGTATACTCAAAGCTGACGAACGGATACTCGGAAAAGATATAGACAAAGAAGATGGGGAACTCCGTTAAAATACGACGCATACATTAGTGAGATTCAAGAAAAGTAATTGAGAAAGATGTGAATAGTAAAGGGAATCGATGCTGAAAACCAGGAAGTAAAGGGTTTAGACATAGGCTAATAGTATTGAACTCTGAATTTGAAATAGATCTTTTGTTCTCTTTTCATGGGATTCCTGGTTTGATGAAAGTACCGGTCGACATGGTGTGAGCAATGGTGAACCCACTTTGAATGATACTAGGTAGAAAAGGAATTCGGCGGTGAGATGGTTTAGCTTCGATTAATCATCGGTGCGCGTGGGCTTGATGGCTGATATGAGTGTACTGATAGGCTATTATTGTTCAAAGATGGCATTGATATTGGATGAAATATGAAAGGCTGGATTACTGCAGAGTATGGTACTAGATCATCGTTTAGTCCTTAGGTACGGAGTGTATACTAGATAATTGTTGAGTAGACCTAGGTATCTAGGTACGTAAAAGTGCTTATAGGAATTAGATATACGAGTCTACTCGATTTAATAACTAGCTTCTTAAAACATGAATTTTGTTATCGTATTAATAAATTTTAGAACGTCTGCTCAATGTCCCTTGATCAAGCAAGTATTGATTTGGCGTTGCTAGTTAATATAATATTTATCGAAAATCCAAGATCGACTTTAACATTGCGCTCTAGATCTCCAAACTCTTTGAAACCCCTTTTAATAAACCTTTAACATTCCAATCACTCTCATTGTCCTCATCACTCTCATCGCCTTGACCACGTTCGTCCCATTCTCAATTCGCTTCACCATTCCAACTCTTTGTTGCCACTGTTGATTGACCTAACCAGCGAAACCTCACCAGCTACTAGATAGTTCTACAGAACTATCTCCTCCCAACCCCATGTATATACAATCCTCAATTGGGCCTACAATATCAAAAGAAGTTCCTTTGATATGTATAAAAAGCTTCTCCTGATTCGGTTCAACTTCTTTTTCATGTTATAATCCACCCATGAGCTAACTGATGATTCCCATTCCTGAACCAGGTCCAACCTCCGTGGAATTATCTTTTCAAGAAGCACTAGCCTTGATATTGGTAAAGACTTCAAACCAGAAATTAATGCCACTATCATCAAACATAATAAAACTCTACAGCCATCAGAATCCGTTTGCTGTACTATCGGAGCCCAAACTACATTCGCTTATTCCCAACCGTAAATTGCAATCTTGCCAACATCATTTGCCCAATCTTTAATCTCATCGTCATTAGTTTTCAATGAGACTTCAACAAATTATAGATTGTGAGCGGAGGACTTTCCGTTTACTTTTCCACCAAACATGTAACCCAATGCGAAGGATTGCAAATCCTCAAAACTAGACGGCCAGTACACATACACGATTCAACATTCAATACAACATTGGCTGAATGCAGGCAACAAATCCTGGGCATATGAAGTAGATACGGCGTTTATTGAAATCCGCATTTCTCACAAGCACAACACTTCCGTTCTCGTTAACCACGCGATAGGACTTTTTGATCAGATCATAAGAGGCTTAGATGGTCTTGAATCCTTTTGATGTCAATCTTAAAAACGATTAGTCATATTTGTTCCTTTTCGAATATATGAGAAAGGGGTTCATTGATGGAGGGATAGATTGAGAAGATAAAGCTATTTCTAAAGGGAGAAGAAGGGTGTGGTGTTATTGTGGAAATCGAAATAGTTTGTTGTTTGGATTGGATGTTTAGATGGCTATAGGTAAAGTTGAACCTAGAGACACCGTTGGAATTGAACATCAAAGTGAAGCTGGAGCCCGTAGATGTTAAAGAGCGTAACGAGAGGGAACGAGGTTATAAACTTTAACGAACGATCCAGTGTACACTGTATAATATAGATATTTAGATTGTTTAGTTTCCATCTAATGGATATTATATTAATAATATTACTTCTAAACCCAACATATTTGATACATCTATACCAAATCGAATTAGTTATCTTTATATAAGAGAAATAGTTCTAGCCATTCAAGCAATACCTACTTCGTAAATAGATATCTGCCCCCCGCGTTCATTATTAGATCAATCCACAACCGCATTGAGCTATCTAATCGTAAGAACTATTCTATTCAGGTACAAAGTGGATGTCTGGATGTCTGATCTCGCGTCTAAAAGCATCCTATACGATTACTACTAGATACGGCGATAGTATCATTCAACGATTGAGGTTAGAACTTCAAAGGTTAGTTAGGTAGTTGGTTGGTTAGTTGGTTTAGTTACCAGGTGGTTAATACAAGTATGGTAAAGAAGACGGAATAGTTTAGTCTAATATCTAATAAGAATTCAGAAGATATTCAAACTACACTACCTACATAGATAGTCTCATAGTCCCTACATTCCATTGAATGAACCTTGAAATCCTCACACGCGATCACCTTCACGGTTGTTTCATCACTCTACGCTTTCTCTTCTCTCTCTTCTTCTTCTCTCATCATTCCGAATCTCAGGATTCTTTTCTTTTTTATCAACTCCGTACTGTATCGCTTTCCAACCTAAATATCGACCGACAGTGGATCAAACAAGGATCGCAATATCAATCAACCAAGTATTCAAGGAAGCAGGCATCTCGTTATTTCGTTATTACATTATTACCTACCAACACAGTCGTAGTACAATAATGTACTATTGAGTGAGATTGAATCAGTTACAAGGGGGGCCTTCCATTATCCATTTGTTTGAACGAATATCGATGCGAATCAAAGAGGGACAAACCTGGGATCTACCTTCAAAATCAATCTATATGCTTCCAAAAAGAGTATTGCGATTAAACCAACGCATTACTGAGCAGGACCCCAAGACAGTATTGTGCCAATCTACCTCTACTCTACCCGCACGCACCACCCAAGCGATAGAAAAGAAAAGCGTACGGAGGTATATATTATTATTATTGCTTAGGATTTGTGATACGATCCGGTTTGAAAGGATACCTGAAGGCTGTGCAGGGCATACGCTGCATCCGTTGCATACGAGATAATCCCATTAGAACCCTGGATTATTGGGCACCGAGAGAGGTCCTGGTGGTCATCAGCGTATAACAGGGGGAAAATGGCAAGAAAATCTAGCCTACAGCCGCTGACACTGGAACCTAGTACTGGAGGAGGAAGTAGAGGAAATGGCAGAGAACTTAACATTAACATTGAACAAAGTCCAAGATCGCCTTTGAGTGCAAAGTCTCCGAAATCACCGAAATCACCCTTCAGATCCTATACAAAGAAATCACCGTCACTACTACATCAACCACAACCACAGTCTCAGTTACAGTCACAGTCACAGTCACAATTCCAATTTTGGGCTCAAGAACAAGAACAAGGACAGGAACAATATCAACCTCAGCAACAACAACAACAACAACAACAACAACAACAGCAACAGCAACAATCTCAAAGAGACGAAATTTGTTCTTATTCTTCTTCTTCTTCTTCCGTACAGGAAAACTATCGATATATATCAGGAAAAGGCTCATTATTCCCATCTTCAACCGGAATACCAACATCACAAACTCTCCCTTCCTTGTCATCATTTCAATCTTCTTCTGGGACTGAGGCTGAGACTGGAGCTGGAGCTGGAGCTGGAGGGGGAACTGGAACTGGAACTGGAACTGGAACCGGAACTGGAACTGGAGCGGGAACTGGAACTGGAACAGGAACGGGAACAGGAACTGGGACTTCTAATAAGATCGGTGTCAAGGAAAGACCCTCACGTACTGGATTCTTTTCCAATTTTAAAGCATCAAAGAGTGCAAGTAAACTTCAATCATCAGAATCATCATCAGATATCTCTCTCCAAGTGAATGTTGTTCAGGACAAGAATATGTCCAGAGACACAGACCGCCCAGCAATGAGTGGAAAGGTTTCATCGCAGGGCACCTGCACTAAAAGAAGTGGTACGACCCATTACTCTTGTTTCGTCCCTTCCTCTTCAGACAACCATAATAATAATATCGTTGGTTCGTCGGTTCGTCGGTTCGTTTGGTTGATGGATTGATGGATTGATTGTTGATTGTTGATTGTTAATTGTTAATTGTTAATTGTTAATTACCCATATTGAGTGATTCACATAAACTAATAATTCTTATCAAAATAGATTCAGGTTCCGTCAAATCATTATCCAGAAAACCTGTTCCGAGTTCGTCAAAATCCGACACTTCGCTGTCCGATTCCAATTCCATCAATAATCGAAAGAATAAATCTAAACCGTTCAGTCTCCTCGGCAGATCAAGATCATTACGAGATGATCAGAGCCCCGCTGAGCCTTCTCCGCCAAAAAATAATTACTTGGACCCCGACACTCCCACACATCAACACTCCAGTTCTGCCGCAAGTTCTGTGAAGACTACAACGCCAGCGAGAAGCGACGACGATAGGAATTTTAGGGAGATGTCGACTCCAGCCAATGTTCGACAACGATCGCAAGATCGCCAGCACAGCCGTTCTAGGGATCACCGTGGAAAGGAATCCACAAAGGACCATGGTAAAGAGAATACAAAGGATGGTGGCAGAACACAATCGTCCTTCTCCACAACATTCAAAGAGGCCGGCGGACATGCATTCTTCAACAACATTAAATCGCAAGCAACAAAGGGAGCTGGAGCCATACATAAGAATTTATTTGGCAAGGGAGGAAGAAGTGGTAGCTCTACACACAAGGAACCTTTAATTGATGACGAGCATTACGTTTTGAAGGTCATCAACAAACCTCTGGTGGAACAAACGCGACTCACCAGAATATCAAAGAGATTGGAGGATTCAAGGGATAAGACTGAATTTTGGATGCCATCTTTCCCATGGAGAGCGATTGACTATTTGAATTACAAAGGCAGTGATGTGGAGGGTCTTTACAGAGTACCTGGTAGTGGACCACAAATCAAAAAATGGCAGAGGAAATTCGATGAAGGTTTGCAAATCTCATCTCAGATAATGTTTCAAGGAGTATACTGACACACCGCTAGAAATTGATATTGATCTGTTCGAATGTGAAGATCTTTACGACATCAACATTATTGGCTCAATGCTTAAAGCATGGCTTCGCGAACTCCCCGATGAACTTCTTCCAAAGGCTGCACAGGACCGAATCGCCCGAGAGTGTGCAGGCTCTCAGCATGTTCCACAACAACTCGTCGATGAACTTTCCAACCTATCACCATTCAACTATTACCTTCTTTTCGCCATAACTTGCCATTTGTCTCTACTACTCGCCCACTCCGAAAAAAATAAGATGGACTTCAGGAACTTATGTATATGTTTCCAACCTTGTATGAAGATGGACGCATTCTGTTTCAAGTTTCTTGTCTGCGACTGGAGAGATTGTTGGAAGGGTTGCAAAACCGAGGCGGCATACATAGAACAGGAATATATGCTCTTCGATCAGATGCCACCCGGAAGTGCTGGAGGGCAAAGTAGTACCGCTGTCGAAAGCCATGACGAAAGGGCTGTTAGCAGCTCCGACAGCAGCAAACAATCAAGTGTTAGCCTCGAGCATCAGGGCAGAAAACATAGCCATGAGAAGGGGCGAAAGACCAGCGGAGAGAAGAATCAACGTAAAAGTCCGGAGAGTGAGAGAGGCCAACGTCAAGGAGAGAATAGCCAACGTAGAAATCCGGATAGCGACAAAAGTCAACGCCAAGGAGAGAGTAACCAACGCAGAAGCCCGGAAAACGAGAAAGGCCAACGTCAAGGAGAGGATAGCCAGCGCAAAAGTCCGGAGAGTGAGAGAGGCCAACATCAAGGAGAGAGTAACCAACGCAGAAGCCCTGATAGCGAGAAAGGCCAACTTCAAGGTGAGAATAGCCAACACAAAAGTCCTGAGAGTGAGAGAGGCCAACGTCAAGGAGAGAATAGCCAACGTAGAAATCCGGATAGCGACAAAAGTCAACGCCCAGGAGATAACAACCAACGCAGAAGCCCGGAAAACGAGAAAGGCCAACGTCAAGGAGACAATAGCCAACGTAGAAGCCCGGATAGCGAGAGGGGCCAACATCAAGGGGAGAATCATGGGGAGGGTGCCATGAGCCAAAGCAACAGCATGAATAGCATGAACACTGTCAGCACCACTTTGACTGTTATGCAACCGTCTCGGGGTGATTTGAGACCATTGAGTCCCATCAAACCACTATCCCCCATTGGCTTTTGAGATTCTCAACTCAACGTCAAAACACTAAACAACACATGGCTTTCCGATTTTTTTTCCCAAGAGTCACATCAAAAGATCGCATATCATTATGATTCTACCTCTAAATATTAGGGCCTCGCAAGTTTCTTATACAATGGTATGAACAAAAGATAGCGATTAAATTGCATTTTCTCAGTCGGTTTTCATTGCTTACGAACTTTGGGGAACGAATGGATTGAACGCATTCTACGAATTTCCTTTAGTACAATCACGGACAAAACGCCGGCGAGATTTATACCTACACACGTCTTGACCTTCGTTTTGTTCCTTTCACGCGACACAAGTTTTTCCTTTTCCCATTTCGATGGTTTTACAAAATTTCATACTTGTTTTGTTGAATACCCTCAGCGCAGCATGGTCGAATCTTGACAGCAAAGCATATCAGCACAAAGGGCGGGTTTAATAGGGATGGGGGTCTGGTATTTGGAAATGGGTGGTGGTACATGGAGTGGATTCTTATTTGTTTTTGAGGAATTATAAGCGTGGGCGTGATGGGGAGGAATGGATGGAGGCTTTGAATGATTTGTTAAGAAGCGAAGAGATGAGGTTCCGCTTGTCATCTCGTGTTGAATGAGACCTATTAGCTATTAGGTATGAGCGATATAAAGTGGACAAGGAACTGTTTGTACGATAGTGGTAGTATGAGAGGCCAGAGAAGTCGCATCGGAATCAGAGTAAGAGAGAGCATTGGAAGCTACCAAGAAGAATGTCGGAGATCATATGAATGGCAAAAGTCAAAAGATTGTCTTGCCATTCATATCTTCTTGTGGAAGTCGAATTAAAATCAATGCTATGTACTATTATGACTTTGGACTTCTTACTTTGGGTGTTGCTGTGATGTAAAATGATCCGATGTAATGCGCAACACTTTTCCCTTTCCCCAAAGAAATGATTGTCCTCATAACGCCAATGATACCCATTCCAACGCCATACAATAAAGTCCACCATCGAGCCGTCTTCTATCATTTCCACCTGCCCTCATGCTTCCCCTCTCAGATCAGCATTTCATTCCGAATAATTTAATCACGCTTTCCTCCATGGTTCTTCCTATCATTCCTCTCATTCTTTCTCTGCATCCTCTCGTTTCTCCTGACCTTCTCCTTCCTCTCCCGTCTTCCATCATTCTGTCTCTCAGTGCCTTCCTTTCTCTCGCGCTCTTGCTTCTCATTCACCTCCACAATCCAATCATCTTCTCCCTTCTTGTTGATTCCCTTGTATCCCCATTTAGGAACCCATTCACCAGTAGATTCATCATAGACGAGCTTCTTTTTGGCCTCGGCAGTCTTGGGCTTAATGCCTTTCTTGGCAGCAAACTTCTGCCATGTGGTTTGAGCGACTGGTGGAGGAAGTGGCTGCGGTATTTGTTAGCATTGACTTGTTCAAAAACGTATGATTGAGATCAAAATCGGCGAGTGTGCAAATGAAGTAGTAAGAAGAAAAAATCGCATACCTTTTCTCGGGGCAACTTGGTCGCAATTCCTGGCAAACTCAACAATACTCCATTGGGCGTTGATGCAATAGGGCAGGTGCTTAACAACTGATTCAATAAAGCTTGGGCGCCATCTCGGGCAGTAGCAGCGAGATCTGCTTCGAGATTTGCGGCGGTGGTGAGGAGGAGAGGATTGGGGTCTTCGGCGAGGAGGAGGCCGAGGTCAAAGGTGTAAGGTGTGGGCTTGTTGACCGTAACGGGGAGTTTGGAGGGTTTCTGAGGGGCGGCTTCGGACATTTTGAATGGGGAATTGTAGGTATAATTGATTTTTTTGTATTGGGATATTTGAAGTGAGGATTTGACTGAGAAGAATTGAGATAGAGGAAATAAATTTTGGATGGCTGCTTTTGCGGGAGATCCCTGTGCGGCCGCATTTTAGCGCGAGATGGAATGATCCTAGTCGAGAAAGATTTCTGGAGCGAGAGAGGGACGGACGACACGTCGAGTGAGGAATTGGGAACTCAAAACCCAGTGTATTATTCGCAGATATGGCGTCCTCGGGATGTTGGAAATGTCTTTCGAGACCGAGTACGTCCCAATTGATGCAGGCCAACCATGCCACTTTGCGACTTCCGATTACCGCTGCTGCTGCTACGGCGGGATTCTCAACAAGTGCTGCGGTGTATAAGAATCCGCTGGGGCTTAAACCGAAGGGACCGGGAGCGTTTTCGCAGAATCAGGCCAGGGGTGGAAAGACGTTGAAGATTAAGAAGAAGCCTCCCCCGGTTAGGACGGGAAAACCCCCCGCCGAGGGAGAGAGAAAGGCGTTGAGAAAGAGGATCGTACTGAGTAATACCAATGCGTTGGAGGTGGAGGGGCTGGAGGATCTTGGGCTACACAATGTTGGGGGTGAGGAGTTGGTAGCGAAGGTGGTGGGGCTGAGTGGGAGTACAGTGGATAGTTTGAGAGCGAGTGAGGCATTCAAAATCACGCAGGGGTGGAATTTGTTTAGGAGGCCTGCGATCTTGGTTAGAGAGGAGAGTGCTGTCCTTGTGAAGGCATTGGAGGATGCGGAGACAGAGAAACTGACAGCGAGATTGGTGGTTGATGGTGGGAGAGCTTCAGGCAAGAGCTTGATGCTATTACATGGCATGGCTTCGGCTTTTGTTAAGGGCTGGATTGTTTTGAATATTGCGGATAGTATGTTGTTACTTGTTTTCTACGGATTGGATCATGCTAATAAAAATTATAGCTCAAGAACTTGTCAATGCTTGCACCGAATATTCACCAGTGCCTGACACAACACCAACTCTCTTCTCTCAAAACACATACACTGCTGCGTGGCTAGGACGTATCGGCAAAGCCAATGAAGCTATCCTTGATAAACTCGAATTATCACAAGAGCATAGCCTTCCCATTCCTCTTCAAGAGAACATTTCATTACTACGACTTTGCGAACTCGGATCTCGCGAAATTGATCACTCTTGGCCAATCTTCCAAGCATTCTGGAAAGAAATAACGGCTGCAAATCGACCCCCGGTTCTCATGTCTTTAGATGGACTCCAGTGGATCATGAAGGACAGTCTTTACCGAAACGCAGACTTCGATTTAATTCATGCTCATGATCTAGCTATCGTCAACCATTTCGTCCAGTATCTTTCTGGTGAGAAAAACCTACCAAACGGAGGTGCTGTTATTGCAGCCACATCACGTAGTCACGCACCAATATCCAGATCCACAGATCTAGCTATCGCACAACAATTAGAACGACAAGCAGAGCAAGAACTTACAGAGCGTGATCCTTTTGAGAAAAAATATGACAAGAGAGCAGATGAAGCATTACAGAATTTGCAGATCCTGTGGCTAGAAGGCCTAAGCAAGATGGAAGCAAGAGCTTTGATGGAGTACTGGGCACAAAGTGGTGTATTGAGACAAAGAGTTGATGAAAAGATCGTGACCGAAAAGTGGGCATTGGCTGGCAACGGAGTGGTAGGAGAATTGGAGAGAGGTGCCCTGAGAATGAGGATTTAGATGCCGGACGAATTAAGATTGACTAGGCGGCACATATGTACAATTATGAGGCTGGTGTGAATAGCTCCTAGATGAATGGATGGATGAATGATAGTACCTAGTTACAGTAGAATTGTATATTTTTTGCCTCCAAGTGGGGTGTTGGTCTAGTTCCTCACATCTCTAGTTTTTAGGATGGATGCAGCTTTTCTAATAGAAAGTATACTCTGTGCAGATGCGCCATGCGTGATTGGAAACGCCGATCTTTTCATATTTTCTTGTTCTCCTGTAGTCTGGATTTCATCCCGGAAATACAGTTGATACACCCTTTTCCTGACCTGCACTCAAAGGTATACTCTCAAAGTGCATACATATCCTATATTACAATATAAGGTATATCTATGTATCTGTTTATCTATTCCATGGATATTGCCAAGATATCACAGCTATTTGTCCATTCGTCACGGATTGATTTTGATTTTTCGACGGGGACTACTTTTGACTTTTGAATTTTAGAGTGTGGGATATGGGATGTTAGAGCTTCTCTTGTATGATGAGGGTAGGTAGGTAGGTAGGTAGTTGGTGCTCGATCTCCCAGACAAGCAGATGATTTACTGGAATTATCTTGATGTAATGCGTAATGCGTAATGCGTAAATGTGCAGCTGCGCAATGCAATATGATGCCATGCGATGCGATGCGATGCGGAGATGCAAAGAAACTTGGAGCAACAAATTTCCATCTTGCGTGCGTCTTGTTACTGGGTGTGTCTTTTCGCATTTTATGTATGAGTAAATATGGATATGGATATGGATATAGATTTGGATATGAATCTGCAGGACCAAGTGGATTTTATGTCGTCGCTGCTGTTTGTTTTTGTGCTTGTGTTAGGGGGCGGGGATTATGTTTGGTTTGGTCTGTTTTGGTGTTGTGAGGCTGTTTACGGGTAGGAATATTCGTGGGATAGGCGATGGATGATTCTAAACTTTTAGATACCCGTTTCTGTTAATTCTCTCATGTTGTGAATTTTTAGTCGTGGATTGATTCTGTGGTGGTGTTGAAGGGGAATAGGGGAATAGGGGGTTGTTTAGCTGGTGAGGTGGGAGTTGTGCGATGGGAGGTGGGATGTTGATGCTCACTTATGCGGGTCTTTGGGGATGTTTGGTTTGGTTTGTTTCTTGTTAGTGGCGAGTTATCGCATTGGATGGATGAAATATTGGGTATATGATACTCGAGTATATAGAGTCATCTTGATTCGTACAACATGGTGGAAGAAGGAAAAGAACGCATTTCGTAAGTGACAATTAAAGAATCCGTCAACTTGTACGTGGAAATATATTGGAATGGAAACTTCAACTTGAGGATACCAGAAGTGTTGGTCATACTCGTATATTGTAGGAAAGAGGAGGAACTTTGACTTGTTCGCTTGAATTTGAGGGGTTACGGTAACCTTCTACCGTATGATTCCAGACATATTCCATATTCCATAAGTTTCCCCTCCCTACCCCAAGTTCCTCATACATGAACTCCATTTCTTGCCGTTTCATATCTCCCTTCTTACTCAATATCTATTCCAAATCTAGAAAGCTGTGCCCTACTGCTAGTCTTGATCCTTGAGTTGCCCATCTACTCTTTCCACATGCTGGGCGCTGGCACTATCTAATATTTATGACATATTTTGTCGTCTCTGTTAAAAAATGGATTTCGATGACATCTGTTGATCTACTCTCCTCTACTCTCCTCTACTATCCTCTCCTCCCATCTCCCCACAACAAAAAAGAGCGAACCTCCAAACTCCCAACCTTCATCCAAAATACACGCATACATTACATCAAAGCAAGACCACACACAGCACATAAAAATCAAACAGAACAGAACAGAATAAAATAAAACAAAATAACTACTAAATCTCCAGATCCCAGCTCAGCTCTGCACAGTAACTAGCCAAGAAACCGCAATAAAAATAAGCAGCACAAATAAAATTACCTTTACCTAGAACTAATTATTTCCTCGCTTAAGGTGAGGTTAAGCGACAGGAAATTGTTCGCGGGTAAATTTGGCGTGTGTACTTTTTATCAGGTCTTAGGGTTTCTTTGAAAGGGGGGGTTGGATTTTGATTGGGCTTTGGGGATGTGGATGTGGAGGTGGAGGTGGAGGGGGATGTGTTTATTTTGTTACTGGGGGTTGAGGGATGATAGGTGATTATTACATAATGTGTGATATGAATGATGCGTATTGTTTATACTTAGCGAATGGTATGAGATTGTGTTTTTAAGGAGGATTGAAGATCCAACGGGCTTATGGGGTGTGGAGAGGGTTGGAAGTTTGGAGTATGGGGTTTGTGGGGAGGGGATATGGTGTTCGTCTTTGTGTTTATAAGGTTATGTGTTGATGGTGAAGTTGAAGGGGAGTTGAAAGTGGTGAGTTTGTGAAATATTGGATGGAGAATGGATGAGGTATTGGGATTGGGGAGGTATATCATTTGTTTAGAATATGAAGAGAGAAATGTTTATAATTCAAGTCTTGGATTTTCATTGTGGTATCGATATTCATTATGATTCTGATCGTGCTAGAGCTTGTGATATGATATAATACCAGCAATCTGCGGGTATAAGACATACAACCCTTACTTTAGAATGGAGTTCAAAGACGAAATCAAACGCCGATGTAAATCCACCTATACTCCCAAAAACAATTCCAAGAATCCGCATCTCCATCCTAGCATCCAAACAAACGCCATCAACCCTCATCCATTTTCCACCGAGAAACTCCTAAAAAAAATCATGAAACATTAAATCCACCCCTCCAAATCCGAATTATCCTCAAAACTCTCTGAGCATACACTTTCAGAATACACACTCGCACTGTACAAACTCGCACTATACACATTCCCAACCCCCACCCCACACTCCCGCAACACTCCTGACCACTCTCCTCTTCCCTGCGACACATACCCATAATCCAAAATCAGATCATCCAAACTACTCAGCAAACTCTCCAGGCATTCCAAGCATTTCCGCGAGGATTTTGAAATCCCCGGGTCGCGCAATCCTTGATATCCGACCTTGGTATCGCCTTTTGCTCCGCATCCTGATCGTAGACATGCATGAGTTTCGCCTCTGCGATCATCTCGACTCGAGACCCTGGTCGCGCTACAACTGTCCCTATCCCTCCATCTAAATCTTAATTTCTCCCGGATATCCTCCCATCCGCCCACGCGTCCCCACACCCAATTTTTCTCACATTCTCTCTCGAATATGTATTCCAACTCTATTTCCTCTTCTTCTGTGGCATCCAAGAATTCAACCGTATTTGTGCCCTCGTTGGTATCCTTCCGCTCTTTTATCGAGTCACCAAGACTCTTAGATACAACCGATGAAGAAGACTTGTTAGATGCAAAAAGCTTCTCTTTTTCAAAAATAATCTCGATACTGATCAATCCCTCCATCTCCAAAATCGCACTCACAAAACAATTATCTCTTAACAATTTACACCAAACGGGAAATTCTAATGCTAGATAGCGTATCATATGTAAGTTCCTTGAATACAGAATATGGTTTCCGAGATCGGGGTAGAGAGTGTGAGATGAAAGGAATAGAGTATCGTGTGTGTAGTCTATGTAGGCGTATGGATTTGATGGAAGGTAGTAGGGCTGAGCGAATGCAAGGGACGTTAGGTGGTAAAGGGCGAGGCGGCGGGAGAGACGGTGTACGTGAAGAGCTATTGGGAGAGATTTTTGAGTTTTAAGTCTTGGGAAGACGTCTTGCTCTTGTTGTGTGAGTGCGGTGGTTGAAGTAGATAAGGATGATTGAGGGGTACGAGCTGTGCATTGATACATTTCTATAATCTGTGGTCCTGGTAATGTTTGCTTCCAAATGTTTCTCTGGATGTCCAATGGCAGTGATGTGAAATGAGGAAATGAAGTCAGAGGTTCCCATTTAGCATTCGACGACTGATTCGGTGTTATATCAGGTGTAGATGACGAGAAAGATAATTTGGACGAGACGCTAGAAGAGCGAGAGTATGATAATGAAGGTGGATGCTTTGAAGACAAATCTCGAGATCTTGGAGGTAAATAAATGGGATTGGGTCGTTCATCTTCGGGTGTGATTGGATATGTAAATGTACCATAGTCATGAGGTGGTCTGACGGCGGGTTTTGGAGTACTGTACTCATAGGGACTATAGGCAGAAATTGAACCCAGAGATGGAATAAGTGGATCACTAAGATCTAATCCGGGGAAATTAAAGTCTGACATTTTAGAGAACATCGAATTATAATTCCTTAATTTCGGTATATGGATAGACTAGGAGAAGTTTGAAGCAAGAAATGTCTGCAATTTAAAGAATACTGCAGATTTGAACAACAAGGAAGAAATGAAAGATTGAAATCGAAATTCCTCACCAAAACACATCGAGAATTTCAAGACAGAGATTTGGATGAGATGAGATGAGATGAGAAAAGAATTCGTTTCTTCTCGAGCTGAATTGGGGATGAGTAAGTAACCTTAGAAGACTTCTTATTGTAGCCAAGAAAGCACATTGTATACTATATTTAGCTACAGGTAAGAGATTCAGCTCAACTCATTGCACTGCAATGATCATCTGTCATCTAAGTCTACGCTCGGTGATGTCAAATAATAAGGGATACCAAAAAAAGACGAAAGACAAGAAGAAACACCAACACATCAAACATGATGACAATAAATCAAGACATAGGGTTGGCCATACGGACCCTAAGTTTACGAATGAAGTAAGGTTAACGAGAAGGGGCCGTATGTACCGTATGTGCCCTGCGCCGTATGCATAGGTACTATGTAGCAATAGGTACTTAGATATATAGCTAACGGCAAGTACTACTCGTGTTCCACCAAAGGATTGTTGGTGAGATTGTGGCTGAGATTTGCTGCGACTCTGTTAGGTCGGTAATCGTTTAACGTTGGATCCAACAGTAGACAAGACAAGACAAGACGAGCAGAGTCAAGTAAGGTAAAGTATTTGAGTAGGATGCCAGTGGATGCATATTCTATCTCCACTATCCGGCCACCCCACCATAACTAGGGAGGGACTAGGTATAGTAGCAACTTACTCAATTGATGTCATCACTATCAGCAAAAAACACGAGAAACATGACCATTAAGGTCAAGCGAGAGGTTTCTCAACATGTGATTTATGTAAGTTGGTTATGGTTTTGTTGCATATCAGAAGAAAAGGGCATTATTTAGATAAGATGTATTTATATATCCATCTTACTTTATTTGACTATGTTTCTGGTTTGCTGGGCATATTCGTGAGATTCTTGAAATGTGTTATGTTGCCTATGTTGTGTTATGCTATATATATGCTATGCGAGGTATGTTATGTTAGCTATAGGTACCTATCTTATGATCCCTATGTTATCTTATGTGATCATCGTCATCATTGCAATTGTGCCTGTGCCTCTTTTTGTAAGTGTTACTGTAATGTTGGACATGATCAGCATTATGATAATTGCGGCACATGTGTGTGTGCATGAATGAGTGGCCTCATACCGAGACTTCCGGGTTTCTTGTATCAAGAGGAGAACTACCTACCTAGGTACTTGGTCGTATTCAGGTCGTCTAAGGTTACTAAGCAACTCTTTTCAAACCAAATAGATGATACTTGACTTGATACTCGTATATAAAATACAAACCAAGACGAGCTCTTTACTTCATAGATAGGTAGGTATCTAGAAATAAATATGTATACTCAATCTTCAAGCGTTTAGACATGTCATCACAGCATCAATTCATTACATACCTAGGTACATATAAGTATTCACGTGATCATACATACAAATCTGTATCTTAGCCATATATCTATCTATCTATATATCTATCTATCTTATCTAGATCCCAACTGATAAACAGATAATCTTGTTTTTGCGACGTGCAACAAAAGCAGGACATAACACCCATTTCAGCTCCAAGTCCGAGACTTTAAACCAAAAGTCCGGAGAGGAGGAAAGCGTTGGAATTTGAGTTTGGGGGCTGGACTTGCATATTGGATAAATTTCGGTTGGAGGTTCGGAAATGTATATGTTGGTGCGTGATCATAGATCATAGGTAACCTTGAGTTCGAGACCAATTTAGATAACTCAGTTTTTATATTCGTTGGCTTAAGCTTCCATTTGCAAAACTCAACTTTTATCTATTGCTGGTTCTTGGTATAGTATGAGTATTACTTTCCTTCATCTATCAAGAACTACCTAGAACTACTCTAAACACAGATTCGCAAATGAAGTCATCGCACTAGGTTAATGTCAAGGTTACATCCGAATACACATGTACAATTGCAAGTTCACGGTACCGAAATAACTATTCTGTGGCGACCACAACGTTAACATCGTCGAAAAGTATAACGCGTGAAGATGATACCGCCATACCGATTATCCAGATAGAATCTAAGTAGATGGATTCTGTTTTTGATTCCGGGGATTGTGGCCGATGCAGAAATGCGTCGCCGCAGATGATAGAACTATAAGACTATAAAACTATATAAAGTACAGATTCTAGAGGCTTCAACGTCTATTCTAGATCTAGCAATCCTATAGACTATAGGAACAGCAAGTGTTGAGCCATACTAGTCAATCTGAATTAGCCAATGCATTATCGATTCGGGCATATTAAGTTATAATGGCATTCTTAATAATTTCTAGCATTTGATTTTGATCAGCTGGATATGAGTTCTATATCATTAAAGACCTTGCATTGGGAGTCGTTGCAATTATAGTTACATACAAGTTAAGCATGATCTACCAAAGAGGATCGTCTGGTATTACTCCACGCCAATTTGATTTAGTTTTCATATTGGAAATATGTATGATCTGATAATCTTTCATTGAATTTCATAACCACATGCTTATTACTTGATCTCAACACTTTTTTCATCTCGACGAGAAGTAGAGTTATTTCCTCCCCGAAAACTTAAAATTATCTCCTTATACAAGCTTCTATCGACCATTTTCTGGTATTGCATCTCTCATTACCTGTATTCGGCTCTGAGAATACCAAATATGTGTTATATCAAAAGCAGCTTTCCTTCTAAATTGAATGTGAAAGGTCATTGAATAGGATCTCGATATTGCGACGGAAGGATTCTATGCACATCTAGCCATAGGTGCCCAAGTTGGGTTCCCTAACACCAAGAAGAAAGCTCATGTGCCTGTCTCATTCACCCCAGACAACAGCAACACGGCATCCAGCCACCTTCCTCAACGCAAAGACCATCCGTTCAAGGAACCGTAAAATCAGTTTCCTCAGAGCTCAACAACTCCTCCAACACCAAAGCCTCAATGTGATAACTCCGCACAACCCAATGAAACACAGACCCATAAATCTCCCTCAACTCTTCATTCGAGCACCCCGCCCTCGTATTACTCCATACATACGCCAAGCAATCCACCGACCTATTCCGAAAACATCTATGACGCTCTCGAATCCGTCTCCCAATATACGCCCGACACTCCGGCACCTCCCACCGATCCGCCAAAAGCCACGCCTGAATCAACGCCAAATCCTCCTTATCCATCAGCAACCAGCGCTCCACGCGTGTAAAAGACGACGCGGGAATCACAAACCCTTCTTCAGCAACCAGCGGCCCAATCTTCTTGCTATTGAACCATTGGATCAGAAAGGAAAATGCGAGCTTGTGATTCAATTCCTCGAATCTGTAGATCTGCACTCCGCCTTCGTATTCGACGTCGTGGTTTAGGACGTAGTTGAGGACTGGGGAGTGATAGCATACAAGCTGTTTGTTAACGCAGAGTTTTGCCGGTGTGTCTTCGCGTCCGAGGATTAGGATGACACAGGTGTCGGTGAGGCTTTGAGGTGTTAGGTTGGGATGCCATGAGCTTTGGGGGGATAGGGGGGATACATACTCTGACCTGAATTCATATTCTGGGAGGGCGGCCAAGGCGGGCGTGCATGCATAGCCGTCAAATTCCATGGGCTCTTCGGGTTCCTCTCGTTCTGCTCCTTGTTCTTGTCCCTGTCCATGTTCTAACTCGCGCGTTGATACCGATTCTGCATCCCCATGTCTATCTCCAAACTCCGATAGTTCTCGCGATAGATAACTGAGATGGCCTCCTTCGGATGGATAGCCATCGTCTGAATAGACGCTTATGACGCCGGGATAATCGGCCATTTTGATAATGAACAAATTGAAAACTAATGATCAAACTCAAAATTCTGTCTGGTATTGTAGTTATTGTTGTGTTTGTAATTTTTACCTTTACCATAAGATTCCTGATGAGGATAGGATAATCTGTTCGTTTCGTTTCGTTTCGCTTCGTTGATGGATTACTTGGGGCTGGGGTTGTTGTTTATTCGATATTTATAGGTATTTGTAGATATTGAGATACGGTAGCAGTTATTTATTGAAATGTAATCGTATTAACGTATCAACGTATCTACTAGCATTCTCGAGCTCTTATTAGTTCTAATTCTCGTATCCATTTGTTACAGAAGCCGCTAGTGAATAATTTCTAGCCATCTACATTCGTGAATTCGTACTGTAGATTCACATCCATAGATTCAGATAAGATGGAATCATGCTGGCGGTAGTATTGCACACTTATGGTGATGTATACTTAACCTTGAAACTCAAACTTGTACTTGAACACCCAGAATTAATGAAAACTACACTACACTACACCCCATCACACCCTCACCCCCTCACCCCCTCACCCCCCATCTCATAGCCACCCTCAAGCCAGCAATAAAAGACCGCCACCCGACAATACAATCTTACGAACCCCAACACTCCACCGCTCCATACCCATATTTAATATCCCCATTAAACGTTTACTTGTTTACAGAATCACTCACTCAAAACACACCTATTGTCCATATATAAATAATTTCTGTTTAAAACACAGATTTCACCTACCTACCTACTATCTACTAGATATCACACAAAGCCAATCTCCAGCTATCCATTTATCACACTCACCACTCACTCACCACTCACCACTCACCACTCACCACTCACCACTCACCACTCACCACTCACCACCGCCATCACCATCATCACCAACCCACTCTACCCATAAAGTAGTTCCCTACAAAAATCCAACATTCCATTCCATTCCATTCCATTCCATTCAATAAAGTTAAACACAGTCATGATATGATATGATATGAATTTCATCGCCTACGTACACCCACAACCCTAAGGGTCCCATACTCATCACATCACATCACATGCGTCGTTAACCTAGCTGCTACCCCCTGATCTATGAACAATATGTATTCATATACAACATCTTCCACCATCCACCATCTACCCAATAGATACACACACATACATCGACACACAATTAGGAAAGAGAGAGATGAAAAAGGAAGAAAAAGAAAAGAAATTTCCTATTTTTCCCTTTTTGTGAAATCCAAACTCCTTCCAGAATACCAACCACCATCCATCCATTATGCAAATCCTTATGCTGAAAATGAAGAAGAAGAAACAACCCCCAAACGGATATCATATCGGCATGCCAAACTCAAAGCCGGCAGTCTTCCTCGTAAATCAATATGCACACTTCCCGGTACTGCTCACCCATCTCTAGTCAATCCCCATTATTATGCACAAGCAACGCTGTTCGTCATATATCCCCTCGAAACGCTTGCCTCCCTTTTATATCCACTACTCCACCTCCCCACTCCTCTTACGCCGACATCCACAACTGATCCCCTTCATTAATTGAAAGACCCATAACTTTTAAAATCATACCCGTTCGTAATTCTATCCTTCGCCTTCTTAGAAAATTCCTTCCCAGCACTTCTTGAACTCTTTGTATTTCCATTTGCCTTGCCAAGCACTGCACTTTCCCCCTTGCCTTTTCCTACCCCACCATTAACCGAGATTTGCGAACTTTGAGGTAAAGTATTTTGACTGGCACTCATTCCAGTTTGATAAACCTGGGCAATTAATGATTTTCTCGCTTGCTCCATCGCTGCTGCATCATCAGAACTACTATCAGAATCCGAATCCGAATCACTGCCTGCGTCTTTAATTTTTTTAGCTGTTTGCGCCATCAATCTGTGACCCTGACCAGGAGGTATGATTTGTGAGCTTGCTGGAATTGGAACATCATCATCATCAGAACTATCATCACTATCACTATCCTCTTCGGACTCCGACTCCGAGAACTCTTTATTAAACATTTGAGATGAAAGTTGTGATTTGGATTTGGCGAATTGACCATTTGTCAAAGGTTTAGGTTTAAACATGGCGCCTTTCTGGCTATTAAGAGACGATAAACTCGCACCGAAACTGAATGTTGGCGGCTTGATAGTTGGCTTCTTGGCTGGTGAAGAAAATGATGGACCTTGGACTTGGAAAATATCAGATGTTAGTTGTAGATCAACTTCATCTTGGGTATTATCCCCATCGCTGCTAGAACTCTTACGTTGATTTGTGGTCTTTAAAGGAGTGACCAAATTTCTCCTGGTGTGGCTTGGCAACTCCGGACTGGACCTTTGTGCTGGGGCATCTGGCATTTCCACATCTTCATCCTTACGTTCCTCGTCATCATTATCGCTATCATCTTCTGAACTTGCTTGAGTCTCTTTGATTTCTGTTTTGATTTTTGTATCAGTCTCCTTTTCGGTGGTATCATCTGTGGACTCTTCATCGGAAGAATCATCCTCGGATGAAGAAGAATCCGATTCCGAGGTTTGATTAAGCTCGGTATGAGATTTGCGCTCATCGCCGGATGGTGCGTTAGAATGGAAAACAACTGGTGACCGGCTCTCACGTGGTGATGATTGATTTTCGCCCATTTCTATATCTTCATCAGATTGGGCGTTGTTATTTGGCTCAGCTCGTAGGTTTCGAGGACTGGCAGACTTTTTTGGTTCTGGCTTGATTGCAACCTCTTCTTCAGAACCGGAATCTTCCGAGTCGGAATCATCAGAGCTTGGAGGAAGTGGTACTTCTGCAGGCTTTACTGGTGACTTTGTCTTTTCTAAGGATAATGTTAGTTTGTACTCCTTCCACTATTATATTGGCAAGCGACAACAAAGACGAGAAGACGAGTAATGCAAGACGCGTCGTCGTCTTAAAGTTCTACACAATGTTTACATACCTTTGGCAGGTATTGATCGGTCGGGCGTAGAAGTAACAGTTTTTCTTGGTTCTGGTGTAACAGTTTTTTTTGGTAAGATTTTGGGCCCAGTCAAAATTTTCTGAAGTGCCGGTGGAGGTATGGGTTTAGGCGTTGCAGATCGTACATTTGAACCTGCCCTGGCTGCTACCAATGGAGGTTGATTCATAGCAGACGGCTTTGGTGGTTGTTTGATTGGAGTCGCGCTACGATCAGGTCGTCTAAAGGTTTTAGGCAACGGTATCGGCGTTTGACTTTGAGCTGGAGCCTGACTAGAAGCAAGAGGTGTTGTGCTTTCTTTTGGCGTTTCAACTAAAGTTTTCTTGGGCAGTGATTTTGCGGGAGTGATTGTTTCATTGAGATCAAAGGAGACTCGTCTGGGACTTTTTGATGGTAACGGCATCTGAGCTTCTAGGCTAGTATCCTTTGAAGCTGGCGAAGAGCTCCTCATGCTCTCCGAGGAACGTGATGTTTTCAAAGATGACTTCTTGCCTCTTGGATAATGGGGAGTTGATGATTGACGAGGGAGTATGACGCCGGGAGTATTTCGCTTGTTGAGTGGGGTGCCCTTGCTGCTTCCTTGTGGGGTGTCGGATGCTCTCTTAGAGCTTTCAAGAGCCTCTGCCTTCTTAGATTCCTCTTCAGCTTTCCTTTTGTCCTCTTCTTCAATCTCTTTACGCAATTTATCTTTCTCATCCTTCAATCTTTGAGCTCCAAGGGCTGCTTCTTCCTTCTGCTTTTTAGTAGCTTGTTTCTGTTTCTCTTCCGCCTTACGTTCCTCTGATTTCTCCCTGCGCATTCGCTCTGCTTTTGCAGCCACAGCTTCTCTTTCGGATTGGCGTCGGCGTTCGTCTGCAGCCTTTGCGGCTGCAGCTCGCGCTTCCTTAGACGCTTCTTCACTATCTTTGTTTTGGCGAATTTCCTCCTCGCGCCTCTTACTCTTTGGTGTTAAGGGAAGTTCCTTGGGAGTAGAGATTGATTGAAAGGCTTTGGAAGCAGATCGATTGTTATTTAAAGGTAACACAGCTAGCTTTTGGGAATTAGGCAATCCTGCTTCCGGACTTTTCTTGAAGCTAAGTTTTGATTGTTGTTCCGTTGGCTCCTCAGTATCAGTACCAAAGTCATCATAAATGCTAACTGCGTTTCGAGGCGATCGATTCTGAGGGGTACTTGACTTTGCGCCTGGTAGGATTTTTTCCAAGGGTTTCTGCTTCTTGGTAGATTTTGAATGGCTCTGGGGAAGTTGTGTTTCGCCTGCCATTGGACTTGTCGCAGATGTTGAAACGGATCTTCCGCCATCGGTAGTTTTTTGAATGTGATAACTTGCACGCTTCACTCCTGCACTGCTTCGCGGTGTACCCTGAATCCGCGGTGGGGGTTCTTGAAATGGATTTACAAGTCCCCTTGAGGACTTGTTTGATTGCGCATTGGTATTGTTCGCAGAAAACTTTTTAATATAATCAGTTATTGCATGGCTATTGTATGGAAAACTTCGCTTTACCGGCGATGGAGATGACTGGGGGGTCTCTGAGACCATGGGAGAAACCTCTCTTACATTTTGCACAGTATCATTATCTTGATCTTCATCCTCATCCTCATGACCTAAAACAGCACTCTGTTGCGAGTCCGGAATGATTGTTTCTGGCTTTTCTGGGATACCTTCCAGCCTTCCACCAGCCCATGAATCTAGTTCTCGAGAAGGAATTGGGTGATCTGGATCTATCGCCGTTCTCTGACGTTTCTGGGGATTCCAGAAGGATTCCACATTTCCATTCAAAGGTGACCTATCTCTTTTTTGACCAAGAACACTTATTGGGTTGAATCGAAGAGCTGAAGTTGGTGGAAGAGAATCTCTGATATTTGCTTTATTAGGAGCTTTTATGATTCGAATAGTAGACATATTTGGGAATAGAGGTCCTAGCAAATCGTTTTGAGTGACGTCAAATAACTCATCATCCATACACTTCTTGATCGCAAGTGGCCTAGATGAAGCACAAATTAGAACCCGCAGACTCCGTCTTTAAGCCCCAAGCTTCCCAATGCTATATTCGCAGAAGCGCAAACACTTACTGGCCATAATTAATTTCATGAACCCTCGAAGCTTCTGTGCAAAACTCTCGTATGGTAATATTTGGTGAAGTAATAACTCGAAAGCAACGAATAGGGCGATCCTTTTCCTCGGCCGCATCTGGTGTAAAGACCTTCACTCTGAGTGAGAAACCCGGTGAAGAGGGGGATTCCATTATAGAATTCATGATAGAATTTAATCAGTTTGAAGTTATGCGAGACAGCAAGAGAGCGCTGACATGCAAAGAAGAGAGACAACGGCAAAAAACGAACGGCATGGAGAAAGTCAATTGGTTACGAGGAGGCTAATTGCTTTTTCAATAAATAGAGTGGAGAATAAAGCTAAAAGCAAATCGCGCCAGAACGCGTGAAGCTTTGTTAGAAAAAAAAAAGGTCGTGAGTTGTGTACTTTGGTGGAACTCGTTGATAAGGTAAGGTAGATAGATACCCACAGGTGTACCTATTGAAAGAAGTTTTTGGTTTAGCTAGGTAGGAGGTAGATGGTTAGATAGTTGTTAAGTACTAGGTGGATGGATAGATATATAGGAGATATCAATCAATATTATATATATTGAAGAAACAATTCAGCTTGGTGCTGTTTGTAAATGGGAAAGAATCATTTCAGCTTCGATAATCCACTTTCTGTTGTCTCTTGTCCTGTTTGTCTTTCCTCTTTACTTCTTTTCTTTTGTTTCTCTTCTTTCTTTTCTCTATACATTTCCAAGGTTGTTTGCTATGTATTCTCAACCTCAACTTTATATATCTTCATCTTTTTTTAGTGCGGCAAGGTTCCCAACCTATCAAGCGAATGAGCGGAAGTTCTTTCATCCGAGACCTAGGTTAACAAGGATTGAGATGACCCGAGTATCAATGATTACCTAAGCACTTCCCATCCATCTATTTTAATCCATCCATGTCGGCGTTTGATCAACTGGACCCCGATTTGAATGACAATGATGATAACGATGGAGAAGAAATACATTTATTCGAACATGTCCCTAGTATTTAGCTGGGTGCTTTTCGAAATCGATCTGAATGATGTTTATGATGACGCTGATGATGATAATCAATGACAATATACCTATGATATGTCATGAACCTTTCTTTCAATATCATCCAGCTCGACCCTTCTTTTGAAGATTGATATCCGATACTTGTACGAGGGGCCGGAGACAAAGCTTGTACTTATATATTTTATTCTTCACTTCCATATTCCAAACCCCTCCTCAGAAGATTGTGATTCCTAGGTTTCCTTTCCTCTAGTCCCTATTTTCCGATACTCCGAATAACAACCAAAATAACCTCAAACCCATATCTGTCTTATCAGATTCCCAAGATATAACAAAAGCAGTCCTAACATCGTGGCCACAACTGCCATGCCGACCAGCACCCATTGTCTAAGCTTAAAGGCATCCGAAACTTCCATCTTCATCATTTTCTTCTGTTTGGTGCGCCAATGCCATGGTTCCTCCTCCCTTTGCTTATCCCCTTCCGCATTTTGTCCACGATATGGTGATTTGATATATGCATACGGTTGTGGCTTAAACACCAATTTGTGTAGAAATTCTTTAATTCGCCCAAAGAAAGTATTTGGATATGTACGGGGTTGAGAATGTTGATGAAGTCGAAGAGAGCTATTGCGCCTATCGATGAGGAAGAGGGATATGAGGAATGAGATAAAGGTAATTGGAGCGATGATAAACTATTCGATTCATTAGATCTCTTGTGACAGAGGTTAGGTATGGATGATAGTAACTCACCCTCACTACAGCGCTTTCCTTTGGAGCTTCAGGAAATGTTGGAGAAGCTGGCGATCGACGTGCTGGAGATGACATTCTGATCATTTAATTATAGGTATTGTATTATGTTGTATTATTGATCTTGAAATTGATTTTGAGTCCAAAATTCGGACTGTCTCAAAAAAGGGAGTTCACATTGCTTTATGTATTCGTCTGGATGGGATACTGTGGAAACTTTTACGTTGTCTTCGTTGTCTTCGTTGTCTGGATCAATTGATTGATACCCCGCCAAGTCATGTAAGGAATTGGATACGGTCCATACGAAGGCACAAAACCACAAAACAGCTCAGCCTTGGAAGTGACGCTTATTTTTACTTTTCATCGGGCTTTTATTCCACGTTTCGCACCGGTTCATCGTACTCGGTTCGAAGGGCAAACAAGTGTATCCATGGATCTGATCTAACATCACTAGGTGGATATACCTTCTTCCTTTCCTATACCAGGACTCCGTTTACCTTCTACCTTCGCAGACACCAATTGCAAAGTTTCTCAAATCGGCGGCTAGGTACTATATTTAGAAACAATTGTACTCCCACTTTACTATCCATCGACATGACGCCATTCCAGAAATGAGAACTATTCATTTATGTCCGAATATTACGAGTAGTACTCGAGTCCCAAGCAAGGTTGGTCAGGTGGTTCTACTGTACTTTAAGTTTCAACTATTCCCTTAGTTAAGTGGCTGAATGCAGGTGTGGTGCATCTAGAACTCAACGTTGAAACTACCGGCGTATCTACTTTAGTATTCTATGTCTTTCTTTTGTTTGTTATGACATCTACAAATATACAAGTACTTCGATTGTCTATTTTTAAGAGTCTATTGTAACGGCGAGTTGCCTTCTCCATCAAATGAAGGAGAGATTACTAGAACTATCGGGGATTACGACGGACTGTCCATATATGATCTCTCAGACAATATTGGCTTGCCTAGGACAACCTCAACACGAGTGGGGTTATTTTGTGCCGTGAACTACATTCTTTGATTTCAGGACATTATCTTAGCATTTACTTGTCACCGGCAATGTTATTTCGAATCGCAACAAGAATTTGTCCAGCCTGGCATGTCAGCATACTGCAATAAAAGTTTCCACGACTTGAGATCACAAAAGGCCAATCGTCATCCAGATATGAAAGAGGATAGTTTCACTATCGCTGGATCCCCAAAGAGGCAATTCTCACTTCAATCAACTACCATGGCGACGACCCATCCGTGAACGGTGTTGTTGGTGATGGTTTTTGTAAGACTTCAATGATTCGCCGTTTTGGGAACATGTGCGGTCAGAAAGCCTAGTGGCGTATAGCTGAAGAATGCAAATTTTCCTTGGATAGAAAAACCATTTAAGTACAAAACTTTATACAAAGTAAATTATTTTTCTTTTTACGAAATCAATTTTTGCCATTGATCAAGATGTCAACAATGATTCCTGGGCCGAAAGCCAAACCCCTCGTGGGGAATTTGTTGGATCTTATGGATGAGGAGGCACCACTTCGAGCATTCGAATATATGGCTGTTGAATATGGTCCTATTTATAAATTGACAAGAGGAGGGAATAGAATAATTTTGGTTAGTTCCGTCGAAATCATGGAGGAACTTTGTGATGAAAGTAGATTCGAAAAAGCACCGCCAATGGCACTTTCGAAAAAAGGCGATCGGCCATCTGGTCTATTTACAGCTACAAATGACGATCCGGATTGGGAACAAGCACATAGAATTCTTGTTCCCGCTTTTGGACCATTAGTCATTGAGGGAATGTATGATCGTGAGTTTTCTGGGCTCATTCAGCGAAGAGAAATATCCATACTGACGCAAAATAGAAATGCAAGATATTGGAAACCAATTGCTCCTGAAATGGGCCAGATTAGGCCCTTCCGAACCGCTCACTGTAACGGATGATTTTACTAGATTAACTCTTGATACAATTGCGCTTTGTGCTATGGACTTTCGCTTTAATTCTTTCTACTCGGACAAGATGCACCCATTCGTCGATGCCATGGTGGGATTTCTATCGGAATCTGGTGATAGAGTTAGACGCCCAGGATTCGTTACCAACATGATGATAAAGAAAAAAGCTAAGTATAACGAGGATCAAGACTTCATGTTTGAGGTTTCACGGGGCTTAGTACAACATAGAAAGGAGAACCCTACAGAAAAAAAGGACCTTCTTAATGCTATGCTTAGTGGAAAGGATCCTCAGAGTAAAAAGGAAATGAGAGATGATTTAATTATAGCGAATATGATCACTTTCTTGATCGCCGGTATGTTATGAAACAAAAGGATTCGTTTTCTCTAGCTAACGTATGGCGAAAGGGCACGAAACTACATCCGGACTACTATCATTTGTCTTCCTCAACCTAATGAAGAATGCAGATGCATATAACTCAGCTCAGCGAGAGGTAGATGAAGTGGTTGGTAGAGGACCAATTAATGTGGAACATTTAAGTAAATTCGACTATTTGAATGCAGTTCTTGGGGAAACTCTGAGACTCACGCCAACTGCTCCGGCTGTCACAAAACAACTTGTTAAAGGTGTTCATGGGAAAAGCAACTCTATTTCGTGGAAATTATCAAATTGAACCAACTGACAAAATTCTCGTACTACTTGGGACTACGCGACAAGATCCACATGTTTATGGAGCCGATGCAAATGAATTCAGGCCGGAGCGTATGATGGAAGATAAGTTCAAGAACTTGCCAGATGCGGCATGGAAAGTAAGCGTCTGATTAATTTCATTAAACTAGGCTTACAAGTAGATAGCCATTTGGAAGTGGTGTTAGAGCATGTATTGGACATGCTTTTGCGTGGCAAGAAGCCTTGATGGTCACAACTATGCTCCTACAAATTTTCGATTTTCGTCTTCACGATCCCGGATATAAGTTACGCATCAAGCAAAACCTTACTATCAAACCGAAGGATCTCATAATGCGAGCTACACTTCGTCATAAGATGACAGCTACGGATCTAGAGCACCATCTCGGAGGTTCACCATCTTTAAATATTAAATCTGCAGGCTCATCAATGGCACCCCCTATGGAAGCATCAGACATCTCAAGTCTGAAATTGGATTCTAAACCCATGATAATACTTTATGGATCCAATACAGGAACATGCCTGGCTTTTGTACAAAAGATGGCTTCAGCTGCTAGTAACAATGGATTTGAAGCTAAAGTTCTTGAGATGGACAGTGTAGTCGGTGAATTACCAACATCTCAACCAATTGTTATAATAACAGCTTCATACGAAGGCAATCCGCCAGACAATGCTGCAAGGTTTGTGAGTTGGCTGGAAAAACTCAAACCGCGTGCACTTTCCGGAAAATAATTTGCAGTTTTCGGTTGTGGACATAGTAAGTCAAGTATATTATTTTTTGCCCCAAATTCTAACAAGAAACAGGTGATTGGAGAGCTACATTTCAAAAAATACCAACAATTGTAGATAATCGTATGACCGAGTTTGGAGGCCGAAGACTTGTACCAAGAGGTCTCTCACATACAGCTAAAGGAGATTTATCTGGTGATTTTGACGATTGGCTAAATAGAACTTTTTGGTCGAAAGTTGGCCGCGGATCAATATCTAAAGATGCAATCTCAGATGCAGGAATGAATCTTGAAGTTTCAACTCAGCCTGGCGTCACTGGTCTTCGTCAAGATGTTCAAGATGGTGTTGTAGTAGATGCTAAGGTATTAACATCACCTGGAACCCCGGAAAAACGCCATTTGGAAATCGAATTGCCTCCAGATACGACATATGGGAGTGGAGATTACCTTGCAGTTCTCCCAATAAATTCGAATCAGAATGCTAGGAGAGTGATGAAGATATTTGGGTTATCTTGGGACTCGACGATTATTATCAAGGGGCAGAGATTAGGGACTTTGCCGCTTGATACCCGGCTTTCTACAAGAGACGTTTTGGCTGGGTATGTAGAATTGTTTGAGCCGGTTAGTAAGAAGGTATATACTCCTGAACTATTGATTATATTCTCAGGACTCTCTACTTATAATGATCATAGATCCTTCAAACAATTGCAAAACCCACTAGCGACCAACTCACAAGAGAACACCTCGAAACCATGTCCACCGACTCGGAAACTTATGAACGTGAAGTGTTGGCTTAGCATCTCAGCATTGTTGCCCTTCTAGAAGCTTATCCTTCCATCAAAATCCACTTTCAATTGTTCCTCTCCTCGCTCTCACCCCTCCGCGTCCGCTACTACAGCATATCATCCTCTCCCCTCTCATCCCCCACAACCTGCACAATAACCTACAATGTGCTTTCTTCACCATCCCTATCAGGCCCCGGCTACTATGCCGGAATCTGCGGAACCTATCTCTCCTCTCTTGTCCCCGGCGACCCCATAAAAATCTCAGTACGCCCCAGTAGTAAAGAACTCTTTCATCTCCCGCTAGATATTAAAGGAACTCCTATCCTTATGTTTTGCGCCGGGACAGGCATAGCCCCCTTTAGAGGTTTTATTCAACAGAGAGCCATGTAAGCAGCTGCATGTCCGGAGAGGAAACTCGCAAGGGCAATTTTATTCGTAGGGTGTAGATCACCACAAGACGATCGGATATATGCGGGGGAATTTGACAGGTGGGAGGAGCTGGGAGTAGTGGAGATGGGATATGCTTTTTCGCGGGACTCGGACTCAGGGTCTCTTGATGGTATTGATTGGAGGATGAAGATGGCGACAGCGGGGAAACTCAAATATGTGCAAGATCGGATGGCGGGGGATAGAGAAGATATTTTGGAATTTTGGGATGCGGGGGCAAGGGTGTATGCCTGTGGTGGAGGGGAGTTTGTGAAGGAGGTTGGGAGGGCGGTGAGGGAAATTGTTAGGGGGAGGTTGGTTGGGTGAGGGGAGGTGATTGAGGGGAAGGAGGAAGAGTTGGAGGAGAGGTTTCAGAAGGTTTTGGTTGATAGGTGTGCTATGGATGTTTTTGGGTAGGGTGCGGGGAGAGGAGGAGGACAGTGCCCTATTTCTTGTGACGAGAATTTGAGAGTTGGAGATAAACTTCCTATGTGGTTTATTCGGAATATATTGATACATTTGACTATGCAATAGCTGGGTAGATATCCAAACTCGAAAACCCAAATGTTACCGATATCCAGGCTTCTAACATGAATGAGGTTGATAGTTGAATAGAATAAAGCAAAACAGAAATCGTCCAAGTTATTGATCTATCCTATCAATTCTCACATATTGCGACAGGAGAAATAATATTACAATAGCCTTGAAGGGTTTAATACAAGAAAGGTTATGTTATGGACCGGGGAGGTGGAGATTTAGAAGTCGAAGTACTAGTAGGGCTAGAAATATGTACTCTGGGTTACATGTAAAGGTTTAAGAGTGATGTTTATTTGGGATGTCGGATTTCGTTGTGTAGATGTAGATTTCGATGGTATGGTATACGTGGGGAATGGTATGGTTGAGTTGGGCCTTGAGGAGATATATAAGGTTAAGTAAGTTCTGTAATAGTAGTGGTTAGCATCGTGATGTGATGTCTTTTTTGGCATTTTAGTATGATGTTATGGGTGGTGAGATGTAGTATTGTATTGGATTGTATCGTATTGTTTTCAAAGGACCAAGAGATCTTCATCTATCTATATCTAGTTCATCTTGAACTTCAAGGTATGGATGTATTTATTTGTTAGAACTAGGTACTATTCGCCCGACAAACAGGTGAAGTAGCACTAATATTAGTGGGGATAAGAATCGATCAGGTAAATGTGGAGATATACCAATTATCCGTCCAGTCCCTCCTTTTCGCTTAACCTTAAATTTCTGCGAGGAAAATTTTCTAGCGCAAAAGTATGCTTGATAGGAATATAGATTTGAGTAAGAGACGGTTTCTCATCAATACAAACAACTATCCGGCATGGTGTAGTGGCTAGCATTTCCGCCTCTCATTCGAAACTTGAGTGTTTCAATCAGGTCGCGGGAGACCGGGGTTCAATTCCCCGTACCGGAACTTCTCTTTTGGAGTTTTTGTTCTTGGGCTCGGCTGGGGTTCTGTAGATGGAACTCTTTTTGGGCTCTTTTTTGGGGGGGGGGCATTCTTGGGCCTGGATGGCGGGGTTTGTTCTTTTGAATGTTAGGTTTTTGGGTTGTGAGGGGTTGAGGGGTCCTGTGGATTTTTTCATTCCATCTCATCCACTCACTATCAGACCATCAGGTAGTGAATGAAGAAGGAATAGTATAGTTAGGTTTTTCTTAGAGGTATTTGAATCGAGATGTTTGGGCAAGTCATCGTATTTATTTATTTGGTTTATCTCGGTATCAAAATAAACACCACCAATGAATGATATGCTTACCTGCATATTTGTAATTCGCTTCCCCTATGTATTATCCTCTGCTTGTTTATCTCTATCCTTACCACTATTCCTGTGAACTGATATTCATCATACCTTGCTTTGTATCTTTTTATTTACTGTTTCGAATTCCCTCTTAATACTACGCGGCTTTAATTCCCGAGCTGAGTGGAGTGTGAGTGTATATGGTATGATACGTCATGGGAATTTGCACAAGCTCCTATCTAGTATTCGCATCTAAAAAAAACCAAGTCAATGTCTCTGCTTCAAAAAAGAATAAAGAAAAAAAAGAAAAGATCATGCAAATTCAAATCTAGGACGTAAGAACAAGAAGGATATCGAGGGCCAATATAAAGATGGCGATGAACTGTGAGAGAAGCTGCTGGTTGGCTCGTTATTGTCGGTTTGGGTAGCGGTAGTTGCGAAGGGATAATTTTGGAAACATGTATTTCATTTATATTCTACACGAAGCATTCGTTGGAGGTGAAGATTATTCTAGATTTAAAGTCTATTGTTTGATTGACTATGAGGCAATATAGAAGTTTGCTAGAGTTGTCTATAAGCATCTCCAATCCGAAGAGTTTGATAAAAGGAGAAGATTGATTGTAGTTTGTTTAGTTCGACATTCGTCTAGTCTAGAGCTACCTGTGACCAGGCAAGTAACACAGATTTCACTCTACTGGGACTTCTCGGCAACATAGGTGATTGATTATGATATTGCTGTGACGATGATGGATTGGATGCTAGTAGTTTCGGACCTGGAATACTGGAAGCGGTATTTGGTCTAGGCGATAGTATGTGATCTACAGAGGGACAAACATGAGAGGTATGGTACTCCCAAGGAGCTTTTCTAAATTTCCATTAAATTTCCATCATGAAATATCAAAAGAAGTATTTTATCCGAACCTCCTATAGCTTCTGTCGAGGGAGAAAATTAGAGACGCCATCCTCACCTTGCAAAAGAATTCAAAATCTAATGATGATGCCTGGATTCAAGAAAGCTAGCCTAGTATGACAATTCTCATGAATCCAATAAAGCATCAGAGAAATAGAGACCAAAATGAAGAACAGCTTTGTTGTAAGAAATAGCTCTACACCTCTCTCCTCAAAAACGTATAACTATCTACCACTCTTTCCCCAATCTGCTCATAACACAAAGAGTCCACAGAATCAAACCCAGCACACAATCAACACACATGCATTTATAAAATCCGAATTTTACACACCCAACCCCCCGATTTCCCTCAATCTCCCCACACCAAACACAACGACCCAAAACGTAACTTCTTCACCCATCTCCAAACCCAATCCCACTTTCACGCAAGCACAAGTTTGACGAAAATCGCCAGAAACATTCATCTGAACCCCTCGATGCATATTCCTCACAACGCTCACTCAACATCGAACATCCCACCTATCCACAAGTATCCAAGCCGACGACCAAAAACCAGGCACCAAAGTCCGCCCCCTCCAAAAAAAAGAAACACCCAAAACACCACCAGACCAGACTCTGCCATCCAAAAATTACGTTCCAACACATACGAAAGGCAAAATCCAAGAACCAAGCAAAAGAAGAACAGATTCGCTACCCAATCAACGACCCAGACGTGGCATCTTCCCAAATTCAAGAAATCGAGTGACATTGCAAAGATGTAAAGATGAGGGGTTTGATCGTATGGATCCTATGATCCCGAGAGTGTAGGACGGGAGAGAATATATACTTGCTGCGGCGATATATGTCCAGCCGCTGGCTCACGGACCACTTGGGATTTCTCGCGCTGAAGGGGTACGCTTTATGGGGAGATCTCGTGTAGAGATTGGCTTTGGATACTGAAAGTGATTAGGGAACGGAAGGGACTCGATTCTTTATATGCGAGGTTCACACTTATTATTTCAGAAATGCTAGATCGTTTAGCATGGCATAGCATGGCACAGCATGGCATGCTACGATGGAACGACTACTGGTCTGATGTGTACAGATATCTTTATATGATGCAGTTATGCACGAGCTTCCAGATATGAAAGAAAGGTTACGGGTAAGTCACTGTCTCGTCCACTCAGATTTATCGCTCCGCTTGGAGAGACAGACTCCTGAGCTACCTGGGGCTGGGTTTAGATTTGGAGTGGCACTCGAGGAAATGAGATGCAACATTGATTTTTATGGTATTTGAATTTTTGGTATTCCTGTAACTCCATATGGGTGTCGATGGATAGAAAATTTTCAAGAAATGAAGCGGAGTATACAGAGGTATATACAACCTTGGACACTAAATTTGACCAACCAACCAACAATCTATTATACTGAAAACAATCACCAATAGTCCTACACAATTAATCTCGCTTCACATCATCCGCCCTCCCCTCTGTCTCCACTTCTAAAATCCTCATACCACCTGCATCATCCCAAGCAATTCTTCCTTCCATCGCAGCCCTCAATAAATCCGTTCCTGCAACCTCTTTTTCCCCCGTAAACGGATCCCATTCGAAACCCTCTTTTAACCACATCCACCTCAAAAAAGCTCTTAACTCTTTATCTTCAGGAACAACTCTCATCCATTCCGGCTGAAACCCTTCTTCAACATCGCCCTCTCCATTCCATCCTCGTGCTTTGCCCAATAAGATATCACGGCAGAAAATACGCCAACTGTCAAGTGCATATGGTCCTTGAGTCATGTGTCCGATTTCCCAGGCCATACGTGAGTCTACCGATTCCTCGGGCAGGACTTCACCTTTCTTGACATCGCGACCTAGACCTTTGGTGGGGTAATCATGTACTGCGTAGCGTTTGCCTTTGGTCGGCGGGGTTTCGCAGAAAATTTTAGCGTAGGTTTGGTAGGTTGCTGCACGTTGATTTTGTAAGCCAAGATGCCGGATTACGGAAACGATGTCTTCTTTTGGCGCGTCAAGAATTGATTGAGGGGTGGGGTATTTATCCATCAGGTTGTAGAATACTGGGATGGCGTGTTTACCATGAGTGCGATTTAAGAATGTAACGGCTATGAGAAGGCGAAATGGATCATGAGCGAGTTTTTCCTGAATAAGTCCAAAATAGGGTGCGGACAGGGGCGGAAAGGGAATACACGAGATTATGCCTGTAGGACGTTTCTTAGGAGATTCTTTCTTTGGGGATTGATTCTTGGAAGTTTCTCCTTGTGATAAAATGGACTTTTTTGATTTGGCAGATGTGAGAGAGAGGGATTGCGTGAAGTAAGGCGAATGTGCAGGTGGTCTTTGTCTCTTGCCAGACTTTGTAATACTAGAGGCATCAACTTCAGTCGTATCAACAGCGCTGATACCCGAGGCTAGAAAAGGATACTCGGTTATGCTTAGCCCGGATAGCTCAGAGGAGTCACACTCATTCGCATTGAGATCAAAGGCGTCTGTCTTTTGTAGGATAGGTAGTTCCATATTTTTAAATGAACGTAATAGTTTTGAAGTTGTATGTAATTCAGAATTGGAACTTGACCAGGATTCACACGTGATTGATTCGTGAACATCATCATCGTTATTAATCCCAGGTGTATTACCTGTTCCTTCTGATTCATCATCCATGGCTTCAATAATATCGTCATTATGGTGACTCAAACTAATATCCAGAAGTTGAATACCACTCGGAGACCCTGGTCCTTCTACGAGTGGTTGGCTTTTGCCGATCTCCTGGTGTTCCTGGCTGGAGAATCGAGACCAGTTGTTGCAGCAAGAGCTGCAGCTCTAGCTTTAGGTGCCCTTACACGTTTGGCTTTTGAAGCATCAGCATCGACAGATTCTTCTGGAGATTTAGAGGCAGCCTTAGCCTTATTGACTGCCTTTCCTGGGGGTCTCCCCTTTCTCGCAACTGCTGTTTTTGGCTGTGCAGGCGATTTTGAGGGTGTCTTCACATTTTGACTCTTGGTAGCAAGAGGTGTCGTTGAGGATGTCTTGGTCTTTTGGCTGTTGGATAAAGCAGGTGTTGTAGGCTTTGTTGGTGTCTCCTCAGCTTCCAAACGGTTGTTGTTTCTAACTCTCTTTCTTGAACGCTTCTTCGCACTTGCATTGGCCTCTACTTCTTCTTTAGGCTCATCGAGCTCTATTTCTGCATTCTCCTTTAAAGTATCCTCTTCGGTTTCATCTCCCTCCTGAGCTGGTGATGATTCTTCAGCCGGCACGACCCCCTCTTCCTGGTCCTTGGAATCTCCTTGGCAAACTTCTGAGTTGACTTTCTCCTCTACGTTCTGTTCGGAAATTTCTTCTGGTACTTCCAAGTCAACTTCTTGGCTCTTTGTTTGCGCAGGAGCCTCAGGCTCGATAGCAGGCTCAGGGCTGTCTTCGATGAGATGCTCAAGGGAAGGATATGAGACAGGAGCTGTATCCTTGGCAGCCGCTTCAGGATCTTCATTTTCAGGCTTGTTCTGCTCCTCAGCGTCGTTTTGTTCCCCGGCGTTAGTCTGTTCCTCAGCATCATTCTGTTCCTCGGCATCCTTTGCTTCGGGAGCATCTTCTTCGGGCGCATCTTCCATAGGCACATCATCATCTATCTTGCCCTCAGCCTGAGCAACAGATGCCCTCGCAGCAGCAATCTTCTCCTCAAGACCCGCAGGCGCCACATTTCCCTTCTTGAGATCTTTCCAGCTGCGCTTCGACTTGACTTTCTTGCTGCTCTCCTCCTTCACTTCTTCTCCCGACTCAGCCTGCTCACCCTTTGATTCATTGTCCAAGCCCATGACCTTCGCCTTTAATCCCTCTCCAAAGAATTCCGACGTCTTTGGTCCCTTGCTCTTCTTCTCCCAAGTCTTCTTCGCACCCTTCCCTTTGTCGTTCTCATTCCCGTGCCCCTTCTTCAAATCCTTGACCGGTTTCTCCGTGGCCTGGACCCTCTCCCTTTCCTTTTTCTTCTCCGCCGCATCTTTCTTTTTGGCTTCCAAATCCTTCTTCTTCTCCTCTTCCCTTCTTTTCTTCTCCTCTGCCTGCTGCCTCAAGTTCTCCTCATATTTCTTCGCCTTTTCCTCTTTCTTCAGTTCTTTCTGTGCCAAAATTTGTTCCTCTTTAAGCTTCATCGCCTCTGCTTTCGCCGCAGCTTTCTTCTCCTTCTCAAGTGCCTGCTCAGCTTCTCGAATCGCAGCTGCAGCTCTCTTAGGTGCTTTAATTTCTTCCTTCCTCTGTCTTTTGGCTTGGCGCTCAGCTTTGAAGTCGCGTTTACGTTTATTGTTACCAGCAGGTTTTTCGCCCTCGACTGGAGCAATAGTTTCCTTCTGATCGTAGAGTTTAGCTATTTTCCGTAATATTATAATGAGGATTGGAATGTATGGAGAAAAATACCTCATCTTGAGAAGGTTTTGCAGAAGAGGATTCTTCACCCTCTCCTGCTCCAGCAATAGGTTTTACATCCTCCATTTCCACATCATTGGCGTTTTTTTCCATTCCAGTGGGCGACCCCGCCGCCTGAGTGCTGGTTCGTTTCGTCATATTTTTATATATGTGATGTCAATTAGTTCTGATAAATCAATTGAGAAAGAAATTGAGAGACAGAAACTTAAATGATACAAATCGGGTAACAAAACCAAATATGCGCTGATCACAAGTACTTCTGAATCAAAAGCAAAAGTAGCAGAAAAAAAAGTTTCCCTCTCGACTGAAATCTGGGGAAGCAACTTTTTTTTATTTAGCGAGGATCTATTAGACCTTTTTGTTACCGCAGCAATATTCACTCCAAGGGGTCCACTGAAATCACTAGTATACTTTTATAATTTTATGCAGTAGATGAGGTGGGTAGGTAGGGAGGTATTGGATACTTAAATCATACTCGGGTTATACAGATACAGAGCGAGCCACAATAGTTTTGACTATAAGAGTCGTCATGACAGCGCTTCTTTAAATCATTTTCAAAGTCAAATGGATATTGGGACAAATCTATTTTGCTACGACTCTGGAGCATTTGCTCCTCAAGTGAAGCTTTTATCTACCACCTTCATTCGAAAACTTCTCCTTTGTACAATTCGCGCAGTAAGATAAAACTAGTAGCACATTTATTTCCTGCCCTTTCGCTCCCCCATTAAACAAAAGAAATTGAGAATCTAGTGATGTCTAGGACCATTGCCAGTAACGGGTGGGTTGTACACGATCTTTCTTGTCTTGATAGGAGACCACTTGTAACGCTTAACCCAAATGCTCAATGCAAAAAGCATAGATCCAATAACCAAAACCTTCATTCCCATCTTCTTTCGTTGATCCATCTCGGGTTCGGCTGACCAGTTGAGAAATTCGACGACATCTTTGGCCATTTGCGATGCTGATGCTGGAGTACCATCTTCATACTCAACAAGTTCGTTGTAGAGAACACGAGCCATAGCAATACCGGTACCTGGGAAATATGGGTTGAAGTTGAGTCCTTCTGGGACCTTGGCACCTGCTGGAATCTCGTCTGGGTAACCAGTCAATAGACTGAAAATGTAATTGGCACCGCCGTGTCTGGCCTTGACCATCAAACTAAGATCAGGGGGCAAAGCTCCGTTGTTGGCAGCACGAGCGGCTTCATCGTTCTTGTATGGGGATGGGAGGTAATCGGAGAGTTTTCCAGGTCGCTTTTCGATTTCACCTTCATCGTTTGGCTCGCTGTCGTATTCATTGGCCTCGGCTAGAGCCTTTGCCTCGTCGACAGTATGTGTGACACCAACCAATGCTCTGTATGGAATACGGCTCAAAGAATGGCAAGAAGCGCAGACTTCTTGGTAAACTTGGAAACCTCTTCGTAGTCTATTGTATTGTTAAAACCAGTCAATCTTCTTGACGGGGAACGGATTTCTTACGCTTGATGATCGAATGTCTTTGTGTATTGTTGATGAACCCAAGGATATTGTGTTGGATGGAGACTGGTGTCCCGTCAGTATCGTATTCCACTTTATTCTTTCCACCTTCCCCTGTCTTCAGTTGATATTCCCGAAGTTCCCATCACCCCGCAAATGCCCAACTTGGTCTGAAAAGATATGTGACTACTCACCCTTCTTCAACTGGTGTCATAGCGTTTAATGGCTGGCCGTATAGATGATAGTACCAGGCGAGGGAACCGGCTGCTACTGCGGTAGCAGCACCCGCGGCCATGTTAATGCCGAAGGGAGAGGCGGCTTCGGTAGAAGTGGAAGTAGATGCGGCACGCTGCAAGATCAAACATTAGCAATCAGTTCCACATAAAGACTTGAACTCATGACATAGCCGTCCTCCATATCGAAGTGGTGTGTTTGTTGATGTCGGAGATGGGAGTAGGTGTACCTTTGTAGCGTTAATCGCATTATTCCGTACTCCCCCGAACGAGCGCGTCGAGCGCAGGCATGATCTGGCCAACATGTTGAGCAAAATATGCCTTGAGGTGGGAATCACTTCAAGGTGGGTTCGAGAGCTCAATTGAATGATAGGATTCGAGATTGAAGTTGTGAGGTGCGGCGACAAATAGTTCGAAAATGATCCGAAAAAGAAGCTAAATTGTGCCTTAGGCACAGGCTTACCACTGAACAGATTTTGATTGGCTGATTACCATTAAACGATTATTTATCGGCATCGTCGCTACAAAATCTCAATTGTCATCTCATTCTCGGGAATGATGAATTTTATTATAATATTACTTCAGTATCATAGTGTCATGGCCCATGTTGACGACTTTGGTTCTATTTTCAGTTCATATCCATGATTTTACTTTGTCAAATAGAGGATGTACAGATTCACGCTGACAAATGGCATTAAGCAAGATGTCATTGGCCTTTTCATTCCATGTCAAATTATATAACAAATTGGCTTCAACATCATATATCATTGCTTAGCAAAATCTAATTATTCAATAACCCATTTTTTTTTCATCCTAACTCCTCGCCATTGGAGGATCCTATGCTTCTGATAAAGCCCTATGTTTCTCCATCTCAACAACCACCAAGAATTATTTATTTGTTCTAGTTTCCATCTGCACCGTTCTTGAGCTCTCTTCTCTGCTTGACAGCCTTGGCGAGGAGTTCAAGAACTGACTCGGTATCATCCCATCCAATGCAAGCATCGGTAATACTCACACCGTATTGGAGACCGGCTTTTCCTTCTTTTGGAACCTTTTGAGCACCTAGTCATAGATAAGTATAGATTCTGATGAAGAAAATGGTTAGGTGATCTTACCCTCGTTTATGTTGCTCTCAATCATCACACCCATAATGGCATCCTCTCCTGCGGCAATTTGCTCAGCCAATACAGCTGCAACCTTTGGTTGATTCTTGTGGTTCTTCAATGAGTTGCCATGACTGCAATCAACCATCAATCTCTGCCTGACGCCGCTCTTCTCAAGTGCAGCCTTGGCCTCTTGGACGCTCTTTGCATCGTAATTGGTGCCCTTGGTGCCACCTCTGAGAATGACGAAGCAGTCCTCGTTACCAACAGTGCCGACAATGGCAGCGACACCTGGCTTGGTAACTGAAAGGAAGTGATGTGGATGTCTAACAGCACCAATCGCATCGATGGCCACACCAAGACTACCGTCCGTACCATTCTTGAATCCAACTGGGAAACTCAATCCACTAGCCAATTCCCTATGCAATTGACTCTCAGTGGTCCTAGCCCCGACAGCTCCAACACTCAATAAATCTGCCAAGAATTGTGGCGAAATAGTATCCAGCATTTCACTAGCAATTGGCATTCCCTTCGCAGTCAAATCCACAAACAATTGTCTGCTTGTCCTCAATCCCTTGTTGATCTTGAAGCTGTTGTCGATATCAGGATCATTGATGAGACCTTTCCATCCAACAGTTGTTCTAGGTTTCTCGAGGTAAGAGCGCATGACAATCAAGAGATCATCTTCATATTTGTTCTTGAGGGCTACAAGCTTGTCGCAATATTCAAGCGCAGCAGCGGGGTCATGAATTGAACATGGTCCAATCACTACCAGTAATCTGCCATTCTTGTCTGCACCAGTCACAACATCAACAGACTCATTGCGACCCTTCAAGACTGTAGCTTTAGATTCTGGGGTTTGAGGAATTTCATGCTGAAGTAAATCGGGAGGTGTCAATGGATTGTATCCTCGAACTATAGAAAAACTAATTGTCAGTCACACTCGATTTTCTTTTTCGATTGGGAGAATGAAAGTATTCAACACTTACTGCGCCAATCTTCAGTGCTATCCTTATGGCCTACGCTCTGATTTTCTATGTAGAAAGTCTTGAATGAGTCAGAGTGATTTCTTGTGAAATGAGGCATCGTGAATAAAGATGATTGAGAATGTTTGATAACTTACCGACATGATGTTTAGATGAATGTACCTGTTTTATATTTCCACAAAATACTTGTTCTCTTCAATTGATAATTTTTATATTCAGTAGATATGCTGAGGTGAGATTTCTTTGAGAATTGATGATGCACCTTTCGGATCCGTACGCGGGGCAATCAACTGTGAGAGAAACATTCACCGCGAAATAATATTTTAGCGATGTCATTGGTGGGGTCTACCCTTGTAGTTATTCACATGGATTGTTGATTGGTCAAAAATCCATCTGGATTTTGCAAAGGATGAGATCAACATGGACCATAATCAACGGGAATATGAACCTCGTACAACACGCAATGGTCTAACAGATCTCCGAGGGAAGATCTCCGAAAGATGATTTTGAGATTATCGGCTAGGAGTGTCTCACGGACCGTCCAGGCTGATCTCCGAGGAAGAACAGGAGAAGTGATGTAAGCCGTAATATTTCTCTAGCTTCTAATCAAGGACTTGCGTCTTCTATCTAGCATTTACCGTGAGATTTACCCATGTGTTGACCTTGTAATCCTCACTCATCTGCCTTGGCTAATAAGTCTGGAATATCGTCAACCGTGTTCCTGCCCTCCAAAATACCTAATATTGTTAGCATGTGGATTCGTTGCGCAATATAGAGCTAGTGACTCACCAATAACAGCAGTAAATAATGGGTATTCGCTCTCCTTTCCTCTAGATTTTAAGAACTCATTGACCTCCTTTGCGGTACTGGTTCCTTGTAACTTTTGTCCATTCAATTCTGTACTCTCAACTTCATCAACTGTAACTCCTCTCTCAACAGCCAGCTTCGCACATCTAAAGTTTCGTCCTCCACTGCAACTTGTGATCAAATCAGCAACACCGGCACTTTCTTCAGTAAAAGTACCAGCGTGAACGGTCTCTCCAAAGAACTCTTTGCCAAATTTTACCATCTCAAGAAGACCAACTCGCATAACAGCCGCCTTTGCATTATCTCCCCAACCACGCCCTTCAACGAATCCCGCAGCCAGTGCAACAATGTTTTTGAGAGCTCCACCAAGGGAAACTCCTGCTACGTCGGAAACCATCCGGACATGGAAGTAGGGACGGTGGAACAATGTTTTGAACAAGGCATGATCCAATGGTGGATATTCCGATGGAACGGCCTTCAATCTTGCTTTGCTAACTCGTCCTTTAACATCTTTATGTTCTTCGTCTGCTGGTGTGATGGTGAGATTGACTTGAGAGCTCGATGGAGAGGGTCCAGTCGGTGTCGCAGCACGCGAGTCCATCGGAGGAGGATCGTATGCAATTGTGGTCTCACACCATTTTTCCAAGGCAATTTCATTGGCAATATTGGCACCAGAAAGGGCTCCGCAGTATATTCCTAGCCCTTCTCCGATCCATTCACTGAAAAGACTTATCTCCGAGGCCGTTACATTGACACCTTTTATACAAGAGATTCCACGCGCGAATGGAAGGATGTGTCCTTGGATTTGTTTAGAGATACGCCCGATAAATTGATGGGGAAGGTTGAAGATCAAGACCGAGGAGTTTGCAACTGCATCTTCTACAGAAGGGTTGGCGATGAGATTGTTTGGGAGCTTGATGTTTGGCAAATATTTCACATTCTCGTGGTATTTGTTGATAATCGAGGTAAGCTTCTGTGGGGTATCGCTGGAGGCATCGTAGTGCTTGGAATCTTTTGGTATGGTAACTTCCTCCTCGTATACCCACATCTGAACCTCTTCCTCAAACAAATCGGAATGTTGTTTTGTATTTTCCGCCACGATTTTTGCAATAGTACAACCCCTGGCAGATGTCAATAAAGTGATTGATTTCCTTTACTTCAAGCCAACTAACCAGTTTCCAGATCCAACCACCGTGACCTTATGTTTCTTACTCCATGCTCCAAGGGTCGCCATCTTGTTGAGTTGAGGGGTATTGAAGTGTCGAGTAGTCTGTGCCAGTCGTCGGAGGGCTTGATTTGATGCTGTTGTAAATCTTGTGAGCATGGAATAAGTTTTGGAGTGAAAGTAGGAAAGGGGAGTATAAGAACAAGTACGTAAAGGAATGCAAAGGGAAGCAAGGATAGGCAAAATACTAATGACTCTTGAGACTTTGAGATAATATAGTATTATGATCAAAAAGCCTCGCTTGTTCGATTCTGTCCCTTGTGATGGCTCGTGATTGAACAGGGGGCCGCTGACCGCCTCCAAAAATGGAATAGTGTAATGTTGTATCCATTTTGTGGCTTGTTCAAATTCTCAAAATCCCATGGGCAGATGTTTGACGCCGCACAAAGACGCAAAAACGACAGCGGGATCCAATGAGCGTTACAATGATAATGCCGTGAGACTTGAGATAGTGAAGATGACTTGATGACTATATCTGATTGTTCAGATATTGGATGAAAGGACAAGTACGACATAATTCTCAAAGCATCTCAACTTGAGGAAGGAAAATGGCACTGTACAACTTCTCCATCTTTTCGTGTCAAGGTTGTGTTGAGTTGTGTTGTACATGTAGTATGTGGTTGGAGCTGGGGGAGAGTTGGATCTATCGAACTAGCGGGGCCCTAGAGAAGAATAATATGGAAATTTGTATGCGATATATACTTACGCATGCTGTCGATGTTTTCGTCACTCATGACTTGGTTGTTGTTATATTAATAAATGTCTTTGGAGTTTATTCTTTCAAGATTTGAGATTTAGGATTGGAAGACTTGATGTTACCTAGGTGCTCTGTCTCTATTTATCTATTTATCGATTTGTTTATCATGGCCCGTAACGTACCTAGGTTAACAGCAAGGGAATACCCGATAATTAGTTCTAACCGATCGATTTGATCTAATCCGTTGATAAACACTCAATTCACGTCAAGGCTACTCCGTACTAGGTGCCCAGGTAGGTATTTATGATTTATCAAACCACTTACAAGTCAAGTGTACCTGTTGTACTAGGTACGGAGTAGGTACTAGGTAGGTGCTAGACACTTTGAACCTACCTAGGTACCCCTTTAGAGGCTTATTAGACACTTCTATATGCCCTTTTAGTTGTCAACATATTGATCATCAATCCCATTTGAACTCAGAAAGCTTGTCATGTCCGTTTGGATTAAAATATACAAGCTTCATGTAGACCACACCACGTACTGTAGAACTAAAGACTGAGAACAACAATAGTAGTCTAGGCTTCGATACAATTAACTCATCGTTCACGCCGTGTACAGGAAATAGGACCTGCAGACTACGATTATTATCATATCATGACGTATCAAATTAGCAAATTAGCTCTTCCATTCTAAATGATCCAACAATTTTCACAACCAATAGGCTTCCTTGACTTCCTTGACTTCCTTGACATCCTAGCTTTCTAGACCTCCCAGACTTCATCGATGTTTATTTTTTCATACTAGGTCCCTAGGTAGTACCTAGGTAGGTAAAGTAATAAAGCTACCTATGTATTGCTTAATCTGGTCCGGGTCTTTCCTATGGTGACAAGCATCTTACCCGCGCCCACTATTCAACCCACCAACTCACCCACCCCCTCCTACTACTCCCACCACTCCCACCACTCCCACCACTCTCTCCCACCAACTCTCTCCCACCCACTCCAAAGGGGCCCCGCTTCCAACCTACCTCCACCAAACTATGAACCAACACACTTGGAAGCTACTCCAAGCTCTTAACCTAATATCGTTCCCTACTATTTTTAAATAAGTACACTTCACCCGTATCGTTTGCTCCGGTTTCCTCTTCTCTTATTTATATTTGTTTCTGATATTCACCCTTTCAAAGTCTCTATCGTCTTTCTTGTTCCTGCCAATCGTTCCTGTACCCCGGTTTTGCCACGACAAATTACTTTCCACATATAGGAAGTTGTTGATTCTTCAAATCCGTGGCACTAAAGACGATGGTTCACAACGAAGTCTATCTACTCCCTCTCAAGGATGACGGGAGTCCGGATGTATCTGGAGGATATATTTATCTTACTCCCAAAGGCACAGAGCCAATAACCGTTCGTTTTGCTATTGAGGGGACGTCTTCAATATGTCGAGAAGGTAGTCTCTGGGTAAACATTCCCGAAGAAGGCGTAGAATTCCAGAGAGACCAGTTCCGTCAATTTAAGTGAGCTTCCTACACAATTTTCTATCTACTGCAGGCACTGACTGTATAGATTGGAACCAGATTTTAATCGTACCATTGAAATATCGATACGCATTCATTCAGCGGGAGCATTCGCATTCTACACTACATACAAAGCTCTGCCAGATTTGGATGATACAAATACTGCCCCTATCGAAACCACCAAATCCCCAGTATATTATATTGATGTTGCTCCAACTCTGAAGCTAGAAGGCAGGCAACTTCCTTTGCCTGCGTTATCAGTCTTCTCCGTAATTTCCAAATTTATGGGAAAGTACCCCAAAGATTGGGAGAAACATTTGCGTGGCATCAGTGAGAGAGGATATAACATGGTCCATTTTACCCCCTTGCAAAAGCGTGGTGAATCAAACTCGCCATATAGTATATATGACCAACTCACATGGGACCCTGAATGTTTCCCCAATGGCGAAAAGGATATAAAAAAGTTGATAAAGAGTATGGAAGTTGACTATGGTCTTTTGGGGTTGACCGACGTAGTCTGGAATCATACCGCAAATAATAGCGCATGGCTTCAAGAGCACCCAGAAGTTGGCTACAATGTGTCAACAGCTCCATGGCTGCGTTCTGCGTTAGAACTGGACACTAAGTTGCTTGAATTTAGTAAAGATCTCGCCAATCAAGGTCTTCCGACAACGCTGAACTCTGTTGATGATTTGGTGAAAGTCATGGCTGGCGTCAAGACCGAAGTCATTGCAAAACTTCGTCTGTGGGAATACTATGTTATTGATGTCGAAAGAGATGCCGATGCAGTAGTAGAGGCTTGGGCAGCAAACAAGATTTCATTCCCAGATGGTGGGTTTGGTGGAGCTGGGTTTGGTGGTTTAGAAGCTATCAAAAATGCTCCCGTTGCTCAGCAGGCCACCTTTTTGAGAGAGAAAGGAATCCTCAATACCGATAGACTCGGAGAAAGATATAGAAGAAAGGTGGACCCTGAAGTTGGCGCTGCATTAGTCACGGCTTTATTCGGAAGGTTCGAAGGCGATGACTCGAATGGCGCCGACCGAGCAGAAGCACGAAGCCGCTTGACAAACATTTTGGATGAAGTCAATCTTCCATATTATAAAGAATATGATGTTGATGTTGCTGAAATTCTCGACCAGCTGTTTAACCGCACCAAATATGTTCGACTTGACGATAACGGACCAAAATTGGGCCCGATCGACGAGAAAAACCCTCTCATTGAGTCTTATTTCACCAGGTTACCTAAGAATTCAACAACCTCGAAGCACAACCAAGAGGATCTTGCCTTAGCAAACAATGGCTGGATCTGGGCCGCGAATGCGCTTATTGATAATGCTGGTCCCAAATCTCGAGCTTATTTGCGTCGTGAAGTCATTGTCTGGGGAGATTGTGTCAAATTGCGTTACGGAGAGTCTCGTAAAGACAGTCCCTTTTTGTGGGACTTTATGGCAAAATATACACGTCTCATGGCCACGTATTTTACCGGATTCCGAATTGATAATGCACACTCTACGCCAATACACGTTGCCGAGTTTCTTTTGGACGAGGCCAGGAGAGTCAGACCAAATCTCTATGTGGTCGCAGAACTTTTCACAGGGTCAGAAGAAATGGACTACGTTTTTGTCAAACGCCTAGGTCTTAGCTCACTCATCAGAGAAGCAATGCAAGCATGGAGTACCGGAGAAGTTAGTCGCCTGGTTCATCGCCATGGCGGTAGACCTATCGGCAGTTTTGAGGTCGATGAAGTTTCCGGAGCTGATCAGAAGATACCCAATGGTAAAACCAATGGATCAACTCCTGTTAAAGAAATCATTCGCACCATCAGATATACTCCAGTCCATGCCCTTTTCATGGACTGTACTCATGACAATGAAGTTCCCGCTCAGAAGCGTGATGCTCGAGACACTTTACCGAACGCTGCATTGGTTGCCATGTGTTCTAGTGCGATCGGTAGCGTTATGGGTTACGATGAAATCTATCCAAAATTAGTCGAAATCGTACACGAGACAAGATTGTATACTTCCGCTTCTTCTGAGAAGGAAGTTAAGATTGGAGCTGGCGAAGGCGGCATCGGTGGAATCAAAAAGCTTCTCAATCAAATCCATAGTATTATGGGCAAGGATGGGTACGCAGAAACATACATTCACCACGAAGATCAGTACATTACTGTTCATCGAGTGCATCCTGAATCTAGAAAAGGTTATTTCCTCATTGCCCATACAGCTTTCCCTGGCTATGGCAATGGAAATGGAGGTTTCAATCCGGTTCATCTTGGAGGCACCAAGGCTAGCCATATTGGCAGCTGGATGTTAGAAGTTGACACTTCTGACGAGGCAAAGAAGGCCGTATTGGATGACAAGAAATATTTAAGAGGGTTGCCTAGCAAAGTTAGTAACCTTCCTGGCATTCGCATGGAATACAAAGATGGAGAAACAACAATCTCCGTACGAGACAAATTCCCACCCGGAAGTATTGCATTGTTCGAGACATGGATACCTGCTGCTGAGCATGCAACCGGCCTCGATACATTTGTCACCTCGGGGGCTAAGGCTGCATTCTCAGAATTAGATCTGGTTGATTTGAATTTCGTTCTATATAAATGTGAAGCGGAAGAACTCGATTCTAGTGGTGGTAAAGATGGGGTATACGACATCCCTGGTCATGGGAAACTCGTATATGCTGGTTTGCAAGGTTGGTGGAGCGTACTCAAGAATATAATTAAAGAAAACAACTTGGGACATCCTATGTGTAACCATTTGAGAGAAGGACAATGGGCACTCGACTATATTATTGACAGACTGGAGAGAGTATCAAACCAAGCCGGCTATGAACGTTTACAAAAGCCAGCAACTTGGTTGAAAGAGCGCTTTGATGCTATTCGAAAGATGCCAAGCTTTTTACTTCCACGTTACTTTGGACTGGTTATTCGTACTGCGTATCGAGCTGCCTTGGAGCGGAGTCTGGGGCTCATGAATAAGAATGTTCGTGAGGGACAATGGTTTTTGCAAGATTTGGCTATGGTCAGCGTGCAGCAGACAGGATATGTCAAGTCTGCGTCTTTGTATCCCAAGAAGGCTGTGCCATCTTTGGCAGCTGGCCTACCACATTTTGCAGTCGAATGGGCTAGATGTTGGGGTCGGGATGTGTTTATTTCTGCAAGAGGCCTCTTTCTTGGCACAGGTCGTTACGATGAAGCGAAAGAGCATATCCTCGCATTCTCAAGTGTCTTGAAGCATGGAATGATACCTAACTTGTTGGGCAGTGGTAACTTGCCACGTTACAACTCTAGAGATTCAATCTGGTTCATGTTACAAACTATCCAAGATTATACAAAAATTGTTCCAAATGGGTTGGATCTCTTAAAAGAGAAGGTACCTCGACGCTTCTTGCCTTATGATGACACGTTCTTTGATTCCGATGATCCAAGAGCATACTCAAAGACATCAGTTTTAGAAGATATCATCCAGGAATCCCTACAACGTCATGCATCTGGGATGTCATTCAGAGAAGCAAATGCCGGTCCCAATCTTGACATGCAAATGAGCTCTAATGGGTTTAATATCGACATTAAGGTTGATTGGACGACCGGTTTCATCTTTGGCGGCAACCAAGATAACTGCGGTACTTGGATGGACAAGATGGGCGAGAGCGAACGAGCCAAAAGCAAGGGAGTTCCAGGTACACCTCGTGATGGTTCTGCTATCGAGATCACTGGTCTCTTATATAGTACCCTTCGATGGGTTGCAGATCTCCATGAGAAAGGCAAATACAAGTATGCTGGTGTCAGTACTTCAGACCCATCCATACAAGTTATTACATTCTCAGACTGGGCGGATAAAATCAAGGAGAATTTCGAACGTTGTTACTATGTTCCATTGGACTCCAAGGATGACTCCAAGTATGATGTTAATACTCCTATCGTCAACCGACGGGGAATTTACAAAGATTTATACAAATCTGGTAAAGAGTACGAAGACTATCAGCTCCGATCAAACTTTCCGATTGCCATGACAGTTGCCCCAGAACTCTTTGACGATGCTCATGCACTCAATGCTTTGTTCCTCGCGGATAAGGTACTTCGTGGACCTACCGGTATGGCGACTCTTGATCCTGCTGATCTAAACTACCGACCATACTACATTAATTCCGAAGATAGTGAGGATTTTGCAACTTCAAAAGGAAGGAACTACCACCAAGGTCCAGAATGGTTATGGCCAACTGGTTTCTTCCTGAGGGCCTTGTTGAAGTTTGATCTGAAAAGAAGAAAGACTCCAGCGGCAAAAACCGAAGCTTTCCAACAGATTACTCGCAGGTTAGCTGGCTGTAAGGAAGCCATTGTCAGCACTGATTGGGCTGGCTTGACAGAATTGACAAACAAAGATGGTTCTTATTGCGGTGATTCGGTAAGTCAATTTATTCCTTTGCTAGTTTCATAACTTCTAACATTATTATAGTCACCAACGCAAGCTTGGAGTGCGGGTTGCTTAATTGATTTGTATCATGATGCTGCGCAATATGATGTTTCTCAGTTATCGGAATAGATGACCCGAATAATTCGAAGGAAACAGAAAATATATGATTGGATGAGGATAGTTAAGCAATGCATGAGACTCAGGCTAATGAAAGAGGAAATGAATAACTACAGAAATGTATGTATGACACAGCACGGGATGATTGTTATGGAAAAGCGGGCATGGGGATTCTGAAAGTGGGAAGAATAAATAGGAAAGCAAAGCAAAGGAACGCTAGATACCTAGATGGACAATTTGAAGCGAATAATTGTTAACTCTTGATTGTTTGATGTCTTATTGTTATGGTGATCTGCATATCTAGACTGGGAGCTCCATTTTTTAGCACATCCATAATGCATTCATATCTTCATTCCAAGTTACAAATTTACACCTCGTTCTCCCATTTTTTCCCCTTAGCATAAAATGTTGCAAAGTACATGACGTCCTTGATGAACGAAACCGAGAATGCTCGTTCCAATACTTTTCTCTCCCATCACTCTGGAAAGTATTTCCGGCCAATCCATCAGCAAGAGGATGGCCAGGAAAAACAGCAAGATGAGGATCCAAGAGAGCGCTTCAAGGATATAGATGAGGCATGGTATGATTTGTATATTTCCGGGATGAGGAATAGGGAGAATGGCGTTAGGATAGGTGGGATCAGGATAGGTGGGATCAGGATAGGTGGGATCAGGATAGGTGGGATCGGGGTGGTGGGTGTTGAATATTCTTGATGGGTGGAGAGTAGGTGATGGTGGTGAGGTTGTGGTTGTTGGTGCTGGTGCTGGGGTATGTGCGGGTGAATTTGAATTGATGTTCTTTTCTTCTTTCCGATTGGGTTCATCTTCATGTTTTCGTTGGGTTGTTGGATTGGGGGTTTGGTGTTTTTGGTTTGGGAGTGGTGATGGTGGTAGTGATAGTGAGAATGATGGATAGGGGCTTGGGAATTGTATAATTTCTGGGTGAGAGGGGGGATTCATAGATGATGGGTTTAGAGTTGGGGAGTTGGGTGGTGTAGATGGTGGTTTGGATGTTGGACTACTTATTAGGTTCCGACGTTCTGTAAGTGGTGGATGTATTCCTGGACGGAGAGATAAGGGGTGTTGATGTGTGAATGATGGGTTGCTGGTTGATAGAGGTGGACCATGTGGCTTTTGAGCAGTGTGGTGGGTGGTTGTTGGATTTGGGCTGGATTTTGAGTGTTGGGGGATTTTAGGGGGTGAGGCTACGTGCGGAAAGTATTCGGGACAGGTTTGGTTCCATGTGCGTGTTTTCCATGGAGGTAGGGTTAGGGAATTGGGGAGCCCGGTGTTGGGTATGGTTTTGGGGGAGCTAGTGTCTTTTGGGGACATAGAGAGGGTTTTGCGTCTTTGGGAAGGTTGGTGGAAGGGGTTGTCGTTTGTGAAGATTATTTCCGGGGTACTGGGTGGGGATGAGGAATGGGTATTTGGTTCTAAGGGGAGCCTTGCGGTTTTGGGTATGGAGGTTGACATATTTTAATTTGGGGAGTAAGATTTGATGCGTTGAAGGTCCAATGTAAGCAGAACAAAGTCTGAACTTATGGATGAAGTTGAGATAGGAATCGTAGATTTATATTGTATCGGTTGGGCTTTCATCACAAGGGTATCATAAATGAGACACACGTCAGAATGGAATATTCTTATGAAGATATTCTGTTTCCATGGATTTCTAGAGGCATACTAAGAGAATGGTTATACAAGAGTCTTCTCATGTAAAAGGATCCGGCATGAGTTTCGGTTGATAAAAGAGAATATGGAGAATCACGTTTCACTGAAGTGGTTATGAGAACTTTCTAGTAACGAAAATACTTGTAACAAGTTTCAATTCTTGCTTCATTGGCAGTGGACTTACGTGCATATTTCATCACAGTCAGAAAAAGAGCATTTAAATCTAACAGTGATCTAGTTCCATGACAACACTCTGCTTCATTTAATCCAGATGGGTATATTGAATCATGTTAAAGTGTCCAAAATATCCAAAATATCGAAACTTGACTACTAACCACAAACATCCATTCCAAGAAGCGCGAATGAATCCTTCCCTCTCACTAAAGATACCCCCAAGCCCAAAGACACCAGAAACACCTCACCATATTCCTCGATCCCACAATCCACAAGATCCACGAACATTCCAACTTACTAGCAGCACTATTCACCCATCTCGCTTAACCAATATATGCCAAAATACCACGCATCTCCTCGTCAAAAGGTGGTATTGACAAATCGACAATCTAGCTCAACGGTTAGACACGACAACTCGGGGTGCGAGTGATATCTTTGTGGGGAGCATACGATCCCTTCGCAGTCATTGATATCACTATACGACTGGTCACCAAAGATTAGGGCAGACGTGCCTGAACTTTTTGCTTTTTGGATGTCTCTTTTTTTGACGGGAGCTTTTTTGGAGGATAAGATAAGCAGAGGGAGGGAGAGGAGGAGTTTAGTGGAATTGTTTGAAGATTTTGGGGGAAGAGGGAGGAAATCAACTTTCCATGTAGGTAGTTAATGATGAGATGGTGGAATGTCGATGTGGAAATGTGGATCGACCTCGTTTGTGGAGATTCTCAAAGTTTCGTTACTATTCACGTTTTTGGTTTGCTGCTTTAACATGATACCAGAATAGAACATCCAAATTTTATAAACAACTCCAAAATTAACTCAAAATCGACTTCAAAATGATTGTTATCCTCTCCCACACCATATAAGTTCTTCTTTCCTCAGAGACAGATGGAAAAAATGAAGCAAAGCAGAAGCTAGCATTTAGTTTAGTCTCCCGACTCACTACTTTCACTATCTTCATCCAACACTCTCTCCGCATTGGGAATTCTTCCAAATACCTCCTCAGTATGTTCCAAGAGCCATTTTCCTTCCTCTTGCTCAAGATACCTACTCAAAACTTCACTCTCTTCGTAAGCCTCACCTTGCTCATTAATCCTGAATACACCATTCCCACGCCCATCTCTCATAATCATAGCTTTCGCAACAGCAATTCTCCATCCTGGTGGACATTCCGCCCATCCTGCTACTTTCCCTTCATCTCGTTTCTCTTTTCCAGGTGGATACCGAACACTTGTCGCCAGGAATACGATGCGTTCGCCTACTTCTTCTGTGGGTATACATATTAAGTTTTTGAATAATGGGGGGAGAGTCCATTTGAGAATTTCGGCAGGATACCATGAGATCCCTTGAGCTGGAGCTATCATAGTATCCCACGTATCCGAGCTCAAAACCCCAGGGAATGCATTGATGAACGTGACTTCCGGGTATGTCTTGGCGTACTCGGAGAATAGGAGAGAGGTCGCATGGCTGATTGATCCCGAGTCCAAGTAACTCTTACTTGATTCGAGTGTTTCAAAGTAGAGTGGATTATCGTTCCCGGGTACCAAGAGAGAAATGATTCGTGGACAGCGACTTTTCGCAAGTAGTGGAAGCAGTTTGGTGATGAAATGTTGGCGATTGTAGAACTGGAGAGATATCTCAAAGGGAATACCTCCACGTGCCTGATCATCCGATAGATGCTTTTCTTCATAGACACTCCTATCTTCAAGCAACAGATCAGTATCCTGAGTATGTACTCTTGGTAGAGATTTCTTCGAAAGCAGAGCCGGTCGAGGAGATAAAAAGGTGCAATTACCTCTTCGCGATGGAAGCCTCATGAACCCGCAACTCATAACCAATAAATCAACCTGCCCCTCCAATTTCTTAATCTCATCGCATACCCTTTCGACTTCGGAAAGTAGCCCTATTCGTACATTAAAGGTTTTATAAGCGCCAGCCGGATTAATCGTTTCCAGTTCCTTGACAAAGGAAGAAATAGGGTTGCTTTGATGAGCCCAGCTATCGATTATATATATTCTGGGTGCATTTTGGTATTTTGCAAAAGTGCGAATAGTGGCGCGTTCAAACTCATGAGATGCGCCTACGAATACGGATACGAGGCCAGGAGGAAGTGACTGAAGGGTTTGGTTGGAGTTGATGACTTGGCTAAGTTTGACCATTTTGATATTCTGGATATTGAGATTGGATTGATGGGAAACGTGTATTCATGATACTTCAACCAATTCATCACCTTGCAAATACCCGTGTGAATCCGAGTTGGAGTTGGAGTTGGAGCTGGATTTTAGTTTGTCATGTGCCAACAGAGTGCCGCGAGGTTGCATGTTTGGTTGAGGCTAAATTTGGGGTTACTTCCGGATCCCTATCCGGATAGCTGAGGGGCTTTGGAAAGCTGTGCGACATACTTTGAGTATATGATAGGTTGGTCTGGTAGGCTGAATGAAGATCTTGCGTCGCATCGATTTGTGTAATTGCATACACGAATAGATTAAATAGATAAAGGGACGGTGGAATATGAAGCTTCAGCTAGCTTAGCCAGCCACGCTTATGTGCCGCGTTGTTTGCTATGCCTCATTGAAAATTTGTGATGATCCGCTCAATGACTATTGCAATTGTTGGATTATGAGATCCCTTCCATTGCTAAGTTTATAGTAATATGTCAAGTACTAGAATTTACATATTTGCGTATCGCTCTATTCCAAAAGTATTTCCATCTTTATCAAAAATTCATTGGCCCTTGATGTTGTTAGGAGTGCTCCGGTGCTGAGCACCTTGTAGTCCATTGACTCTTCCATAGAGCCATTTAAGCATTGCTGTACTTCCCGTCATCGTCAATGCAGCTCCAGTAAACAAAACGGCTCTCTGTGTTGTGTCAAGAAGCCCGAATAATGGGTATGGATAACTAGATGTATATTAGTACCCAATTAAACCTTTCGTAAGATACAAATGGTTGGCTTTATGATGCTCACAATCCGTTGTGCTTATAACATTGCTCCACCCAAGCCCAGTATGCAATACTCAAAGTTGATGAGAGCCCCATAGCAGGCAATGCATTGATTGTCCATGGCGGGCTCAAGAAGAGGAGGTCAATCATCAGCAATATAGCGGGCATAGCATGAAACCCGACATCAGCATAAGGGCTAATAGAGATCTCGGGGGGGACTAAAAGCTTCTTATCAATAGCCGTGATTCCCCAATACAGTACAGATATCAAGACCTCCAGAGGAGCAGAGCATAATGAGAGAGAATTTTTGAGGAAAAAAAGTTTTGTGGAAAGAGTGATATCGGCGAGGAAACCAAAGACGAAAGTAAGAGAAGCGAGGGTAAGCCCAATAATAGTGAGGTATTGGAAGTGCCAACCATAAGAAGAATTCATGAAGGTTGGGAAGTCAAACAAATATTTATAGGAGAGGGAGAAGGAAGTAAGCCCAATGAGGTGAATCAAGGCAGATATAGTGGGAGAAGGGGAGGATAGACGTTGAAGTGAATGTCGGGAGGTGAGTTTATTTGCTGCTGAAGTAGACGCCATTTTGTTTTTGTGCAAATGACTTCCTGCAGCTGGAGATCTTGTAGAATGAAATTATATATCTGCACCTAGATGAGCAACGTATATATTTTCTAGTTCATAACAGTGACGTCTGAGTGGAGCAGCTTCAAGGCCAGCCAGCCTTGCCTTGCTACCAAAACACGCTAGTGTCGGCTAGCTTCAGCCTTGTTATTTTGCGATTCACATTTATTGCCTATTCAACGACATATGCCTGCTTCTCCGATCCGAACAGCTACGACCTTCGATTCACCAAGATGGCAGATATAGAGTCCAATTCTAACAAACGGAAGCTTGATGCAGAAGATGAAGACTCCTCTTCTGACGATGATATGGGACCTCAGCTTCCATCTGCTGAAGCTCCCAAAAAGAAGCGTCGCAAGCTTCCTTACGAAAAGCTCTATATTTCAGCTCTTCCAAACTCTGCGCGGTATTCAAAGTCTCTAATGCACAAAGAACAAATTGCATTTCTCACGATGACCCCATCGACGGATTTCTTAATCACAAGCTCCATCGATGGAGTTGTGAAATTTTGGAAGAAAGGAGGAGATGGCATCGAATTCGTCAAGGAGTTTAGGACTCACGTTGGAGAAATTAAGAGTGTTTCGATCAGTGCAGATGGACGAAGCTTTGCGACAGCTGGAGCAGATAAAACAATCAAGATATTCGACGTGATGACTTTTGATCTCTTGTCAATGCTAACTTTAGAGTTCACACCGAAGTGTGTTTGCTGGATACATCGACGTGGTGCCTCGCTTCCTTTACTAGCTGTCTCTGATGAAGTTAATCATACCATCCGGGTATACGATGGCCGTGGGGAGAACCAGGAACCAATTCATACAATTACTGGCTTGCATCGAAGCGTTGTCTCGCTGATGGCTTTTAATGATGCTTATGATTGTGTGATATCAGCAGATGAGAATGGTATGGTTGAATACTGGCGCCCAGGAGGAAATTACGAGAAGCCTGATAACGTTTTTGAGTATAAGTCTTCTACCAACCTATTCGAATTCAAGAAGGCCAAATCAACACCTACTTCCCTCACAATTTCTCCATCCGGCTCTCAATTTGCAACTTTCTCATTTCCTGATCGAAAAGTCAGGGTGTTTGATTTCCCAACTGGAAAATTATACCGTACATATGACGAATCGCTGCAGGTTATCGAAGAAATGCAACAGGCAGGGACATCGTTAAAAAAGTTAGAAGATGTAGAATTTGGTCGCCGGCTTGCTACAGAACGTGAAATCGAAACACCAAACTTACGAAACAAAGCTAATGTTATATTTGACGAGACTGGACATTTCATCATCTATGGGTCAATAATGGGTACGAAAGTTTTAAATACTTACACAAATCGAGTTGTAAAAGTATATGGAGGAGATGAGAACTTTAGGCCGCTCAATATTGCTATGTACCAAGGTCAACCACAAAAAAAGGGAATTACAACGGTTGCAATGGCGGCATCCAACAATCCTCTCTTGCAAGAATCCGAAGTTCGGGATCCAATTCTATTTGCCACTGGAGTGGGTAAAGTGCGGTTCTATATGTTTACAAATGATGATGAGATCTCCAAATCGGAGCGAGATGTCCAGAATGAGAAACCTACGAACACAAATTCGAAGAAACTGGCAGAGGCGAAGGCTGCCGAGACCGGAACGGCTGCTGTTATTCACACCACCTATGGAGATATACATATACGTTTGTTCCCAGACGCGGCCCCAAAAGCAGTGGAGAATTTTGTGACGCACTCAAAGCAAGGTTATTACAACAACACTATATTCCACCGCGTCATTCGAAAGTTCATGATTCAGTGTGGTGACCCCTTGGGTGACGGAACCGGCGGGGAAAGTATCTGGGGGAAAGAATTCGCAGATGAATTTAGTCCTCTCAGACATGACAAACCTTACACAGTTAGTATGGCAAACGCGGGGCCAAATACAAACGGTAGTCAATTTTTCATAACAACTGAAAAGACTGTAAGTTTATACGTGGCTTTTTACTTCTTTTGCGTCTTCCATGATTAATCTTGGTACTGATTCATTTCGTATAGCCATGGTTAGACAACAAGCATACCATCTTTGGAAGGGCAATTCAAGGTTTAGATGTTGTTCATAAGATCGAAAACACCAGAGTCTATAAAGAGAAACCTGAGGAAGATATCAAAATTCTCAATATAGATATCTTGTAAACGAATAGCTCAGTATTCCGTGCGCCCATATACCCATGCCCATGACCACCACATCCATATCATCAAACAGACAAACAGGATTGGACCATTTGAGAATGCAAGCTATAGCTACCTGTTATTAATTAGGTGGTTAGGTAACTATAGCGAAAGAGATTACTTTATTATAGCCCATGCATGACTAATAAACTGTTAACCACCTACCTAGCTCCCTTTAGATTTGTCATATTACTGTGCCCCTCATTGAAAATCCCTTATTCCAACATTGATCTTCATCCTTCATGATTATTAGCGAACTAGCTAGTCACGGCTAAAATCTAAACAGATACCATTGGTCAATCGTTGGCCTTATCAGCATTAGTAACATATTCGTAGTAGTAGCATTATTAGCATTGTCACTTTTAATTAGTAATTAGTAAATGTACGAAGTATTTATTACCTATTAGCTACTACTCTATCTGATTGATTGATTCAAAGATGTACCTATAGCTACTCCGTACGCGTACACACTACCTTGTGTACCTAGCGGATGACTGTGTGACTCTAACGCCTTTCTTATCTAATCGCAAAACTTTAAATTCTCCCTCCCCCATCTTTTTACCGTTTCTCCACTCCACTGATAGCTCTACTTCTCGTTATTCTTAATCTTACCCGCCTAGTATCTACAAGGTAGGTAGATATCTGTCTGACCATTACCTACCTACCTCCATATCTACGTGAATAGTATTGTCCATGATTTCCAAGCCGTGATGCATTTGCAATACCGACCATACAACAACAGCATTCCGAATCTGTATTACATTTGACTTCTTCTGTCACTTCAGCATCCCAACACCTGAAACATTTCAATCTTCTATACCTTCCCAAGTTTCCTTGGTTATGGCAATCGAGGAAAGCCCCAATCAAATACATTCAAATTCCATACAATTCAAGATCAATTACCCTTCATTGACGTTTTCTTCTCATTGTTTGATTCATAGTTATGTCGATGTCGATGTCGATAAATTCAATAGTACCATCTACTAAATTTAAAACCTATTCTACTTATGGAAAAGAACCCCAGCACCCTGAGTCAATGCCTGGAACTGATACTAGTATCGCCATTCGTTTGAAAACTAGTTGTATTTCTGATTCATTCTTAACATGCCACGTCCAAAGAAAGTGGGAGCACCAGAGCCTAAGAAGAGGAGTAGAAATGGTTGTTGGTACGCTAGTGGTCAAGATGATATCATCGATTTGTCAAAACTGAATATATAACTTTCCAGGCCCTGCAAGACTCGAAAAGTAAAATGCGACGAAACTCGACCAACATGTGGCAATTGTTCGAAACAGAACGAGGTTTGCGATTACAGCATACGATTGAATTGGGAGGGAAGAGGCAAGAAGAGGGACCAGAATGATGTAGGCATCGCGCAACAAAACCTTTTGGTTTTGGATCCAACGACTCCAACTACACACATCGCAAGTAATCACTCATCGGGGACATTTACGGGCTTTCAATCTCTATCCCCGCTGTCTACTTCTCAAGATGAGCGTACTACCCGCAATGATGCGACACATAGGGAACGTATGGCGGACATGCCAATGATTGACCCAGCCTTGACTAGACCTTACCCACCCATCTCAACTTCACAAGATACTTCGCCAAATGTTTATGGCCGCTCGGATCACGAACGCTCTCAAAGTTTTGAGAGACACCAATCCAGTGCACCCATCAGTCCACCTTCAGTACAATCGCCTGGCCTCTCGATATTTGGTCACCTTCAAGTCGCGGATGAATCTGGAAGTCCAGTTTCAAACAGAAGTACATTTTCAAGCACCGAAAGCCCAATGCCAACCCCATCTTGTCTCGGAAGCAGTCATGGGACGCCTGCAGCAGAAAGCTTTACAACAGACAGACCTGCTAAACGCCCTCGTTATGAAGGCTCGCTCTATAGTTCACGTATGCTTCCTCCATTGGTGTGTAATCCGGATCCTACCACCGAGCCACGGAGCGCAATGACTGTTGGGTCCCAGGTTGAACCTGCATTGATACGTGTGTCGGATGCTCCCAAGCCCAAATCTATCTCAAGTCGCAAATATTCACGCAGACTTTCCGTTAGTTCATTATTATCTGGCCCTCCTGATGCAGAACCCTTAGAGCAACATGGCAATGGCAGAGAGTGGGATTACCAAATCCAAGATTGGACACCTTATATGCATGATGTATATCAGGATACCGAAACATGGGGTATTGACCGAGGGCTGGTGGATTGGGATATTGGCAAGAATGATGACGCCAATGCAATATCAGAATCTTCTCCTGCGTTAGTGGGTATTCACCAAGAATTTGATGTAGACAATGGAGGCGAGTTGTCACCAGTGGAGTTTGGATTTGGCATGGAAAGCAACGAAACGGCTCTCGAAGTTGGATACTATGATAAACCGGTTTCGATATCAATACCTCGTGCACTCCAGCCACTTCCGACGAAATTACTTGAGAATCCTATGAATCTGCTAGTGAGTATTCCCATCATCTCTTTTCGCTCTTTGCTAATCAAACATAGTATTTTGTAAGTGCTTTCTTGCGCAAAATTTTGAGTTTTAATACTGATTTCTCCTAGCATCATTTTCTGGATCACACAGCAGGTTGCTTAATACCGCATAATTGTTCATCAAATCCATTCCGGAGTATTCTGCCACAAATGGCCGTTCGAGATGACAATCTTTTGCATCTTCTTCTTGCATACTCTGCCACGCATCGAGCTAGACTTTTGAGACAGCCTGAACCCGCCACTCGGATAGCTTTGTGGGTGAAGGACATTTTTCCTAACCTTAGACATGCTCTTGATGACCCGAACAAGATTACCTCGAATGTTAACCTGGCGACGGTAATTATGCTTGCATCTCTGGAAATAATCTCTCCAACAGTCTTTGGGGTTGCCGTCCCATGGCAAAAACACCTTGAGTTCGCGCGTCAAATGCTCGTCGCGAGAGGTGGAGCCCACCGCATGCAAACGATATCCCGGAAGGACAAAGTCTCTTCTTTCCTATGGAGTTGGTTCGCATATTTGGATGTCCTTGGAAGTATGAGTGGAGGACAGAATCTTTCGTCTGCTTGGATGTTAGACTATGAAACAGAGGATGAAGAAGATGGTTACCAAATCGATTGTATCCTCGGTTTCACCAGCCGTTGCGTGCGTATACTTGCCAAAGTTGCCAATCTTGCCCGTCAATGTGATTCACATCGCATTAATTTAGATTCAAGCATTAAAACTGAATGGCAACCGTCTGATGATGTTATCATCCGCGCTCGCAGACTAGAAGCAGATCTCATCGAGTCCCGTCGCCATGCAGCTAAACCATGTACTCATATGCAATCCAAGTCTGAAGCAGAGTATGGATGGGACAGCCTTGAGGTCGCAGCGACTAATGAAGCCTTTCATTCCGCTGGCCTCGTTCACCTCCATCGAAGAATATTTGGAAAGCCCTCGAGTCACGAGGACGTGCAGCATGCCGTTGGTGAAATACTTGGTTCCTTCAATAAAATTCGCAAGGGAAGTAGCGCCGAAGCTTGCCTGTTGTTTCCAATGTTTACGGCTGGGTGTGACATTCGGGATGAGAAGCAAAGATCCGATATTCTTGAACGAATGAACAGGGTCGAGAGATTCGGAATGACACAAGCACACAAAGCACGAACATTGATGGAGAGGGTTTGGGAACTAGGAAAACCATGGGAGACACTAGTGGGGGGCGAATTCTTTGGTTGAGGTCTGGGATACTGTATATTGGAAGTATATGATTCGATTGCTCTAATAAGTCACATGGAGACTAGATGCTGAGTAGTCTCACCAGTGATTACAGCCATTGGATTATCGATATACAGCTCACTCAGTCTTTGATTATACTGTATAGAATAAAACCAAGCAGCGATCCTGCCTCAGTTGGACTTGAAGGGAATAAAATGATTAATTTCCTCCGCAAAAGAAGAGCTTTACGAATTTTGTTTGTCCTGGGCATGACTATAAACTGCCATGGTCGTTACAAAGTGGAGTGCATGAGTTGCATAATAGGGCGTTCGGAGTCTGTCCGGACACCTGGCAGGGGGCGTGGATACCTGCGTTTTACGTTTGAGAGTAGGACCTGGGTGACCCATGTTTTACTGTTACCCTAGTTGTGGAATCTTTTCTGAAGGAGACAGATGTGATAGTAAGCGTCTCAAAATAAGTTGAGACAACTTTGCTCCGGAGCCAGCGTTGGGGACTCGGCCCCAAAAGATTCATAGGAGCCACGGCAGGCCACGTAGCCAGGGGTTGGGTTATTCAGAACTGTCGTGGCTTTCCTCAAACACAGCTATGCTGCCGGTAGGAAACCGGGGGTTGGGATGGTCACGTCTTCTCCGGGGATAGTCAAATATCCCCAAAAAACTCTAAATACTCGTGTATAATAATCTTACTTTGATAACACACCGAGGGAGGATTCACAGGCGCTTCGTGGTAGGACCGGAAAGGACCAAAAACCTACCGCCCATGAATGCACTTTGTGATAAAAAAGTTCCCGTATCACATAGTGTCATGGTGTGTAAATTATAAACGCACCATTGCCTTTCATCAAGAACAAACTATGCCAGTAGAGATTGCTATATATGCATGTCAATCTGGGTGATTCCAAGTTCTCGCCAGATTTTACGATGCTCTAATTGCTATTACACTGGTGCACACAATTAGGGCATATCTCAACGTATAAATCAAGTGCCAGACCTCAGAATACCTAGTATAACATTCATCGCAGTAATCTTTAAAATGGCTTAGCGGTTTGGCTTGGCGATCAAATCATGTTCTTGATTCATAGTCACGATCAAGGGTTGGATGTGACTATAAATCCTTGTTCACCACAGGGTTCGCTTACAGGTTCATACTTTTCGCGACGACCGGTGTTTTAGGATAGATGCAGGTGGTGCTTCGAAAGTGTCGAAAAGTACGTTGTTCTTGATTGCTGGGATTTTTGGAGTAACCCCGTAGTAGCTATTGTTGTTTACCAGAGTAAAAATTGAATCGGGGAAAGAAGCATACGTGGTTACTAGAATAAGTGGCTTCATTGTTGAAATCCTACTGGCGGTGCTGATCTAAGGGTCAGTTCACTATATTCAGTTGTTCTACTGCAACTCGGCTCGGGAGTGTTATTTCAGTTGTGTTTTGCAACGCGAGCTTGAAATTTTACAACAAAGTTTACACAGTCTTTCCAAAACATCGAATTATCGACCTTAAGATCTACCAACTTCTTCGATCATCTTGTATCTGTTGGAATACATGAGATATCATGTGGAGCCCATACAAGTCCTCGGCCGAGCCTTCCTCACCATTTTCGGAATCCTCCTTTACCTGCGCATACCAAAAAAGTATCATGTGGTGGCTTATTTTTGTACCTCTTTCAATATTTTCATTAGCCTTTGTGATTACAAGAGCCCCGTGGGAGACGGTACAAATACGTTCCTGCGTTCTCAACGTTTTCTCTCGTGGATATACTATCCCGCGTGAATATACGATTGTCTTGGGCTTCTTGCTATATCCAATCGGAATGATTCAGCCCATATCTTGGTTATTATGCTTGTGTGTTATTATGCCTGTGTGTTATTATGCTTGTTCCTTATTATGCTTGTTTTGGTATTATGAGGCTGTGGTTTTTTGGCATGTTGCAGATACTTTTTGGTATGTTTTACGGGCTTCCCAAAATGGATTCGACGGGCATCCTATTGAATAGGTTACCTTGGGATTGGGAAGTGTGGAGGAGGCTTAGGCGAGGGTAGAGGCGAAGATCAAGATGCTGGAGTTTGAGACGAGCTTGATTTGGAGGAGGCTACGCAACGGGGCCCCGCGGGGCATCTTTTTTATCGACGGGTTACCCGCAAATAAACCAAAGCGATTATGGACAATCTTCAGGGATTCATTAAACCGTAAATAATCCATCAATTCGCAGATAATCCACAGATTATCTACAGATTATTCGTTGACCCGCAGATGATTTACAGATTAATGAAATTTTATATTAAATTTTATGTTAATCTATAAAAGTAATCTGCAGGTTGACAGATTTTTGGCAGATTGATGGATTAACGGATCATCCGCAAATAATTGCTGATTATCTGTACAAAACGGACTATTTTGGAATCTCAACGGATTGTCCGCAAATCAGTTTGAACACTTAACGGATCACTTACGGGTTAGATAATCCAACCCGGGTTACGGATTATCTTTGCGCAGCCTAATTTTGAGACGGAGAGGGTTAAAATGGAGTTTGGTTTGCTGCAGGTTCTACGGTAGAATCCCACATGGTTTATTCCAGCTGTGGTACTTCTTTCTGATGAGATTGTCGCAGACAGAAGGATACTTGAATACTTTGACGTTTGGGGGGGATTTTCTTTTGCCGAGGAATATGGTTCTTAATATCTTGTTGCATTGGCGATTTTCATAGCTACGGAATCCTGCTACTATCTGGTTGTTGACGAGGGTTGGTTTCCTCTTAGGCTTTTACTTAGGGTTCTTGTACTTCTCAATTTTGTTTTGCGATCCGATCCTACTCTGCATGATCAATTACTTGTTGTGTATGTGGTGATATAAGTATGAGTTCAAAGTGAGATTAATATGACCAAAATGAAAGGCCGGATTCAAGATATGGGAGCCATGGACTCAACCTCGGGTCCTACTATGTAGATCGCGTGAAGTAGTTCATTTTGTATGAATCTACTCCACATTACAAACACCCTCTCGATTTCAAAGTGGATGATCGTATTTGATAATTGGCGATCTGATGCATAGGAAAGGAGTATAAATGGAGAACGCGTGTTGAAGTTAACTTGATGCGAGTAGAGTATATATAGAAGTTTAAAAGAGGCCTTGATTTAGCTTTTAGCTCAACTTCCATGCCCGAGACAACTTATAACTCAAAATCATCGACGAATATCGAGGCAGGAAGGAGTATCAAAGTCGTTTGTTTTCGATCAGTCTGTTTAGTTGGTAGAGGGTGCTAGTTTCGTTATTAGATAGTATCTGGGGCCGTGGCCGGAAGGCTTCGAGCTTGAAATTTTATATCTCTCGAGGTAAGATAATTTATATTGTGTGCTTATGGTCTGAGTTGCACGTCGAGAAATATGCCTTTTTGGATTCTAAATGAGAGGTCATTAAAGGGCTCAGGGGATCGTTTATTTCTGAGTTGGAGTCTGATATTCAAAGAGGATCTGAAGTATATGGCTTTGAGAGGTTATTTGGTTGTTAGATCTCGGGTTGGTTATTGTGGAATTATACTAGATGGCTGGTTAGTAGGCATATCCCAGGTTTAGTATGGTGGTTGGTTACTTTGTACATGTTGGGGTTTCGGATAATTCCGATTATTGTACAGCACTACAGGAAGAGGTTTCTGATCATTCCAAGAAATAGCCCTCTGATTATCATAGAATTTCATGGAATAGTAAATTTAGTGTAAGAACTGTTTTCAAATATCCAGAGACCCTGCAATATTGGGGAAACTTTCAGCATGAAATTTCGATTCATTTTAGAATATTCATAACATTTTTTTTCTGCATGATTAAGGGTTTAACGAAGCCTCATTATTTGAGTTGATACAGCGAAAAGTACCGGTCAAATCGAGAGGCTAGCGGGCTTCAAACTTTGCTACGAACTTCTGCTGTACTAGGGATTAGGTTATTAGGTTCTTAAGTCCTTTACCGCATTGTAGTCTCGTAACTTTTACAACCACAAATTCTACAAGAACGACCTTGATATCACATAGTTAAAGTGTCGATAACTCAAACAATTTTCCATCCGCGTTAACCTTTTCTCGACTTTTATCTACCACGGTATACGTGCAGCCCTTCGAATGGATTCAACTACTTCTTTGGGAGACCGAATTTTCAATTCCTCGACTCTGTGGGTTCTGGCATTAAGGACCTGATTATCTTGTTGTTTATACTTGCTGCAGCTGTCTGGATTTTCAAGCATATAGTAGATGTTGTAGAAGTATGCGACGCCCAAGAGTGTGTAAACGAGCTCGATATGAGGGCTAGGAAGATGGATATGGAAGGGTCTGAGTTGTTGATGGTGATGGATATGGAGTTGGATTTGGGGATTGCTCGAGAAATCTTGAGTCGGGAGAGGGAGGCAAGTCAGGCAAAGATTGGCATGGAGCAGATGAAGCTTCAGACTGAGATTGAGTTAGAATTTGGGAAATTTGAGGCTTAATCATAGATGGGGAGCCTTGAGATGGAGGTGTGGGAGTTCAGTAATGATGTTGAATAGCTTTAGGATGGGTTGGAGTCGGAAAATGAAAAGATTGAGATGGTGAACACTGAGATTTAATGGGACAGTATCTTTTTGGCTGTTTATCTCCTGATCGATCTTTTTTCTTCCTGACTACTCTACGAGCGGAGGCTTATACGGGGTATTGGCTTTGGTATAGGTCTTTCAGCTTCAGCCTTCAGCATTCAGGCAAGAAAGTGAAAGGCTGATTTTGTGACTAGGGCGAAGAGCGGGAGCATACATCATGAGAACATTAAGAAGAGTGTCAGTTATTGAAGGTTGGCGTGTTATGGGGATATCTTCATTTTGATTTGCCAGTATTTAGATATCAATATCATTTCGTTACAACAATTAGAATTCGTCGTTCACAATCATCTTCATGAGGCAAAGGATTATGCGACAAAAAATCGCCGAATCCTCTACCAGATACAATTAAAAGATCACGCATTGTATGAAATAGGTTGAGTATCAAAGTCAAGATGTAATTGTTCAAGTTCAGAAACTGCGTGATATGTATTCTTCAGTCTTCCAATTGCAATTCAAATTTCATAGTGGGATAGCTACTGAACTTTGAGTTCCACATACGATTTCCTCTTCTATATAAGTCCAAATGGCGGACGTCACTGCATCGACAAACAGCCCAAACGCGACATTGGTAGAGCAAACCGGCACCTTGTGGTGTAGCGGTAGGAGTGACACGCCGGATCGTAATAAACCCCTCTCGTGGGGTTTTCCCGCCGCAGCCCCCCAACGGGGGGTGAGCGGCCAGGTTTTTGTTCTTTTTGTTTATGATTTTTTTTGGCCTTTTGGGGGAGGGGTCTGTTGTACTAGTGGTGAGGTGATGAGGAGCTTTCTTTTCGATGTTTCGCAATTCACATATGAGAGGTATAGAATGGTCCATGGAAAGCTGGGACGAATAAAGTGTCCGAGCTTTTGTGAAGAATGGAGAGGTGTTGAATTTTTGTTCATCTTTCATAAGGGTTATTTATATATGTGACCTTTATATTGATTGTGTATTATTATGGTTAGTTTGATTGGATGGAAGGACAGGTAGAATGTTTTATTATCGAGAAAAGGCTTGTGTTTCCCGTTTCATTTATAGATTAGTTTATTCTGTAGTATTCTAATGTAACTTTAAGGATCAAGTGTTCGGTATAACATCATTTTGGAATAGGGGGGTCCGATGTGCAATTTGTATCCTGAGTTACCTGCGTGTGAATTAGGTTCATAAATTCATAATTTAGTAAGCTTCACCTGAATGTCTGTCTCTTTTCCCTTAGAGGTATATTGTCTGCTCATTTCTTCAGAGCTGTATCTTAATGGACAATATTCATAGAGGATATGTATCTAGCTGAGTGTACATGTTGATCACAACCTAGGTTGGCAGGGCTAGGGTTTCCACTACTCTCACCTTACCGAGCCTAATATGACTTTGGGATCACCTACTTCATACTATCTCACCTATAACTAGCTACCAAAGTCGATTAAGAAATGATGATAGTGAAGACAACATTGGAGCATTTCCGGTTCGAAGTAATAAGTGATAATATACAGATAGATGGATATCTCTGGTGAACGTTGGTAGTCATATAAGTGGATACCTTACTGATAATATACAATCTTAGTCATAGCTGAATAAGAATGATTTGGAAATCCTGTGACCTAGAGTGCCAAGATCTGGGGTAAACTACCTCGGTGTTTCGAAAGCTCGGCTTTGCTGATCCTTTTCGGTTCAAATTCTGTGGAGTCTCCATCCCCACCCAAGCATCAAGATGAGGAATCCTGCGCACTCCTTACTCGATCGGTAATGTATTTAGGCAACTGAACTCTTTACTGCGTTTTGACTTCCTCATACTCTTTTCTTCGATAGAGACCTCTAGGTCATAAAGAATTACTCCACGTCCTTTCTTCACTCATACAACTGGTACCACCCCGCGACCCAACAGTTAGACAAATACAAAAGTAATTATGCCGACAGAATCAACATACCCCAAATTAGATATCCCACAGGTGGATCTTTGGGAGTTCCTTTTCGAAAGGAAAGATAGAGAATTCCCAGATGATAAAGGTATCAATCACATTCCACATAGTCCCTTATCGAGGAGCCATTCCTGCTGGATCAATCACTGACTCTTTGGTCCTCAGCAATTTATACGGATGCTGAGACCTCACGATCACATACTTATAAGGAACTGCGAGATACCGCCATAGAATTTGGAAAGGGCCTCAAGGCTGTCTGGGAATGGAAGAAAGGCGACGTGCTTGCACTATACACACCCAATTGTATAGATACTCCCCCGATCTTATGGGGTACGCATTGGGCTGGGGGGGTGGTCTCCCCTGCGAATCCTGGATACACTGTTAATGAATTGACCTTTCAATTGAAAGACTCCGGGGCGAAAGGGATTGTTACGCAAAAGCCCTATCTTAAAGAAGCACAAGCAGCGGCCAAAAATGCTGGCATACCTGAAGATAGGATAATATTGATGGGCGATGGACGGGATGAGACGCACAAGTTTAAACATTTTACTAATATACGGAATTTGGCTGGTACATCAAGATATAGGAGGACTAAGAGTAAGCCAGGGGATTTGGCCTTCTTGGTTTATAGCAGTGGAACGACCGGACACCCGAAAGGAGTCATGCTCTCGCATGGAAATATTGTTGCAAATACTTTCATGGGATATGCAGCAGAAGGGACCAGTTTAAGTTGGAAAGGTGGCAAGGATGGAAAAGGCGACAGACTTATGGCTGTTCTTCCCTTTTACCATATATATGTAAGCCATTTCATTGCTGCGAGTTTGTGAATGCCACTAACCATTTACAGGGCTTGACCTGCATCATTCACTTTTCCCTTTACAAAGGTCTTGAGTGCGTGGTAATGGAAAAATTCGATTTAGAGAAGTTTTGTAAAACGATAGAGAAATTCGGGGCAACATTTGCTTACGTGGTTCCTCCCATTGTCCTCATGCTCGGAAAGAGTCCCATAGTCTCGAATTATGACTTATCGACGATTAGAATGATGAACTCCGGTGCGGCACCACTGACCCGCGAGCTGGTCGATGCTGTATACGCTCGTCTCAAGATCCCTATTAAGCAAGGTTATGGTCTCAGTGAAACAAGCCCTACTACTCATACTCAGCCATGGGATGATTGGAATAAGTTTCCAGGTTCAGTTGGGCGATTACTGCCGAACCAAGTAGCGAAATATATGAACCCTGAAGAAAAAGAGGTTCCAGCAGGGCAGACTGGTGAACTTTGGATCAAAGGACCCAATGTCTTCCAGGGCTACCTTAACAATCCAGAAGGTACTAAGAACGCGTTGACAGATGATGGGTATTTCAAGACTGGAGATGTTGGGCATCAGGACGAGGATGGCAATTTCTACATCACCGATCGAGTCAAGGAATTGATCAAATACAAAGGCTTCCAAGTACCACCAGCAGAGTTAGAAGGTCTCCTTATTTCTCACGAAGATATAGATGATGTTGCAGTCATTGGAATCTACAATGAAGAGCAAGCAACTGAAGTCCCACGAGCTTATGTGGTCCCAAAGAAAGGAGTTGCGGGCGATAAAGAGGAGGAAAAGAAGATCGTAGCATGGTTGCAAGAAAGGGTAGCAAGCCATAAGAAATTGAGAGGAGGTGTTAAGTTTGTGGATGTAATCCCAAAGAGTCCAAGTGGAAAGATTCTAAGGAGACTTTTGAAGGAGCAGGCGAAGAAAGAAGGAGAGAAAGCGAAGTTGTAAGGGAGAAGGGAAATATCATGCTGTACTTGATTTTATGAGTTTTTCCTTCATATATGAAATAAATGGCTAATGTCAAGACATTTAGCTCTTTTATTGTTGCACTTGCTATTTCTATTTCATTGATCATTAGACATGCATATGAGAGCTTAACCTTTGAACTATTAGGACAATGAAGCAGTTACGGAATCCCATTGAGACTTCATTTGATAGCTGATTTTAACTGCAGTAACTGCATATCAAATACATGTATCAATAAATACTCTATTCAAAGGGGAACATATTTGTGAAAGTCTTCACTAGATTAGGATGATCCGACAATACCAAAATTGGGGAATGGGTGGAGATTCGGCCGTGCGGCCGATTATCCGCTAGTCTAGGTTGTAATTTAACTACATCAACCTCAGTCAATCTTTAATAACTGAATCGTTCCGACAACCACCATGGCAATTATTCATTCCCCAGCTATACGTCGTGTAGTGGCAGGTGCAGCTCCTTATCTGCGGACTTCTCAAAGAAGATGGGCACAAGTTCATGATGTTCGATTCTTGGCCACCCAGCAGTCAGATAGAGTCCTTGAGAAATATAAAGAGAAGCTTGATCAGAAAGCAAAAGAGTAAGAGATTGCTAATTATTAATTATCAATTATCAATCCGTCCGTTTTGACTGACCAAATACTCTTATAGACAGGGCCTGCGAGATGCCAATGAACTAAAAGCAGCCTACAAAGCTAAAATTGAGGATCTGAAAAAGAAAGCTGCCGTTGCTGTTCCTATAAATGCCCCTCCCAGCCCGCCACCCTCTCCCGCTGCCTCATCGCCATTTCCTGCAGCTCCACCACCACCCAAAGTCCCCGCCGAAAAAGAGCCATCTTCAAATCCAGGACTGAAGACCTTATCCTCATATCTTGATCTTGAGAAAATTCGTGCTATACCACAGAAAGAAATTGAAGCACTCTGGCGACTTCGACATGTCAATGATGCACAATCTTTGTGCGCTACCATACCTCTGAATACATACAAAGCCATTGAAGCCACAGCCAAGAAATTCCCTCACTTCATCTTACCACTTCCAAAGGAAGGTCAAGGTGCAGAAATCCATTTTTTGCAATGGACATTCCCGGCTGAAAACACTGTCACGGTGCTCTTCACACATCTTGCGGAATACAAACTGAGAGGAGAGTACAGTCAACCACACACTACTATCACCCATCACTTGGAACTGGAAAAGGATAAGGAATTGGTCTTATTGCATGGACAAGTCATTGAAGGAAGAGGTGTGAGTGTCGACGAAGCAAAATGGTTGGTCATGTGTTTGCAGAAATTCTACGGCCCAGTTGGGGAGAAGACTGATGGACGACGATTGTTAGAAATGTTTGGAAGAGGTGATCCAGCTTTCAAGGTTGAGGATTTGGTCGAGGAGGCCGAAAAGATTATATAGACGATCGCCTAACCCTTACGACGTGTACGATACGACTCTACGACCTAAGGCTTGATCTGAGGTTGGAGTTTGACTCAAAATTGTAACCATGTAATGAATCTTCTCTCTGATTTCCTTGTCGCAGTGTACGGAATATCGAACTTACTGCGCATTATGGTTCGCCTCGAAGATATGCAAGGCCAAAAAAAGGAGGAGAAACATATCGCGAACCTCAACCCTGACTTTCTCACTTACTCCACAATGGTCGAGAATGGCGCTCATTAGCTTCCGCCAGATCATCAATCTGGTCTACAGTACTACTGCACTAAGGTCACAAACTCAGTATTCTTATCGAACGGGTATCTGCCTACTTTTAAGGATTCAATTATACCCGAATTTTTGGATTTCTAGAGCGATTATGCAGTGGTTCTCACCGAAAGACTTATTGTTCGACACGATGTCAAATATCGAAGTCGATATGATTCATCAAGATCATGAGGTTTATATTGGTAGGGAGGTATTGTCATTCATTTACTTTACTCTAACCTATGTGATTGTTCCATGTCTCCAAAACTCCAAACAATTATGTCATAACTTGAAAAACGAACCTGAAAACAAAACGAACCTCGAAACGACACAAAATTTCCTTCATATGTACTTATATCTCTTACGCCTTCGCCCATTCATTACCATTTGGAATAATCATTCATCTTGTATGGGTTACAATAGTGCTCTGGGTCTCTGATGTTAGCAGCGCCAGTGCTGGTGACATTCTCGATTTCAATGGGATCTTCCACGACAAAGATTTCCACCTCCTCTTCATATGGTCCGCCACCCTCAAGATACTGGTCAGTATAGACTTTTCTGGTGTTGTAAACTCCATCCCAGTCATCCTCAAGCCAAATAAGTGTCCAATCCTCAAAGATAGGCATGTTTTCCAATCTATCATTTCTGTCAAATGAAATCGCACCGCATTCCTTGAATGCCTTCTTGGTTCTCAAAATGGTGCGATGCATCTTATTCCTCAACATTGACGAGACGTCCAGATTGAAACTCGGATCCTTACAGCCTAGAGACTGTAAAAGACTTTGAAACGCGGCTGCGTGCTTGCCTTGTGAACTCACGGCGTTGTTCAATCGCATCCAACGAGCAATGGCTATTCTTTCTGCCTTTCCGAAAGCGCGGAGAGGGTTTCGTGGTGGTGGTGGTGTTGGTGCGGTTTGTGCTGTTGATGCCACTGGTAGTGCTGGTAATGGAGAGTCGATGTGTCTAAATTGATTATCGAGTGATCCTGACTTGGTCCATCGCTCGTTCGTAGTGTTCAATTGCACTTGATTAGTAAAGGGTCCATCTTCTGGCGCATCAAATATGCTGAAAGAGTCTCGAGCCGAGGAGTTTGGCAAGTGAGCAGCGTTATCTGTCTTACCTGATCGAATTGGAAAGCCAATGACGTTGCTTTCTGCGGCTTCAATCTTTCTGAGAGGGCCTCGTACTACCAAGTTTTGCAATGGAGAATACTTGGCTACAAACTGCTTGATAAGAGGTTCTGCATTTGTCTGGGTCTTGGAATTGATTTTGGTTCTGCTTGACACGCCATGTGTGGGGCCCAAGGCCGTGCAGGAGGTGGGTGTGGTGGATGCATTGAAAGTGTTGAAAGTGTTGAAAGTGTTGGAAGCGTTGAGACTTTCGGGAATGTTAGGTCGGAAGATGTTGGATGTGTAGGAGCTGTTGAAGGGGTTGTTGAAGGGGTTGTTGAAGGGGTTGTTGGATGTATAGGAGCTGTTGAAGGGGTTGGAGGTGTAGGAGCTGTTGAAACTTTCGGGGATGTTGGGTCGGAAGATGTTGGATGTGTAGGAGCTGTTGAGACTTTCGGGAATGTTGGGTGGAAAGATGTTGGAATTATAAGAGTTGTCAGAGGTGTTGGATGTGCCGTGGCTGTTGAGACTGTAAGACATGCCGCTGACACGCAAACGTTTGCCTCGACGCGCCACTGCAGAAGGACTGACAGATCGCTTTCGCGAAGATTTCGGTGGCATCTTTGACAAGTATTTTTAATACAAACCAGAAATCCAATTTCTTTTGAGTTGATGATCAAATAGATAGATTTTTGGTTGGAAAGGAGACTTGTTTTTGATTTTGTTGATCAAAGTTTGAGTTTCTTTGATTATTGACGAGAAGATTTTTTACAAGAAATGGGCGTTCAAGTACAGATGTAGAGAGTTGGAGATCCGTCTTTAGCGACACTAGCGCTTTGCTTATCACATTCACGGTTCACGGTATGTGCAAGGCGCAACTGAGTTGAATTTGGGAAATGGAGTGAAGCCTGAGTGAATCCTCCAGATGAAGGTAGGTTGTAGACGAATGTAGGCTAAGAGCATGCTCTGAAAATGCCTCACTTAAGCTTTCATAATGAAAGTTGACCGGCCTTTGCTTTGCTGGGGCAAACTAATGAGGATACTTGACATTGGATGTATAGATACTCTGCTTCGTGTCAATTTGTCATCTTGTTCAGAGGAGATTTCCTATCTCTCCTTTGCGAAAGTCTTCAATCCTTTCGAGGCTAAAAGCTACATGTACTATTTATCACTGATATTCAGTGGCAAAACTATCTTTCATCTTACTTTCAAACTTTGCTCGTTACCTTTCATCCGGCCGGTCTTGGTTGGTGCAGGCTGCTGATACAAAGCGATAATCAATCAGTATGTGTTCCTCGCCAAGGCTATCTAAGTTTTGGAGCGCGGTTGTCAACCTTTAATCAAGTCATCCCCTACCAAATGTTATATTTGGCATCCGATTCTAGGAGCCATCACACTCCGCGTTTTTACATGGGCATTTCTGCCGTACAACGATGTATGGGATATTGATTATGTGATCATCTTGTTCTAAGACCGATTCGCAGTATATGTGGCACCTTTGCACATCAGATGCTAGTCCTCATGGTAGCATGTAACCCAGATTTGAGCTGTATATGTGTTTTTACTTCCTTCAAAGAATTCAGGGGCCGTAAAGAATACATCGGTACGTTGAATTTTCATTTTCCAAGCAACAAGGCCACACGACGGAGCAAAATCACCTTTGCAAATGGTCATGGACCTTCGTGTAAATTTCGAGATTTGAAAATTGTTCAGATTTGATGGATTGTATACCTCTGTGACTCTCTGACGGCTTGATTTTCTTGTCCGTTTCCGTCTCCTGTCAACTAACATTTAATGCAACAGCGCGATGTCTCCATTGACATTATACAACTATTTCCACCACAACTAAAATTAAAAGAGTAACAGAAGCTCTATCACCATCTTCGTGGTTTGTCATCTTTCATACAATCTTCACTCCAGATTCGGAGACCCAACGGCTTCTATTCTTCATTAAACTGTGTGCCAACATCAAGCATCCCATACATTAAGAACTCGGCCCAACTCCTTTCGCCACTCGATAAATGAGCCACCGTTTGTTTCGAAATGAAATAAGGAGATAAAGAGGCGATATCTCAGTGTTGTTTTGATGGACCGGATCTCAAACAGTGCGAGTGCAGAAGTCGGAGAAAGATTCACGGCATGGCCAGGATGGCAAGGGTTGATTTTAGTTTTCGTCAGCTCTCTGCTGGACATTCAGTGTGGATTTTTGAGTATGGAGAGGTGCGATATCCATTGCAGAAGGACCAGAAGATCCTGATTAGAATTCTGAAACTGAAATATATATGTCTAGGAAATTGAATATTTGTATCCGAGAGAAGAACCGCAAATGTCGACAGGAAGGTTGATGACAGATCGGTAAAGGTCTCGTTTATTTCTCTGGAGGGCTCTTGGTTCTGTGTGTATGTGTATATTGGGGTTAGAGGGATGTTTGCGATTATGAAGGGTTTTGGGAAGGATATATATTAAAGGATCTCTTTATTTCTCGGACATATAATTACAGTCAAAACGCAACCTGAAGTCTGTGTTGAAAGTCTTCCTTGTTTCTACGTAGTCTCTTTCACTGCATTCTCCAGCAACATAAGAATGTATTCAAGTGGATACTCAAAGTTCATAGTATGAATTAAAGTTTACCTTTATTCATATCTTGCTACATACAGACTTGTGTCATTTTCAACAGATGGTATCATTTCTAGTAGCAACAATATTTGAATTTGACTGTGTTAGAGCACATTAGTACCCAATGCCAAAGAGATACGTACCTACAAGATAGTTTTAGTTCCAGGCTTCGAGATAAATAAGATGTAAATCACTTGCGCTTCCTTTTTGCAATAAGCTCATATATAATCTTGAAGTATACTGGTGGCGTAGTTGGTGATCTGGCCAAAACTGATAGCTCCATATAGATCTCTTCATCACAGCCCAGACAGCCATTCTTTTCTGTTTGTATCATTGACCTTTCTATAGAGGTACCGATCATGCTAAATGTTAGGGAGCAAAATGTCATAGTCGGTTATTGAATGAATTATGATGAGTTTACCATTCCCTAGGCTAGCGTAAAAGCTTTATGATTAGGCCTCTCCTTTCCAATCATCCAGCTTTGAGATATGCTGATCTTGGCTCTGCATACTCAAGTGAAAGATAAAGTTCGTTCTATCGTTGTGTTGTATTATGTTACTTATACCGCCGGTAATCATCACTCAGTGTCAATATTGCCATTGAGACTCAGAACTTAATTACGCAACAAGTACCGTGATTAGTTGGCAGGCTGGAGATGTGGCTCGGCTCGCCATCTTCAAGTTTAGAATAGCTTGTTGTGACTTGTGTTATTTATCTCAGCTTTGTTTGTTCATAATGTTACAAGTGTCTCCGCACTTTTCGATTTCATCTAAGTTCTACATCTCGATTTGCAAATTTTTCCTGTGTAATCACTGTAGATAATAAGACCCACCATGACGGCCCCTGATGCAGAAGATGCATGCAAAGTTGGAAGCATTCCTGGAACAAAAGCAACAACACTCGCCATTGTGCTCTCTTTTGATACCAACGCCATGATGCATACCTCCTCCCCGGTCTCCGGGAGCTTGTTCAACGCGCCTCTTTCTAAGAAGCAAATTAAAAATCCTTAATACCCGAGAATCAGTACTTAGCCTACTTCTGGGCACTAACATTAACCTCTAATCCCAACAATCTCACGATAATGTCACTGCAAAATTCTGTGGTACAGCTTTAATATGATCAGATATTACGAGAAGTATGGAGACAGGGTTACAGAGAAGTAAGTTCATGTTATTGCAGAGATTGTATGGGGAAGTGGTTTAAATTTGTTCCTTCAAATATGGTGAAGACTGGGATTTTTGATGGGAATGTAGGAGTCGAGGGGTTTTATAGCTTTGGTTTGAAGGGAATTGCGAGGTCTCATATGCTGCTGTATGTGACAGTTGCAGGATCGATAGGAAAGCTCATTGAGACGATGGGTTATTGGTCTGTGGTAAATATATATCTTGGTTTTATGATACGTTTAGCCTTGAAGGGCTTGGTTCTTTCGATGAATTGCAAATCTCTTAGAAGAGAGCAGGGAGAAGGAAATAAAAGCTTCATAGGTTGCAAAGAGCTTTGAACTAGATGGCGAGAGATATTTAATCTCAAGGATGGGGAAGTGACAGATCCTGTATACAGTAGTGGATATGCGGAAGAAACCGGTAGGAACGGGAATGTTACCCATCTCATAGAAATATGTCCGACGGTATTAAAATAATAATAAAATATCTTTCTATATTCAATGGCTTCCGTCGAATAGGCTCAAAATAAATAGTGATGCTGGTTAATTGACACATCCAACAATATGACGCAGGACAATGGCATTTCTGAGATATTTTATGTCTGGCCTGATTGAAGATATGTAAATGGTGGCACTCAGGCCCAAGTTTTATCTCGTATGGCAAAAATTTCAGGGTCCTTCTCCCTCTAAAAATGTAAGATATGGAAGCAGATGTAACAATAGGTTGCCAAACCAAGATATTTTATCAGTATGTGTCTGAACTGGCAGTCTCATAACCTTCAGTAATTTCTCCTTGTTCTAATGCATAGACCTTGGCACAAAAAGCTTCATATGGTCCATGAGCATGAAAATAGCAAGGCTCAAACTCTTCCACAAAGGCCACAGAAACACTCGATCTGCCCCAGGTCGCCCTCCCATACTTTCCAATGACCTTGAACACGTCAAAAAAGAATTCAGGATGACTTTCCAGAATTTGAGAATGATCATGCGTCCCCTTCTTATCAATCCCCCTAATGCTCAGTTTGAGAGAAGTAATGACAGAAGCAAGGAGGCGAAGTTTGCTTCCTGAGCGCGTTCGCTCATATATAATCTTGATCAAGTCTACATCAAATCTCATCAAACTATTTCCGGCCCTAACTCTGGGAACTCCTATAAGGTCTATAAGTTTGTCCATCAGTGAAGGCATGCGAATCTTTTCCGCTAGGTAATAGAGGCTAAAAATATCGGCTCCGCGATTGGCCAGAACTTTCGGACGGACCCTCGATACATGTATTCGATGAGGGCAGCGAGAGCAGTTGGATCGTCTTCGAGAAGGTAAATCTCTCTCTTAGTCGCTTCTCTGAACTCATTGTTGAAGCCGGCATCGAAGAACTCGGATTGGTCGCACAGTATCTTCTTGTGAACGATGTACCTCTTCCTCTTCTTTCCGACGTACAAAGCTACGACTTCATTCAAAGTCCTGTAGATGTCAAGGTTAGCCATCAGTCAGAAAAGTTACGGTCGCTTTTGAGGGGCTGGAGAGAGAGCTGTGTCTTACTCAGGCGTCATGAGAACTAGGCTTGAAGGGGAACTCATTTTTGCAATTGTAATCGAAGGTGGGGATGCTAATTAGTGTTAGTCATCGGCCTAAACCTGGTCTAGAATTCAGTTCGCGCACCTTCGAAGGTTTCAAATTAACTCGACTTATTAATCGCAGTGCTACTGCGCTGGTCGATTTCTTGACGGTATGAAGCGACTGACTTTGATTTTGGTGACGTTTTTGTTGATTCAAATTTGAAAATTTAATTGTAAGCCGCAATGGGGTGCGATATAGCCTCACGTGTGATTGGTTTAGATTGTTGCCGCAGTAAATAAAATATGAGGGTGAATTTGCTTTGCACCTAGCTATAGGAAGAATTTCGTTTGCACCTAGGAAGGGGGTATTTCCCAAAATCTCACCGCCTTGGCAAAACAACTCAAAACCCCTGGTTTAGGTCTGCACTAACAACAGTAAAAGCATCTAGTTCGCGCTAACCCCTAGAACTTGCCGAATTTTGAAAAAATGCCGATCATGAGGAATCTAGACTGAGATTTGCCGGTAGATTTTGCAATCCTTATTGGAAACATTCTAGATGAAAGTTGACATACTATAATCTCAGTATTTTTATGAATGCAAGGTTATAAAGGTAAGTGTATAAGAGAAAGTTCTCGGTGGATACATTCACATGGCATATCACACTATATTGTCTTCTTCACAAGTTCCTCCCGAAGCCTTTTCCTTCTCATAAGTGTCTCCTTTTAACAATATCCGGTATTCATTAGAATCATTACCCAAATTCTTCTCATTTCATCTAGTCTATAGTCGTAGTAGTCATGAAGGTAAAAATAAACCTCAATGACTACCATTCAAGCAAGTGTAATGATCGAAGAATTGCAATAAAATACGAAGTTTTTGCTCCGAATCTCACCATTAACATACTACGAACATACTAGTATTCATCTAATGATGTTTTAATAGTTTCATAGACGTTATGATATGTGTAGCTTGGATCTAGCGGTCAACTAAAGATATTCCAAAAAAACCTGAGTACTAGTACATGTATAGGTTGGATCTAATAGTACCAAGAAGATCTAGTCGCAGAATTTCACCTAGAGGGGGATTCTGGTTCAGAGGTATTGGGAATAGAAAAGCTATTCAAGAACTCATACTTTCTGGGCTTGTTCCATAAGTATCACAATGTATCAGAGAGATTTCCCCTTTGCTTTGAGCAAACTGTTACGCTTTTACATTACGTCAAAATTTCTGGAATCAATCAAATATTTCAAATCCCCAACTTTTAAGATAAAAACTTATCGAGAAATTCGTAATATCACTTCATCCTCTTCAAAAAGATATACTGTGAGCCATCTTGATTATGAATATCATGTAGTATAACACAAAAGCTAAGAACTAAATCCAGAAGTGAGGCCTGTTCACCCCCGAAAAATATATCAAAATGGGATTGACTCTGTTAAGTTCCCAGTAAGTAATAAGTATTTCCAAAATCTAAAATCTACACACAATGCTGATAAAACATTCCTAGATACATGGGCACACAAATGGTTAGGCTTGTCGTCGGCGAGAATGCTCAGCCTTTCCTTGTCCATAGGAATATGCTCTGCAAGAGATTCCCCCATTTCTTTCAACCAATCAACATTGCTTTTCATGGCCATGGGTCAATGGATCTTGTTTTGAGAGATGATAAAGTGGAAGTAATTCAAGCTCTTGTCACCTATATCTATCAAGGACACTTGCCTCGCTTCGAATACGATCAGGCTCAAAAAAAACCAGTTTTTTCGTCAGGTGATAGAAGGGCCTTTGCACTTCATATCCAACTCCTTCGCAATCTATTTTACTACGCGGAAAAAAACAGATGACAAACTACTCATGAATGAAATCATAGATCGCATCCAAGAAGAGAACATTTCTCATGGCTACATCTTCTCTCAAGATGAAATCCAAGAGGTTTACGAAAATTCTTTGGAGTATACCGGTTTGAAACACTACCTTGTAATGTTGATGGCATTTGAGATGGTTCAGGCCCAGGACGCCGATATTGTTGAGGCTTGTTTTAATTTGGGAACTCTAATACCAGCTTTAATGGGTGACCTTACAGATATCATCGAGGACCAGGATATTTGTGCTATCTTCAATCCCAACGCTTTGGGTGCGAGAACTAGACTTCGTAGCTGCATATTCCACGACCATGATAGCCAGGCTGACCAGTTGGTTGCGTGTCAGAGTTTCGAATGAAATTGAAGGTGCATACATTATTAAACAAGAAATTGGAAGCCTCACCGCGCATTTGTAACATTTTAATCTAGCTTTAATGCCATTATTATTTCATATTTTCGTGCGTCACTGCAAACAATTTGTCTTTGTAACCGTCCTTCAACATGTGACTCAAAATTATGCAAGAAATTGGTAATGAATTTTGTACTCTCCATTAATACTTGCTACGTGCATGGTAAGAAGCTATCAGTAATCCTAGAAATCCAGAATCTTGAAAGGCCCGCCAACACCATCTTGCAGCTGTACGTGGGTAATTTACTTCCCCCCAAATATCTTCAACTCCACAAACGCCATGCTTTAAACATGAGATCCCTCAACATGAGTCCATGACAATATTCGTAATCTTCTTGTTCAAAATCCCTGGTTGGCGAACAAATAGCAGATCTCGCCGTCGCCCTCACAATGAGAGGCTCCGCCATCAGATCCCAATCTGCCATGAATATGGAATTGACAAGGGTGAACACCAGGGCCAGTGGCAGTTGCAGTGCGACCAACGACCACGACTTCTCCTAGCTCCAGTTCTTCATCCTTGCCCTGGACATTGGGAAAATCCTGGTTGAAGTCGCGAATGCGAGGATCGTTGCTCTTAGTGAGCTTGACTAACATCTTCATAAACTCTTGGAAGAATTGTTCACTGTTTTTCATTAACCATTCGAAACCAGTTGAGTCGAGGCCTGGGGTCATTGCAGAGTAGAGAGCGTTTGCGGCGCAGAATTTGCGAAGTTGGGACTCTGGTACAGCATGCTCAAGGATATTACTAACAAGGTTATGAGCAAGAACTGTTGAGCTAACAGTGAGTCCATCTTGAATGGTGTCCATGATTTTATTAAGAAATGTGGTGTTCATTTCGAAGATCTCGGCAAAGACGTACAATTGACAGAGATCAGAGATGCGAGTTCCCTTGTCAACTTGAGAGATTCGAGGACTGACACCGGGAACGCGACCAGTGTAAAGATACTCATTGAAGAGCTTAAAGACAGAAGGACTCGTATCATGTATAGAGTAAAGTTGGTTTCGTTCCAATGGGGTGTGCTGCACCATCTTGGCAAATCGGCGAGACGAAGCAGTCAACAAGTTGGTGTGAATGGTGAAGACCATAGAGCCATTTGCTGCATCAGAGCTTCCGACCTTCAAGGCGACTGTTTCCATACCCATCATACTATGAAAAAGAGTCAGATAGATGATCAAAAATGAAAGGAGAAAAGTGGATTATACTTACTCCGTGAACAAAATGTCAGGCTCTGCTTTGATCAAGGTCATTGACTTTGATGGACCAGCTGACTTGGTGACAGAAGAGTTATCTACAGAGTTATCCCACTGCTTAGTATCCTCTCCCACGAGCTTTTTACTCTAAGAGTATTGTCAGATCTACTGAAAGGTTGCCTGGAAATGGATGGAAGACTTACATTACCCATTTTGAGAAGTATTTGGAGGTCGAACCAGTTCAATTTTGAATAAAACTCTTCAAAGAGCTGCCTGATCAAATATATCGTCCGGCTGGGAATAGATAGTTGTCGTTGATAAGGTTTTGGTTATTGTGTCAACGGGGAGAGGTGGGGAAGAGGAAAGAAAATAGCTTCCAAAATCTAAGCGACCATTTGAATTTGTAGCTTTTTGCATTGGACATGTACAAATTCTTATTTTGAAAGTGAACATATGTTTTGATAGTAGAAAAAGGCTGTGTTTATTTTTATCAAGGAAGAGATTGTTAGCCTTGCGGTTCAACCGACGCCATCACTTCCTCATTTCATTATAAGTAGTGATCATTCACTTTCGCATAGATGTTGAAGTCAGTCTCAATTGAGGGATAGCAAAGCGGTAAATCATCTTGCAAGTTGCCTTATAATATCATATCAGAGTTACTTAAAACTCAGACGTGACGGACTATTGACTCCGAGTCACTTTACCTACCTATCAAAATGTTTGATGTGGATGTCTCTAACATTGGAGCGTCAGATCAGCACCTGAATTATTTCTAGAATATTGTCACCAATTGTTCAGAGGATTCTAGGTACAGAGCTGGTCACAATATTTGTGGGAAAAGATAAGCGCAAGTTCGTTCTCCATCAACAGCTGATATGCGAACCTGTGTCATATTTTCGCGTTGCTTTCTCAGTTGGTGGATTTAAAGAAATTGTAGAGCTCAGTATGAATATGCCAGAAGATTACTCCAAGGTTTTCGAGCTCTTCACTCATTGGTTATATCGGGCTCAGTAACAGATCCAACAAGTGCCGAAGACTTCGATCATCTAGCCGACCTTTACATCCCCACAGAGAAATCATATATCAACAAAGTGGCTAACCAGACTATGGATGCGATAATATCTGGATATTATCATAAGGAGCTTGAGATGACTCGCGAGCGTGTCGAAAAGATCTGGGCCAATACCTCACCTACATCTCTTCTGCACAAATGGTGCGTTCATGCTCTGGTGGACAGATTTTGCGACTTTGAGACCCCTAATAAAAAGAAAGATAGCCCAGGCTTCTTAACTGAACGGAATATCTCGTTGTGGCATATCATCAAAGATAATTGCGATGCGTATACAGCTTTCTTTCTTCAAGCACAGGAGTATTCCGCGGCGAGCCCACCAAAGGATGTATTTGCAGCGAACGCCTGCGATGGTTGCTACTTTCATCACCATTCAAAGGGGGAAGCTTGCCATTCCAAGGTTAGCATTAGTTGGTAGAGAAATTGGGGAAAACGTCGGGGTTTTGACCTCATCTCCGTGCAAGGGTTCCTGTTCAACTTTTCATTCAGAGGAATCACAATCTATCTGATGTAGCCGTCCAGTAACATTTGAATATTTTCCCTGGCATAGTATGCACCTTTGAGATCGGAAATACTACCAATACTCATCTAAACATCCTTTTGACTATCCGCCTCAAACTTTCTCATATGTTGATCGATGTGCAAGTGATATTTTCGAAGTTTGATTTGATGAATATGTCTCGATTCTTGCTTTGTCAATAATGATCAATATGGTCAAGGGGCCATGCTCGGGCATTGACCCAATATGATCCTTTCAAGAAAGAGCACAGAGAAATATTACCACTTCTTGTATCAGATTAAATTGAAAAGACCAGTTCTGAAACTTTGACATAAGAGTTCCCTAAAGAAGATATATTCAATCCTGATCTAATCGGGATCAAACAACGGAAGTGAAGACTCTTGCACGTTTGAACGTTAACCATCGTTCAATTAAGCGAGGATCGCTTCACGTTTCACTTTCTGGTTACAAATTGCTGCTCACAACGAACAATCCTACAATCCTGGGTCCTCTCACATTTAACAGAATCCGAATTCTCTAGACCATCTAACGTAATCGATCGCCACAAAGCAATTCATATTATCGAAATTTCCCCGAAAGCACAGTTTACAAGGCTCCGCAGTATAGGAAGCGTAAACATCTAATTACATCACTATGTCTGTACGAGAATCACCCACAACACAAAATCTAATTGACAACAGAAATCCTAGAACCAAGCATCACAACACGACAGTTAGCCTCCACAACATCAACAAGTATATTGAACTCTACCCAAATCCCCCTTTCAAAGAGTAAAGGTCAGTCCATATACCACACATAAAATTGGATTTTCTTTTCCATTAGAGCCGGGGAAAAACTAATCTCACCAATATACATATTCCCCTTCATCCACTCCTCCTTCCCCCTCAATCTCCAATCTTCAATCTCCCTCTCACTAAGATGAAAATGCATCACCTACATACACAGCTCGCTTTTTTATTCATACAAAGTTCAACCATGAGACCTCACGTAGATATCTCGTTAACCTCCTGATACCCCTTTACTACATTGCTGTTAAACATTCCATGCACTCACCCCCAGAAATCCGTACTCCAAAAACTACTTCCCACCTCCCGCCTTCCTTCTTCCCCTCCCTACTATCTACCTATCCACCCACCCACCCAACAAAAAACCCACAACAATCACAAATGTATAAATCATATACACACATACCTTATGCATACCTTATACTAATCATAACATAAACACTAGCCCTTCCTAACACAACCACTAACCACTAACCACTAAACCGGCTCAAAGGAAAGGGGGAATTTATTCCTTCCTTATTATCTATATTCCTATAGTTCCTATAGTTTCTGAGGGATGGAGGAAAGGAGGAAAGGAGGAAAGGGGGGAAGGAGGAAGGGGGGAAAGGAGGAAGGGGGGAAAGGAGGGACAGTTTATAGTGATGGTTTTGAAGGATTGGATTGGATTGAAAGGAAAGGAAGGGAAGGGAAGGGAAAGGAAAGGTGGTGTGGTGTGGTGTGGTTGATTGGAATGTTATTCTTAGGTATATTCTCCACGTTTTGCTGTTCGAAGCAAATATACATACATACGGACATATATATACACGCACACACATACACACACACACACACGCACACACACACACACACACACACACACACACACACATCAGACAAAAGATTAGAAAATATAAAATAACAGTTCAATCCATTCCAATCCATTCTCCCCGCAAACTACATACCCTTACAAATTAAAGAAAGAAGAAGCTACCTAGTAACGTAATGTAGAAAAAAGACACACAAGAAACCAAGGCCCACGCTATTACTCCCTGCGACGCCAACCATTCAGACCTCTATAATTGTTCATTTCCCCATCCGTCCATCCAGCCATCCATCTCCAATGTGTTTGTTCGTCATATCTCATATCATAGCTATCCATTGCCAATCAAGCCTCTCCTCAAGCATTTAGCTCCATCCTACGAGTTATCCACCAGAGCCAAGCTTACATTCATCATCATCCTCAATCATCCGTATTCTCTTAACCTGCCGGTGCTCTTTCCACGTCTCGCCAATCTATTACACCAATGTAATGATACTGTTCATGTGCTCCTCGATGTTTGCTCGTCTGCTCGTCTGCTCGCCTGATTGCCAACTTGCATCGATCAACCAGTCATCACTGACTTGACCCCTGAATAGAAAAAGAAAAACGTAAAATCTAATATCATTCCCTCCCATCTTCGACCGGACAGGTACTATACCCACAAAAAACGCTGTGAAAAAGGAAAGTACTTGCTACTTCATAGTGCCAAGCCGAAATTTATACGTAGTCTTTGCCAAGTGACATTAAGAGAGAGTAAGAAAAAGAGGGGTATCTTTTATGATCGATCGTTCCAGTCCATCTCAAACACAAGGTATAGAAAGGAAAAAGGCGATGATCTCGCATGTAAACGAGAAGAAAGTCTATGTCGCAGAAAGCTCACCATAACCATCATTGAGCGCCATTGTGGTCCACTTGTCCTAATAACCGACATCTGCTTCATCCACAGACAATCACCAACATAGAGAATATTTTGTCGCTTCCCATATTGGAAAACGTAAGGATCTCCTGAGACTTCAAGATGCTGTGTCTTGTGTGTATGCCATTTCTGACGTACCACCCTCCCTTTGAGCAAGAACTTCTCGAGCATAAAACTCTACAAGCATTGTGCCATAGGCTTCCAATTCTTCTACGGGGACAGATAATCGAAAGTCGTTGAGTAGCAAAAACTGAAGTTCCAGATGGTTTAGTTCATTCAACGGTAATCCCCCAACCTATAAAAACGTCAGCATCAGACAAGAAAGGGGTGCATTGTAAGTCTTACCTTTGCGTATCTAGAATTTGTGTAGAATACATCAGAGAAGAATTTGCTTGCACAAGTAACGCCGGCGATGACCAAACGGTGAATATTGAAGCTGTCGACTACAAAGAAGTGTGAGAGAGGGAATTGGGCCAACCCAGGCTCAGGTCCCGGCGAGTGGGTGTACTGAGCATTTTCAAGCTCTGATTTGAGTTCAGGGACGCTTCTAGCTCCAGGTGGAGTATCCGCCAAATCAGAACCCTCCGCAGAGTAACTGGACGAAGGGCGAGAATCATCTCGATCCATAGCATCACATCGCATAGCATTGATGGGTGCTGCATTGACTCTTTCCGTCATCCGATCAAAATAGACCAACAGACTCAAGAATACCTCGTATGTTGTTGGGCAGTATTTGTGGATCCTAGTCAAGTAACTCAAAATCGTAATGCTAGGCACATTCTTTCCGTGGAATGCGAGTACGCTCGAGGAAAGTCCGGTTAGATTAGCCGTAGGCTCGGCAGATGAGATGGGTCTTTGTAAAGTCTCATGTTGGCGATCGTTGGTAGTGGTGATTTTAGTCAAAAGTCCAGCTACCATTTCAATAATATCCGTGATGGGCATCCCACTAATCTCGTATTTCAATCCAGGATCATCTGCTGTGCGTGCACGTCCAGATTGGCCTCTAAATGAAAGAAACTCCTCGCTGGCGAAACTTTCGATATGTGCCAAATCTCGAACTTTGATGGTATTGCCACCATATTTCTGAACATCGTCAAGAGACTTTGCGGATCTTGGGATGCTTCGCTCCGATGTCGCAGTGGTAGTTCGGGAAGGCTTAAGGGTAGAATCTGTACTCATGGTATGCGAATGTTCGGATCGTGCGTAAGGTGCCGAGGATGGGGGAAAGTTTTGTTGGCTTGTGAATGGTTGTCTTGTATATGAATCTGGATTTGGACTGGAACTCGATGGAGGAGAGATAGGTTCAGACTTGACCTTACGTCGGTCTACCTCGTGAGAGTCGCCATATTTAGCTTGGGTGCTTGCGCTTGAAGGAGGGGTACCATCATTTACTGATGTGGGGTGGGATTTCGGACTTGGAGGAGGTTCGACTCTCGACCTGGAAGATTGTCGATATGGTGAATCGTCTGAAGATCCATGATGCCCTGCACCGGGTATCATTGTATGGGGGTGAAAGCGAGTTGAATCTGACACAAAATCAATTACCGCAGCCATATCAAAGGAATTTGATGGTTGTGGAAACCTAGTCAGTCGTTATGATTAGCTTTTTTTCCCGTTCCGAAGTTTGTGATGGCTGGAACAATGTGGAGACGAGAAAGAATAAAATGCAATGGAACAATAATGAAATGAAATGAGGTTTTTAAGAATTCAAGAACTTGGGTGTCAACTGAGTACTTGCTTGCTTGCTGCTGTTGGTGAAGGATGGGCAAGAAGTACCAAAACGCTTATCGTAAAGGAACTTTTGCCTATCGATCGGGGTTTAGAGACGGCTCCTGTAAGGAAGTAAAGCGGAAACTGGAAGCCGGAAACTGGAAACTGGAAGCAAGCAGTACTCCGTGGACAAGCAAGCAGCAGACAAGCAATTCACACGACAACTGTAAATTACTCGTAGAGGCTGACAAAGGCTTTTCAGTATTGACGCTCATAGTGGAATTGCGACAACGCGATTTTCATATTTTGGCTGAAATGGAATGGATAATGAAGGGGGGGGGTGATGGCACACCATTTTATAAAACTCGTGGGGGGTAAAACAAGATACAAGATGATCCAATCCAATATATACAATAATACATTGGACATGCATAATGTTGGCACAGATCGAAGAGTGGAAGCTTACCTGCAGCATTCCTAGAGAGAAGATATTTGGGGAATTGAAGGTATCAAGTATCCTCGACAATCTAATGATTATTGAAAATACCAGATATAACCACGGAATTGTTGATACTGTATAGATAGATGATATCTATGATAGTAGATGAGAAGGTTGGATGATGGGACGTTATTATGTTATCAATCTGTTTTGCTTTTTGTGTTTGTTGATGGAAAGAATATGAATTCAAGGAACTTTGGAAAGCGAAAGATAATCCAAGTAGTTTGTTGTTGTTGGATTGGATTGGATTGGATTGGATGCCTAGTAGTGTAGGTGTAAGTGTAAATGTATTTGTATGGTGTATCATGCGTATGTGGATATGACTGTGTGTATGGTGTATGTGTGTATGTATGTATGTGTGTATGTGTGTGTATGTATATCCGTATCTGTCTGTGTCTGTATCTGTGTCTGTATCTGTATCTGTATCCGTATCTGTATCTGTATGTCCCTCCTTATATGAAATAAGTGGTAGGTAGATTGACTGGGTGGAAAGGTGGGAGAGTGGGAGACGAGAGCTTTGAATACCTGGTACCACCAAACAAACGTGAATGAGGCGTGAAAGATTCCAGCAACAACAACAACAACAACAACAATAATTGGTTAACCAAACATCCACTGGCCACAATTTTGATTCACGATGACGAAAAGCCTAAGAACCCTGAATTTGGAAAAGTTCCCACCTTTTTAAACACCCCGGAGATTTGATGAATTGATGGATTGATGGATTGATGGATTGATGAATCGACAGATGAACCTCTTCCCCAAGGAACAGATCAAAATACAAAAAGATGACTCTCAAAATCCATACACTCAAATCAAAGGCGTAAGCAAAATATTAAAATGAGAACAACAATAATAACAATGAGAACAGAAAGAAAAAAGAGAAAATCTGTATAGATGGTGAAACATCAACCTCTCATATAGAATACCACTTACCTTGGTACTTGTTATCCGGACTTACCACCTAGATATGTATCTCTTTTTTTCCCTTTCGCCAAAGAAGAAAGAAACAAAGAAAAGAAAAGAATATCGATACGATTCATGGCCAACCAACCTTACCATTTCTACCATTTATATCATAAATCATTTACATAGAGATGGCTAATTGGCTAGCGAGGTCCTTACTAGACGTTAAAGAAACCGCTAAGAGGGGGAAGTCAATGCCTGATAGATCTAATCAAGTGAAATATTGGTATGAAGGTATGAAAGATACAACATCCATGAATATCCAAGTAGCCATCTACTATCTAGGTACTATCTAGGTACTACTCCGTACTCGATTCCGATGACTTACTGGGTTCAAGGAAGGAGGTAGTCTGATGGATATATACATTTTGGCAGGACTCTAAAGCTACCCGTGGACTGTCTATCAACTACTTTCAATGAGATCAATAGATGTCATGAATCTACATACCAATTTCACGCTTAAATAGGCATCTAGAGGAGTTGACGCTGCCTGGTATTCTCATCAGAGATATACCAAGAGGTAACCACAGATAGAACTACATACACCCATGCGTCGCCACAGAAGATGCACCTTTTAATCTTATACCATTGCAAGGATAACGGAAACCCTATCGAATCTTCTTCATTTTATTTTTATTCTGTATGACACAGGTTGTAACACTTCACATGTATCAAATCACACTTCCAAGAAAATGTGACACGATGGACACGATTAGATTTCGGAGCGAGCCACACACATGAGATTTCTTCCTATTCTTAATCTCACCGCTTCGAATGAAATGCAACTTTCTCTTCATTGACCGCCATGAAACCTTGCCATTTATCAATTGCGTAAACCCCGTGGTATTATTGTCGAGTTCTATTCGTACATTCGCTCATCATCTATTGATGACGAACGGCATAATTCGTGTCTGGAAGGTATAGATGCCTGTTCGCTCCCTTGGCCGTCAAAACCACCATTCTAATCACACCTCCGGAACTCCCATCCCACTTAATAGCCTCCTGTAATGCGCCTTTGACAAAGTCAACAGCATCAGCCTCTTCCATGCCCTCCTTCCAGTTTGCATCACAGTATCCGTAGATATATGTCGAACCAGAACCTCCAATAGCATAAGATTGCTTGTGTAATGATCCTCCTAATGGTATCGAGTACACTTGTCCACCATGTCGCTCATCCCAACCAGCAATAATCAAACCGGCACTAAATTCAAATTAGAGCGAGAAAGCCAAATTCGAATGCAATCCATACCTCAGTTGATCCTTATTGTCGTAGCAGAGTTCTTGGAACATAGCAGCGGCCGTTTGTGTCGTTGGTGTTCTGCCATTCAAAACTCCATACATTCCCAATTGGTAATGAACAATATCCGCAACCGCTTGGGTATCGGCCGCAGACCCTGATCGACAACACCAGATTGTATCATGAACTTGAGTGAGCTTGTCTGTAACTCGATTCGCGATATATGAGCCGGTTGTTGTTCTACTATCGGCACCTATCCAATTTATCCATCAGTAACCATTACCCCGCAGATTGTGCATCGAAACAACTAACCTAGGATAACACCGTCCTTGAAGTTTATGGCCATACTATAATGAAATTCAACACTGTTGCTCTCGATCGAATATTGTCATTGTCGTGGTCTCAAGGGCATCTTACATGGAAGTTCCTAAGCTATCATATCATGTCAGTAAAGCTCAGAATATAGGGTAAGACTATCTTACTTGACTTCTCCCTTCTTCAAACGATCCATATCGACATGAATACCATCTTTAAGAAGCTCCCGTTAGCTTTAACTATGCTAGTAGCTGAGTTGGTGGCCCAAATACCTTCATTCAACATTCCTGTGTTTCCAAACTCCATCTTGAAACTTTTAGTATGGATCTTGTTAAATTTGAGATATGTAGAAAAACAAATGCGAATCGTTAATCGTTACTTTGGTCGGGAGTTGAAGAATACCTAATAGCTTATCGATTTGAAGCTCTCGAACAGGCAGACCTTAGACGCGAGGCAAGGCAAGCAAGCGCGAGGGTGAGGTAGATCACGTGGTGATAATGATTTGAGCTTGGCGGCCATTGCCGTTTTGGGGATTGGATCCATGGGCAGTGAGCTTTCTCATGCCCGTAGAAGAGGCCGAAGTTTTACTTGCTCGCAATATTGAACAATCCTGAATACTGTTGTCTGAAAGAATGCCAATCAGTATAACCAGTATACACTAATTTAATATCACCATTTGGTCCTGAAATAGTATCCAGCACGCGGCAAATACATCTTGAAATCAAGATTGAGGCTTCTAAAAATGGAATATCTACAACCTATTCGCAATTTACAGCTTATACAGACAAATCGCCGGGGTAGCTTTATTGAAATAATCCCTATCCCAACCCATATAACAATTCCCAAGTACTCCAAACTCTACTCAGCGCCATGCTTCGATATGTCTACCGAACAATGATTATTAATTGTACATGGCCTACATATCGCATATGTGGACCTGCGTTGAACCCTTTTCCTTTCGCATTGCATCCAAATGAGTTTGCGAGGGGCCAGACTGTCAATACCTTCAGTAAACTGACACCCAATTTCTAACCCCCTCGAGTCAAACTAAACACACCATTAGCATCATTCCCCAAGAAGACCACAAGACTAAGATAAAACCTACCCTTCCTTATCCAACTCCAGTGGTGTAAAGCCCTCCCCCTTCTTAACCTCTGTCTTTGCCTCCCCAGTCTTCCCGGGCTCCCCATCCTCTGCACACCCACAATCATAAAAGTCCCCAATCTTACTGCAATCGAAGATCTCCTTCTTCAATCTCTTATTAACCTCATTATGCACATGACAAGCCCACGCTGCCGCTGTACTTCTTGTCGCCACCTGTGGCGGGTATTTCTTTAATAGGCCTTGGAAATGTCTTGCGCAATCGCCACACGGATACAGTCGCGCAAAGAGATGGATGTAGGATTTTAGTGCCGAACTATCTTCTTCTGTAGGCTTGTCGGGGAATTTAGCCATCATTGTATGTAAGACTTTCCAGGCTGCGTGGCCGAGTTCTGCTCTGGAGGTTCGTTAGTAGGATACAAAGAGAGTGTGATTCCAGCGCAATCTCCTCAATATTGTAACATACTTCAGAGTAGCATTTTCAAGCTTAGGGGCAGTAGCCACCCCATGAAGGACATTATTATCCACAAGAATTGGTGTTTTGTCCAGAGGAAATTCAGCGCTGTATTCACTCTCCGCGCCATAATCTACAGATCTCGTTCCATGGTTTTGATTGCGAGCTGTGAGCACAAAGAAGATGCATAGGAAAGCGGCTACAGCTATTCCCGCAAGGGTGAGATGAGGTTTCCGAGCCATACTGTATTGTGTTCAAACTAACAGGTATGCGATTCGTATTGATGATTATGGTATGGTTTGGCTGACTGTGTAGAAGGAAGGCCGACTTCTGCTTTGGAAGCTTCGGCTCCGAGTATACGACCAGGTAGAGTGGTAACAAAGGGAAAGAAGAATACAAGAAGCAAAAGGCAAAGTCAAATTATCTATTGGGATCATATGATTATTATGCATACGAGGAGAGACATGATATAAACTAGACATGCGATAAAATCATCTCAATTCCCTAGATACACCTGCAGTACCGGTACCTACATAGCAACATAGCATGATAAATTCCCATTTGAGAAATGCTCATCCCTCAAATAAATTAAATCCAAGACTCTCATTCGACCAATCCCATTGTTTCGCATTCATTCAAAACGCCATTCTAATTGGCTGCATATAGGACTTCTAACACATGCATGTAAGATTACCTAATCACTGATTTGGACAGATCTTCTCCACTTATATTAAGTCAATTATTTGGGTCAGGCACATCCGGAGCATCATTCCTCCTTTCCGTCATGTCTGCCCCGCGTTCTCCGAGCTCGGAAACATGAAATATTTTCGAGTTTAGAGCCATCCTATCGATAACTGGGTTGATTAATACTCCTCCGAGGACACTTTATAATTAGAAGACGTGGACACATTTAAAATCTTGACTCCCACATAGTTCTACTTTCTGTGCTACTTCAACAACCTCCAAACATCTAGAGCCTGCAGGTGAACTTTTGAATATTTATCACTTCACCATCTCATTCACAACTTATCAGTCAATATGGCTTTTCCTCCACCCCCCGTCAACACAATCGACTGGAGTGACATTGGCTTCAAATTCCGTGAAGGTAATACTAGATTTATACCTTCCTTTCCCCAGTTACTTATGTACAAGTCCACAAATCAACTCATCCAACCATAGCTAACCTTAACCCTCCCTTCAGTCAATGGACACATCGAATCCCATTACTCCGTCAAAACTGGCCAATGGACTCCTCCAAAATTCATCACCGACCCTTACCTTCGTCTTCATGGCATGTCCCCCGCCCTTAACTATGGACAGCAAGCCTACGAAGGAATGAAAGCCTTCCGTACCCCTGGCGACTCCTCCATAACCATATTTCGCCCTACCAAGAATGCTGCACGTCTAGCCCATTCCGCCGAGTTTATCTCTATCCCTCCTGTTCCTGAGAATATTTTCATAGAGAGTGTACATGCTGCTGTTTCTCTCAATGCTGAATTTGTACCACCTCATGAGACAGGCGCTGCCATGTATATCCGACCTTTGATTTTCGGATCTAGTGCACAATTGGGATTGAACCCTCCAGAGGAATATACATTCTGCGTCTACGTTCTTCCAGTAGGTGTCTACCACGGTGTACATCCCGTTAAGGCCTTGATCCTTGAAGAATTCGATCGTTCAGCACCACATGGAACTGGTAGCGCAAAAGTGGGTGGAAATTATGCGCCGGTCTTGAGATGGAGTGATAAAGCAAGAAATGAAGGATACGGTATCACATTGCATTTGGACAGCCAGACTCGTAGCGAAATCGATGAGTTTTCCACCAGTGGGTTCATTGGTGTCAAGAAGGAGGGAGAAAATATTACATTGGTGGTTCCGGATAGTAAGAACGTTATTGCCAGTGTTACTTCGGATAGTATTTTAGAAATTGGAAAGAGTTTCGGCTGGAAGACTGAAGTTCGCTCGGTTAGTTACTCTTCCACCTGTCATCTGTCAAAATCTATTTCACATCCCCTCTTTTCACGTTCCTTTCCTATCCACCCATTCTAACCCCCTTCATTCACAGATCAAATATGAAGAACTTCCCACCTTCACCGAAGTAATGGCCGCTGGTACCGCCGCTGCTCTCGTTCCGATTCGCTCCATAACCCGCAACTCCGACTCAAAGACCACCGAATACATCCCCGCATCTTCTGAAGACCCTGGCGCTATCTGCTCCAAACTTCTTACTACCCTCAAAGGGATCCAATCTGGAAAGATCCAAGATACTTTTGGCTGGAACAAGGTTGTCGAAAAATTGGATATCAATGATTTCGCAACTACCGAGAAAAATGGTTTGAATCAAAATGTGGATACATTGTCATAAACCACCAAGCCACGAAACAGAAAACTCATTTCATGATTTGAAATTGATTCAAAAAGAAAGCGAAAGAGGGCGTTGAGTATTTTAATGCCAGCACTTTCACTAGTCTCTATAGAATTAGACCATGGGCCTAACCCGGACCCCAAATACCAACAATCCATTTTCCCCCCATACTTTTGTATCCATATCCTATCCAGTCCCGCTAGTCGAAGCACTGTCAAAAATTAACGCCATCGTTCAAAATTATGAGGTATGTTCATCCAAGCCGAATAAACAATTTAGTCACTCTTGTTTTATACACCCCGCCTTTGTATCCATATATACATCCATATCCATATTCATTTTCCTCAACACCAAAACCAAATCTAATCCGAAAATCCAAACACCACGCTCACTCCAACTTCTCTTCCCTTCCCTTTCATCCTCACTCATCCCCTAAAACAACAACATCGCAACCCCCACAGCCCCAACCCCCATCCAAAACCCCCCACCACCACACCCCCTTCCCAACCCTCCCCGCCGCACTCCGAACCCCCATCTCCACCCGATCATCCCCCCCTCCCCCTAACCTGCCTCCCCACATTCTCCCTAAAAAACTTCTCTCTATCCCCCTTCCCCTCCCACACCACATTCCCCCTTCCCAATACCTACACACGACAAACCAGCCCTGCGTGCCTCCCCTCCCCCACAAAACCCCCTCCCCACACCCACCGTTCCCGTCCCCCTCCAAACAACCTGCGTGAAATGTCCCGTGTCCTCGCTAAACCCCGGCTTGTCCCAGGAGTAGTGCTCTCGTTCGAGGGCCCACGCTTCGATTGCCGCAGTGGTGTTTGCGTAGCCTGCGGCGAGGTTTTCGCCTGTTGGGGGCGCCCTGGGGGGAGGAGGAGAGAGGTTAGTGGGTTGTGGGTTGGGGTGTTGGGGTGTTGGGGGTATTCTTTAAATGGAGGGATGGAGGGGGAGAGAAGGAGAGACGATGAAAAGGGCGACATACAGAGTGTTTGAATACACAGCCCCGAGCCCATTCTTCCGCGCTAGCGGCAGAAGTGCTGTTCCAGATGAGATCGCTGGCGTTGTGTTCTGCGCGGTAGAAGTTATGGGCTGTGAGGGCGTCGGATTGGAATTGGGTGTCGGAGGTGTAGGAGGGGGAGGTGGAGGTTGAGATCGGGGCCGAGGAGGTGATGGTGACGATTATTGTTTTGGCTTTTGTGGGGGGTGTGAGGAGGAGGAGGATGGAAAGAGGGAGGAAGGAGGGAATGTGCATTTTGGGGATGGGTTTGGTGGGTTGCGGTTGCGGTTGCGGTTGGTGGGTGTTTGGTTGTTAGTGTGGTGAGAGGATGTTTGTATGTATGTATATTTTGACCGTTTGTAGATACGATGACGACAATATGATATTAAACGGTAATTAGAAACAGAAAAAGGACCATCGATATCCAAGAATCAAGATAAAAAAAAAACCATATAATCCCAAAACCACAAGCCCCCAAATCCAAATCAAGAATTCAACAAGACGCCCAGATGAAAAACAAAAAACAGGATAAATCAAAATCGCAACCTTGGAAGTCAATGAATCTTCAACAATCACATATCATCTCATCCCAAGTTCTCATATATCCCTCCCATATTACATATATATATATATATAGGTATTTATATACCCGACCGAATAATTTATTCTAAACCAATCCAAACCAATCCAGCATCGCCAATTACAATTCCACCCATCACACCCCTCCAATCACATAAGAAACCACAACCACAACCAAAGACTCAAAATCTCCAAAATCACCCAAAACCCTACTTACGCGTATGAACCTCTCATCCATCCATCCATCCACCCATTCATTCATTTCCCTTTCAACCCATCCCATCCCATCCCATCCCACCTCCTCCAACTCCAACCCTTAAACCTTAAACCTCAAACTTGAACCCAAATCCCACAATTGATTGGACATCAACAAACCTACCACAAGCAAGGTTAAAAATAAACACAAAACAAAGATCCAGCCAGACCCAATGATTAAGCGAGCGCTTCGATGTATGTATGTATGCATGACGTAGTTGTGATGTACTCCGTACTCCGTAGTGTTATTTCAACTGCTCTGTGTGGGGCGGGTAGCATTGGATAAGATCCGGGGAAAAGCTTTAGTTTTTGATTGGGACACTGGTGGGACTAGGGAGCTACCTGGCTAGGTATTGTACTGTATTTATAGTCACTACCTAGTACCTATTTATAATTCACTTCTTTCGATGGGGATTATAGCTTGTAGCTTCATTCTTCATCTCTCGTGCTGAGACGAAATATCAAAGGAAAAAAAGTTGAGTGTTTATTTTAGATTTTCAAAAAGAGTAGGTATCGTATCATATGTGTATATCATGTCTGATCCTTTTGATGTGTGCTTCTTTCTATTCCTTCATTCCATTCATTCATCCATCCGTCCATCCATCCATCCATCCAAAAAGAACGCCCTCGCTATGCCCCCTGTGACTAACATTCATAAAATCATCTATATCATCGTCCTAGTGTATCATTATCGACAAGCACTACCTCTCAAGCTCTGACTCAAAGAAACACATCATCCTTAAGGTAGCTGAGCAAGCTTTTGTAAAGCGGTCAAGACGCCTATCAAAGTTAGTTACTAATCTTATAAGTTCTAGCCATAGGCACGTACCAGTAACGCCTTGTGTAAGCGTATACCCAGCTTCGGTATTTCTACTACCCAAACTGACAGTCGTAACACTCTCAACCTTCTTATCTCTACCCAGTTCATTGGCCCATCGGAAGATAACTTCATCATCTCTACCATCCCCTACGACAAGCAAGAAGTCGACAGGAGAAGTGTGCTCGGCGTTTGGTGCCATATCTTTCTCAAGACCTTCAAAGATCTTCATGGCAGCTGTGCCCTTTGACCAGTCAATTGGTTCTACTGCTACAGCTCCTAGGATGAATGTTAGTAAAATGTTAGAAATACATAAGACTATGAAGACATACCTTCTAGAGGAATAGCTCTGACTCTTTGGTCCTCGCATGCATCATTAATGTGACTTGCACAGTCACCTGCCTGTCTAGTAGCTGTTTCGAAGTCTTCCGCATTCTTGTAATGGAAGATCAAGCTACAGTGTCTCGTCTCGATCCAAGATCCTGGTGTCCTTTCTGTATAGTAAGCCATGATACCTTCGACAGAGTCCTTCCAAGCTCTCATCTTCTCAGGATCAGCCATCTCGGTCCATTCCGAAGTTCCAAACTGTTTGAGGAAACATCCGTTTTCAGCAATGAGACCAAGACGTGGGACTCGTTTGAACAAACGATCAAGCTCTTCTGGTTGTCTACTAGACATTACGTATACTGTATTTCTTTCATCTTGCAGAATGTCGTTGAGTGTATCGATTGTGCGCTATTTACTATTAGTCTTTGCTCAAAACAAAAATTGTGGCATCACTTACTTGCGGGCTGGTTAAAATAATGCTGCTCGGAGAGCCCCATGATGCTAAAGTACCTTCATAATCAATAATAAAAAGTCTGCGCTCTGATTTCTGATACTTTTGGCCAAGCATATTGATGGAGAGGCGAGGAACGGATGTTGTATCTCTTCTGTGTTGCTCATCGTAGACCTTGTCAAGACGGTGAAGGAATTCATTAAACCAATGCTCTCCAGTATGGTGCATAACAGCTGCATGAAGTTTCTTAAATCTTTCTTCTTTCTCTTCATCCTCCATTTCCAAGGCTTGTTTAATTGCATCAGCGCATTGACGATAATCCCAAGGATTTACAGAAAGTTCATTGCCACCAAAGATGGAGGAACTACCAGTAAATTCACTAAGGATCAGAGATCCATGCTTGTTGTGACCTTCGAACTTGCCATCTTGACAGAACAAGTACTCATGACATGTCAAATTCATACCCTCACGCTGACTAGCAATCATGAGAGCATCTGCAACTGTGAGTAGAGCCAAATATTGCGCGTAAATGATATCTTGCTTCAGGTAGACGACGGGCTGGTAAGCAAGATTAGCCCATGAAGAGTTGATTCTAGTAACAATATCTGAAACGGTCGCATCGAGTTCGGCATTTTCTGTAGTAGAAGTTGCTACTTGAATAAGAACAACTTTGTCTCTCCATTCGGGATATTTATTGAGGAACAGCTCATATGCCTACAAAATAAAGAAGTTAGCAATTGTTATTGGAAGAGCTCAATGGAATATCTGCACCTTGAAGAAGCATCTTCAAGTCCAAGGTAACAGAAATTGAAACTTACCAAGAGCTTAGGTCGCACACCTCGTACGTGATCCAACTTGTCGCGTGCTACAATGAGCTTCTTGCCACGATATCTTTCTTGCATTGTGTTCAACCAATGGGTAGCTTTGGGGTCCTCGCGGTTCATATCCAACGCAACAGGATCAATTCCAATCGCGAGATTGATAACATCGATGAATCTATCCTCGAGTTGAATACCATCATTTGTGGCTTCAACCATCAAGATACGACTACAAGTTTGCAAGAAATGACGTGCATACTCTTGGATTTGAAATCCAATAAGATTTGCTCCCAACATGCCCTCAAGTAACTCTTTGCGAACAGCCAAGCATCGAAACACTTCCGAGGATGGAAATGCAACGTGAAGGAAGAATCCAATCTTAGCATCAGGAAGCTTCTTACGGATCATTGAAGGTACCAATAAAAGATGGTAGTCATGGATCCAAATAACATCACCTCTCTTCCATTCCCTGACGATCTTATCTGCGAAGGCCTGGTTTACCTTGACATAATAAATCCAAGAATGATCTTCGTAAGCCTTGCTTTTGGGATTATCGGGAATTTGGTAATGGAAGACAGGCCATAGAATCTGCTTGCAATAGTGCGTGTAATGTCCATCAAAATCGCTATCCTTGCAGAAAACAGTCAAGGAATCGTACTCTGTAGCCAGACGATCTTCAATGTCCTGCATCTGCCGGGTACCTTTAAGAGCGTCGGTGGGCATTCCTAGTGTACCGACCCAGATCTTTTCTTCAAGGTTCCCACTTCTCACCGCAGCTTGAACAGCATTTCTGAGACCTCCATTCCCTTGCTCCGCTGGCTCAACTTCCCATTCAGCGTGTGCGAACACTCTATCATGGCTGTCGCTTCGTTTAAATTGAGGTTGACGAATTCCAGCACTACCGAGAAGCTCTGCCTTCTCCTTCATCTTATTATGCTTGAGAATATCTGCAGGAGGAGGAGAACTGGCCCGGGACCTTGGTTGGTTGAACATCTTTCCCGCACCCCATGCTGGCGAATGTGGATCACTGGGTGCGATCAAAGATTTTTGGTCTTCCTGTATTGGTAGGGAGGCTTTTAGGTTTGGTATTTCGGTCTGAGCAAAAAATTGTTCATGATCAACATCATGTATTGGTGTTGCTGGGGGTGTAATATCTTTATGTTGAGCAAAAAGACTAGGTTTGCCAGTAGCAGTGTCGATTCTAGTAGTGGCTCTCCTAAGAGCACCTGGACGTCCGGGGCGAGATGCGTCAGGCTTTCCTGCATCTGGGTGAAGATTGGATCTAGTGGGAGGTCGAGAATTGGTGGAAGGGAGTTTAAAGTTGATTGTGTTTGGGAGAAATCTGTGGAAAAGATAGCTCTGTCAGTTTTTGGCATGAAGAAAAAGTAGTATAAAATCTCGAAAGATTAATTCGCATTAATATCATTCCCTAAGCCCGCCAAGTTAAACCAAACAATCTGCGAAGCTTCAAATCCATAGGTATTTAAAGCTGCGAAATAGTTCTGGGTTATAGCTATAACGAGTAAAGATGATGATATGAGAGATGTAGTCTACTCAAGCAGAACCCAAATGTTTTATTGAAGAGAAATACTCACAGAGAGACCACAAAGACCGTCATGATGAAAGTTTTTAAAAATAGTTCAAGGATGGAGGAGCAGAATGGAATTCAGTATATTTTGACTTGCAAATAGGTAATCGCGCAATCATGAGCTTTGAGTTTGTTGTATGTAGGTAGGTAGGCAGGTAGGCAGGTAACTAGATGGATAGATGGGTAGATGGGTAGATGAATAGGTAGGTATTGTAGCTTGTGAGGTATATGATGTAACAGTTCGATTCGTTCGTTATCTGAGAGTAAAGTAACTTCGATTGAGTGAGGGGCAGTGGCAGTAAATGGTGGGGATGATGCTTCGGTAGAGAAGTATTCCAAGTTTGAATTCCTCCTTCGCGGGCGAGTAAGTGAAGGAAGACGAGATAAGATGAGAGGAGAATAGATAGAAAGATAGAAAGATAGAAAGATAGAAAGATAGAAAGATAGATAAGAGGGGACAGGAAAGAGCAAAGAGCAAAGAATCAAAGATGTCTTCAGTTTTACTTCTTTTTGTTGAGGAATCGAGAAGAGTAAAAAAGATTTGAAGGAGCTCTCCTGTATTTGAAGTGTTAATTAATATCCTTTTGGTAAAATAAAGCAAAATCTTTCTCGGAAGATAAGTATGTGTGATAGAAATAGGTCACGAATAGAAAGAGGAAGAGGAAGAGGAAGAGGAAGAGGAAGAGGAAGAGGAAGAGGATTATGAATATAAATATAAATATAAATATAAATATAAATATAAATACAATTAGGAACAGAGAGGAAAAGAGGAAAGGGAATGGAGGGGAAGATGAAGCTTAAGAAAAGGAGCAAGGATACGTTAATTGCCGGACCAGTAGGAAAAGTAGGAAGTAGGAAAGGTTGGGAGGAACAAGAATAAGAACAAGAACCAGATCAAGACGGGATCAAGATCAAGAATAGAATTGATATGTTGTGTTGTGTTTTGTGCTTTGTGCTTTGTGCTTTGCGTTGTTGTATGTTTTGTTTATCAAACTTACCTACTTATTAGATTCCAAACGATGTGAAGGATGAATATGATGAAGCTTGCTTTTAAGAGAGTTTTGGGAAATATATGAGGTATATGTAAGGTATATGTATGTGTATGTATGTGTATGTGTGTGAAGGTATATGTGAAAGCGTATATGAAGGTATCGATATTGGTTGAAATGATATAGCTGGAGGGGAGCTAGATGGTGTTTCGTTACATCGAATGAGAAAAGTCGGGTATTGCTTGAGAAAGCTTTGGATATCTACTTAAGTAGCTAGGTGGCTAGATAGCTAGATAGCTAGACAAGAAGATACTTGACTACTGTTGATGGTGCAATAGCAACCAATGCTGCTGATGTGAAAAAAGCTTCAAAGCTGGCTGCTTGTTGTTATTGATGATGTTGTTGTTGTCGCTGTTGTTGTTTCTGTTTCTGTTTTTGTTTTTGTTTATATTTTCTTTTTGTTGTTTTGATTCAATATAGATATAGTAAGGTTCTTGCTTTTCTATATACTTCCATAATAGCAAATATCATAAGAAATACAATAAATAGTATTCTAATTCTTCTTCGTTCTTGTTTCTTACTCTTCCTTCAAGAATAAAAAAAACATCGACCTAGTAGTTTCTAGATATTTCCCTTATAAAATGATTATCTCATACTTATTACTTCATACTTACCCGGAGCTTTTTATCCATAAAGTCTATGAATGAATCTACGTCAGGCACCAGAGATTCAATCAAATAACATGGATTTGATATGCAAGATGAATGAACCCACATCCCGCCGCATCTTTTTCTCTTCCTCTACTTTTCCCCCTTCATCATTCCAACAAATAACCGACTGGATTAGCTAGGTGTCTACAGAGCAAAGTATACATACCCATATACATCTTATACCTCACTGTGAACAATAATGCGACCTTGGTAATGGAAGTATATATACTTAAAATATGAGTTCTTTCGTAACGTTACTTACTATTGTAGGTATCGAAAGTTAACATATATAAAAATATACTTTCTGAGCTTCTTCTACTATACATTTGCTAGCTGTCGTATGCCTGCCACGAGTTACTAAGTAGTACATCATGAGCTAGTTCTAAGGGTAAAGATGAACATACTAGCTTGGGCACGTACGAAAATCAAGGACGTTGCCGAGAACGAGATTTTAGAACCACTACTCCATATCAACTTACCAATACAATACAATACTACAACTATTTCTGACTAACCCAATGCCAATTCAATCCACGGTAAGGTTTACGATAACAAGACAAATATTCAAAGCAAACAGAAATCAATAATTAACCTTATCTCTTCTTCCTTTCTTGCTTTCTTCCTAGCCACTGTTTTAACCTCGTGTTGAGTATAACATGGCCAGTAGGAATTACTGGCACCACGTCTATCACACCCTTTTGTCTCATTGCGTTTGATGGACTGTGAACTATGGACTGTCATGATAGTGAGTGGTAAGAATATCGATCTAAAGAAAAAGATTCTAGACATTCTTCACATGAACTAAACTTCATCAGGCGTCGTTTGATTTGAATATCCTTGACTTCATACTTGATCACTTCCAAGGCATACAGTACCTCCACGTCAAGGAGCTTGGCGTTCTGGCGAACAACCTAGAACATGTGGAGTGATGGAATGGTGGAATGGTGGAATGTGTGTTAAGAAAAACAATCCCTTCAGCCACAGCTTGATCATTACACCTATGACAAGCCAAATCTACAGTAACTTTGAGAGCCAACGAACCCTCTCTCCTCTCACTATCTTGCTTTTTCTTTGGTGAGGGGAAAACATAGCGGATACCAAACTTTGATCAACCACTCATCAGCGTTCTTGCAAATCTGTGCTTCATACGGCAGTCCTATATGATCCCCAGCTTCCGATCATAACCTTAACCTTAATTACCTATACGAAGATCAAAATGTTCAAAAATGGCTCATATAGTATGAGTATGGTATAGTAAGATCTTACAATCCTTTCGATGCCTACCTAGGGATCAAACATCGATTTTCGTTCTCACAATCCATGCATACTAAGGTTAAAACTGCTGAGCCGGGTCTTTCCGATTAATTCCTTTGCTGACTGGTGCGGTGGTATTGGTATACTCCGGTAGATTGCATGATCTACAACAATATCTCTTGGGATATGGGGAAAGAGCAATTTCCATATCAAAAGAAGGTCATCTCCATTAATGAACATTGGGCAGAAAAGCTATCACATCTCAGAAATTTCACTGCATCAACCGGGCCGCTTGCAACCTCTCCTGGTGATTGCTATCGGGTCCAATAAACTCATTGCGAATTGATTCATTGCCGAATCACGGACTCTTTCCTTGCACACCCTTTCGATGTTGATATATGACTTTCAGGGTTTGAAGGTTACACAATGAGTCAACACTCTAACAAGTAACATTCCAGGAAACTCTTTCCGGAGGAGTTCGAAAAATGAAGGAACGATAATAGAATCTTTCCATGCAGTAATGCAAACGCAATGCAACAAGATCTGTCAATCATTGAACACAACTCGTATCAATCCATTCTACTGGTATTTATTGGAAGTCCCATTCTTGATACCCAATAAAAATACATCCATACATGGCAATCTGAAACCCCCCCCCCCAAAAACAGCCATTCAATCACGTCAAATGGAAAACGTTCTACTGGAAGTTTCCAGGTTTTGGTGTTGTATTCGTACCCTTCGAGACCCGCCGGTTACACAAAATCGCCAAGTCCGGACCACAGAAGCTTGACATGATCAGGACATTCTACCTTCGGACATGTGGATGTGGAAGTTGCCTTGAAACAGAGATCACAACATGACCATGGAATCTTCAGTCAAAGTGCTTATCGAAAATCACATCATCGAGGTTGAAGACAGATTTGTCTAGCCATTTAGCCTGTTCCCAATCCTCCTACCAACGCGGCTCACAGGAACGAAATGGGATGTAACATGGGTTACTTTGTATGTATGAGAAGTCTCGTGGTACAAATTATCTTTTTTGGTTTCTCAACAGCCTTGCTTTGAGTGAGGTTTGACGGCGATGGTGGTCAAGATGATGCTGATGGTCACAATGATGAGTTCATTGATTTCATCCATCCAATCTTCTGACTCAAACTACCAACGCTTATCAGTATTTGGTCTTGAAATCAACGTTGTATAATTTTTTTTTTTGTTTCTGGTGGTGGTGTTAATAGTAATGATGATAATGACAAGGACACTATCTACAGCCCACCATCATCACATACGCCCTCATCAACAGACGGCAAGCACCATCCAGATCTTCAATTCCCCATCCATCCAAATCGGCAAACCCCGAAAAATCTCCCTGATATCATATCCAAACCCAGGGTCGCACAAAGTACCATCAACTCATCTTACCTTACCACGAGCTTCTAGGTCCTCTCTCAGAAATTATACCGACAACCATCTCCTGAGACTTCTAGTACATCACTATCTAAAATCTACAATTACTTTTCTCACCTTCCTACCTTTCTGCCTTGCTTAGTTTCTTACCGAGACGATAGTATTGCACATTTACAAGAATAAATATCACATTCAGAACACCCAATAATAAGTCTATGTGTATGTGTTGCAGATTAAATCATCAACTAATCTTACCATCATCCTACACAACCTCCCTCCTTTTCAAACAACACACCCACAATCCCCTCGACAAATTTCTACATAACCCCCCTCAAACCCTCCCTACTTTTAAAACCCCATCCCATTCTCAAACCAAAGCATTCAAAGATACCTTTCCACCACATCAACCAGTCTCAAAATCCCAAAATCTTAAATCCTCCTCCGAACCTCCAGACCATCCATTTACCCCTGATACCAATCCAATCGCTAATCCCATTGCTTAATTAACTCCCAATTCCCACATCTTTTTATATGCATACCAATTAGATAGATATATAGATACATATATACACCTAACTAGCCCCACCCAACCCAGCATTATCAAATATCAAATATCAAATATCAAATCCCCATTTCATTACTCTTTGAATTTCAGTGGATTGTGTATTTGAATGTTGGGACTTGAATATTACCTATCACCCCCGCCTCAACCCAATCCATCAAACTCGACATAGCCACCTCACCTAATCAGTAATCAAACCCTAGAATAATATTCACACAAATACCCATAGATAACTTTCAGATTCAGATTCAGATTCATATACCTATTCCTCTCTCCATCTTCTCTTCCTCCCCAGCATCTCCAGTATCTCCAGCATCTCCAGTATATAAAGATAAAGCTTTCCCCTCCCATATCCCTCCCCATAATTATAAATCACAAACCTTCCAAACATCTAAACTAAACCCCAACATTCAAACCTCAGCATCCTCCCATCTTACTAGCGAAGTTCGCTTGTTGAAATCATCATCATCATCATCATCACCATATATAACCATGACTAATAATTCTCCTCCTCCTCCTCCTCCTTCCTTTCATATTATAATCATTTACTTCATTTACAATATTCAGACTTGGAACCTTTCAAATCATGGTATAACTCAATCCTTACAAACTGTTTACAATAGTAATTATATGATATATAGTAGATCATATCAACTTAGCCTCAAGACTTAAGTAGTGAGCCTTGCGCTTCATATATTCAACCCAGATGTAGGGTTAAAATTGTCGGGGAGGAATACTCTGTAAAATACAATACGTATCTTTCAAGTATTCTTTCAATCTATTGTATCCCTTCGAAGAATCATAGCCCACAATTCTCACGTCACTACTTCAGGCCATATTTGATACACAAACAAACATATCATGGAGGTGAAAACAGAAATGTGAAAGTCAGACAGCCATTTCAAATCATGATATTGTTTTACTAGCATTAGAAGTTATTGCCCTTTTCAGCTTACATTTTGCCGGTAACAGGTAAAGTGGTATGCTCCAGCTACGATAATTGCGCAGATTTCTCCTCTCGTCTTATGTATCAGCCAGCCTCAATTGTCATTCGATTCCTCCAACTGCGCTGCATTGTTGTGAATTACCCATCATTTTTTGTAACACAACAACAATGATGTTTCGTCTCTGGTTGCGCTACTAACTGTGAAGGCCTTCTTTTCTGACCTCTTGCACTCAACAGATCCTCAACAAATTTCATGATATAGTCCAAAGCTATATCAAGAGATAACTTATTGTTTGGCCTGGAGCATTTCATCAGGGCCTGTTCGGGAACCTGTGTTAAGAAACGACCAGATACGCCAAGTTTGCCCTTGGCAGCTGGAGAGTTCAATTGCTTGATGATAGTGAGCAACTTGGCCGCAGGATAATCGTCCTCCTGGTTGGAGTAGAGTGTGGCCTCTTGCCATGATTGTATCAATTGCGTATAATGTATCAGCCCCGATACATCGGCTATGATTATGCCTCGTCTCACCAGCTCCAAAACACTGCCCTTCAAAATTTTGTATTGGGATTCTTCAGAGGGCGGCTGGAACGGAATTTGAATAGCGCATCTATCGACAAATGCTTCATCAAGGCAATCGACCATATTTGAAGTCGACAAGAAAACAACATTTGGACAAGATCTGACCATGTCAAATCCAGTAAGTAGAGCATTGGTAGCTCGTAGCGAATCCTGGGCTTCACCATGCATGACACCCGAGTTCCTGGATACCGCAATAGATTCAACCTCATCAATTAATACAACGATAATGCGTTTCGGACTGCTTTGGCACATCTCTTTGATTTTGGTGAGTAGATCATCGACTTGGGCAGCACTTTCACTATAGTATTTGGAGAGCAACGTCGCCGTCTTAACTTGAATGAGCTTTGTATGTGGAAACTTTTCCACAAGTCGAATCGCCAATCGTTGTGCAATTGCTTGACATAATGTTGTCTTCCCAGTTCCTGGAGGACCTAAATTTACGAGGCAACACTTAGCCATCATTGCACAAACGGCAATGATGGCCATTGATAGCCTCATGAAAATTAGAACTTACGCTCATCGTTGTGGCAGTAGATGTATCCGAGCACATACCGTAAAACAGAGCCATTGGACTCATTCTCTTCTTCGCATGCCCAGCGTCGGCAGAAAATGTGACTACTAAACGTTAATCGATATTCATCAAAACTGAACATCTCAGAAAATGGTACATACGCATGTTCGATATCATCCATGAGAGATCTTCCTTGTGGTTTTGATCAAATATGAGCCTGCGAGGCGTTAGTCGAGTAGAACCTTTGACCAATAGTGTAGCAGAACTCACTCCTCCCAATTTCCATTGAAGTCATGATGAGGCATATCGAAAACCTCAGCTGATGGAATCTCTGGATCATCGTATTCATTGCCTGGATTAGTGCTATCAGAGGCTTCAAACGAACCAGGTGGTGGTGGAGCACCGTGCATCTTGTAGATACAGAAACGGCTCAATACATCTCGAATTGTAACATTTTTTGGTTTCTTATGATCTTCGACTGTAATGATTTCCACAGGTACTAAAGACTTCAACTCTTGAGTCACCAGTTCCCAATCTTCACTCTCTTCTGTTGTGGATCGAATTAAGAATCTTCGAGCAATGAAAGTGGAATACAAGACTTACCCGCGAGAAGAGGTAATATATCAGAATCAATGCTACAAATGATGTCTCCGACTTCTGGCTCTTGTAAAAGCTTGTTGAGTCGATTGTGGGTCTATTTCATAGAGCATCAGTCAGACTATAAAACGGACGGTTGGAATTTTCTTTCCTCATACAAGTCTCAAAGGTCTGTATTTCCAATCATCCTCAATATCTGTTCGGAGCCGAGCTTCAAAAATAACTGTCGGTTTTTCAAGGATCGACTGTTCGGAACGGTCAGATTGTTCGGAACTTTCAGATTGTTCGGAATGTTCAGATTGCTCAGAACGGTCATTCGCCATAATGTTGGTCCAATGTATTGTTTATACTGTGCCTTTGATGGCAGTATCGCTCCACTGCAGATACAATGGAAACTTCAAAATGAACCTCAACAGCAAACCTGCGGTGAGATTCAGAATGCAGTGCAGATGGATTTATATACGAGGAAGAGTAAAGGGCTACGAGAGATCTAGAGGTGAGAAATATATAATTTGATATGGTTGTGGGTGAAAATGTAGAAGTGAAAGTAAAGTTGAAATTGAAGATGCATACGAGAGGGAAGGAATATAGACTAGGCTAACGTAAAGACAGCAGAGGAAGGAAAAGACAAGAAAGGAAGGGGCTGGTTGATGTTAGGTAGGTAGGTAACTTAGGTAAGCTCAGACTTCAAGGCAGTTGACTGATTTGAGAGTCAAACCCAAGCTCACCTTGCATGTTTACAGTACAATATTGAGTGGATTGTTTCATTCAGATTGAAGTTTTCATGATTGGTTTAAATACTGTAACATCATACATATGATATATCATTGATGAGGATTATTTTCGACAATACTAGGGAGGTAGGTAGGTAAGAACAGAACCTCTCGATCTCTAGGTATACGTACGAAGTTCGAACTATCCATCTTTCCAAAAGTATGCCTTTAGCAATATGAAACTGGTTATCTGCCACAATCTTGGAACGGAATGTTACTTTTCCCAAGGTTGTTTGAGATACTGCTGCATTGAAACTCATCCACAGCCATCTATAGCTATAGCTAGGAGGCAAATATGGCAAGATTGATATATGGGAGAGTAGATATGCTGAAGCACCAAATACATGAAGGAAGTTTCTACTCTGTCAATCTAAATGTCGAGCTCGAGGTGGTTCCGCTTGACCTTCATGATCATATGAAAAGGAAATAGAGTAGATTACTAGCTATAGCTGTAGGTGCTTGAGAAACAGATTGATATGACGCTTCGCCGGGTCACTGCCGTGGGGGTATTTGCACGACGCTCTAGAAGAGGGAGAATGAATATTTCTTTGGCAGAAATAGAAATATCCTTCAGGTTACGTAAGATTATTGATATGAAGAAAGAAAGAGTGGTCTTGGTAGATTATTAGGATACCTACTTACGTAGTGTGGCGTCTGGCGTCTGGCGTCTAAAATGTGGCAGTGCTTCGCTTCAACCTTACCTGGCTGAACTCAATTTGTGCCTGGCTAATCCCTACTATGCTTACATAAGTTGTGAATTGTAATCGTCATAGCTTGGCCTACCATGGATCTTAGTAACCTTAAGTTTTTGTTTACCTTGTTGGTGATGTTATCCTTTCAATAGTTCAGTCTGCCAAACCTCATCATGGCTTCCATTATGGACGCCCCCCGAGCGGCCGAGAAGAATTGTACGACGTATGACCCTACAAGTGTTGATGGACAACAGACTGCGATATACGTTCAACTCGTCCTTTCACTAAGTCTCGGCATTTCTGCATTCCTTGGATTCTGTGTAAGTCGTAACAAGAAAAAGCCTAGAACTTTACTGATACTCACAGATCCTGCGACCAAAATGGAAAAGTTTATATGCAGCACGCAAAACCCATATCGATGCCGCCGCAAATTTGCCAGAGCTACCAGATAGCTTTTTTGGTTGGATGCCTGTACTGTATAGAGTGACAGAAGAACAAGTTCTTGCATCGGCTGGATTGGATGCATATGTCGTATGTTTTAAAGAAATTTCACTGAATCAATGGCTAACAATGCTGACTTCAAAACAGTTCCTATCTTTCTTCAAAATGTCGATGAAATTATTCGGGATCATGTTCATTATGGCAGCTGCTATTCTTGCTCCGATCAATCAACACTTTTATTACGTTTTCGATCCCTTTGGAAATTCGACAAGTCCCCCTGATCTTCCAGATTATTCGCTAGTAGAGGGTTGGCATGGCGGGTGGGACGGAACAATCAATTTAAAGGGGCCAAAAGACCCCGACGATGAACTCCCTGATACCAGTTATCTCTGGTCATACCTGATTTTCACCTATGTGTTTACTGGACTCGCAATATACTTTATGAATATGCAAACCCACCGCATAATTCAAGTACGCCAGGACTACCTTGGAAGCCAATCCACCATCACCGACCGAACAATCAAACTTTCTGGAATACCGGAAGAGCTGAGGTCCGAAGAGAAGATCACCGAATTTTTGGAGAAACTCGAAATAGGAAAGGTGGAAAGTGTGACTTTATGCCGCGATTGGAGAAAGCTCGATGATATGATGGATAAGAGAGTACAAGTTGTTCGGCGACTTGAAGAAGCTTGGACGGTACATCTTGGCAAGCGACAACGTCAAAGTATAGGACCAATACGCACACAACAGTCAACGCCGGCTGTAGATGTGGAAGGCGGATCGCAAGATCACGAGGGCGATAGTCTCTTAGGGAGGAATCATATTACCTCATATGAACAGCCAAGACCGACCACAAGAATCTGGTATGGGTTTCTCAATCTGCAGAACAGAGAAGTAGACGCAATAGATCATTATGAAGAACAACTGCGAATGTTAGACGATATCATCAAAGACGCCAGAAAGAAAGAATACAAGCCTACAGCACTTGCATTTGTCACACTTGACTCGATCCCCGCCTGCCAGATGGCGGTACAAGCGCTGCTGGACCCAACACCAATGCAACTGATGGCAAGGCCTGCCCCTGCACCCTCAGATATTGTTTGGACAAATACTTATCTTCCTCGATCAAATCGCATGATTCGTTCTTGGGCAATAACTATCTTCATTCTGATACTCACCATCTTCTGGCTTGTTCCGGTGGCTGCTCTCGCTGGTCTCGTCAGTTTGTGTTCAATTCGACAAGTTTGGCCGGGGCTTGCAGATGTATTAGAAAGTCACGACATACTAAAAGCCCTGGTTCAGACTGGCTTGCCTACGCTTGTTGTCTCGTTGCTTAATTTGGCAATACCATTCTTGTACGATTATCTTGCAAATAGGCAAGGTTCGATCTCTCAAGGAGAAGTTGAGCTCTCTGTCATATCAAAAAACTTCTACTTTACCTTCTTCAACGTCTTCTTAGTCTTTACCGTCTTCGGTGCGGCAAGTAAATTTTGGCCAGTCTTGCAAGAGAGCTTGAAAGATACCACAAAGATCGCATTCACTCTAGCTCAATCAATTTCCGATCTCTCAATATTCTACACCAATTTCATTCTCCTCCAGGCTCTCGGTCTTTTACCTTTCAGACTGTTAGAGATCGGAAGCGTTTCATTGTATCCAATCACACTTATGGGCGCCAAGACCCCTAGAGATTATGCTGAGCTAGTCCAACCACCAATTTTCAGTTACGGGTTCTATCTGCCATCAGCACTTCTCGTCTATATTCTATGTATTGTCTATAGTATACAACCAGCAGGATATCTTGTCTTGTTATTTGGATTGGCATACTTTGCCTTAGGCTATTATACCTACAAGTACCAGCTCCTATATGCTATGGACCATCCGCAGCATGCTACTGGAGGTGCTTGGCCTATGATTGTTTATCGTCTTCTTGTTGGCTTAGGCTTCTTTCAACTAACTATGGCTGGAGTTATCGCTTTGAGGAATGCTTTTACTCCTGCTATACTTGTTGTTCCTCTCATACCATTCACAATCTGGTATAGTTATTACTTCCGACGAACTTTTCAGCCACTCATGAGGTTCATTGCCTTGAGAAGCATTAGAAGAGATAGCAGCCCAGAAATTAATATTGCCGGCGAAGATATTGGCATTGATAGACCTCCCGGACACGTTCGTAGAGGCAGCACAGTCGACGAAGCTCGGGAAAAGGGGATGAGATACGTCAATCCAAGTCTCATTGTTCCGTAGGTTACTTCCCGAACAATTGTTATTCCAAACTGACAATGAACAGGTTAGAAGAGATTTGGATCAACAAGGCCCCAGATTCCGAGCCTAATGGGACCACTCCACAATTGGGTCGTGAAGAATCTGCTGCAAGTTCTATAAGTCTTGGTGATACTCATATTTGGAGAGAGGTTGGAGATTCCAACGTATAATTCAATTGTAAATGAAGCGCAAATCTTGTTGAGACTGTATTTTATCCATGAGTTTATGGCATTGATGGAGTTTTTGGTGTGGCTATGAAGGGGAGGGTCGGGCCTTCTTTATATGGTTCAGCATTGTTTCAATAATATATACCCGATGCTCTTTCCCGAAAAAACTTCATATTTTTACTTGTGGAGGACATTATTTAGTTCCTAATTTTGAGTACACATCGTGCATTTTCATTGAGTTATCCTTCCTTGCCTTTCATATCTCTAGAGCGATGACACTGCAGTCTCCATACCTAAAATACCATTCTTATCTCTTCAATATTCGTTAACAAGGAACCTAAACAGTACAAAAGAAAAGGAAGAAATCGACTAGTAATGCCAATCATTTCCTATCATTGAATCATCATCAATAACATAGCCGCCCACAAGGGGGCTGTCGACAAGACGTCTTCTCAGATTCTCTTATCAAGAGAGATCGCAGATCACGGTTCAATCCCTCGCTCACAAGTTATTAGGAGAGCATACAGTGCAATTGCTGTTACCTCTGTCTACGATTCTCCGACAAGACATATCATGACGATTGGAGACGCAGCTAGCACATCGAAAGATGTAGAGCTGGATGGAGAGCAGAGGGGAATTTATGCCGGTTTGTAGCTTTTACCTTGGCTGTGAATCAGAATTATGGTGGGTAGAATTGAACTGATGTTTTGATTTTTCCAGATTCCACGAGTAGACGACGCCAGTCGATTTCGGAAGTGATTGATGCTTCAGCGCGTCATCCTGTATTTGCACCATTGGATTTGGTGAGATCATGTTCCCCAAATAACTATACTCGTCTACCACCATTACACATGGTTTTAGTCTTTCCAGACGAAGTTTCAGGACTGTTGCACTGACATTGAATCATTTAGATCACTTCAATTAATGATGCAATTCCTGAACCCCCCTTTCCATTCAATCCTTGGGAGCTTCCAAAACTCGATAATGTCCCAGACAAGCATGGTAAGCCCAATAAAGGAAAAGAAGCTCAACGTGGGAGGACTTTGGAGCGAGGTCCAAGATATCCAAATCCACTCGAAAAAGCTGAATCACGACCTAAAAGAAACAAAACGACTATTGAGGTTGATGGTCGACCCATACGAACGCGCAATCGAAGCCATACTCTTCATGATGACCCCAATGATCCTTGCGCAATATTTGATGACCAGCTATTAGAGCCATTGAGAGATGCGCCTCAGCAGGATAGCTTTTCAGACGTGCTTAGTGGACATCAATCTCCAGCCAGCTTGAACGGCTCTCTTGATGCAAGAGAATTAAAGGGGCGACTTAGATCCAAAAAGAGCCTTGGAGGAAGCTCTAGGGGCTCTACTGTTGGCTCTACTGTAGGCTCAATCATATCCACTATATCTCCTATTGAACCACTCACTCGGACTGTTACAACGGTCTTCAGTGATTCCTCTCTTCTCTCCCCTGGCCCAAAATTACCAGCCGAGTCCACTTCTCCTCGTCTACCTAGTGTTGATCGATTAGAAGAATCTGCTCGTCAATCAACATCGTTCACTTTTTCAACATTACCAACGGAAATCATTCAACAAATATATGGCTATCTCGCACCGGCTGATTTTAATTCAGCCAGACATACTTGTCGAACATGGCTTTTTACTAGCATAGATCGTTCCATCCTCGAAAGCATGATACAGCGTGGAGGTTGGGACGCTAGTTGCCAACAAGAAATTTCCAATACGAAGTGCGCAAATTTTTGTCGTAGTTCCGAGTATGAGTGGTTCATGAGTAAACGAATCTCGAGGGAATGTGCTCTTGGGCCAAGCTGGACAGGTTATGGAGTACCTCCAAGACCAGAGGAATTTCCACCTGAATCAATAAATTCGGCTTTTTCAACAGCTTCGACCGTAGATTTCACAGAGGTTGCTGTTCAATACCAGGACACGATTCCCGCGGGAACTATTTTTACGGTGAGTAGCTGTGGAAGATTTTTGATGGCTGCGAATGGCTGTTTAATCTATGTTTATGAACTAAACAAAAGTCATCGGGATGTGGATAACTGGCATGACGTCCAACCTGGTTCTTTGCGTCCAGTTACTAGTATCATATGCCCACACAGAGTTTTGGCTTGCAGTATGGATACATCTTCACAGAGGTATGCAATTGCTGTTCTACTTGATGGTCGTATGGGTCTTGTGTGCGATATTTCTCTCCGCAACATTGCTCTTCCTACCGTTTCGGAACCTGAAACATCAAATCTTTATTCGAACCAATCTAGCCGCTCGGATCTTTCACTCTCTTCTGTAAATGACTTTCACCATGGTGTCTCGTTTCTCGATCGCGTAAGTTTAGATAGTTCAGCTCCAGTACAAAGAGCCGGAAGATCTACGACCGCTTTTGTTTTTCCTGGAATTGCTACAACTGGCAGCGGTGGTAGTTCTCCAGGGGGCAGCCAACGTCCAGATTATCATGAAGCGCTCAGATCAGCCAGTGCAGTGAAAAACTCATACCCTCCAGAGGAAACTTCTCCACACTCCGTTGGAGCTGGAAGTCGACTGCGAAGCAAGCTACCAGCTCGTAAGGATTCTAATTCAGATGCGAGACATATGCCAGTTGAATCTAGTCCGCGTTCAATTTATCGAAACCTCTGTTCTGAGGATGACCCTCCTCGTTCAGTGGCTATTTGTCCCCAACGACGATGTGTAGCTTTTGGCTGCTCAGCTGGTATTGAATTACATTGGGTTGATGCCTTGACAGGACAAGATCTGAATAGATGGTTTCCACTTACGGCACCTAGTGATTTCTTGTTCTTTTTGCCTCCACGGAAGAGTATAGACTCGGCTAAAAAGCTTAGGCTCATTAGTAGTAAGTCATCCTCCGACTATCTCTTTTCCAGGACCAGAGAGTAATATGACCATAAAGTAAAAGTTACTTCTGGGCTTGTTCGACTATTTTTCCTTGTTGGGAGATTTACTGACCAGCCCATAGGCGCAGCTAAACCCAGTGAATGTGCAGCTGTACATGAAAGGGCATATGGAAAAAGAACGCGAGGTGCTTCATTTTGGCAAAGAATTGGGTGGAGTGGAAGCCAAGGTGATAATAGCGAGGAGATTGAACATGCTCAGCAAATGCTAGCACCAGTTGGAAGATTTAGAAGTGAATCTGGCAGACGGGTAGATCATTCTGATCATTATCGCGCTGTGCCACTTAGTGATGGGTATCACATCTTGTTTACTGATCCAGGTACCGGAACTCTCTGCATGGGCAGCGATGCACCTGTTGGGGGACCTACTAAATTACTTCGCAAGGTTTGGTTCCAAGGTCCAGAAGATGGAGGCAGTCCAACAGTCTATGCTGGTGGTTCCGACTTGAGCTGGGGAGTTAGAGTTGTAGCAGCTTACGGAAGGGGTGCAGAGCAGAGTATATGGCTGTTTTCCGTCCCAGCAGATGTATTTCACGCATCCCAGAGCTCTCAAAACTTGCTGGAAAGCTCAGTCATACATAGAAGAGGTACTTCTAGAAGTTCAAAAAACACGCAATGGCTGGATTGGTGGCCGGATGAGGGACTCCAGGGATGGCTCACTCTTATTCGGCATCCTGTGCCGGGTATTCTTCCTGGAAATATGTGGCCAGTCAGGATCAAAGGTCAGAAGATTGGTACCTGCTTGGGGATAGTTGATCTTGCAATCGATTCGAGTAAAGGTGTCACTATTTGGGCATTTAGCATGGATGGAGTTGCTAAGATCTGGCGTCTGGACGATGGACAGCATAAAGACATCTCGCAACTAAGTGTGTTAAGAGATGGTGCAATCCGCGAACATGATTATGAGGCTGATATCAAGGTGAGTGGTACTTTTCTCACACCCGAGATACTTGAATACTGCTCGCCACTAGAACAACAATCATTCGATGGAACAACGCCACCGGATCTGCTGGATGGAACAATGTCTCCAGATGTATCAACGATCGTTACTGCACGAAGAGGTTCAGAGTGGAGCTATCAAAGTGTGAACTTTGACTCAGAAGGCGATGCTATTATGGAGGATGTATACGGACCTGGTGTTGATATGCCATCTGAGTGGTCGCAACAAGAGAGAGAATATGACGTGGGGGAACCGGTGCAGGATCAACAGTATCAGTATTTGTTGTCCCGCTGGCCGCGATCGGCAATGGGTTATAGAAGATGGTGGGAGAGGGCAGCGGCAAGTGGGGATTTAGCTAGAGTGGTGGAGGTCAGGGGTGTTACGAGGATTGAAATTGAAATTCGTTGATCATAGTTCATAGGAGAACAGGCGGGGCGTGTAAGGTCATACTTGGCGTTGGAAGATTGGTATTGAAGTTGAATTGCTGTACACATAGATTGGATCGAATATCGACCGAATGCGTGCTATTCCTTTCCTTGAATTGTCTAGAACGATAAATGTGGTTTTCGTCCAAAGTGATCTTGAAACTGGTGGGGGCGTATAGTTTGATGAGCAACTTTTTGCCATTATCGGATGATCCGGACTGATCACCGTCTTTCCCCTGAAGGTTACATGAAAACGTCTCGACCACTCTTTGACACAGCCCCGAATTTTTAGCGATTGGGTTAGCAGAGGTTCTCGCCATCTTATATGTTTTCAGATTGACAGATGTTGAGAGATTTTGTAGGGGTTATGGATAATTTGTGTGCAAGTTCCTGTTACTGCAGGTTGTGGACGTAGATTTGCAATTCCTTGATGTCTAGATGAAACACACATACAGAATGTGTTTGTTGTACTACTGTACTTCCATAGAATCCATTCGATAGCGCGACGGTTGAGATTATGTAATCACGTATCTGTCATTAAGGTTACCGATACCGAGTACTAGGGATGTGTGTTGGTGGGTCGTGGAGCATGATCTACAATGCCTTGATGCCTGAAGGGAATGAATGTGGACAAAGTAAGAGAGAGGAGAAGTCTCGTCCAAGTCTCTGGATGGGTATCCTCCATTGTTGTATGGCTAAGGTTATAACGTGAGGTTAGTTTAGCGATTGAAATAGGAGAGATAAGACGGGAGAGATTTGTGAGGCGTGGTGTGGAAGGGGATATGAGTGTGAACGAATCATATTGGTTTCATTGTCTCGAGATTCATAAGAGGTTTTATGTCTGAGACTGTGTACAAAATTCGATTTCCATAAGTTATCAGCTCCGCTTTTCGGCTTTTGACAGATTTCGGTGTGGGTTGCGGATCAAGATCTTCCATATGCTTCGAGGCCTGAATGAGATATATGATATGTGGGAATGAATAAAAATGCATGCATGAGTCTACTTTGGGTGTTTTCTAGCTTTTGGGGGATTAGCCTTATGTAATCCCTTTACCAATGTCTTATATGTGGGTCGTCTTGCGAATCAGGATCTTCAATGTCTTGAGGCCTTGATGGAACATTGGAGATGGATTTAGATTGCAAAGTACCGATCGATACTTTGTGTGTACAGTGATGAAATGGTACGGAGATAGCCGATAAGAGAAGCACGGAGTATACAGTCTTGTATTATCCTTCGATCGACATGAGTTCATTGCGTCTTTGATTATTGAGAATTGACCACTCCCTGACTTGACATCCTACGGGAAAAGCCTTGATTTCTGATGTAACAGAACTTACTTTCATAATCAAGATACTATCCATATATATTAATGCTTAGCGATCGAATATAGGAGAGATCTTCATTGCTTCCACGCCCAATGGAACATTCAAAATATGCCAAACTGTACCGAGAATTGCCGAAGTGGGAGTGAAGATCAGCGCCAGATTCCCACTCGGGCAAAGTCTTATCACATGATTATACATTAGCAGCTAGCTTCTTCGTACGCCTTGCGCGCAAGGCGAACATGAAAATGCCAGCGAGGCTGTGGCGACAGGGAAGGCCTGGGACGCATGAGCCTAACGCCACTCGGACATTTATGCGAAGAGCCATGGACGAATCAGAATGCGGGAGATTCTGCACGAGATTATGAGAAGAAACCATGGATTCTAGAATTTTTAGGGAAATTTTTGTGAACTTCCTTGGTAAATACCTGGCTGGGAGTTGGGGGGATGGATGGGGGATGCTCGCTCGCGAAGCATCATTTGGGTAGGGCTAGAGCGGAGGTACTCTGTATTGGTTTGTATTTGGGGATACGGTATCCTCATGTGATCGAGGCTGGGTTCTGTATTCTTCTTTTGCTTTTTACTAGACTACCTTCTATTTTCGTTCAAGGTTGGTTCTGACGCTCGGATTGGTACATGCAGACCCTGGATTCCGCCAAATGATGCGTTTTTTTATGTTTGGGACGTTCTGATATAGGTGCATATCGTCATGACGGGTCCGGCCTTGGTATCTAAGGTTTGTGGATGGGAATGAGGAATATTGCACCGTAGGTGGTGGGTGTGGAGACTGGAGTTGGGGTGGAGATGAAGATATATATAGAGGGTAGGTACTCGGTCGGTGAAGAGGAAATATTTTTTGAGGATCCAATATTTCGGGTGATTGATTTTACTGATTGATTAATCCATTGCTATATATACGAAGAAGAGATTGCTATACCATTCTGTTTAATATTTATTTGATTACCTCCCACTTTAGAAGCATATAGGCCGTAGACAAAGGAAGAAAAACGAGAAAATGTGTTTATTTGGTAGTAAGTAGCTCCCTGGTCATTCTATCTCATCCAACTCCTCGGGCTATTCCCTCCTAACATATCCCCCTTCATAGTCCCAAAAGAAGAAGATATAGTCTTCGTCGACCGCCGCGCGCCCCGTCGCAAGTCCACCCAAATCGTCCGCCAAAGACATTCTTCTCATTCCCGCCCCGTTTCTCGCATCTCAGAAACAGTCATAAGACAACATGGCCACCGTCCTTCTACCTCCATGACTGAAATCCATCGACACTCATCTTCGATGTCAGAGTTTCATCGCGGCCCACCAAGCCATAAACATTCTACCTCCATGACAGAGATCCACCATGCTTCTGCGCCTCCGACACCAAAGCCTGCGACTCCTGCTCCAATTCCTACGGTTATTGCGACTCCACCTCCTCCCATGCCTGCGGGATACCCACCGCCTCCTTTGTCTTCAGCCCCTCCGCCACATCCATATATACCACCGCCATCTCCATCCATTATGCCCGGGAGTCCACTACCCTCATACCGCGATTTATCACCTCCTCGAGTCCCTACCCCTCCAGAAGAAAGCAGAATCGAACTAATAAAGGTAGAAGAGGAACACTGGCCACCTCATTCACGTTCACATTCTCATGGGCGATCAAGTCCAAGCGCAAGCCATGTATCGAAGAGGAAGAGCCGAAGAGGTAGTGTTACGAGTGGTAGGGATAGAGATAGGGACAGAGGTGATAGAGAAGAAATCTTTATACAACGGGATCGTATTATTGAGCGAGGTACACCGTCTCCGCATCCACCTCCAAGTCCTAGCTCTTATATTAGGAGGGGGAGTAGAGGGAGTAGGGGGAGTGGAACACCGGAACCTGTACAGAGTGGCTATCGCACTGTGGAGGGTACGGGATGGGATGATAGGGATAGGAGACCCATTACGCCGAGTGGATATAGGGTTATTGATGGGGCGCCAGGGAGAAGAGGAAGTGGAGTTGGAGTGGCTAGTATTCATCGGGAGAGGGAGTGGGAGAGAGAAAGAGGGGGTTCGGAATCTGATTTTGAGAGCAGGAGGTCTGGCAGGAAAGGCAGCATCACGTATGAGAATGGACCGAGAACTTCTGGAAGACTTGGGGAGAGAGAAAGAGAAAGGGTTGTGATTGATGATGGGGGAAGAAGGAGGGAATTTTATAGGAGAGGTTGAGTGAATACCTCTTTCTGGATGACTAAGAAGAGGAATTCCACGAAACTCTTTTTGTGTTTTCCTGCAGTTATGTTCTTTAATTTCAGCGTTCTTTTATGTTGCTTGGATTGCATGCGTTTGTTAGCTAGCGAGCAAGCAAGCGAGATTTTCTACGGATTGTTTGTATCTATTCGCGGTCGATACCTCTGCTTTATCACAATCATACTATACAATAATGCTCTCATATACTAGTTCGCATTATTGATCCAAGATATGGTGGAAGTGATAAATATGCCATTTTACGAACGCTGAACTCAAGTACAAACCGGGAGTGGGCCGAGAGCTAAGGACTAAAGCGAACTTAGGGTTGAGCATGGCACAGTTGTCATTGGTACTAGCCGCGAGAAATCAACTTTTAGTTTTTGAGGGGTTCAGAGATAGGGGAGGGACGTATTGAAAGGAGAGTAAAGTGGAGCAAAATTTGGATCTAGAATTGTTGCGAGATGGGTGATAGCAGGCATTACATGTTGATACAGGGTGTGGTGTTTGTCTATTGTCAGATGAATTATATTCAAGAGACGCAAGATAGAGTTCAAGGTTTGAGTGGAAGAGAGCTATCTTTATAGAAGGAGAATACAGTGTCTTTTGCTAGGGAGAAAAGATAAATTCAAAAGATTGTAAAACATATTTTAGTATGACAATTTAGGGATCCCCTTACTTTATTTTACCGTATACCAAGGGATCATCAGTGCTAATTATGTACTACATAGGTAATAACATCATAATCACAGTAGTAACCCCATATCTGATAAGCCAGGAATGAGCAATATATAGAAAGGCGTCAAGTTTCAGATACTAGTGCTAGTCTTGGTTTCTTTTCTCTGAGGACACATTATCTTTTTCATTCGGAGCACTTGTGATTTCTCGATAAGCATATGAGAAGAGACTGAAACTTACAAATATCAGCAAGTCGAGTCGAAAGAACTCTTTTAGCTTGACCCGAAGTATGATGAATGAAATTGAAGACGGTATCTTATGTTCAAAGAATTCGGCCTGTTTAAATGAGAACAAACTCCCGAAGGCCATCTTTGCTTCGCTTGAATGACACTACTTACTTTCTATTAAGGCAGGGAGTATGATTTACAATAAATATTATAATTCTCGACTGATTTCTCACATACCACATACCCCCTCTCTGTCAGCAGATCTTTAAGATCTCTATGTTGGATGGACAACTCGGCAGGGAAATTCGTCACGCCAAGTGGCAGACAACATAGAACTGGAAGCAACATGCTTCAATTTCTACTCTCCACTGTCAATTTCTCAATCTTTTAAGTCAATTCTTATCCTATTTAACTTTACAATTTCAGTATTTCTTGACTCACATTTTTCAAATCACATTCATATTTCTTCAATTAGGCACAATGTTTATAAAAAAAAAATATACATATAACATATGTTGTATTGCATTTGATGAGATCTATCCCGATTGATCGAACCAATTTGATTTAGTCTCATTCTCTTTATCTATCCTTAAACGCCTGTGAAACCGGGCTTCTCATGATTTCTTCTCAAATTCACTAGTGCCACTTCAACGCCCTAGCTTCTCTTTTGAGTTGTCGAACTCTAGTCTCAAGTTCTGGGGTTGAACATCGATATTCCTCCACTAGAAAGTCATCTTCGTTTGAGTCGAAGACCTCGCCATCGTACTTAGTTGTTCCTTCCGTCGAATCAAATATCATATCCACTTCAGCATCGTCGAGTTCTGAGATTTCCGAGATAGCTAAGTCGTTATTGTCCTCTGGGTCATGGTCATCTTCCGAGATCACCTCAGTCAGGTCGGACAACTTCGTTGGTTCCGCTGCTGCATCCACCAACTTCTGCAAGTTATCTCTCTTCACTAGAACATACTCTTGATCAATTTCTAGGTCCAATATATCGATTATTATATCCATTTCAGCATTGTTGAGTTCTGAAATTTCCGAGATAGTTAAGTCGTTATCGTTCCCTGGGTCATGGTCATCTTCCGAGATGTCCTCGGTCAGATCCGACAACTTCGTTGATTCCGCTGTTGTATCTCTCAACTCCTGCAACTCATCTCCGCTGGATGGGTCTGAGACTGAGGCTGAGTTTAAGTCTCTTGAAAAAGAGGCCATTTCCTTTCTGTTACAGCCTTTACAAATCGAACCAGCTACAATAGTATTTTTGAGTTCCCTGTAACTTTTGCAAATCATAAGACTAAGATAAGGCATGTCCCCGAAAGGGTAGATGTTGGATTCACAACGAATTTCAGCGTACGTGATCCTCTTGGTATTGCCACAGATGGGGCACACCTCGACAGTATCGATAGTTCTACACATGATGTACTTGGTGAGTCGAGTGAATGGATCTTTGGTACTATTCTAGAGTTGATCTGAAGTAGCTTGAGAAGTTCCTTGAGTTGCTGTTGTTTTATTGTTAATATTTAGATTAATGATCGAAAACTTTGAAACGTGGACCTTGCCAGTTTTATCCTTCAACGGAAAGCATTATTGCCACTCTGTTCACCCCTTTTCTCTACTCATCTCCTCGCTTAGAAAAATATCGAAGATCTGAACATCACAAAATCTCAAGGCTTTCAGTCGAATTAATCAAATCTATACAAAAAAAATGAATCGAATCTTCGCCGATTCTTCGGTTAAGACTAAAAATAAACCTTTTGCTTCCAACAATGAAAGTTATGAAACAAGATAAAGAAATCACAAAGACCTTTGATTAAGACTTTTGAAGCCGCTTTGTCACCCTTGTATCTTGGAGAACGTGTTCTAAGTTTGGCTTCTTTGTTGAATTTAGGTACAAGAGCTGCAGCGAACAACGGTATTGTTCACACATTGTACAAATATTTTGCAAATTCGATCATCGCATACAAGAGCAAGCTCACAGATAAGCAGCAACCATACCAGGCAAAAGACTCTCGATATTTTCAAATACACGTTCAAAACCTAGCACTCAGAATAATCACAACCAAAACCACCATCAAGAGCAATATCCAAACCATGTGTACCTCAACTCACACTCACCACGACTGTTACCACACCAAAAAATACACTCGTCTCTGTGCTAAACAACAAACAATCAAAAGCTACACAAAGATACCTTATTGCCCTAAATCCACTGCGCCATTAAAAATGTGGAGTTTAAACCGATGTCCAACATGCACAAGAATTGCAACCGCGAATGGAAAGAGAGTGATTAAGAAGAAGGAGACGAGATGGAGTAAGATCTTCCGTGAGCCAAAGGGGGGATGGAGGGTTATTGATTGGTCTGGGGAGAAGCAACCACGAAGCGCTCTGGATAGTCCGATTTGCAGCCCGAAAACGACATGTTTTTGATTGAAAACATTTTTTGTAGTCGATTTATTGGAGATGGAAGAGTGGGATAGATGTAATCTATTATTCTGGGACGTTAAATATCCAGTATTTGTTTTAATTAGCTCGCTAGCACAAATATATGCTTTTGTATTGAAAATAACGTTTATTGTGGATTATTCCTGGGTTGTAAGGTATGCATATAGAAGTTGGAAGTGAAAATACCTCACCCTATGTCCTCATCTTTGAGATATCTGACGAAACTGAGGGCTGGTAGAATTCTGTATCTAAGTAGGTACCTGAGCTTACAGATTGAAAGTAGAAGTGCGGTGCCAACTAGTCAGTGTTTTCAAAGCCACAACTGTCCCTTATATAAGAGATTTGAACTCTGAGATATCTTTTCAGAAACTTTATCAGAATGAACATGGAGATGGAGTTTGTATACAAAGAAAATAACACTGGGCTATAATGAGCAGCGTCCAGCAATACATAGACATTCCAAATCACTTTACCTTCGCCAAGTAATTACCTTCATCCACTTTTGGATATTTCTCTTATTCTAGATGTTAAGATTGAAGTGGATTTTAACATTCAACCACATTGGTTCGAAAATCTGAAACGGTTCAGACGCCAAAATGGATGTAGGACGTCAGGTGGATGAAGAATTCAACGGAATTCAGATATCTAGATAAGTTGAACGTTCAGAAGACCTCGAGCACCTAGATCTCTCCAATACCCAACACCAACACCAATACCACGCCAAACTCCCACTCAACCCAACAATCATGTCTGCAGCCAAAACTCCCTAGTTCTTTCTATTTTATCACTCTAGAAAACACCACACACACCAACTCAAACAAATGCAATACCCAAAAAGATAGAATCGAGCACAAGAAATTTAAAATACACGTGCGCTCCCATGCTCCGTGGCACGATATCATACCATGACCTAACAATCGCCCTTCCATTTTAGCAATGCCATCTACTCTCGATACCGCGCCATCTAAGCATCCATTGCGCCAACGGTTTAACGAGAGGTCTTGACAAAAAAGGTCAGGTGAGGATAAGCACCCATTCACCGAACGACCATCCCAAACCCCAAGCCCCTAGCGAGCCCCAGGTTCCCCCTTGCGCCAAATCCACAATTCCAAAACGACATCTTATCCCATCTCCTCTCATCCAGCCAGAAATCCAGCAATAGACCGAGAGTTAGCCGCCCCAAAGCTCACGCTTGACGATCGCTTGTGATCGCTTTATTGCCATGGACCATGGAGAATGCAGAATGCAGAAGTTATCGGACCACGGCAGATTACCGTATATGCAACAGCTCGTTGCCAAACTGTGCAGTTCCAGATTCCATAATATTGCAATATCAAGACCTCGAAAGGACATGGTATGACGAGAAGAGCAGCGTGAATTATCAAGGCAATGCAGGAACTAACCGGTACCGTCGCACAGAAAGGACGAGGAAAGAATGAGATGAGAAGAAATCAAACGGAGAACACAATACTAATGAAGAAGGAAAAAAAAAAATACATCCTCAAATAATATCCCTTTCATAGATCGTCACCCTAAATTAGCATCAAGCAGCAATGCAAACCAGCGGACGTTTCGCAATCCAGACACTGTGCCGCCGACTGTCATCTATCCGGTTATGATCCACTTGGTCAGAATTGTAGTCCACTAGACCAACAATCATCGCAGAACCAATGAAAGAGCAAAGGGTGATGAACTCACCGTGCTAGCGTACGCGTGGCATGAATGACGATTATCATAGCATTGATAGCGTAGCTCACTCCAAGACCCCTCGAATTCCAACCAAGCTCTACAATGCGCCGACGAGACGTCGATAGCCAATCTTGCATCCGGAGGAACATAAAAAGTATAGAATATAAAAGACGCATTGACGGCAGGTCAACATACGTAATAGTAGAATGAGAATCCCCAATCCAAATACCCCTTATTGGCGAGGTGCCACAAACGCCGCGTAAGTTCCCATTATATTCGTTTAGTTATCCGCATTCTTGCAAACACTCATACATACATACAACGGATATTAATCAGTAGGCAACAAGCTACCGCAATACATCCCCAGACCACCAAGAACCGTCCGAAGATGGCGCAAATATAGCAAGAAACACAACAAGAAAACACACCAGCTCCCCAGCAAAGCAACCTTCTAACCCACGATTCCCATCCATAACCTTTACAAACATCATTGCACAACAGAACCATATTCTGTGCATACTTCTTCGCAAAACCGGTCTTCGACGCACTTATAGCATCTGGCTCTTCGACCAGAATCCCGTCGCCACTTCATCTCTGATGGAATCCATGCCGAATGGCTGAGGGTTAGAATTCGCATAATCGAGATTGTAGTATCAGGTGTGATGATAGACTCCATTTCAGATCGATCGATGAAGGTATGGCAGTAGCATGATAGAAGATCTCAAGATGACAATCTCGTCGGCCGCGGTTTGGAAATGTTGAGTAGATGCTGAGATATGAGGTCAAGGTTATTTGTTACGAGTGGTCAGTTGCTTGATTGATATGGGAATCCCGGCGTTCAGTTGGATTGCGTATTTTGAGCTTTTGGGAATGCAGAAATGGCAGCACTGCACTGGATCTATAATATCTTTTGGAATGAAGGTCGGTTTCTTCATTTGTCCCTGTTATCAGTCGCTTGGGTCTGGTCAATTGGTTCTCAAGTGTAGGGCCTCTATAAACCAATAGAGCAATATTAATCATACACCCCTCTGCCGAAAGAAAAGCAAGACATTTCGCGCGCAAACTTCGACAAAGTCCCAGGAAATCCATCATTCTGTCACGACATAACAGACTTTTGACATGCAGAAATGTGTTTGCCATGTAGTCATGCGATCTCAGTCCAACACCGCAGCCATCCCATCCGACTTCGCCGTGCTTTGCCCAGCCCTTGAGAAAGACTACGCGAGGAAATTGACATACAAGCCCTTGGCCTTACCTGTCGATGAGATACATGGCAGTCACCCAGCACCAACGTCCTGCCCAGCATTCCCACACAATACTAATCCCCCACCGAGCAGACCCCATAGAAATCTCACCCACAACTCCCAAATCACGACTCGGATCGAATACCTCTGCACTAGTACTCCTGGGCCAGGAACAACAAACCAATCTCCCCGGCGGAGAAACCTCAACCATCCCAATATCAAATCCAGCCACCCATCACGGAAAAAATACAACCCCTTTCGAATTCATCAATATTCCGCAGGAGTGAAATTTCCTCACCCAACACCATCATCCTACCCCGCAAAACCGAGGGTCCTAGCTCCTCACGACCATAGAACCCAACAGCACCATATTTCCTCCTCGCCAAACCGTGCTTGGCCCAATACTCATACTGACAGACTACTCAGAATCTCACCCGAAAGACTCCGCACACTCCCCGGCACATGACTCGACTCAAAGCACCTCATCGCAGAATCATCAGATGCGAAACATGAGAGAAGTGCCGTCGTACTCACCACCATACAATCCAACCACACATCCACCAAACCTCTTTTCTTCCCTTCCCACCACCAAATACTCAATCTCGCCTCTCTTCATCCAGCATTCCAGATCCATGCGACTCGACAATCGCCTCGAACTCCTAATGTCAAAATATACAACGAAAGTTCCAACCAATACACCTGAAGGCCCAATAAAAATCACACATCCCCATCCCCATCCCCATCCCCATCCCCAAAACCAAACCAAAACAAACCAAACCAAACAAAAGCAATGAACCCGCCCGGGTTCGAACCGGGGACCGCTTCCGAAAACCCCGCCCTCTAGAACAGATCCATTACGAATCTATCTCCAAGAGCAATTGTAAAGGAAGAATGATAACCACTACACCACAAGTCCATGTTGCGTAAACATTTGCTGTATTTGTTTATTTTTCGGTTTAGTGGGGGATTATGTATTGAGTTTGGGTTGCGGTTGTTGTATGTAGGTGGGTGGGTGGATGGATGGGTGGGTGTTTACTGGGGAGAGAGAGGCTTGGTTGGTTGGATTTTCCTATTTTTATTTTTTCTGATAAGAGTGGAGGGTGGAGGGTGGAGGGATGGATGGATGCATATGGAGTTGTGGGTAGGGTAGGTGGGAGGTGGAGGGACGGTGGGTGGATCAAGGGACTTACTTACTGTACTTCCTTCGTACAGTACTCCGTACGTACAGCAGTAAAGGGACAGGGTGTTGAATCAAGATTTCGTTGGGGAATTGATTTTGATTTTGACTTTTTTGGTCTTGACTTCGTGACTTCGTACTCTATCTTTCGTTCATGGGGGAGGCCGATGTCTGGCCGAGGATGGAGGGTTCGTTGTGTGTTGGGGATTGCATGATTGTGACGTTACAAGGGACTACTAGGTACGTACTCTACTACAAAGTATAATTCAAAACAATGAAAATGTTAATGATAGATATCTTTGTTCGTCATCTCATCACGATCGAAGGTATCTCTACAAAAGAAATGAATTGGGATTATCCCATAGACCGAATCTTCCCAATCCCCCTTTGCAATATACCATGATCCAAAACTCCACCCATGACGTTGTGCATTATCTAGACCTTTTACTCCGTAATTTCATCTGACACAAGATTGAAACCTCTTTCCTTCAAATCATTCCTCAGCTGTCTAATTCCCAACTTCCGGTGTTAGAAAGCCATCAATATTGACTCTACGAAAGAAAGATATATGTCCAAAAGGCTCCCAGTATTGAGCCAGTATATCGTGTGATATCATTATCAGTTGAGTTTCGATGTATTTAGCTAGAAAGAGTCAGTAAGAGCTTCTAAAATATTCCAAAAGATACATACGGTTTTCATATCCTACATTAGCAATTTGACCAACACTCTTTACGATTCTTGCCCCAGGCCAATTTTTTTCTCCAAATCTGACAAACCCCCTTTCACCAATATCATCAGCGAACCAGGTAAGTTCGCCTCGAGGTACATTTGGATCTCCCGTCAATTTAACCGCGCGTAGAGAACCTTGATAAATTCGTGCATGTTTTTTCCTTGCTTCCCATGCTTCAACTGACTCGTCTTCTTTTTGCTCTAATACATTTGACTGATCGTATTTACAAGGTCCATCACGATGATCTATTAATAAAAATTCTGTGCCATGACCCGAGTAATCCCCGATCTATAAGTGTGATTTAAGTTAGCAGTTGAACAAAAGCAGGTTTCAATCAAAGATAAACCGCCAAAACACAGATAGCTGAGCCCAGAAAACCAAACGACTAGATTTAAAGTCTTTCAATCGAGAGATTGTAAGTATTTGAGAGTGATTGGATGGGTTATACGCGGGCTCAGGGCCTTGAAATGGAAACGAACAAAACAAGTTCCATAATCAAGGATATCTATCTCATGGCTGGTATATTTTGGATAATTGGATACCCTGAGCAAATTCTCATCAAGAACACACCATGAAATGGTACACGGTGTAGTCAAATCTGATGGGATCAAAGGGCCCGGAAAGTCGTTGAATGTTGGGGAATAGTGGGCCTTGAGAAACTCGATGGGAAAGGCAATTTCTGATCGGCAATTTCGAGTGGAGATATGATTCCAATGTTGGGATAAATTGAGAAAAAGAATGTAAAAGGAGAACAAACTTACAAAGATACCTCTGTAAGGGCTATACTCTGTCGGCGTATAAAACTTTGGGTCAATGGTGGACCACGTTTGAACCTCATCCCCCATTCGTACTTGACCATTCATATCCATCCACTGTCTAATTCGAAATGAGTGCTCGTTAATTTGAGAACGACTTGCCGGTCGACCCCATCTCTCTTCAGAACACTGATCGAAGGCTGTAGGACGGTCTACATAAGACTTTGCGGGAACATTTGGAGGTGGCCATTTATCTTTCAACAGTTTGCGGCTGGGGTTTTCAATCACTGAAGATTTTGCCAGCATGAAATTCGACTGACGAACACGAACACGAGATCTATCCCCTGCCAAGGGCATCGGTATCTCTCCCTTGAGTCTACGTTCAGCTTCACCCATATGTGACAGAGATCGATGAGAATATGCATCGAGGTCTAACTGTCGAGACCAATTATGGAAATGTACCCTTGGTTCAAAGCAGTGAACGATAACTTTGTTATCATCCCCCCAAAAATAAAATTGAGGTGGCTGCTTCTCGGCAACAAGCCTGTGTAAGAAGATGGCACCGGTTTTGGGGTCGTATTTAGCCATCATCAACTGACCGAAATTGGGAACATCGGCGAACCATAGCTTGTTCTTGGGAAGAAACCAATGAGGATCATGAGCTTTATAAAGCTCCTTGAAAGATCCGCATGGAGAAGGATCATCAAGTTTAATACCCGGGACGTTTTGTTGTACAAGGTGTCGCCAAAGAGAATCGGTTTTGGCAACTTCTGATAAGACTCTGCATGTTGTGCCCAACTTGATCAAATCGCAGGGCCGTAGATAGGAAGAAATATGACGAAGAAGCTCAATTGGAAGATGGTTCAAGTTGAATGTAGCTTCATTGGAAGATCTGATACCTAAAGATGAAAAGGCTTACCATCAGTTGACATTCTTCCAGGCTGATAGATACAGTAATTAAAATTATGCTTAACTGAAAGACCTTGTCATTTCCATCAAGCGAAAGATGCAACACTAAAGCCAAGAATACCAAGCAAATACAATGCAACAGAAGGGGGAGGGGGGAGGCGACATACCCGTAGATACCGTATTTTCACCGTGTGATGACTCAGGGGAGGGTGCTTCCGGTGAAGGGAAGAAAGAAGTCGAGTCTGGACTTCCCACTCCCTCGACTAACTGCAGAGTCGATTCGATACCGGGGTCCAAGCGACCATGCAAGTATTTTTCATTGTTCTCCATTTGATCAAGCTTGAATGAAGAGAAAGGAAACTTGTTTACGCTCCTGTATGGAGCCGGGCTGTGTGTTTGGAAAGTGGAACGGATTTTAAAGAGGATAGATGAAGTGATTTATGTTCTCATGACCCAAGCAAGATCAAGTCGTTGCACTTTTGGAGATTATGCAAGAATATAAGAAGAGATGGCGGGATCCTTAGGATGGGATAGAGGCGTGATTTACAGAAGTCTTTCTTGACGTCTTATTCGATAATGTGAAGCTGAGTGAAACATTTGATAATGCTCGGAAGCATTCCTCTTTTTGTGTGATATGAGGTACCTCCAGGGCTTGGGACGATGGGCTGAATGATCAATTAGAAAGGAAAGAAATTATTGGATTGGAGTGATTTTACTCAATATATTGAGCTACACGGTGTAAGTGGTTACAATACAATGGATGACCACGAGTATGAGCTTCCTAATTCAGATTGATGCCGGGGATATTCGTCGGTTGATGTTTCAGTCATGAACTAACTACCCAAGTAGATTAGAAAGCTTAAATTAATGTGATGTATCTGTTGAGAGCATTTAATAGGTTGATATGACGAAGTCTGGGGGATTTCGGAGATGGCAAGGTTGGGTTGTAAAAGGAATAGAGGAAGAGATAAATGTGATGAAGTATATTGTTATATATGTGCGTAGGTGCGTAGGTCTGTAGTAGATATGTTGCTTGTTATACTAGTAGTAGTAGACCGGCCAAGGTAGAGAAAAGAAGAGAAATGAAAAAGACAATTGAGATTATGGAAATGAGGATTGGTTCTTTAATTTATGATGATGATGATGGTTATGGTTATGGCTATTCATCAATCAATACGTAGAGACTTTATTATTGCTGTATGATGGATATTTAAGTAGGTATAAAGCATCCAATAACCTAGATAGTTATGGCTCGGGAACTTTAAGTGATGATGATGATGATGGATGAGAAAAGCGGTTGAGGAGATGGATGGTGTAGTTGTGGTTGTGGTTGTGGTTGTGGTTGTGGTTGTGGTTGTGGTTGTGGTTGTGGTTGTGGTTGTGGTTGTGGTTGTGGTTGTGGTTATAATGATGATGGTTGTAATGGTTGTAGTTAGATTATTGTATTCATAAATGATTACGTATATATGTATATATGTTTATCTACGTAGTATAGAGTAGGTTAAAGTAAACATCCATAGGTCGAACGGGAAAGGTTAATAGATGAGGTAAGGATGAAGGATGAAGGATGAAGGGTGAAGGGTGAAGGGTGAAGGGTGAAGGGTGAAGGGTGAAGGGTGAAGGGTGAAGAAGGTAAGGCTTGATGGGTAATATATATCAAGGTATATATTATATTGCGTATATATATATATCTAGGTCCACGGGTATATATGCTAGGTCCCCCAGTATTAATCAGCATCAGATAGAATAATGGTGTCTATGTCTACAATCCTTCAACCCTGACAGAACGGAAGAATAAAAGAGAAACACAAAAGAAAGGAGGAACGAGAAGCAAAAGAAAAGACGGTTGAGAATCGAATGAGAATCCCCAACAAATAATATATTCTTATTAATTCAAAGGGTTACAGAATTCTCCGATGGGAAAATTAAGAAGTACCAAGGTATTAAGGACGGAGTGCGGAATATTAGGTAGGTAGATATGGATTGAGTAAATAGGAAGGTAATGAGTAAGACGGGAGTAATAATAGTAGTGGTAGTAGTAATGGTGGTAATAGTAATAATAGTAGTGGTAATAGTAATCGCGGTAGTAGAAATAATACCTAGGAGTACCTAACATATTTGTGCATCCCCAGTCTGCTTAGATAATCAATGAGATTATCATCATCTCAACGTATGGAACGGAACGGTTCGTTGATATGATTTGATATCCTGTGACGATAAGATAGAATGATAAAAGAGATGATGAAATGATGAAATGATGAATTGATGAATTGATGATGACAAAGATGACGAGACTTCTTTTAGGTTGCAACATCTCTTTGAGATGTCATTTGTTCATGTAAATATAAATACAAATATCAATACAAATACAATACAACCTTCATCATAACGGGATGAAGTATATTGCCCAGGTTCTTTCATATCCATCAGCACTAATTATTTATTACTCATTACTTATCATTCATCGTCATTCATCATTCGTCGTCATTCATCATCCCTCATCCCTCATCCCTCATCCCTCATCCCTCATCCCTCACCCATCATCCCATCCCTCATCCCCACCACCATCAAAACCACAACCCAAAGACCTTCCCCACAAGCACCTCCGATATCGCCTCACCACCCAAACACCCAAGTACCAACCAATCAACCAATCAACCAAACTAACCCCATTCATCCACCACCCATCCCACCACTCACTCATCATCCATCCCCCATCCCACCCATCCCTCCACTGTGCCACCCCTACCACCCCCAAAACAGCAAAACCCCTAGCACCTCATCCTCCCAAAGAAGCAACTCCCATATCGTGGAGAAGACGCGATCACCATACAGTCCGACCTCGTGGCATGACCAGGATCCTTGGGAAGAGTTCCTCCGTCAGTGCCTGCATGCATACGCTTGATGTTCGATGAAAAGACGGCGTAAGTTTCTTGACTTGTTACTTTTTGGTGTTTTGGCTTTGTGGCTTTCTTGGCTCGTACCTTATTGTATTATAGGTGGGTGTAAATAGGAAGGTTGTTGAAGGAAATTGAGGTCTGGGTTGTGAGTATTGGGATTGTAGATGGGGATGTGGATGTGGATGTGGATGTGGATATGGATGTGGATGTGGATGTAGATATAAATGTAGATATAGATATAGATATAGATATAGATATAGATATAGATATAGATACGGAGTGGATATAGATACGGAGTAATAGATATAGATATCCTTGGTAGATATGGGTGTAGATCTCGACGAGTAGATAATTACGTAGTTCTAGCGAGGGATATGAACAATCGACGGAGAAGATTTGGGATCCATGGATATCGAATCACTGGATAGCTTGCTTGATAAGGCTTTGTTACTGTGGCTTTAACCTTGCCTCTACTATACAGTCAGTGCATACAGTATATAGGACTAGAAACAAACCTCCCACTTTTAACCTTAACCTCATCTAACTACTCAACTCCTTGGCCTCCTTTTTACATTTTCTATGCAGTCTATGTTTTCTATGCAGTCTATGTTTTCTATGCTTTCTATGTTTTCTATACTCTCATACTCTTATACTCTCATACTCTCATACTCTCATATTCTCATACTCTCATACCCTCCTCTCTCTCTCTCTCTCTCTCTCCCTCCCTCTATACAGCACAAACACATGTACACCCACCATCAAACCCCAATATCTAACACCAAATCCCAAATCCCAAATCCCAAATCCCCACACTATACAACATTAACACTTCCAAAAAGCAGATTCCTATCCACCACCCATCCACAACCAAAAACATCACAACCTCAACTATACACATGCATACAAACACAACCTCCTTACAAAACACAAAGCACAAGACACAAACCACAAAAACCCATCTCATATATTCTTCAGATACACACAATACATGCCAAAAGAGTATGTAAACGGACGATATATCTGAATCCTTAGGTCATTGGATGGCGAGAAAAGAAAGTTAATTGCAAGTATGCAAGCAAACAAGCAAGCAAGCAACCCCATCCCAATAACGACCCTCCATTGTTGGGAATTATGATGTTGTTTGGTTGTTTGGTTGTATGGTTATATATTCGAGTATATGTACTAGCTATGGGGAGGTAGGTGGGTATCTAATCCCATCTAATCCCACCATATACACATACACACAAACACACATACCATACACATCCCACATCCCATCTCCCCTCGTCCCCGCCCCACTACCCGAAAACCCAGCTCCCGACCTGTCTCATCACATCATATTACATCATATCACATTATATCAAAATAGTCTACCTACCTGACCTACCTAATCTACTTAACCTACCATAACCATAACCACAACATCAATCGCAACCCCAATCCCATTCCCATTCCTCATCCATCCATCCACTCCACTCCAAACCATATCTACATAAATACACATCCGCATCCCTATCTCTATAACCATCCCTATATTCATTCATCAACCCATCCATCTCATCACACTATACCCAATCTCCCAACGTCATCAACGTCACCAATAGTGTAAACGGTATAAACGGTATAAACGGTATAAACGGTATAAACGGTATATTGAATACCTACCTACCTACCTACCTAGTATATACAACCAGATAGATATATCAAATCAAATACCAACACCAACACCCTCACCCTCACCCTCACCAACACCGCAGTAGAAAAAAAAATGAAACAGGAAGAAGGGAACGAAAGTACTGAACCTACCTCTGCAAACCTAAACACCTACCTAGACACAGTAGTAAACAACAAGCGAGGAAATATACAAGGGCAAAATAGTTTTGAATTTTATAACATTTCCCTTATGCAATTGTGTATGCACTTTTCTACCATTCCCTTTTTAGTGAGCATTCTGATAAAACTTCACCGAAGAGAGGAAGCTTCCAAAAAAAAAAAAAAATTGGTTAATAGGAGCAAAAAAAAAAAAAAAAAAAAAAAAAAGGGAAAAACTCCATCACTCCATTCAAATTCAATAAAGTTTCCTCCGACTTAGGGATATCCACATTTACATGCAAACTATGACCATTAATCCACGTATCTAGGTCCATCATCCTGCCAATCCGCTGCTGGTGTTTCCGCTGCATAAGCACCGGGGGTGGGAGCACCTGCATAATACCCTTGTCCCGGTGTAGGTGCATCCATAGCTTGAGGTGTTGGTGCACCCCAGTAACCTGGAGCTGGGGTTGGCGCCGAATAAGCTCCGGGAGTTGGTGCATTCATAGCAGCTGGTGTCGGAGCGGAGTATCCACCTGGCGTTGGAGCGTTCATTGCAGCTGGTGTTGGTGCCGATAAAGGACCACCAGGGGTTGGAGCATCGTAAGCCGATCCCCAATTGTTGTTATTGGATGGTCCAGAGTTCCAGCTGTCGTTTGAATTATTTGCTGGATAGGCGGGAGTCTTTGACCCCCATGAATCTCCGACATTACCACTGCCGCCATATGCGGGAGTTCTCGATCCAAAATTATCAGATAAGCCATAAGCGGGAGTTTTAGCACCAGACGACCAAGCAGGAGTTCTGTTGCCACCTCCATAGGCTGTTCGGCTACCGTCATTCGCATAAACAGTTCGAGATCCATCGTTAGCCCAACCAGGAGTCCGTCCACCATCAGTAGCACCAGACTTCCAAGCGGGAGTTCGCCCGCCTTGTCCACCACCATGAGGAGCTACAGAGAATATTAGTAAATTTCGGGGGGAAACAACAGAATTAACTTACTTCTTCCCCAACCCGGAGTACGCTCGGGAAGACCACCTGGCATTGGTGTTCGTCCGCCGGCACCCGTATCCCAGCCTGGTCCAGGAGTAGCACCTCCAAACCCACCGCGACCTCTTGAAGCTCCTCCACCTCTACCACCACTGGCACCACCTCGGAAACCATTTGGATCTATTGAAGCTCCACTGATCTTGTCTTTAAATCCTAAACAGTCTTTTGGAACACTGACCACCTTACTCTTTGTATGTAACTCTACTCTGGCATTGGTGTCTGTAGTATATCTTTGACAATACCAAGTAAACCTTTGTAAGGGCCTTTTCGAATTGTAACAGTCTGACCAATAGATTTGTCACGACCAAATGATTTTGGTGGAAGCATCTGGCCATTGTTCTTGGGATTGAGCTTCATTGCCGGGTTCATAGAGCTGAGATCCGGTGAAGATGAAGCATTGCTAGAGATTCGTCCTCCCTTGGCGGAGACACTTTGAACGCTGGTTGTTCGCGCAACAAATACACCAGCATTCTCGCTCAATTCCGAACTCTTCAAGAAGAGATAAGCTCGATGAATATGTAGAATTTTACCAGTTCTACCTTCTCCCCCAAATTCCTTCACACCATCTTCCATCTTGATTTCGGCACCATTACGATCTGTTGCCACAGCGTTCCTTCGCTTTTCAAGTTTATTGGAGATTTGAGATGGAATGACTGTTCGGTTAGATCCATTCTGATCAAGAACGACAAGAGATTCTCGATCAACTTTAATAATACAAGCAACGGTAGCTGGGTCTAGTTGAACCAAATCCCAAAGCTCGTATTTTCCTAGAGCACCGCTACCACCTGAATCGCTTGCTTCCCGAAGATCTTTGCTGAAGACAGTGATTTCGTTGTTGCCCTGATCGCTCAACAAAGTGACACGATCCTCAATGATCTTGACGACCATACCGACTTCATCCCTAAATCTACTACCACCAATAACTTTGACGTGATCACCCTCACGAAAGCGTTTACGTAGACCCTTGATAGGAATTTCGATGGTTTGACCCCTCAATGCTCCTTCAGATACAGCCATCGTGACAATATCACCTGTAACAGATACTGCTTTACCAACTACACCTTTTTGTTCACCCTCGTAAACTTCAATAACGTCGCCAGGCAGATAGGAAGCATTGGCCGTGCTTGCTTTCAAGCTAGCAGCAAGAGCGTTTAGATCCAAATTCTCAGTTCCATCCTCAGCACCAGATGCAAATCTTGTAACTTCCTCAAGAGTTGGATTGACATCCTTGGTGATAAGTGCCTGGATTTTAACCTCCTTTTCACAATATCCATTGACATATTCTTCATTGAAATAGTTCCAGATTTTTGTGTCTGGGCGACCTTGCAAATGCTTTGCGTGTCGTTTCTTAGCTTCAGCTTCACTGAATAGTCGTTGAGGCGGACGTGGTCCAGCTACTGGACGCTTCCTCTTTCCATCCACTATAGTGGTATCCTCATGAAGACCATAATCGAGACGGGGTACATATCTGACCCGAAGTTCAAGACCAGTATCGGTGACTTCAATAACTTGAGCAAGATCACCTGCGTATTTAGCTGGTCGCCTAAGTCGTACATAAGCTCCAACCTCTATAGTTGGGCTCTTCGTAACCCTGAGAAGATCTGGCATCTCCTTGATCTCAACAAGCATCATCTTGGTCCGAGGATAGACATTCATAAGACCATCCATAGCAGTCAGAATATCTGCTTGTCGTTGGGCTTCGACGTAGATAAACCCCTTCATTGTGGATTGGGTTCCACCACGTTCAAAAGCACAAGTTATCGCAAGTTCCTCTTTGGTACCAGCCCTCTCCTCGATGCGCTTCATAATCGAGAAAACTGCTTCTCTTTCCTTTCCTTCTTTACATCTTACAGCCCAAATACTAGGATCATCGACACTAGGAAGTAAAAGACGCTTGGGAACGACTGCTGATTCTCCAGTGCCTCTTGAAGAACGACCCTTATTCGCGTATCGTTGTCGTAAAATCTCCGCTTGCTTTTCCTTGCCTCCATCACGCATCAAGACTTGCCTCCATTTCACGTCTTCTATCCAAATCTCGGTGACGCCTATCATCTGTCTCTCTCGCCACCATCAGGAAGGTCTGCCATATCATCAGGATGTGTGTCTGCAATGAAAGTATCCTTCATTTCGTTCAATTCATCCTCATCGTCTTCATTTTCGTCTTCATCTTCGTCGACCTCTGCTTCAACATCGAGGAAAACACATTGCGACGGTCTCTGCGACGCTTACGGCGGTGTCCCTATGTTTCGCGCTTAGTGCAAACTCCAATAGATCCATTGTGACGAAACAGCGAGGAGGAGATTGTGTATTCAGCTTAGAAATGCGTACCGTGATCTCTTCTTCATCATCATCTTCTTCCTCTTCCTCATCTTCTTCATCATCATCTCCAGCAATATCCTCCCCATCGCCTTCCTCATCTTCATCCTCATCTTCACCATCATCGGCGCCACCACCCGAGCTGTTTTTCCTACCACTAGCGGGGGCAGATTCATCCTCAGATCCATCATCATCACCTACTTGATGACGCGAAGCTTCATTTCTTTGCGCGCTGCCTCTATGGTGGCCTTCATCTTCATTGTCTGAAAGATCCGCAGGTTGGGGATTAAAATTATCGTCCTCTTCGTCGCTGTCGTCAAAAGAATTATTTAATAGATTTGAGGTAGACATGTTTGAACACAAAGATTGAAAGAAGAAGATGTGTATTCGAAGGGGGGACGGAGGGTATTTGTAGATTTTTCAAGAAGACAAATCTCGAGGTTGATGAATAAAGTACATGGCAGACAAGGCAAGCTAATCTTTGTTCAAAATGGCCTCAGCCTTCCCGACAAGCAGTCCACTAGCAGAGTGCACTAACCTATTACAGTATAGTCGGTATATCCTCCAACTTACCTAAGCCAATGAAATGTATACCCTTTACAATACATTTGTGCAGTCTATATTCATTTAGCTAGTTAGTATATATATTTCCAGCTGCGTTACCACAATAACCAAGCTTCACCTAAGTTAAGATGAAAAGTGTATACAGGTAATCATGAATACGAAGCTACATCATAAGCCTACCAATCAAATCAATCAAGCAGAAGAACAAAGCTCTCATCGATTCCCATATTCCAATCCTCAACCCAAGAATAAGGATACTCCTATCCGAAGTCATACTGTTATTAGTTTCTCTTCAATCGCCATCATGCAATTACACTTCCACAATGAGCTCAATAGCTAGGGTGAACTTTTAGAATCATCTTGGTGAGTGTGAGTGTAACAAGTGAATGGCTTGCCATCATCGAGTGAGAAATGAGTATTCAGCTTTGATGATCAAGGTATATATTTCCATTATACATTTCCAGTAAGTAGGTACGTTATGTATAGCTCGTCTTGTCCACCCTCACCTAGACTCTCTCCATGTACATAGATAGAGCAATTTTTCGCCCTCGGTATCCGGTGTTCGAGGCTGTGCCAAACACCCACCAGCTGAACCTCTCATCCTCAAGACATCTGATAACCCTTCCGTGCAATTTTATCTTTATCCTAAGTAGGTAGATATTTTATTACATACTTTCAAAGGTTTATTAGCAGGTTGGGCAGGTCACCAGATATACCAAGGCAGGACTCAACGACAGTATTCAAATCTAAAATAAAAGTGCCATATTTCCTTATAAACCATGAATGCATTTGCTACATTACATCATTGAGCTAAGCTGTTCACTCCACACTTACACATTTCTTCCATATGCTCATGACAAATACGAAAACAAAAACAACACATCTCTCGTGATACCATGTTTTGTTCTTGGTCTCGCGTTTTTGACATCATAATTTCAGTACCCAAGGTAGTCGATGGCTGGCTGGTGATCATGTTTATCACGGCCGGGGTGGTTGGGTTAGGAATTCCTGTGCATCGGTGATATCCGTGAAAGAATTATCGATACAACGAATCCCGAAGGATTTCTAGTTATATGCGTCCTTGTATCAGGTCCTGCAAAGTAGAGTTGACAACTGTAACGTTTTTTGAGACTGGCCATGGGAATCCAGGAGCCATTGCAAGTATAGGAGGGGCTCAATGAGATGTCGAAGAAAGACCTGTTGAAACCGAATTTAACTGCTCATAAAATGAGATGGTACGGTTTGGAGAGTATTGTCAAGGCATTGGAGCACCTGAGCACTCGTAGGGTGTGGAAAAAGGCAATGGTAATGATTGAAGATGGCGCCAAAGATGCCATGCTTTGATCATAGTCATGTTAGACGACTAGGCTCAAAAGATTCCATCTGAAAGTGTTTAATCAACAGATGAAGCTCAAGCCCTTTTGAACATTCAATTTCAACCATGCGAATTTGCGCGTATTCGCGAATCTAAGCGATCAGTCACCTCACTCCTACTACACATAACCCCCGATGAGTATAATATCATAAATACTCGGATATTGTAAATGCAATCTCCAGGAAACCGAACTCCAGGCTTTGATATGCAATAACTTTACGCTCCTGTCCATCAGTTGACTCGAAAGCCCATCCATCATAATTCATCAAAGCTTCACGCCCCAAATACCTCTTCCTCCACTGACCCCAAGCCAATCACCATTTTCATTATTGTTCAAGTTGCTACGAGGTGCCCAGCTAATATTCCCAACTTCATAGTCACATTGCCAGCTGGCGGCGGGCCCTCTGGAATTATCTGAGGTCGGGGCACCGTTCATGCCAGAACCTGTAGGAAGAGTAGTATTTTGACTCAGCAGGTCCCAAATAAGAACCAAAGAATCATCAGCACCAGAAGCAAGAGTTCCTCTCCTTGTTGGGGACCATTCTATACAATTGATGGCTGACGAATGACCTCGTAGCTCGAGTAAAGCTTGCCCAGGCTGTCGAACATCCAAAATACGAATGATATTGGAATCTTGTGAGAAAGTAGCGAGAAGATGAGTATCATGCGGCGATGCTGCAAGGCGTAACAGAGGGGGTGCATATGACATAGTTTGCTGAGCCAATGTTGGACTTATCCTTCCACCACCAGGACTCGTATCTGTACGTACGATTAGTGAAATCCCCAAGACGAAATCCGGAATTCGTACCTTTATCATCCTTTGAAGTTGGCTCATAAATGATCGTGCTATGCTCTAAGCTTCGAAGGTCAAACATTCTTACACTGCCATCGGCTCCGCAACTAACAAAAACATCCACACTGTTAGCACAAAATCTGACATCAAAGACTTCTTTGTCATGTGCAATCAATTGTGTCTTGGCTGTTAATGTAGGAATATCCCATATCGTGCATGTCGTATCTATGCTTGAGGTAATGATCAAACTAGGTGAGACGGTGTTCCAATCCAAAGAGGTCAAAGGGGCAGTATGCTCTGGAGTTTTGGAATTGGAAAGTAGGGCAAGTGGTGTAAGCTTGCTAGGAGGTAGATCTCGGCCGGTATTTGAAGAGCGTCCTCCGATAGTGTTGCTCGGCGACGCAATTGGAGTTTCAGAAGGGAGAGACCACAATCTCAAATGGTCACCAGAAGTAGCCAGTAAATCAGTAGATTGTTTTTGAGATGATGGCGGTTCCCATAGGAGCCGAGTGACAGGATATGAATGTGTTGCTTCAGCAATCTTTGTAAATTCGAGTCCATACTTCGGGCCTCCAGATACATAGGATTCGGATGGGGTGGGAACAATTTGGGAATCAAGAATTTGAATCTGAGAGGTTAGACACGTCCTTGAGGCCGATGGGATGTTGAGACTTACAAAATTGTGACCGTCCTCTAAATAACTTCCAATAGCGACTTTTCCAGCATCATTGTTTTGGGCTGGCCATTTACACCAATCGAATGCATATAGAGCCCATGGTGCGAGATAGTTGCTGTTTGTAGGCGTTGCACTAGTACCATCATATGAATATGGATTGGCCCCAGGTAAGCCTTCAGGAAGTGCCGAATCTGTGCGCGGCCGGATGTCTGCCAGTCCTAGAGGAGTATTGGATATAGTTCTTTGTGAGTTTTGAGGTGTGTATTTTTGTGTTGGGGAGGAGAATTGGTTCTGCTCAGAGCCTCCTGGCGTGGTCGCTTGAAATGTTGCGAAGCCTTGACTATCAAATCCTCCTGCTGGGCTAGATCGAGTATAATTGTGCGAGAGACCAGTACTTCGTGAAGGGGTTGTATATTGGTCTTGAGAAATCGTAGGCAATGAAGGAGCAGTATTCGTCGAAACCGGACCTGGTCTTCCTGGTTGCAAAGCACCTGGCAGAGGTGGACCATTTTGATATTGGGATGCATCGGGCGTGGCTTGCTCTAGGGCTATACGTGGACCACTTGCACCATAATCTCTTGGAGATAAAGGATTGCGCTGAGCCGACATGCTTGAATGTAAGTCGTCGGTGTGTCGAGTACGCCTTGGTGTTTCGTATTGTTGGGATTGGTTCATTGAGGTATTGTTGGAAGTGGTCGTGATGGAAGAATTTGTATGCGGTAAACCATAAGTTGTTGGTGGAGTAGATTGACCTGGGCCAGAATTTAATGAGGGCATACCAAAACTACCTAAGTTTGCAGCAGCTTGTAATATACCTCCTGTAGTAGAGTTTCCTGGTAAAGGATTCTGTTGCGATGAAGATGAACGAGAATTTGAGTGAATGTTAAAGGAATCAAAAGGTGGCATGGCGCAGGGAATATTAATTTCGATATCAGCAATGGAGTGGGTGGGTTGGTGAGTGGGTGTGGGTGTGGGTGTGGGTGGGTGGATGGGTGGTGGCTGCTTTCTTGCTTTGCGAAATAAGATTTAACTTTCAGTGGAAGTTCCGAGGGCCAAAAGCGTAATTGAGTGAGTGGTGAGTGATGAGTGAGTGAGTGGGGTGGGAACTGGAGACAGGGAACATCTGGAGGAGATTTGATTCATGGGAAGACGGGGAGGTGGGAGAGACGGAAGACTGGAGAGTGATGGGTGAGTAGGGAGAGAGGGAGGGAGGGAGAGAGAGAGGGAGGCAGGGAGAGAGGGAGGCAGGCAGGCAGGTAGGTAGATATGTAGATAGGTAGATAGATACTATGGGTGGCTACTAGGTAGAGAGGTAGAGGGAGGTAAATGAAATTGTAAGGCTTTTTGATTTGATTACTAGGTAGGAGAAGGTGGTAGATGGTAGATGGTAGGTGGTAGGTGGTAGGTAGGTGAGAGAGGGTATCTAGTAAATAATAGATGATTTATAGAATAAATATAATGGTAAAAGAAGGTATCTAGTAAATAACCGATGGATAATAGATGGATAATAGATAGAATAAGTATATAGTAGTGAAAGAAGGTATCTAGTAAATAATAGATGATAAATAGAATAAGTATAGTGGTAAGAAAAGGTATCTAGTAAATAATAGATGATAAATAGAATAATAGATGAAATTAATATTATATATATTAAGTATACCGGTTTGAGCCCGCTGAACTACTCCAGCTGTATTTGGCGGGGTTGCAGTGCCCGCTCAATTACTATGACTATTTACAACTATAGAATCTACTTTCATTGTGTTCTGTTTCTTTCCAGTTTTATCCTCGAAATCCTACTTCGTTTTCTTCCCTCATATCTCCCTTTGTTCATTTCCAGTAATTCACAAAACGTCCCTTACTACTGTTCGTTCTCGATAATCTACGAGCATCCTTCGAGTACAAATCTGCCATCTTCGTCCAGTCCCAATCTCGACCAGCCATGGCGCCTACTATTCAAATTCCAGTGGAGGATACATTCAGAACGCTTCAGAATGTTCTGAGACCACGCAACGATAACAACAACTTACTCAAGGAAAGGAGAAAGAAGATGCTTAGCGGAGAGCGGCTACGGCACCTATGGTCCAGATATTGCCATGGCAGAGAACACAAACGAAGGCCGTACTATTAAGATCAGCAGCTCTGGCGAATCAGTTCCGCAGACTTGCACTAGTATTAAACACGACGAGTTTGGTGAGGCGATACGATAGTACAAAGCACTCTGCTATGAGGATATCTGCCTTTGGATAGTACAGAATCCAAGGCCTGGGGGGAGAGACCTTCTTGCTATGGAAGTTCACTTACGGCATTATAAAGGTGTCGATAATAAGCCTAAACTGTATGTTACTCCTTTCTATTTTCGAAGTTCTAGCTAAATCATTTTAGTACGACCTTTTTATTCTGGGGAAAATCCTCTACTGATTCTTTGTTCGATTTCTTATATCCTGATATGTGCGATTTGTGATGATGCCATTCTCGTTGATTGCTATATATTTGCCGAACCTTTCTTCACAACGGACTTTGGAGGTCAGGGTATGAAAGCTATGAAGGTACATTGGAAGCCAGAATGGCTCAAAAGACCAATCTTCCGAAGGTCTGTTTGTTCCGTTAATGGCTGGGTGAAGTCAAAGATAGAACCAATGACCTATTGGACCTATGTCTTTTATGTTGACCGTTTAGGAAAGGATACTGGCTTTGAAGACAAGTTGACAAGCTATTGCTTTCGCCGGGGAACTGCAAATGTAGTCGATAGTATGTATTTTTTGATATTTTTAATCTAATTCTCTAGGCTAACAGCTATTTTAGGTGTCATTTTAAACGCTGTTCGTGATCAGGTTATGAGATATGACCCATTCACCGGAGTCTTCAACGGGGCCTATATAAACAACATCGTTAGATTCAATGTACAGGATGCTTTTCTTGAAAGTGAAATCTCCGATGATGGGCTTATTCGAACTTTTACATATATGAGCATTCGATGCAACCCAGGTGTACCCAAGGAAGTTCCGATCGAAATGATAAAATCACTTTTGGCTGCAGATTCAGATGTTGTTGACCGTGAGCGACAGTTCAAGAAGCTATATACTCAGATCAAGCAAGATTTAAAGTTCATTAGATGTGCGTCGCAAATGATTCGAAAGCAGTACGAAGATCTTCGAAAGAACCTTACGAATGTTAAGAAAAACCTGAAAGACGAGATTGAGAAGGAATTCCGAAAGGATTACTTCTTTCGTGTTCATAACGAGATGATGAAAAAGCAATTGCATAGACCATCCAGCAAGACTTTGGAGGATAAGGAGGAGGAGGATACGTCTATTATCCAATATCAACTACAGCAGGTTCTGTGCGGTTTCTCCAAGGACTTAAATCAACAAGATATCGTCTCGAAAGATTTCTGCTATCAACCTCATGGTCGCCCTCACGTCTCGACAAGAGTTTCAAACTCGCAAGCTACGGTCTGCTTTAATCCTCAAGGACACAAATAAAAAGGAGTTTCCTGCTCCGGTTTCCCCCCCCCCCATCACCTAATGAATTTCCTGTGATCTGTGCGAAGACCCAATGTATCATTTGCATCGGGAAGGGAACGACCGTCTTTCGTACAAACAACGGACGCGATCCTTTCGTCGTATTGCTTATATATAGGACCATGTTACGAATGTTCATTTGCGCAATTAAGCAATGAGTGGAATTTTTATTTGTCACCATTCTATATGCAAAGCTAAGGGGCTGGCTCTCAACAATTTGATACATTTTAAGAGCCATGTAGCCAGAGGCCATGGGATTGAGCTTCGACCCTGAGCTTTGACCCTGAGAATGTTTATCCTCACTAGTACTTTGTATATTATCTTGTATTATGGCTTCGTGAGAGGAAATCAGTAGTGTACCTTCTCTGAGGCCAGCCAACCTTTAAGTTTGAAGCAGTCAAGCAAAGGATTGAACAATTGTTTCCAATCGAGAAGTAACTAAGTAACTAATGGTTGAGACTACTCTTTAAGTTAAGCACGAAGCTCCCTATAATAAGGAAATACATTATGCTTATATAGACCTTCTTTCTCTGTTGGGTAAACTGCTCGACTTTCTATCAATCTATCTGTCACATGCCATTGTTCCGTCCCCGAGGTTCTACTAATGTCTGCTAACAATTGAGCCTAAAGTCCTCAGGTACCATGTTTCATAACATAGTTGTAAACATAATTTGCATTATATATTTCATTTGTATTGTGATTATCAACCAAAGAAAATTCAAAGGAAGTTTGGAGACAAAATATTCATAACCTTTTGACCCTGCTCTAAATTTTGTTGCAAAAATTCTTCCAGAAGCCGAACACCACATCGAACAATTTCCTACAAAGAGCATGAGATTTCGAAGAGAACGAGGGAACCAAGGTACATACCCGTGCTTTCCAGTATGACGCGAAGATGTATTGTAACTTCTTCATATCTTTAAGCTCCCCCGGGAGCTCATGTATATGACCACGCTTCAAGTAAAATACGTCCTTGCCAATACAAGACATGATAAGAAGCTGGTGTCGACGACCTAGCATGATTAGCAAAGAAGTACTAAGCAACAGACAATATCCTAACCAGCTTGTAGTATGCCAACCACCTTTATCTTCTTCATGACTGTAGGGTCGTTTTCTACCAACTCGCCAATGTGGCACAGCATCGCTCTCAAGCCACCCACAAGCTTATCAAAATCATTGAGCCATTTCGCAGCAACTTCCCCTTCCCATTTGCGAATTGTCTCCAAGACAAGCAGTTCATAACAAGATTGAGAGCTGCCGTCAGCAGATAGCTTACGACGGCGTGCGATCGCATCATAACGAGGTTCGTTGATGAAGTAGGAGTACGGTTGGTAGCGAGTTGCTGAGAGAGAAATTTCTTTGCTACAACGATGTTGATTATTAGCCAAAGCAGACAAAGAAAAGAGCAGAGAATTGGGATGAGGGTTTACCGTTGAAGGACAAGCTCTGGAATCTCGCAGAAGACTTCGTCCAGGAAGCGAGGATAAACCAAACAATCCCAAACCCCTTCACTCAGCTCTTCATCCAAGATCATTCCGGAGTTCTCTAAAAGCCTGACACTGCTCTAAAATCAGCCTATAATATAGGGGGAAGACGGCGTGTAATTCACATGTGGCACGAAACATCACCGATCCATTTGATATCACCCCTATGAGACATTGTGCGTTCGATTTGGCATGAGTGCTCATAGGAATTCGCCTATCAAAGTCATCAATCATCGGTTATCGGTCCTCCGAAAACCTAAAGGCAAAGTACTGACTAACCTTCTCATACTTCTCGAGGGCCTGAAGTAACTCCAGGGGAAACCTAGGGAGCGGTGATTCTTCAACACAGTCTGTGATCTGCTCACAATCTTCTCGCATGAGATCCAGTGTCGTGATGGCTTCGGCATCCAGGATACCAAAATGAATTGGCTTAACTTTGCCAGTGCGTCGGGCATAATCTAACATGATATCTTGAAGGTAAACATTGCCATGGGTGAGTAACATCTTCTTGTCATTAGTAAGGGTCATGCGAGAATCCTCCAAGCAACCAAGGATTTCTTGAAGCCTCTTCGTGTCGGAGACTTCCATTGCCAGTGAGTCTTGCTTGTCGAGACTGGAGTCAACAGTCGCGTTCAGAGTATTGGGATCATTTTCAGCTTCTGAATCGGCACAATTTGTGTCTGGGTCATCTTGATAGATAGAAGCTCCACTATACGTATAGAATTATTAACGATGATTGTTATTCCACTATCCTTGGAAGGAACACTAACACAATAGTGGTTCCTGTTTGCGACGAATTCAACATAATACTACTTTGGTTGATAGCGATAGTAGTAGGCCCATGATTGGCAACTTTTCGTCGTCCACGCTTTCTCGTTATTGACTTGATGAAATTCTTGGCTCTTTGCTGGTCGTTTTTCGGGCTCTGCCAAAAGAATGCCTATTAACAAACATCAAGCTCGACTGGGCTAGTGAATCTGATGGCCACGAAGGTCAACAGTAACCCAGGAGCGAGGGGTCTTCGCGAAGAAGCCACACCCAAAGAGTACACAATCGTTTCTCAGTCGGCCGCGAAGGCAGGCTGCGATATGCGCCTCGATGTACCGTTGACCAGGACGCCACGAAGGCATCCTGCGATACAGATGATGCGTAGATATTAGTTTTGTAGCTCGGAGAATCAACTTACTGAAAGAACCCATGCCACCCGCAGTTTACTAGCCACCCCAGCAATTTTGGGATCCGCGCTATTCTGTAGGTGTTGTATGGATGTCCGCCAGCAGTTGTGAACATTGGATATATTGTACTTCACGTAGCCCAATTCCTTGTATATTTTATCACAGAAGTCCACAACATCCCATTTGTCACAAGGCGTCTTGTCAAAATAAGGATGCGTACGCAACGTGTTTCTGGTTGTATCGTGATTGAGTGAGGGTGGGGATTGAGGCATGATTACAAGAAAATGGAGGTTGGGAAATTTTCTATCTAAAGTAGATTGCTGCTTAGAGCGCCAAGACCTCATGACAAAAAAATCACAACACTTCTCGTTTGCCGAGGCCTATCAAAGTGTCGCGATTATTTGTCATGTGGGCGACACGTAATTTTGCATGTTATCCGAGAATAAGTCATTTATCCCTCTAGCTGGTTGAATGAACGAAGTATATTGAACTTAAGAATGGAAGACCAACGCCGTTGGACCCCGCTGGAGCTCTTGGATCCCAATTCTCAACAATTCGGCTCCATGGGCTTCATCACGTGATCTCGAATCCTAGGACACTGCTTCTCCCAAGAGTTACAGGGATGCGATGATTCTCACCTGTACGTGATGCATCCTACGAACCTTCGATCTTGTTATCGGAGAGCTAAGTAGAGTCGCTGGAGCTGGGTGGTGATCTTACACTAATCGGAGGCAGTACTTGGAGCGAAGGTACGCGCAGCTGAGCGTCGCTGAGGCGCTCGCGACGAGCCCGGAACAGAGGACTACCAGCGAAACGGAGATGAAAACCATTAGACGGTCGAAGGTACGAATGACGAATTCAGAGCGGTACCGGCCCTTTCGAATCTGCAGTGGGATGCAGAGCCTGTGAAGGAAGCTTTCGTAGATGGAGGTCGACAGGACACCTCTGTGATGTCGCGAGTAGAGTCCAGAATCCAACAATGCGTACGGCTTGCTGGCATACCTTGCCGGAAGTTCACAGATGGTTGAGGGGAGTAGCGGTGTGGAGGAGCGGATCAGGCAGCGTCTTTTTGAGTCCAGCGGAGGATGCAAAGGGGAGGAGAGCGACTGCAAATGGTTCACGGGAGGTCTAATAAACATTGTAGCGTGTGCAGAGGGACATGGCGTGGAGGTTTCTGTGGGTTCCAGAGAAGCGCTGCCGTAGATACGGGCCCCAGGACGATAATACGGGATTACAATGCTCTTACTAAACGCTACGGCACCTTTCGACTCTGATCCGGCGCATTCGATGCGTCTCGAGTCGATTCTTTACGCGGCTACGAACTATACATTGGGAGGAAGGGTTGTACAAGGGCACTTTGGTCAGTGAGCTGGAAACTCTGTGTTCTGTGCTGCCTGGCTAGGGGTTAAGACACAGCAAAGCTTGCAAGATACGGTCGGCCTTGTTGTGCACGAGAGATCCGGCAAGGTAACGCGAAACGGTGCACAAGCCGCGGGGCGTAGCGTATAATCTCTTCCTTCCCCTCCCCTTTTTTTCAAATCGCGTTCGCGACGAAGCAACTCTATTCCAAATTCGAGAACATGCTGCCGAGCTAAAGCAAACGCCAGCTAGAGTTCCCAGACGGTACTCACTGCCTCCAATCCCTTATCTTAATCAATCATTTTTTTCTTTTCCCGACTGGCGTCTCCCGCCTTATCCACAGTCTTGTCTTCTTCTCTTCACGTATCTTCAGAAATCCTCCATGTCGAATGTCGACTTGAGCCAGGGTCATCCGATATCGTGCCGGAGGAGCATCTGTACAGCAGAACGACTGCCTGAGGACAAAGTTCAAGCATCTGAATTCGCAGATGGGACAGAGGTTGTTGTGCTGATTTCGATTTTTAGAATTCAATGTCTGTTGTCTAGAGGGCAGAGGTAGGGGTTCGGGAGGCTGCAGTAGAGGCATTTGTCTTGGTGGCTGTTGAAATACTATCTGTTGCAGTGTTAATAGAGGTTGCTGTTTTCATATCTCTTGAACAGATTCGTGAGTTTTAGAGTAATTGATCTGCACAATCAATCGCCATCGAAATCTAAATACCCTTGTACCCTCCTCTTCTTTCTGTATTCTAGTGGAGGATGTTTAAGTATTATAGGTTCTGCTCTTTCAAAAATCATACTTTTTTCTCTCTTACATCTTTCACATTCAATCCAAAATTATCCAGTCTCTACAATGAACAATATCATCCCCGGTCCTCCTCCACCCCCGCCTGGAGGTTATCCACCCCTACGTTCACTGCCGCCTCAACCCCCATATGCACTTGGAGGTCCTCCACCTTTATCTCTGTCGCCTCTATCTTCACGTGCACCCTCTAATCCACCCTATAATCCAACTCTTAATTTTGAGCCCCATGAGATCAGTGACCCTTTGGTAAGATACTAAATATCAAAATTTAACAAATCATGAACTAAAAATTTAGAAAGGAATTCTACATGGGCCGTAGGCATATCACTGCAACTAGTTCTGATCGAATCGATCCAAATCGAACAGTTTATCGACTAAAAATCCATAAACCATCTATCTTCGACTATATCTCAAATCCGACTATTCGTTCAATAATTGAATATCTCGTCGGGTTTTTCCCATCCGTCAAAGCTATCTACCCTGAATGGTTTCTACCTCCAACTGTTATCTTGAAAAAGCGAAAGCTTGATTGGGATGATGAGTTCGAAGCAGAAAAGCCTATGTGTCACCATTTGAAGCCTCTTCAAGGAAACTTTATCCCAAAGTTCTATGGAGAGGCAATCTATGACGAATCTCCTGCTTTGGTTCTCTCAGAGATCTGTGGGCAAAGACTTCACAATGTCGACTTTTATACACGACCGGAAGCTGACGATCCTATTTTCGAGGCGAAAGTAGAAGAAGTTTTCAAGGCATTAACCGAGTATGGAGCAATTCACGGAGACCCTGAACTGCATAATATCTTCGAAGTTGAAGATCGAGTAATGGTCATTGATTTTGAACAGGCTGAACTGGGAAGCAGGATATGGGAAGGAAGTACTAATAAAGGTAATAGAGAATATCTTATGCGAGAATTCCAGCGAGCTCGTGGAGGAACCGAGTTCATTTTGGCAGACTGCGAGCGTGTAATGAAGGAATCAATTGAACAGACTAAATGCAAAAGCCAAGATGATTTATATGTGGAGATTTGTGCAGATTAGTTCATGTAACTAGGAAGAGAGGTAATAAAATCTTTCTGGGAATGAAAAGTGAGATATTGTTTCTTTGGAAAAATTTGGAGATACTTGGATATAACAAAAAATGCGTTTATACTCCGAAAAACGTAATTTTAGATATATCACTTTTTGAGTTTCGTAGAATACTGCAACTGTATCGCCACCTGTGTTCGATGTGGAAGGGCATGTTGGATCTCCTCCCAGGAACAGCCCTCCCCTTCATCCTCACTATAGTATCGTGTTCTTCTGATTCCCAACGAACACGCTTCCCCTCAGCCCGCAATTTTGCTGGCTGTACTCTGGAATGTAGAATACCACGAGATGGCAGGGTTTGCGCAACTTCGCCAATGCCTAATGCTTCAGGAAGAATAGGCAGATGAAGATGCTCTGGAACATCTTGTAACCGAAACTCAAGATTGTAGGTCGTATCATTCCTGATCGTGGTACGTTGCCAATTGGTCCTCGGAACAATCTCAATCACAAGATCCATCCTTCCAATATGCAAGGACTGCAGATCGGGCTCCTTCCGAGGTCGTATCATCTATCTTCCATATTAACCTGCCGGCTTATGATTAATTCTACCAACGCCGGCGTTTCGTATCCGGTCTGTATAATGCTTAGGAGAGCCTGCGATTTTTGTCATTTTCATGTAGATCGTTATCTGCCATAGCCACATCTGGCAGAAATCGGTCCTTCTCGTTACAGATCAGCCTAGATGCAGGTATACAGCGTATACCGACCTCAGGGGCTCATCGAAATCTCTACCCAAACGTACAATGTAACAGCACAATCAAACGGAAGCTGGCCATGTCATCGTGAGGCATTTCTTTCATTGACCTAGTCAAATTGTATAGAGATGATGCCAAGGGCAAGTCTCCCTGTCGCGATCACGGAGCAGGTGTTGCCGTGAGGATTGGATAATGTAGTAATGAGACGAAGGAGGCGAGGGCAGCGAGTTGGGCTCACGCTCTTATCTCGGGCAATACGATGGTATCTAGAGGAATGATCGCCATCGCAATAGTCACAAGCATCGATTCCAGAGTAGCAGATCGAGGAAGATCGAGGGGTTTGGCATGAAACCGGCCGTATTATCAAGGCTCTTCAGCTATGATGAGGCATACTGAGTGGACCTCAATAGAGGAATCGATGGCGTATGACACGGCCGAGAGAGGGGTGTTAGGAGAGGGTTGAAGAAGCTGATGACTGAGGAGAGGGAGCGCGAACTTTTATAGCTGTTGAAAGCGGCGGCCGCACGCACCTTGCCTGATGCGGTGGCCGCTGAACTCGGGGGGGCCAGACCGGCGTACTGAAATAATAAATAATAAATAATAAATAATAAATAATAAATAATAAATAATAAATAATAATAAATAATAATATAATAAATAATAAATAATAAATAATAAATAATAAATAATAAATAATAAATAATAAATAATAAATAATAAATAATAAATAATAAATAATAAATAATAAATAATAAATAATAATAATAATAATAATAAATAATAAATAATAAATAATAAATAATAAATAAATAATAAATAATAAATAGTAAATAGTAAATAGTAAATAATAAATAGTAAATAGTAATAAATAATAAAAATAAATAGTAAATAATAAATAATAAATAATAAGAATTATAAAAGTTTAATAACATTCGATAAGGCTGGACTGACTGCAACCGTTCTTATTTGTACTAGATACAAACCTACCTATCTACTATATACCTACCTATCTACTACATACCTACCTCACCTAGTACCATAAGCATTACACTTCTATCAATTCATAATCCAAACACATCATACAAACACTTTCTAATTCCTTATCCTTCCCAACCTACGAGTACATTGTTCATCCTTCCTCTTCATAATACTATTTTGAAAAGAATAAAAGAAAGAATAAACCAACTGCTTATTAAGGCTTCCTATTTAACTATTCATCATCATATTTATACAGTCTTTCATTTTCTACGCCCATACCACCACCCTACCCACCTATCACCTACCACCTACCACCTACCACCTACCACCTACCACCTTTCTTTTCACCGTGCTGGCGGCGATAATACACCTACCTCCCTACCTAGTTGGCGATCATGTCACAATCCCTACTTCTACTCCCTCAACACCCCGCCCCAGTTACAGCTTCATCCCTCGGTGCGGCTTATCATTCATCAATATCTGCTGTTCTTACAACTCTCAAAACTTCATCATCCAATACGAAACTTACAATCGCCCTCGCATCGTCAAATTTTCATGATCGATTGAAAGTTCCGAGATCTGAAATATACAATGAGGTCGAGAAGCTATTGGGTGGTGTTTACAGTTTGATTTGTTCTATATGTGCCAAAGAAGATATCGATATCACATCGGAGTTACCTGGAGCTGTGGATATCTGCATTGTTTTGTTGGATTATGATTCTACTCGTTTTCTTAATAAAACCTCTGGTCGTAATGTTAGTCTTGGGGTTTTAGCTGGCGGTCCGATTGTTGAGCTCCCCTTGTTCGCAAGTACACGACGCCAATGGAACAAGGTTTTCTCAGTAGAAGGCGAGGGAGGTCAGAATTTACTGGGTGACTTTTTATATTTTGCGAACGGGGTTAGTCCTCCTCTACGAGCAGAATTTAAAATGGTCAGTGGTGGATTGAGCATGGTACAAACTACCTCTCAATCAACCCAACCAAATTCTTCTATCTTTCATAATGTGGTAGCAGTTGGTGGCACGTTTGATCATCTTCATACGGGACACAAGCTTTTGCTTACAGCTTCGGCACTCTTATTACAACCAGCCGCCGGTCTTCAAGAGCCTCCTCGGAGATTGATTATCGGGATTACAGGGGATGAATTGCTGAAGAATAAGAGATATGCTGAATACTTGCAAAGCTGGGAAGAGCGTCAAAATTACGTGGTTGAATTTCTTACATCTATTCTTTCTTTCACACAGACTAGTCAGGAGGAAGCTATTGAAACGGTTCCTTTGGAAAGCTCGAATGGTCGAGCAATACATACGAAACTGAAGGCTTGCTCAATCAATATCGAGTGTGTTGAAATTCAAGACGCTTATGGACCAACTATCACGGATGAAACTGTCACCGCACTCATTGTATCCGGAGAAACTAGGTCTGGAGGACAAGCTGTGAACGATAAAAGAGTCGAAAAGGGCTGGAAGGCTCTGGATGTGTATGAGGTTGATGTTCTCGATGCACAAGATGGTCTCGAGGCCACTCCTAAATCTGATGACTTTGCTTCTAAAATTAGCAGTACTGCAATAAGGAAGCAGAGAGCCGATCGCGCCCGAAAGTCCTCACTCTAATGGAAACATTTCCAGATCGAGATCTCGTTATGCATAGTCAATCAACCTTTGTTCGAGTCTGTATGAAGGAGAAGGATGGATATAGTACCATCACTGTAGGCAACAAGGTTATAGAGTGATGTCTTGCGTGGAGAAGTTCCTGACCCAATATTGAACCACATGCGCCATAGCAATATGCACGTCATTTGCAAAAATCACAGAGTTCATGCACAAGAATCACCACGCGACAGGGGTTTGTCGTCTCATCTCTTTTCCGCATTACTTTTTCAGGAACGCGAATTCTTTCTCGGCTCAAGGTATCAATGGCGGCTGGCTAACGATGCCCACGAATACTACCTTTATGGCATCTCTTCAATAATCTAGCAACGCCCAGAACCATGCTAATGATTATTTTTTCCTATCAAGAATCTGGATGAAACGTCCAACGCACTCTTTTTCATAGAACCGCGGAAAACTATAGAATGAAAGTTGGTTGGCCCTTCAGATCGTGTGGTGCAACTGAGTTATGCGGGAATTTTTGTTTAAGCGCCCATGATCCAATAATATTCCTCGCGCAAATGCATAAGTTCAATTGAACTCAAGCCTTTTCCAATGAATGTATATGATTCACCCACACTAAAAAGTGCAAACCAGCGTCTTTGTTGAACCAGGTTTGATAATCAAATATGGATTAATATTTGACCAAAAGGGTGAACAGTTGCATTCTACAATAACAAGCCGTTCGCTCTCGTTCTTTATCCATGTTTCGCCTTGAGACTAGGTCATGGGTGTAAGCAGGCAGAACAATCATTTAACCCTTTAACCACTTGGTTGGTTTTCTGATGTTTAATTTCTTCTTTTAGTTTGCTTGATCTGTATTTGAATTTGAATTTCGACCAAACATTTCATCAAATTCGATTCCTCATCAATTTCTTATGGATTAGATAAGTCTGTCTAATTTGTCTACTCTGTTTACTTTGTCTAGACACTATCAAGTGCTATCGCCTAGGAACACAATTACCGTTTCCTGACCCGCAATTCTTTCGCACATGCAGCAACCATGGTAGACGATCTATCACTCCACCAACTCATGATTCGCTGTCATCTCATGCAGCCATGGGTTGGAAATTGGGAATATCCTTGTTGTATAATCTCTTGTATCAAATTATATTCCTCCTTCCAACCCCCATTAGTATTTACCCAAATCACATGATTGTTATTTGCACCGACCGATCGGTAACCCACAAGCCGCTGCAGTAAAGCCATGAAATCATGTTGACCAACCAAATTCAAAATAAGCAATATATCTGCATGACAATAAAATTCTAATAAATATCGGAGGATCATCCATCCACACACATTTGTCCGTCAAACTACCACTCAAGTGATCCCTTGAGACGCATCGACACGTCAGAATTCATAAAACCTGGCTTGCTCAACTTTGAAAACCACATTTCATACATAGAGTGCCGGCACTCAACTTCGTTCATGATGATGTAACGATTGGATTTTTTGTTTACTGCTTCCGTTTCCATCCTTGTACATTCTCTGAATAACCTCAAGAATATTCTGTTCTTATACGCTCGTTATGTGAGGTAAGACTGCGTCTATAATACTTAATATTGCTAACGAGGTATTTTAGACCAAGTGCTATTCGTCCTGTTGTATCATAACCATTGTTTTCCACGAGATGGACAATTTGAAACCCATTGAGAGACTTCCAGATGAGATCCTTTACAAAGTCCTTTTGCAAACACTTTACGAAGATTTTAATGAAAGACCACCCTCTTGGAATCCATGGACTCAATCATTACTCGTGCCCAACTTTTGCTTGGTCCAGAAGAGATTCTACAGAGCCTTTTCTTTATGTAAATCACGCACACCTGAATCCAAGCTCACACCTATCTTCCAACTTTCAAATGAGGTTTTAGAGAACATCCTTGAATATCTCGTTCATAATTCGGGGAAATTGATTCCCATTGATCATCGAGCCTCTTTAAGTGTAGAGAGTTTTCAATCTATGCCACCGCAATCGTTAGAGGATACCAATATTACCACCACTCTTGTATGGTCCTTTTCTCATTTGTTGTTGAGTATTCATATGTCTAATGGCAACTTTGTTAGAGCCGTACATGTAAGAGATTTTACAGTCTACTCTTGGGTAGACAGTTTTCCCGTGTCTCGATTCGATGCTCTGAGGCTGGTTTTAATCGGTTACGATTTTTGATAGAGGAGCGACCTCACTTAGCGGAACACGTTAAAAAATTCTCATATATGATTCCTGTTTTTTACCATCGGGGTACATTCTAATCTTGAAGTACAATGGCAGCGTCAACTTGAACTAACTCATACACAGGTCTAAATCAACTCCAAACTTTATTTGATGAGACTCATGCGACGACCGTGGGGCTTGAAAGACAAATAAACCAAAAACAAATCAATAGCAATACTCGTCAGGTCGATAGATCACGGCCGTCCCTCAAACAACTTCGAACAAAGCTTGATCGTAATCGCAAGGATGAGATTACCATATTTCGAGTATTATCACGAGCCCGTGAACAGGCAACCATCATCAATAATAGAATTGATGTACAAAGTTTACTGCACGCCTTTCGATTATTTAATCATCTTCAACAAATTCGCCTTATGAGAGTTCAAGATAGAGTAGATATAGATTGGTCTTCATTCCTTCGAGAAAGACGCTGGATCGCCTTTTCTCAAAACAACAATGACAACACAATCGATCCCATCTTATCCCTTGATCTCGACCCCCTAGAATGGACAGCCGCCTGTGAACATTCAGCTCGAGCTCTCGGCTATGCATTCCTAGAATCCAAATCACCCGCAACGCGTTTCTCAAGTCGTTTCGTCAATCCTCGTATCCCACTCCTTCTAAATCCACATTCTCACAACACTATCTCTACCCTAGCAAACCGTCTCACATGTCTCGAAATTCAAATCCAGGAACCTACAGATGACAAAATGCATCAATTGTCCAGTCTCTTTAATACATTCTTTACATCTGCGCATCAAATCCAAGGTCTACATGTAGGATTTCCATCCAACAGACCTCTGACTCATGTGCCCCTCGAAGCAGTCTTTCATAACGTCACGTGGGAAAATTTGAGATATGTGGGATTTGGAGCGTGGCATCTTGACAGTGAGGAGATAATAGGATTGTTGAGACGCCATAGATATACTTTAAGGAGTGTAAGATTGCGCAGTGTAAAGTTGAAAGAGGGTAGTTCGTGGGTAGAAGTGGTGAGGATGTTAAGGCGCGAATTGACGGAGTTGAAATGGGTTAGTTTGAGGGGAATTGGATATGTTAATGCAGGAAATGGAGGCGCAAATATTGGTAATGGGATGCCAGGAATTGGACATGGAAATGGGATTGGGAATGGGAATGGGAATGGGAATGGGAATGGGAATGGAAATGGAAATGGAAATGGAAATGGAAATGGAAATGGAAATGGAAATGGATGGAAATGGAAATGGAAATGGAAATGGAAATGGAAATGGAAATGGAAATGGAAACGGAAATATTAACAGAGTCCCAGGCTTCCCACAACATGCAAATCTAGCCCTAAACCCCATCCCTGGACCCGCAGATAACATCTCCCTCTCCGTCTCCCACGCCTCTGACAGCGAAGAAAGCGACGATGAACTTGATTTCGAAGATACAGCCGTTGGTGATCGCACATTGAGTCACCACAGTAGCTCTGTTCATCTTCCATCAACATCAAACGTAGCCTCGAACCATAAATCCGGCAACGTAGAAGGCAGTACCGAAACGGAAGCGAAGGGATGGGGGATAGAATGTGGAGAAATAAGCGGAGCGAGAAGAGCAAAACCCCATAACTGCGAATGTGCACTTGGGTTTGGGATGCAGGATCTTAGGGATGAGGGGAGTGAGGGAGTGGTGTTGAAGAGGCAGTGGAAGTTTTGGGAGTTGTGGGCGGTGAAGAGGTGTAGAGTGCATGATGGGTTGTTTGCGGTGGAGGGGTGAGGTGGGAGTGGGTGGGTTTGCTTTGATGGATGGGGAATTGTTTGATGGATTTAAAATGATATGATATGAAAGGGGTGGGGAGGGATGGGATGGGATGGGAAGCAGGGATTTGGATGGATGGATATGTATTGTATTCGAAAGGTGGCATTTTGTATTTTATATTTTACGTTTTATCTCTTCATCTACATCTGACATTGGAAATTTCGTGCCTTGATGTGACTCAAAGATGGGAAATATATTATATTTGTATATGTATATGTATGTATATATATATATATTCATTCTCCTCTTTCTCTTTCAAGATATATCACTACTATCAACTTCCTTCCTTCCTTTAATCAAAGTATATCTATATAGTACGTACATACGAGTTAGACGACAAAAACCTATTTCCGTTTTCTTTCCCCCCATTCTCCTCTCTTTTCTTTTTTAACCCTCCTCTTCTCACCTACCTTAACCTACCCTAACCTTTAAATCTCTCCCCTTTCTTTGTTAGTTGGTTGGTTATTTGAACGATTGCAATTGGAGTTTGAAACCAATCTTCTATAGCTAAATTTGATCATACGTATACTCGAATATAATCTTAATACTCGCATATATACACAAGAGGAGCGATGTGAAGGTGAAGTGATAGAATATAATGTATGATGGGGTATGGTATTTGGCGTTGTGACGGATGTAATATGATTCGAAATATATATATATATATTTATATATCGATATATATCGATATATATCGAGATTGAATTAAATATTAATATTAATATCAATATCTATTTCAAATTCTTTTTATCTATTCATCCATCCATCCATCCACATATTATCTAATTACAGTTTATTTATAGATGTTTATAATGAATGAATCTTTATGATGAATCTTTATAATAAATCTTCATAATAAATCTCTTAACAATACATAAACATTTAATACCTAGTTAACAATGAATTCTCAATCCACTGTAATTTCTACGATTTGGGATTTGGAGAACAGAATGGAGCAAAGGATACTCTGGGATTGTATAGTATAGTATAGTATAGTATAGTATAGTATAGTATAGTATAGTATAGTATAGTATAGTATAGTATAGTATAGAATAGAATAAAGTTACACAACCAAACCTAATCTAACAGCAGATAAACATCCACCCAAGCATTCAAGTAGATGTTGAGTAGCTATATGGATCGGGATACACATACAGCGAACACTGCGCTCGCGACGTCAGGATCTGGTGGACTAGCTAAGTTCCACCTCAGTGGGCCATTGCACCAATTTGTCGAGAGGGCTGATTATTCTTATGGGGTTGAGGGAGGGAGGGATGTGTTATGTTTTGATGTGATGTGATGTGATATATTATAGTACACCCACCCACCCATACTCTTACCAAGAACTCCACGAGTCCACGAGTCCATGACTCCACGACTCCACGACTCCCAAGTCGTAGCTACAGCTCCCAAGCCCCAACCCAACCCAACCCCAATCAAAATCCCTCACCATCCGTATCCTCCCCACGGTCCACCAACAACTCCTTGAGATGTTTCTCCTCGTCACTCTCCTCATCTCCACCCCTATCAATACATGCCCTGCCATCTCCCCGTGCCCTATCCCGTTCTCCCCAACTTTCCCCTTCCCTATCCCTATCCCGTACTTCCTGCCTCGCCAGATCCGTCTCCAGCTCTACTAATCCATCATCTGTCGTTGAATCATGAGTCTGTGCATTGATCTCAGGATGCGCTTCCTCTTGCGGGGTATCATTCCACGCCTCGTGATCATGATCATCAACTTCCCCACTCTGTCCACCCAAGGATTCCAACGCATTGCGCAGAATCTCCTCGCCTTGTTTGAAAGCCTGGAGTTCGGCACCCACCGCAATAACCAGTAAATTCCAGTGCTTCTCCTCTGCCACTTGGGCCGTCTCTCCCAGTTTCCCAATAACGTCTTGCATCTTGCTAATCTGTCTCCTTAATCCCTCTACATCGCCCACCTCTCCACTCTTCATCTTCTGTCTCAAGTCGTCCTCGAATTCCATTACTGTGCCGATGGAATCTTCCCAATACCTTGCTCCTTCCTCCAATGCTTCCTTCTCCTTTTCCACTTCGAGTTTCCTCGCTTGTAACGATGTGATTTCTTTGGCCCACCATTCTTCCGCCATTTCTAATGTTCGTCGCTTAGGTGGGAGGGTCATAAACCCTTCTTCATTTCCCATGCCAATCGATACCATGACCGGCGGTCTAGTTAAAAATTCCTGGACTTCCGATTCTACCTCTCTAAGCGCCCCACGATAACTACTCAAACGAGATTCTCGCTGATTGATCCTTTCTTTAATTCGTTCTCCTAACCAGTCCCTCCGAGCCTTCATTTGTAATAATCTGTCCTCCGTTTCTCGAATTTCATTTTCGACGGCCTTCTCCTCATTGCGAAGTTCGGCAATCTCGCGATCCTCTTCAGATTTTCCATGAGCAGACTCATGGCTGTCTGTTATTCCAGTGTTTTGTGCATCCGCTGAGATAAACTCGCCAATTTCTCTCTTGACCTCTTCAATCCTAGTTTTCCAATCTCTTGTCTTCGCAATACACAGTTCTCTTCTCTTTATTTCTTCTTCCAACAAGTCTCCTTCCTCCACCTTGACATCCACCAACTCGCCCATATCCCTTAACAAACCCTTCCTCGCTCCTCTCAGTCCAACCGTCCTTTTCTTTGGTTGTCGAATCGGAATTGTCCGCACATGTGGGCTATCCCTGTTTCTACCGCTTTGGCTATCTCTATCTCGTTGCAAAGACCTCGCTGTAGGTGTACTGCTTCCACTATCACCCCTCTCTTCCCCATTACCACCTCCTCCACCAAAACCCTGCAATAGCCCCTCTCCCTGCGCATCCAACAACAATTGTAATTCTGCCTGCAGAGCTCTCTCCCTCCTCTCTAATGCCAACAAAGTATCAATCTGCCCCGAGCCTCCCACACCACTCCCAGTACTTTTCAAAGCCCCAACCAATCCTCTCCCATCTCTCCCCAAGCTCCCCTTCAAACTAGGACTCATACTCCCATCCACACTCATTCCCATCTTCCCCGCTCTTCCCACCCCCATCCCCAACCCAAGAACACTCCCCACAATCGGCGGAGGCGGCGCAGCAAACCGAATTCTCCTCCCCCTCACATTTCCATCCCCTTTCATCTTACTCGGCGATCCCGCCTCCGAAATCGGTCGCGGCGAAACAGTCCTCGCACTCGCACTGGCAGACCTAATATCCCTATAGAATTCCGGCGGGGGACTGGGTGTAACTCGCGAGGCAGAAGCAGACGAAAGATCACGAAGATGGAAATCATTGTGCGAATCATATTCTCCGGACAACAGAGGATGTTTTTGATCATTGGTCCCCGAAGAATTGCTGAAGAATGAATTACGAGAGTGCGACATTTTGAGTTTGTAGTTTAAGGTCTGTGTTTTGTTGATAATTTTTGGATCTTGTGAGGTTTGTTTTGAGATAGTTTCAGAGGCTCATCATTTAACTAGAAATATCTCGTGGTATAATATTCATTGACTGCTGCTGGCATAAAGTAATGGGATCGAATGTGAGAGCCGTAGCTACAAACCTGCTTCGAATGTAGAAATGGCAAGAGTGATAGGAATTGTTGCAATTACTGGAATGGATTGGCGGATTTTGATGAAATGATACTAGCACATGCAGAAATTCGAATCAAAACTCGCTGGATCTGGTATCTGATTGGAATCATTGAATTGGAATGAAATAATAACATCATATCTATCATGAGAGCTGAGAGCTGAGAGCTGTGCCATCACATGCGATAAACACGAGGTACGGATGTCAGCCTTGTGAGGGACGTGCACTATTAACAAGGCTGAAAACTTGCCATGCCTTTCGATAGATCGATCAATGTATGTTGCATATATGGTGTGAATATGGTACATACGTACCTTAATTTGGATCCCACGTTTGACTTTGATTTTAATGTTTCGGTCGGATACTGAATAATGATCAAACGGTTGAGGCGCCCAGCATCATACGAGCTCACTATCATCAGGAAAAATATTATAAAGTCTCATGCCAAAAGTATATTCGCAGACGTCAAGTGCATTTTGGTATTCGTCTATAAGCATGATAGTTTATTCTGTACAACTCCACCCCATCCGTGACTTTCTGATGTGTTTGTCTCTCATCATCATAACCGTTGAAGCGTGAAAGAAGGATGAAACCAATAGTCATACAAACTCCAGAGGCCGTATAAAAGTATCGAAGCTTGGTTCGATGAAAGGTTCGCATGCCATCGTTACGCGAATGGAACCAAGGTTCATAAATGGTATTATCTTATGTTTCCTCGCATGTTGTTTAGATTTGTTCCAAACCAAGGTTCTCTGGCTCAGCCTTGATAACACGGAGACTGTAAATACATATGTTAGCTAGGTTCAGTACTAAAAGGACAATGATGAAAACTTACGTGTTGGTGTTACCCATACCACCCTTCCATCCTTGAACAACGACAACACTCTCGCCTTGAGCCAAGACCTTGAGCTTGAGGGCCTCAGCAATACCCCACTTGATTCTTCGGTCAACGTCCTCTTGCCAGTTAACCTTGGAGAAGTCTGGCTTCTCTTCAGCAAAGTGGAAAGGATAGACACCACGGTACAAGTGGGCATATCTAGATGCGCTGGCATTTCGGGTGACCATGAAGATTGGGCAAACTGGTCTGTACTTGGAGAGAAGACGTGCACTCTCTCCGCTGGTGGACAAAACAATGATGGCACCTGCATTGATATCCAAACTGGCACGAACGGCCGCCATGGCGCAAGATTCAACAACGCTGACTGGTCGTTTGGTCAGGTTGCAAAGTTCCTCAAAGTGAGAGACATATGCGATGGAGTTCTCAGCCTTCAAGCAAGTTTCGTGCATCTCGGTGACCGCCTCATTAGGGTAGCTTCCCTTGGCAGTCTCTCCAGACAACATGACACAGTCAGCACCATCAGTAACGGCGTTACCAACATCGCTGATCTCAGCACGAGTTGGTCTTGGGTTGTAGATCATAGACTCGAGCATTTGGGTGGCACAGATGACTGGCTTACCAGCCATGTTGCACATAGCGATCATCTTCTTTTGAGCAGCGAAAACCTCAGCAGCTGGAATCTCAATACCCAAATCACCACGAGCAACCATGACACCATCAGTCTCCTTCAAAATCTCAGGGAAGTTGTTAAGACCTTGTCTGTTCTCAATCTTGGCAATGATTTGAATGTGCTTTCCATCTTCACCGAGAACCTTACGGATTGACTTGATATCCTCACCACGACGAATGAAAGAGGCAAAGACCATGTCAACGTTGTTCTTGACACCGAATCTCAGATCGGCTTGATCCTTCTCGGATAGAGCTGGGAGATCGACATCAGTGTTTGGGAGGTTGACACCCTTCTTGGAAGAGATCTTTCCGTTGTTTCTTGCGCGGCAACGAATGGTCTTTTCGTCAGCAATCTCCAAAACATCGAATGCGAGGACACCATCATCAACGTAGATGATACGTCCAGGCTCGATAACCTTGGTGATGTTCTTGTAATCGACGTACCTGAGGGAGGGGAAGAGATTAGCATTGTGTCTATCCATGAATCTAGAACGGTTGAGATTTATACTTACATGTTCTTTTCATCGCAAGCAGTAGCGTACTGGTCATCGGTTGTAATGTTGATCTCTGATCCAGCAGAGATAGGAATGTCCACATCGCCAACTGTGTTACCAGTTCTAATTTCTGGACCCTTGGTATCTAAAGCAATGGCAAGTTGACGTCCAGCTTGAACCTTCTCGGCCTCACGGGCATTGTCGATGACGGATTGATGGTATTCATAAGAGCCGTGGGAGAAGTTCATGCGAACGACATTGAGACCAGCCACACGGAGCTTGTTGAGAGCTTCGACGGAGTTGGTTTTTGGGCCGATGGTGCAAATGATGGAAGTACGGCGATAGTTCTTGGTAGGCTTGAACTCAGTGTTGAGATTTGCCAACCAAGAAATCTTGGAGGTTCCAGTAACTAAGTGATCCATTGCGGTGGCCATCTTTTCGAAATTATGGAAAGAGGGGAGGTTGAGGAAATATGTAGGTCGGTCGGTCGGTAGGTAGGATTAGGTGGTGAGTGGAAGGATTCCGTGCAACTGTCAAGAATCTTTTAATTCGTCAGTCAAATGTGAGCAATCAAAATCTTATTTTTGTTCAGAAAAGGCGGCAAGTGAGAAGAAGTGAGAAGTGGTGGATTATTAAAGACTTGGAAGGTACGAACGAGAAAACAGAATCTGCGGATGTTGAATGAAATCTGCGAAATATGAAAGTCAATGTGAGTATTTATGTTGTGGTGGGTTGTGGTGGGTTGTGGTGTGTTCTTCCAAAGGGATTGGTTGAATGCAGACACGGACGCGGATAAAACAAGACCAGGAATGCCAATTGTTGGATTTTTGAGCTTACCTGGGTAGTTGATGTTAGATGTTGCTTAGTGGAGTAGGAATTGTATTGTAGATGGGAAGTCGACGGGAAGTCGACGGGAAGTCGATGGGAAGTCGATGGGAAGTAGATGGGAAGTAGATGGGTAGATGATACAAGAGTGAGAATGAGAAGGGGAAGGGGAAGGGGAAGGGGAAAGAGGAATAGCAGATAATATATATAAGACTTATTACTTACCTATTACCAGTTGATTAGATGTGAAAATGAAGAAGAGCGAATAGAAGAAATTCAACAAGAACTTGTGGTTGTTGTTTTTTTAAAGGGTTGATTGGGATGATTTATATGTAGGTATATACATGTATACATGTATATATATATTTATGTATGCATGTATTTATTTAATTATTTAATTATTTATTCATTTGTTGATTCATCCATTCATCCATCCATCCATTCACCCATCCCATCCCATCCCATCCCATCCCATCCATAACTATCAAGTACCTTCCGTAACCAAAGGAGGGCAAATTGTCTTTTTTTTCTGATCCTTTTTTCTTCTCTGACTTTCCCATCACCCCTCTTCATCTCCAAGCCAACCCACTATTATTACATGACATCCCACTTCAAGTTCAAGTGGCATGACCCCACATCAACACATTCGTTGAGTTTGAAAGGGTTTGTGCTCCAGATTGGCAGTAAGATAAGGTCTGCGATAAATGAATTTCTGTGTCAAATGGTCAAATGATGGGATCAGAGCATTTGGTATGTGAGATGAGCAACCGTCCACCAACCACCGGCTAGGTACTTCAACGGTGACTAGGTACACCAGTACGAGGGAGATGCCAGGTTGTCTGTATGTTCTTATTCCAAATGAGGAAAAAAAGAGAGAAATCATAAATACATACTCTGTATACTCTGTATACTCTGTATACTCTGTATACTCTGTATACTCTGTATACTCTGTATATAGCTAGGTACCTGGTGAATGATATAATACATCTTCAAATAGGTAGGTGTTCGTTGGTTGATGGTTGATGGTTGATGGTTGATGGTTGATCATTGATCATTGATCATTGATCGTTGATCGTTGATCAAATGGATAAAGATGCCGATAGATAGATAGACCTACTTACTACCTACTACCCAGGTACCAGTAGGTAAGAAGAGAGGGAATACCCAATAAAGGATAGAGAAGTATGAAAACGAGTCCGTACATGTACAATCCAAACCTTGATTGTCTTATTATTACTCTCTTACCCAAGCAAAGCATACGAGTACCTACCTAGTACGGTATTTACTTACATACAAGATATTGTAATCGATTCCACCTTCATACAGCACATGTCTTTCTTCTCGTCACTTCTTCTACCCTCCCGTTTTTCTTCACTTCTTCACTTCCTCTCTTCCTCTCTTCCTCTCTTCCTCTCTTCCCTTCCCTCCTCTTCTCTTCTCCCCTCCTCTCCTTCTCCTCTTCCCCCCTTCAATTTGTCTGTAACTTACCTACTAGGTGCTTACTGCCAACAAAGTATAATTCCATGTATGTACACCGTATATACACCGTGTCTACTCCGTGTGTATACAAATATACACCGGCGCAGTTTTGAATTTGCTGAGAAACGAATTTGGTAAAATCCGTCGTCTTGGCTATTATTAAGCGCTGCTAGACTCTCGATACTCGGGTCCGCAAAGACAACTCTAGGTTTGTGACTAAACCGAATCAAGTACTAGGGTGATGCGTGATCTTGAAACTAAGTTGAAGGGTCGGCCATTCTTTCGGTCGTGAATCTTTTGCCAGGCGCTCTAGGCGTTGCTTCTTTTGTCTCGTTGACTTCCAAGACTTCTCAGTTCCTCAGTTCCGTCGGAGAATCGGTACATGACTTGTAACCTTGAACTTGGTGCCTTGTTATTGCCTCATGGATAAGGCATCCATTTATTTATTTTTATTCACCACCCAGTAAATCTTTCGTCCCACGGGTCGGTCGCATTTAACCATTTCCACCGGTGAGTCTACCCGAGACTATCAAAACTCAAAAGTCAGCTCAGATCAATTCTATCAAACAAATCACACCAAATCACACCAAATCACACCAAATCATACCCGACTTCCAAGTTTCAACTCTTTGTACATCAAACAATATCCGCCCTTCGATTATTTACATTACCTCTTCAATATTACTATTTCGATTAGCACGACAAACCTTGCCTGCCTATCCAAATCATAATCATGGTGCGTGGTTATCCCTCCCCTAAGCTTTGGGCGTCTTTCGAAACATGAGAACCTAATCAGCTCAGTTCCTCAATTTACTAACATTTGGACTCTGGGGAAAGCTCGGAAAACTTACTCACTATGCATTTGATGCTGTCCTACGTAACTATTCCCTCTTCTACTTGTGATGGCTGAGAAACATACTGACCCCTTATCGATACAGTCTCAGCCTTCTTGGCTGGTATGAAGAGATCAACTGGTTTAACGTGTGTTTACCCCTATCCTTTCCTTCGCGCCATCATACCGCGCAGTGTTCGACAAGTCATTTAGATATCGAATGCACCTTTCTTGATCTGGCGGTGTAGCCCGAAGATGTACCAGTGAGGCTAACAATCCCCATCCTTCGGGACTCTAGACCCAGCCTTAAGAAAGACCTCACCGAGAACAAAGAGCTCAACGGCTGGATCGAGAAATACCTTGGGGTGGGTGAATGGGTGATGGATCAATCGGTAGCCATCGCAGGGTCGTCTAGCTTCTTCGAGAGAAAGAGATGATTTGAGCTTTCGGGGTCGATATATGAAAGATAGAACATGTATCTTAGATGTTCGAAAGGGGCGACTTCATGGCAGATATTTTGCGGGGGAGAGAATGATTGGGGTAGAGATTCCAAGGAGTTTTGGGCGTTTATGAGGGTATTTTCGCTTGAGAGACGTGGTATAAGGATATGGCTAAGGCTGATGGGTGGTGTTCTCTTCTCTATGAGTTAGGATACTTTTGCAGACAGAGGAAGAAAACAAAAATGTAGTCAAACATATAAGATGCATTGCCAACTACATATCTATATTTTTTTTGGGGAAAGGGCATCTCCACATCTTGTTACCCATCCTCCCGCACCAGTCCGAATTTACCCGACATCGTTCATGTATAACGGATTCTGAGGATTCCCGCCCCACTGGCCTCCTCCGATCTTTCTTGCATCTCCCTTCACCCGCTCCGCTCTTTCTCAGCTTCCCATCTTTTTCCGACCTCGACGCCCTCCTTGTTACCCTAGCTCTCCTCGTCCCTCCAACCTCCAACCACCATACCGATTCTTTCAGCTGCACATTAAGTTCATAGATACCAAGACAGACTTTAGTAAACCCCAATAAGAGTATGAAAACATTTGTTGCTCTATCTCTGGCCTATATATGTCCCAATACTTAGGTCACCAGGAGATTCTGACTTTCATCCCCGGTCAGCTTTAGTTTCTCAAACCCCAGAGTTAAAGAACTTTAATGAGTGTCTAAATAACCTTTGAAATCCTAAAAGCTTCCATACTATGATCAGCATAAGATTGAAAACACAAAAGCATAAGAAAACCGAAAAATAAATAGAACAGATGGTTATAAAATGCGATTTGAAATATCGATGTTGGATTTTTAATCGTTATCGACTTCCAACTGATGACTATCCGGGAGATCTACAGGTTGGTGGAGCCTAAATTGTTCCACAACAGCCCTAAACTTTTAGTGAGATCATCCTACTCGGGTACCTCGTCATACAACGTTTGCTCCACAACACTTTACGAAAAGGATCCTCGACCTCGACCTCAATCTTCAGCTAAAGCTAATTGCATCCATGGCATAAGCTTTGGCAGAAGTTTATTTCATGATGCCAACAGCAATTCCATACAATTTACCCGTTGGATGAGAGTGTCCATTCACGGGAAAGGATCACCATGCTACCATCACCCACCCTGAGCTTTACAATCCCCTCCATATATGATGGTTCAAGCCTTGAATGCCGCATTTACCATCCGCCATGTTTGGCACCTACTTCTCTTTCCCAACTTTGGCCGTGGAGAAAGAAGGCTGCTATCGTTGCGCATCCATACGCGCCATTGGGTGGAAGCTATGACGATGGTGTAGTTGATTTGGTTGCTTCTACTATCTTAAAGGAGGGTTTTGTTGTGGGAACTTTCAATTTTCGGTATGTAGCTATTAGTGCTATGCTCTTCATTCAGATCCAGTTGAGCTAATCATTAACAGTGGTGCGGGTTCTTCCAAAGGACATACTTCATGGTCCTCCATTCCCGAACAAAAGGATTATGTCTCTTTCCTTGGGTTTATGGTAACCTATCTCCATCACCTTAACGTGCCAAAGTCCTCCCAATTACCTCCTTTTACACAATCAGAACCTCAACTCCAAGATCTCACTCCTGTTCCATCCCAACGCGTTCTAGAACCTGCATATGATACTATTCCAGGTAGACCTACGTCTGCGGGTTCTGGTATGGAAAGCTCTGATTCAAAGCCTCTTCTATTACTCGCAGGTTATTCATATGGATCTCTGATTACAATAAATCTCGAACCGAGTCATCTCAGCATGCTCAATCCTTTTCAGCAACCTGTTTCTGGTAGTCCATACGCGGATATAAGATCTCGAGCACGATTCTTGGCCACTCAACAGAACGAAGTGATTGAAACTGCATTTCAATTGCTTCAAGTAGGAAACCATCGACGAGGTCGGAGTCTTCAATTCGGAGAACAGATAATAAATCATAAAACTCGACTTTCTAGCTCTGGGATTAGAATGGGGGGTGATGAAGATATTAGAAGGGCCAGCCATGATATGCATGGCTCTGGGGTAAAACGATCCTTTTCGGTCGAAACACCCCTGAAAATCAGGAGAAGTTTAGACAGGGTCAAGCTTGTTGTTCACAACGGATCACCAAGGAGAGTACAGAGCTATCATTTGACAGCAACTCAAGATCAAGGCAGTGATTCCAATTTGAAAAATGCAGAGAAACATTCTCAAGAAAGCCAAGACAACACTTCAGATATTCTTGGTCATGATCTTAAGGTCGCCTACCTACTCGTTTCTCCTTTACCCCCTGATGGCATGATCAACAGTCTCGCCAGCATTGGAAGTTTGAGACCAACCTTCCTCTTCGGAAAGCAAAGACACAAAACTGAAAATGACATCAAGTTCACAATCGACCCTACACTAGTCATCTATGGAACCGGCGATCTTTTTGTCCATGCCAAAACCTTTGAACGTAAGTTGACAGTCACTCTCTTGTACAACAGAGATACTAAAAATCACCCCACAGGCTGGACCGAAAAACTATCGAGTATATGCAGAAGTCGAGATTCGGAACACGGAGTCACGTTTAGATATGAAGAGATTGCTAACGGGGAACATTTTTGGAGGAGTCCTCAAGCGGCTGGGGAGTTGAGGGAGAGGATTAGGGCGTTTTTGTTGGAGATTTTAGAGTGATGGGTGGGTGGCGCGAATAGGTGAGGAGGTGAAGGGTATGTAGATTCATGTGCCGTTTAACGGTCAACAGTCACGGTAATGATAATACTCGATGAATAATGGGTTTCAATTCGATTTGTTAGATCTCCTGAGATTCTCTCTTTAACTCCTTACTGCTTGCTTTCTTGCCTGCATGCATGCATGTCTTGTTTGATGTGCGGTATGAACTCTTGGTTTGTGGTTGTGGTTGTGGTTGTGGTTGTGTTTATTGAGATACCTGTATTATATACCGTATACCCTCCCTAATACAACTTTCATACTCTTTCATAGGTGGGTAGATGGGTAGGTAGCTGCTTATGTAGATGTAGCGGGGAGATGGATGGAGGTGGATTGGGCTTGGGGATTGGGGGTTAGGGATGAAATGGGATGAAATGGGATGAAATGAGGGTTAGGGCTAGGGTTAGAGATGCAGATGTAGATGTAGATGGGGTTTGTTTTGGTTTTTATATGTTGGGTTGGATATTGGATGGGTGGGTGGATGGATGGATGATTAAAGTAAGTGTAAGCGTAAGAGGATTTAGTAAGGAAGGTTATGGTTTGAAATGGAAAACACCATATATGATATTTTGATTGATATGTTTTTGTTTTACCATTCGAGGTGTTGCTTCGGGTTGTTTCTGGGAGTCGCGTGGTGTGTGGTGTAGTGAGTGATTATGATGCATTTGAAAGGGAGAGATAGAGAGATAGATAGATAATATAAACTACTTTTGACAATTCTGGGGAGGGGAGGATGTTGAGAGGTTAGGGTAGCATGTGTTGGATCTGGTTCTTTGTATGGTTGTGTGATTGTGTAATTGTATGGGTTGGTAGGTGGGTGGATTGGGGAGGATGTTGGGTTGGGATTTTTTTTGGTATAGGGGGTTGTGGGTTTGTTTGTTTGTTTGTTTGTTTGTTTGTTTGTTTGTTTGTTTGTTTGTTTGTTTGTTTGTTTGTTTGTTTGTTTTGTTTGTTCTGTTTATTTATATATTGTTTATTAATGATTGGGAGTGAGGAGGATAATGTTGATGAATGGTTGGTTGGTTTGGTAGATGGTAGGTAGGTGGTTGTTCGCTTATGGATGAGTGAACCCCTTTCGGTCGCGTTCTTCTAATTTGGGTGTTTGTATATGTTGGGATGTAAGATTTTGAAGAGGGGGGTTTATGGTTGTGTGTTTTGTTTGGTTGGCTTGGTGATGAGTTGGTGATGTTTGTTTGAGATTGATAGGGTTGGAATTGGTTGATGTTTGATGTTGTTTATTTGATGGGTTGTTTGAGATGGGATGTATATGGATGGATAGTGTGTAATGGGTATAGGTTTTGTATTTTGTGGAGAGTGGAGGGGACTCGTTTTGGGCTTGGGGAGATTTTAGGATGTGGGGTTTTGGGGAGGTGTTATCGTATTTGGGGGGCTGGGGTGTATGTTTTGGGTGAGTGTGAGGAAGGAGAGGTGAGAGGGGGAGAGTGAAAGAGGCAGGATTTTTGAAATGAATCAAATTTCTCAAACAGGTTTCATCTTGAAGATTAGTTCATGGTTGAAGGTTCTAAGCCGGTGTTCGTTGAAGGTTATCCAAGGACATAGCACAAATACACTGCTTGTCATGCTTCTGTTTGTAAGTTGCCCCTTGCAATATCGAATATAAAGTTTCTCATCATCAATTCACGGTATTCCTAATCATAAGAGCACGGATTTCGATAGCTGTGTAATTGTAAGAGATGAATGCTAATCGGAAAAGACTCTGCATGACATTGGTTGCAGGAACAGGCTGGATATTATAGACAGAAAAGTACGTGAGGTCTTTACTTGATTTGATAGTCTGGATAGATACGAATAGTCACACAACTGATATGGTTTGAGAAGGATAGTGACTACAAAGGTGAAGCAGCTTTCTAGTTGCACCAATAACCTCATTCGCATGATTTCATAGAAACGATAGTCTTTATATATGCAAATGATACCTTAAAACTAGGTCAAAGATATGAAACAGATCAAATCCAATAACCACAAAAGAAAATCATTCCTCAGTGACCATACTTGGGCTCTGGATTGGCAAAATACCACCAGTAAGCTCCAAGCAATTTGCTGCCTTTAACATAGTTTTCCTTGTTAATCTTCTCATTGGGGCCATGTGCACCATCATCTGACATCCCTACTGGCAACAACATGATACTTTTATCCCCCAATGCATTTTGTAAATCAAGTGTGACTCCGATGCTATAAGTTCGGTAAACAGTCAGTCTACCGTAGTGATTACATGGAAGTGAACTATCAAGAAGAAGAAAAAGAAAAGAACTTGAACTAACCTTCCACCTTCACGTGTCAAATCGGGTTCCGTGTTGTAAACTTTCTGCGTGGCGGCTTTACCGGCTGTGAAATTATCATCGTCCTTCTTTCCAAGCCAATATGGGGCCGATTCCCCAAACAATTCTACATGACACGTATTCTTACTCTGGAGCTTTCGAAATTCTTCCTCGATGTAGTGAATGGTGAGATCGGTTACAGCATCACCCTGCATATCCGGCACGGTTCGAATGGAAAACTTAGCGGTGACTTTAGGATAGATTGCCGTTGTCTGGTCTGGACTTGGATCGGCACCAGTGATTCCGTGAATGGTGAGAGATGGATATCGGAAGCGATGCATGAGAGTATCCTTTGGATCATCGTAGATGTTTGCCTCGCTGCCGATGGTGTTTTGGAAATCTTGCGTGGTGAACTCTATGGTGGCATATTCCTCTATCTCTGCCTCGGAAACATCCTCCACGAGTTCATTGATTCCAGGAATCAAAATCCTGCCTTGGGAGTCGACCAGCTTCGAGAGGAGGATCACGAGATCGGTCATAGGCTCGTATATGCAACCTCCAAACATTCCACTGTGGAGCTGGATGCCTGGATGCTCGATAGTGAGTTTGAAATAGTTGATGCCTCGGAGACCATAGGTCAGACAAGGCTTTCGCGTCGTGAGCCAGTAGTTATCTGAGATGCAGGCAGCATCGACGTGTTGGAAGAGAGCCTGGTTATCTTTGACAAAAGCTGCGAATCCGATGGAGCCGGATTCTTCCATTCCTTCGAAACAGAAGATGAGATTCACGGGAACATCGACCTTTGCCGCCTGATAAGCTTGGAGTGCGTTAAGCCATGCGAGAACGGGACCCTTATCATCGGTCGCGCCACGTCCGTATAGCTTTCCATCCTTTTCTTGAAGAGTCCAAGGATCAGTTGCCCAGCCATCTCCAGGGGGTTGAACATCATAATGGCCGTAGATTAGAACGGTTTTCTTGTTCTTGTCGTATGTCTCTGGATAATTGGCAACGATGACGTCGGGGAGAAGAATGTCCGTGTCTGGTTGTTTCCCAAGTTTATGTCGACTTACAGATGCGTTTAATTCCTTGAGTTGAGTTTCAAGGAAATCAGTCATCTAAATAGTGTCAGAACACAAGCTGGTGGGACTGCTTAGAAGCTATGAGGAACGTCTTTGCATACAGCATAAACATGTTTGCGCCCTTCATTGGTATTATCAGAAGAGATTGATGTAATCTTTATCGCTGGCGCAAGTCCTAATCTCTTGTTAGAGCTTCAAGTATTTTATCATATAAAGACATATAACTTACTATCATTGATGATGTTGAAATCGGGAGCAACGGCGTTAGCAAGTTCATCGATCCTATTTTAAAAGAATAGTCAGTGATTAAGAGAAGCTTAAAAGTTGCTTAACTTATATGACCCAACGACTCACTTATTGAATACGAGCTCCAGATTTTTGGCCATGGCTGATCACAGACTTCAATGTACTTTCTTTTGAAGTGGAAGGGTGGTAAGTTTAAGCTAGAAACTACTTTCTACCAAAGTTATGGCTCAAGAAAAAGGTTTATAATAAGAACTTTGGGTCCCCAAATACATTTGGGTAGATCTCCTAATGGAATATATAGACCCACAGCGCTCTATTTTTGTTCCACAATCAATCCTACCAAGATGGCCAGACTCACCTGTTTACCCCATCTCATGATGATACCAGCGAACGTGCTTCTCATCCTTTGCAACAAAATGGCTTTCAGCTAGTACAGAAAGCCCCCACCTCTCATCACACCACATTAGGATAGCCTCAACTGATCATGCATGTACCTCAATGAAGCTGCAGGGAACTCCTCGGAAGTATCGATCGTCATATTTTCCAGAATGCAGGTGCAGATGCGTCCCGATTATCTAGTAACACCGGCACCAATTATGTTCAGTGAGCATGTCGTGGTTAGTGAGTTGATCCGTGCTATTGGCTCAGGTTGCGGGGTGATGGTGTAACGAAGTTGAAGGGTAAACTCGGTTGGAATGAATCATCGATGTTGCTCAAACGTGACACAGTTGTATCTATCATATTGATAGTTGGGATGTGGCTCTCAATTGAAAGCTCATATCTGGACAGTCGGACAACCACGTGTACACGGCCTGGGTAATGATGCCGCTACTGTGATGGAAAATCTACCTGAGTGTAAATTGTGGAGGTGGTGTAGCCTTACACAAATTGACATGTACTCTTTCTTGCATATTTGTAACTGCCGAAGAATATACATAGAGACACTAATACCACTGCTACAAAAAGATGCAAACTATGAAGACCTGCGTCTATAGATCTGTGGCTATATAACAGTGGGTATTCTTTGACCGAGATTTCCAAAAATTGATTGGGCATGTAATCTAATTCAAGTGTTTGTACTAGATGGGTGCACAAGAAATCAAACGAGCCCCCTGAGTTAATGTCTGGGGTAATCCCAAGGATATTCGGCGCTTGCTGCCTGCTTCGCAAAAGCTTCATTTCTCGCGTTTTCAGACTCGATGAAATCCGTAATGTATCTAGGTGGAATCCTTCGTTTCCCCTCGGGCAGGTTGTTCTTCCCAGAGATCGGTTGACCGAGCTTTCCCCAAACTGGAATCGCTCCCTCCCAGTACTTCTTACAGAGCTCCTTATTTTCAACGTCGTTTTGTACCTCTAGTCCGAGAACCTTGAGCATTGAATGGGTGTGGGACTTTTGGACATTCGGGGTGATTTTGATCAGTGTGACATAGTCGACATCTGTTCCAATGGGACGAAGGTGATTCCAACGATCCTTCGCCTGTGAATTCACAATTTCTTGCATCAGCCATGTTCTCTCATCATGGGTCTCCTTAGATACTCCGATCAAACTAGCAGTTCCATTAATGACAGTGTCTGCAAATGCAAAGCCAGTGGCAAACCCAGAGAACCCAAGATAGTGACTATGAATCATGCTAGCTGCAATGCTGACAGAGAGGTCGGGTTCTCCTTTTTCCAACCCCTTGAGAAGACCTAGAACAGGCTCTTGGACATGGCCGTGCACGTACAAGACTTCGGGATTGCTCTTGTACTTGAGAATCTTGCCGACGAGATAACAAACAGTTGGGTACTCGGAGTCCTTTGTGAGGAAGGACACGTGTAAAATGTGCTGGCCGTTGATGATCTCCTTGGTCAGAGCGGGTATATAGTCATCTAATACAGAACCTGATTAGCATGACAAGAAAAAGTAAGTCAGAGAGCGAACTTGCTGGTCCATGCGGGTGCTGTGTTGGGTGCTGATTTCACCATCTTTTCTAAAGATTTGACTAAAACAATAAATGAAGAGATATTTTGCAGAATATGGGATAAATAGAAACTAACAGATAGAATTTGAACTGGAAAGTGGATGAATTGTAGATTTTGGATTAGAGGATACAAGCTACTTGGTACTATATGATAATTTAGAAGTTCAGGTGTTTGACTCCCGACACGAAAATTGGAAGTGAAGAAGAGCAGTTGGGTATGGCATCTTAGATTACAATTTTCTCAAAATTTCACACCACATATTTTACACACTTGTGAATTGTGATGCACTGTCGTACTTAATCTACAGGTACTTCCTGTTGCGAGACCTTCGTGTCTTTCTATACCTTACCCGTTATAATTAGTTTCAAACCGCCTTCAAATCTAGATGTGTCTAGTTCTTCTGTTGTAGATAATACACAAAAGATTGACACCAATAAATACACCAGGTGTGCTTGTTTCAATAGCTAGCCAGCAGATGCAATGCAGGATCGAAATGCACATGTAGTCTAAGAATCACGAGTTTGACACCCAATCATCGCTCTGAACTTCAGCTATCAAAAACTTAGTCTCTCTGAGAATTTTGATACGGCTTCATTTCCAATAGAAACGTACAATTTTTATATGATCGGCGGGTGCGGACTACTTCCATCTGCGCATGTCATGTTTGTTGGCGCTTGCTAACACAACATGAAGAGGCGAATATCTACTCGCCGAACCATAATTATAGAGACTGATTGGGTTACATGCATGTAACTGAATTACGATGGAAGCAATGTGACATGCCATTCTCATCGGATTCGCGGAGAAAACAATACATTACCCCTCATTTTCGCCCTTTGCTGGGTATTCAAAAAACGATACTCATTTTAAGTGGCTGGCGAGGTCTAAATTGATGTTCGTTGATATTGATGTGGTATGATATACGTATGATCACCATGGCACTAGTGCGACTAAGGCAAGCAGCTCGATTTGGAGGGGAAAAGAAGTAAAGACATTTAGAGACCACCAGGTGGACCCAAGTATTAATAGTTTTGAATAAGGAAATTCATAGTAAAGATCGATCCACTCCCAGAGAAAGTCCCCCAAAGGCAATTATGAAACTATAGCCTCATTCTATATTCCTTGATCTTGAAGGATATAAAATATGGAGTAGAGCTTTATTTTTAATCGAATTAACCTAATATAGCAAAAAGGGGAGCCGATGCATGCTAAAGTCAATAAATGAGAATGTGCCTTGATTCTTTAGTCTATAAAGATCTAATTGATGCATTATACGATTTATATCGATACACTGTATCATTTATATCCTTATGAATTTGGAAAGGATTAAAATTAACTAAATGTCTCTTAATATCAATGCTGTTTATATTCATAAACTATCGCCATTATATATGAATATGAATATGAATATGAATGTGAATACGAGAAGTGGCTAAATATCTTCAGTGTTCCCCGCAAGCCACATTCGTCCCCTAACTTCTCTTCGTTTACGTGTAATAGCAATGCTGCATATCCCATTGGCCGACGACACCAACTTCCAAGGCAAAAGAGTTCCACAACGGTTTGGTGTTCACGGGTGCTACCGCATTTAGTGTGATTAATTTATGTTCCAACTGCTGATCAGTAGGGTTCATGAAGATGAGAACCTCAGCTAGCCACTATACGCGCTACTGTATGTATTCTGCAACGACATCATTAGAAAATGCTTAGTTACCCAGATCCAGCAAAGACTTCAGCTGCCCATTTGTTAGCAATGGCAATGAAATGATATTTTCTTGTTCGACCGTCTAGAGCAAAGTTGCACGACCTTCCTAGAACCCATGGTTCCATTTCTCAAATGATGTCCAGAGAATAGATTCGTTGGCGTCTTGGTTCAGCCTATAATTCCTTTTTTGATACACACGTCATCACAGTTGTTGCACATATGTAGTTGTTGTGTACAATGGCGTTTTGTTGATCTCCAACCCCTCTTTCCGTGCAAGCACACCCTTTCATTCGCATCACCATGACTGAATTGATCTAAGGCCCGGAGGTGGCTGCGATCTCATGAATTGCTACTGCTAGAAAGGCGGATACATAAAGAGCAACTCGGAGCCAGATAAATGCTAGAGAGTAGTTCAAACACAGTACTCAATACATATTCATCTTCTCTTTCCAATACAATTAACAGTGAAAAGATCCACCAATTGTCTTTCTCAAAGTCTACTCTACTTGGATACTCAGCATGCCTGCTTATCATCCAATCGTTACTGAGCTTCGCGATGAGCTCCTCAGAGAAGTCGATGATCTTGATACTGCTGTCAGGAATGCCTTGAAATTTGACATTCCTGACATGGAAAAGTATGGCGTCAAGTCCGGAAAGGGATTTCTCGATTTTGCAGACTGGCTAGTTCGAGGTTGGATTCCAACTGAGACCACCAATGGCCGCGACATCTATTACATCCTTTGTATCTTCTACTTTGTTCTCTCCCAGGAGCCTTTGGGAGCTCGTCAGACTGCAATTCTTCCAAAGAATATCAACAAACCTCTCACTCCTTTATCTGACTGGCTTGTACGCTACGCCAAGACTATCGGTCATTTTATGGACCAGCCAGAGTCATGGAACGAAACTTCTTTGACCAGCTACAGAAACTCTCCCATGTTCCGTGTCTTTGAGGCGGAGGATCCCAGTAACTGGAAGACTTTCAATCAATTTTTTCACCGTAAGCTGAAGGAACCTCGTGAAATCGACTCACCAGACGATGATCATATCGTGACCTTCCCCGCCGATTCAACCTTCGCCGGCGCTTTTTCGATAACTGATGATTCGGAGGTGATACTCAAGAACCTTCCCTGGAAGGTAGGCGACTTACTCGGCAAATACGGCAACCAGGAAGTACCCGGCTCAAGCGAAAAGACCACATATGGGGAACTGTTCAAAGATGGGATTTGGACACACTCTTTCCTTAACACCTTTGATTATCACCGTCAACACGCCGCCGTCTCGGGTACAGTCGAGGTCATCGACGTCATCCCAGGTGCGGCTTATTTAGAGATACAGGTCATGACAGATGAGAAAGCTGGTGGCCACAACTACCTTTGTCCTCGTCGTCGCATTTCACCAAATATTAATAACAGGGAGCCTGCTGGAGTTCACACCCGTAAGTTCAATACCTTTATCTTCGATACCCAAGGCTGTTCCCTGATTACCGAATCCACATTTTGTTTCATCTCGCATATCACTCCGGTCTTTAATGCTATTCAAACTCCCCTCTCCCGCGTGATCTTCTTTTGATAGACAAACACTGACAGCCTGATCTCACAGTCGACGCCCCTGACTCTCCAGGCTATCAATTCTTGCAAACCCGCGGAATCATCATCATCAATACCGAGAACTTGGGTCGAGTTGCTATCTTGCCTATTGGCATGGCTATCGTGTCCTCTGTTATTGTGAATAAGGATCTGCTTGGCAAGACTGTCAAGAAGGGAGATGAAATTTCTTACTTTGCTTTCGGAGGGTCTGATTGTGTAATGATGTTTGAGCAAAAGGCGAGAGTTTCGAGTTTCCCGGACACGGAGGCCAACGAGCATTTCTATTATGGCGAGAAACTCTGCAAGGCTCATTACAAATAAGCTACTCCAAAAAACACCCCCGGTCTCAAACAGCGAATTGCTATCAACTAAGCAAACGGAAAATGTTTTCTTTAGGGTTGGAAGTAGTAGTTAAGGAAAAGCGTTTCCCATCTAGTTCCATCAATTTACTTGCAGTTTCCTGATACTTAATGAATTCTCTTCCACCAAGTGACTTTGAGGTTCCTTACGTGAAAAGCTAAGAAGTATCAACAATCATAGACATCTCTAATAAAAACGGCATGTCGACCTATTCAAAAATTAATAGATGATCTGAAATGGGCTACTGTGCTACCGATTTCATGGTACATACTCCACCCTTTACCCGTGATGCTAGCATATTATTTCGCCGGAAAAGACATTTGCTACGAATAATTTTCTTCTTCTGATAAACGAGAAAGCCCAGGGCCGTTTCAAGGCTTCTACTATCAAAGCCTCTACTATCAAGAATATTTTATATAGAGTATTGATATATTTGTCGTGTAGTAATTCTCATGCATCATAACATCTTCCCTCTGCGTGAACGTTGCTCCATTGAGTATCCTTTCACTAGAAGTATTCCCAAACAACTTTTTGATAAGTAATCAATGTAGAATTGTTCGGATTAGCAGTCTAGATCTACTCATTGAAGACCGACTAACGATTTCCAATGCTCGATATTATTGCCATCCCACTTATGTTCTCCTGAATTCCAGACGCGCAAAGTTCCAAAATGTAGCTCTCCTGGCAATTGAAGGTTTGGTCCTGAAAGATAAAGATCCCGGAGTACTGGGTGAGGGTGAATGAAGAGGCATCAGCCCTTCCCTTTCAGCTAGGACAAGCCATCGAAGAACACAAAACGCTTGAATCGTGGTGATTGCCTTCCTGCAACAGTCTTCCGGGTAGCGAGCCAAATAATACGACACCAATCAAGAGTTCTCGTTTTCGCGACATCCGTCATCAGAAAACTGCCGTCTGAGATCTCTTCAATACATCCATCCACATCCATCCACATCCATCCACATTCCTCAACAGTTCATCGCACCAAGTTCACTTTGTTTCTTGTTACCCATTGAGATGAGATGAAGAAGTACTCTGTCAAAAATGACTCCGAAAGCAATGAAGAGTCCCAAAACGTAATATTTCAAAGACTCATCACTGTAAATACCTAATAGAGTGATCTTATGTATCATACCACCACTGAAATAGGCCGTACACTGAAGAGTAGAACCTTTATAAATATAATCGCATTCCCCATACAGGAATACCTTTGAGTACAACAACTGAAGGACACAAACGAAAACAATCCGCATCGAATTTTGCAACCGATTTCTTCCATCTCCAGATATTCTCCAGCAGTCTCAGGAAACCCAACAACTCGCCACCACCGCCTTCATCACCATCATACCCGATCCTCTCCTTTATAATCTCAAGATATAATTGACGAATACTCATCACCAGCATCGAGCTCATTTCATCCTTGCTCTATTGCAAGCCATCGATCATCTTTCCCAAACAATAGTCCCAGTCAGAGACTGAAACTGGTAACCTGCGTCGCAAATCTCAAGCCCGCCCCAATCCGAGGCCAGATCCAACGTCATTCCGAAGAGAGTTCACACGCCTACGGTATCTGAAGACTCAGTGTCCTACGCTGACAGCCGTTTCAGTGCCGTCCCTTCTTCCTCAGTCCGTAAACTGAGACTACCCAAAACCACCATGTCTTCAAGCATTTCCGTTTCAGGGAAACCCCCAGCCAAGACGCCACCCGTTGAGGAAAAAGTGCATTGGAAGAGATACTTCTTCACTCAGTGCCAGAATCTTACCGACGAGGAAGACCCCAAATGCGTCCCTCAAAAATTTATGACAAGGGATGTATTGGAACCTAAAGGTGGCCTGTGGGATCTATACCCAGAAACCAGAGGCAAAGGCTTTGATGAGCTTGGTCTTCGTGCTGTATTCAATAAAGAGTTAAGGAAAGAAATGAAGGCTAGAAAAGAAGCGCAAAAGCCAGTGTCTGAGCGTGCTCCCAGCGAAGAAAGCCATGATCGAAATTCTCAGGAAACGGTTCGTCCGGAAAGGGTTGCGGCTCTCCTTAACGTTGATGACCTGGAGGATCGTAAGTGGGGCATTGTTGGTCTCATCAAGAAGTGAAGATTTTGTGATATCGTTACCAAGACTAAAATGGGTGTATGGGCTGTAAGTATCTATGTTATCTGCTTGGGGTAACTATGGGCGGCAGCATGGGAACGATTAAATATTAGAAGACTTATACAGAAAATTTAATTTATAATCAAATTTATCTTTTACAAACCCAAAAATACGCACACCAGCGCAAAACAGTCACTTATGAGTTCAAAATAATTGATCCAATCGAGATCGGACGTGGCGAAGAATTCCGAATCATTACTAAAATGGTTCTTACTCATGAAATTGTCTCCAGCCGTAAGATTACCTACCATAAAATGGAGTCATACACGAGAGGAAAATGAAGGAACATAGCAGAAAGCTCAATTGAATGAGATGAATGTCTGAGGTAGTTCTAGTCATGCTCATGAACATATCCTATCAACTGGGATAGCCACTTATCTCCTGCTTTTTTACCTTTGGGTCTCGCACAGTAACTTTCGCGCAAAATACTGGTCTTTTTAGAGTTGCCTGATGCTGTAGGCATGTATCTGTACTTGCAGAGATCATATAACCCTGATGCTTCCTAACAGTCATCAAGATATCGCAGCTCCAAAGATAGCTATGGTAGTGAACTAACCAATTTCCTTTGGAAATAGTATTGCAGGCATTGTAGAAAAGCATATGAGAAATAATGACTTATTGAGAAGACCACGAGGTGGATGGTACACAGCGGTAGGAATGAGTGAATCCGGGGCTATTCTCGCCATGCAAAGGCGGGAAGATCGTCAAGAGAAACTTGTTCTTGATGAGAGAAATGATAAGTCTAACAAGGGGAGCATGAGAGATACAGTATCATAGTTAGAGTAAAACTGGTAAACGATAGAAGTGGCGACCTTGCGAATAATGTTTTAACCAGATGAAGTCTCATAGTGTAGAAAACATGGACTTGCATACCTACTGTTGCTACATGGCACAAAACATGATTACGCTCACTGAAACAAGAGATCCCGACAGACGATCCAAACTTTGGTTCATGAGCAGATTAATTTATAATTGATGTCCGTAGAAACACATCTCACAAACACAACACTGCTCACAAAAGTACAACGGCGAGATATGATATGCCGCAGATAGACATGCCAGTAAAGAGAGATGTCCAGGGTGAAACGAATCCCCGCAACCACAGATCAAAGGTTGCGACGTCAGAGAGCCCAGTCTTACTTGCTTGCGCAAGAAAGTCAATTTAGGAACGTTTGTAATGTACTAGTAGATTGAAGCTGCATAGTACATCAATTGTCATGTTTGTACGTTCCATTTGATCTTGAAAGAGGAAAGAGAATTACTTGAGAAGAGTTCAAGTGCAATGCTCATAAGGATATTTGTTATATGATTGTAGTACAAACTTTTGTCTAGAAGAATGAGACGTAGTTTGCATCAATTACTGGAACTTACATGAATAGTACTACTTACTAGAATGAGTGCTAGTAGTCTCCAGGCCTCAAATATTTGCTATCAATATCCACAGAAAGTTTAAGAACTTGATCCAATTGGCTGGAATATCGATAGTGAAAGTTGAGGGAGCGACAAAAACAGAGGAAACAAGAAAGATGTAACAGTGAGAAGCTACCCTGAGTTTTTCGACATTTGAATTTTTGAGTCTATAAAACACCTACCAAATATCAAGATTTCGCTAACCTCGCTGCCTTGAACCTACTAACCTTCTTTGGGCCGCCCTCTTCCTCTGTAAGAGGCATAATCTCACTCTCTTCCTCCTTCAAAAAACCACCCTGCTTACCGATCATCTTGTTTCTCATTCGATGATATTCAGTCGCCACTTCCTGATGCAATAGTTGTGGATCAAACTCATCAGGTGCGGCCGCATTGGTATTGGGTGCTACATCTCGTTCGATGACGTTGGGTGCAAGAGTGCGGTTTGCAGGTCCTGTGGGAACTGGACGAGGATTTTCAATCGCTGGTGCGAAAGCAATTGGTTGAGAGAAGGGCTTGGGAGTAGCCGGAGTCGCAGGGAATAATCTCAAAGAGGAATGATGGGTAGTAACCGGTGTGCCAGTCGAAACACTATTGGTACTATTATTTATCGGAGCTCGTGACGTTTTGAAACGAGAAGCTTTCTTTTGTACTGGAGGAGTGGGAGTTGATTGCGATGGGGCTTTTCTCTCCACGATATCTCCAACTGGAGCAGTTTTCGTCTCCGTCTTTGAGGAAGAAGCGATGGGTTTCTCAGGAGCTGGCGAGATATCTAGTTCCTCTGCAAATCTGACACTTTTCTTTGAAGAATCGTCGGAGGTAGAGGATTTGACAGATTCTGAGTGCTTCAATTTTCCTTTAACAGATGCTGTAAGAATTCCCTTGCCAGCATCCTTTGTATCTTCACCATTAATAGATATGCGTCCAATCCCTTCTTGGACCATACCATAATCATCTGCATTCTTTCCAACATTTTCCATCATCCTGAGACCAAGTTTTTCCTCGAGTTCAATCATACGTTGATGAAGCTCTTCATCCATGACTGGGCGAGTTGATTTGCCAAACTGATCCTCATCATCGTCGCTATCAGAATCATCCGCGTAATCTTCAGATTCCCAGTCGCTCCCATCTTCTAAATTTATCTCTGCCACCACAGATCCAACTTCCGACATACCATACTGCAACATATCTCGTCGTAAGGCAGCATCTTCCGGAGACTCGTCGGTAGGTATGATGGCAGGTTCAGATGATAATTTCTCTGATTCTTTGGCAGATTGCATAACTTCTTCGAGTCGTTTCGCAGCTGGGGAAATTATTGGCTTTGACTCGGCAGACTCCGTTTTTGAATCGTCTGTAAATTTTACACTTTTCTGAACAGGCTTCTGAGATGTGGCGGGTGAACTGTGGTTTGTATCAAGGGTCTTTGTTTCGGTGGGAAGAGGGAGAGTTTCGACTTGTGTTGAAGATTCGTTGGTTAGCACATCATCTTTCACCTCCTCTGCAATATTTGATTCATCCTTTGACGCCGGTTCTATTATTCCAGCTTTGTGTAAGACCTCTAATAATTGGGGTTTTACACTTCCAGGCGTTGATAATGTAGAAGAAATGACATTCCCCTCATCATCCAACTCTTCAATGATTTCTGTAACAGGAAGCCCCTCCTCATTCCTTAAGTCAGGAGTACTAATGATAGTCGCTTTAGCAAATTTCTCCTCTGCTGTTTCAATTTGCTTCTCAATTGCTTTGATATTTTGCTGGACATAATCTAAGCGTCGATCCAACAAATTGACAACTTGTTCCGCGGTTCTTTGAGCACCGGACCCAAGTATTTCTTCGATTTCTTTTTCTTTGACCAGGTCGGCTTCGTAGTTTCGTGCGATCGATATGAGTTCATCGCGATTTGGAGTAGGATTCGCCGAGAGAATTTCTTCTTTTAAGCCATCATATTCAGCATCCCAAGTCTGCCAGTGCTGCAAAGATTTTCTTAATTTTGCGATATTATCCTCAAGTTGTTGGCGAAACTTCTCTAAGTCGAGAAAGCTATCTTTTGTTTTTTGTGCCATATCTTTGTAAATTTCTTTGGAATGATTAGAGTACAAGACGAGGCTGTAAAAAACGAATGGACCGTCCTATGATTGTTACCCAGCGCTTTTTTAACCTTGTCGCTTACTCATAGTTCCAAGATTTTTTTCAAGTGGTCACAGCAACGGTTCCTCCTGGGATTTTAATTGGTCAAGTAAATCTCCGTTAACTACATCTGTAGATCAAGTATATGTTTGTGCCTGCATGAATTGAAGGCCAAAATCATGATGCAAAGTTCTATGATTCAGTTTTTGGTTTGATGATTCGCAAAATAAGACGTCGAAGGGGTTAAATTGTTGAATTCGGGGTTTTATTCCATTATACTATGTAGATTGTTGGATCTATGGAGACATACCTAGGAGGTTCACCAGTTCTGACTTAGTCATGGCTGATCATGATATTCTGCCATACGGTGCTGTTTATGCGAGTTCGAATTCTAGGATCGGTTGTATATATACTAATTTCTTCTTTGCTATCAAGTTACTAAGTGGTAAGGTATTCCGGCAAGGGATAATATCCTACTCTACTTGAATCACCGTACGCGTGAAGTTTGCACATCGATTGACCGTCCCAGCGAAGCCCGGAATTTTGACTATATACAGGGGCTGTCGTGGTCCAGTAGTGCAAGTGAGCCATCACATTTATATGGCACGACTCGAACCGATTTATAAGTATGCAAATATGAGATTGCAGTTGGGGTGTTTAAGAATTACGATGAATGAACATAGCGGGTGATGAAGACAACTTATTTTGTTCGGTATCTTGCTTGCACGTGTATCATATACTTTTTAGATTCTCAATACATGTCGTTCCACAGCTAGAAACTATGAGCAAGCTCATATCTTCTAAAGCTAAACAGCAAGAATCATAATACAGGCTACTGGCTATAGCAGGATAAATAGAACTAAGAAATGATCGAGCAACCAAAATTACCTGAACTTAAGCTACTTGAGTAATTCTGTCCCGGAGTTACATGGCGAAGCATCAACATTTGCAATCATGAACGACTAGTGGTAATCTTTCTTACTATCCAGTGAGAGGCTCTCCCCTCCAAGCTCCAGAGAGCGGATTTCAATCTAGTAACCGCCATTAAGAGATGAGGAGGTAGATTTTCCCTGTAGGTGGTGAGTTCCTTTCTATATAAGCTTCAGATGACTGATATCAAATCAACATCGATCACTTGTTCATTCTTTCCAACCAACGGGTAGGAAATATGTTGTACATGTATATTTGGTTCATCACCGTGTGTAGCAATAGCTCTTTCCTGAACTGTATAGGTAGCTATAGCTGCTTCCAGCCATGCTATATATATCTACCTACCTGCTTTCCTCCCAAGAAAGAACATACCTACTGGGTATATAAATCTCAATACGGTTGATAAATGTGATGCGGCACTCACTTGAGAGCTGCTTTTGAATACCGATCATGATAATTGTGATGGATTCATACCTAGTACCTAGCTATGGATACCTAGGTATATCTCTCTCTGCGCATGCGTGCACGTGAAGGATAAATGTGCTAACAATAAAGAGTTCAACGATCCAGACTATAATCTGATTATTGAATACACATTACTAATAGGTAAGTAGCAGGTGTTCAAAATTATTGGAAGTAGAATTATATCCAATTCATTTGTCACCAACAGCATCGCACCTTCCTATTTAGTAACCATTGACATTGAGGCTCAACGTCGCTTCCAAATCTGGTTTGGCTAATCTATAACAGGTTAGCGGGAACCTCAGTAGTACACTAGCCGTTTCTACAGAATCTCATCCCATAGGTTTCTTGGTCTCTCTTATCTCCCATCGCGTCCACAGCTTCTTTTGTTTACAATTTTTCGTACCAGTACAACGACAACAACAATAACAAATTTTCAATTCACTCAATCGTACTGTCTCAAAAATTAATTGCCTTCAACCCATTGTACTTTCTTCACTTGCTTGGTAATTAAATTCTTAATATACCTCACTTGTTATCTTGCAAGCCCTTCAAGATGGCTCGCAACGAATTTGAAGATACATTGTCTTCAATCTCCAGTTCTCAAAACCTTCCTCAACGTCCAAAGAGTCGTTTTCAATTCAACAACTCTACCACTTCCTCTCATGGATTTGATCCAAACTCAACCAACACTCAACACCATACCGTTAGCACTGATTCACAGAGCTCTTTTAATTACTTTGATCCTGACAATTCTGCCGAACAATGTTTCATGTCCACTGACTTGGATATTGAGAGGCGCAAACGCAAGCAAGCAAGACGCGCAGATATTGAAATCCGTGATACTGCCAAAAAATATAATCGATGGAGCCCAAGAAAAGAAGCCGACGTTTCAGTCAACATGAATGACGTCGATCACTTTTTTGAAGACTTCACCGGGGGATCTTCTCAACTTAATGGATCCAATAATAGTTCCAAATTAATCTCGAAACTGGAAAAATTAGACCAGGATACTACACCATGCCGAATTCCAAAATCAAAGTTGTCGGAACGATTGACTTCCGCCTCCAAGAAGAATTCCAGATTCAACACTACACCAGCAACTCAGAATAACCCTTCTGCAAATACACCAAGACGAGTCGTCAAAGATATACTTGACGACCACGAATTCTCTTTAGACCTAACACATTCAGTCCATAACAAGGAGAACATTCTACCTAGACAACGACCCTCCCATATCCCAGTCATGTCGAAGCATGAGAGGATGGCTCAAACTGAGTATAATGAAAGACAAGTACTTGCGGAGCTTGAGACTCTCATCAAGGAGCATCCAGCCAACTCATCAATCCGCTCCGGAAAAGTTGCTAAAGCAGCAAGCCCAACCTTCACAATGTCCACAACTGTTAACGGATCATTCTCGCTTCCGGAAGTCCAAAACATCACTAAGTTGGTCGACAACACATCTGTGTTATTGCCCAAGAAGGTTGAGATTCTTGAGCAACCCGCACATCCTATGGGGAAAGAAGAGGTCGACATTTATCGATCCATCGACGAACTTCAACAGCAAGTAGCTATGTTGTTGAATGAACGAAAGGAGCAAGATTCCATTATCACCTCTCTTCGATCCAAATTGAATGAGCGCGATGAACAGGCGATAGTTGTCTCTACTCTTAGACACGAACGCAAGGAGCAAGATGCTATTATCTCTTCTCTCAAACGTGAACGTGATGAGAAGGATAAAGTCATCACCACTCTGCACGACCAAAACAACCACATGGCTAAAGAGATACAACGCCTCGAGGCCGATCTCAGAACAAAACAAAACGAAACCGAGAAGATGGCATCCGCAATCTCTGGTTCAGATGCTGCGGCCAAATTATCCCAATCTCAAAATGCGGAGATTGAGAAAACCATGGCTGAAATGACATCGAAAAATGAAGACCTCAGGGCCGATGTTGAAAACATGGCAAAACAACGGGATATGGTTCTTGATCGCTACAAAAACCTCGTTGAGCGATTTGACGCTTTGCAGCGCTCAACAGATGCTGAAACATCGCAACCGAAAGAGGATCAAACCACTGAGCCAACACCAAATCAAGCACCAGATCAAGGTCAGAAGAACAATGAGACATTGAATGGCCCGGAAAGCGAATTTCAAGATGAGGATGACATTGATGATACCGCCGATATCACTATGAGGCCAACAATGGAGCCCCAACTTGCTTTGAAGCAAATCATGTCAAACGTTCACAATCAAATTGAACAATTGACTGCTCAACATTCGGCCAAATCGGCTGAATTACGTGCTCTGGATAAGAGCAAGAATCTTAGGTTGAGAAGATCAATCGCAGAATCTTTGAAGATGCTTGTCGACCAAATTTCTTCACACAGCGATTTTCTATATCGTTTGAAGGATGTTTCCTATGCATTTTGAGTCAGGTGAAGACGAAATGTTGGATTGTAGTTTGCATTATGAGGAGTTGGAGGCTTTTAGTGAAACTGAGTATTGTACTTAGTCTTTCCCCTTTCGAGGGTTGATTTGATATGATTGATGGAGTTTGAGTATATCAGATGGGTTTGAACATTGGACTTGGGTTCCCAACTTGGTTCTGGATTTTGATTCTGAATTTTCACGGAGTTTATGGATAACAGGTGGAAAAATCCTGTGTTTGATTCTTGCTTTTTTGCTTTTGTAGGAGTTTGGAAAATTCAGTATCGATACCACATTATCAGGGACTTTGGGTTAACATGGGGCAAAACGGGTTACAATTAGCATTGCTAGTATAGGATCAATGACAGACAAACATAAAATGAAAAATCAATCTCGCCAATCTTGTGAATAAGCATGGTGACTTGACAGCTGAACGATTTTTACATTGTCCCACAGTGATGTAAGACGAACCGAATTCCCATTCATTTCCCTAGTTATCGCCACCTGCTACCCTTGCCGACAGATACTGTATATCTATTATCATATGATTCAACACCGAGGGATAGCCATAGCCCTTTTGCGGTCCATCATCTACTTTATATTTTTCTGTTCATCTCATCACATATTTTCATCTACTGCTTGCTTCTATTCAAGTTTGAGCACTAGTAAGGCGAAGAGATACCAAGAGATACTCGACCGATTAAGTGAGATGAGAATGGATGGATATATGTAAATTTCATGAATACTTTTGGTAGGTATGCCTCGTTATCTGAAAGCTAGTAGTGATCTCTAGGCATGGTGGTTCAATGTCAGAACAGGCTATATATGGGGTTAGTATGGATGATACCTATGCAGAAGCAGGGAATGAGGAATTTTTTATTACATGCGAGTAGAGTGGGCGTTGATGTTTCGATGCTAGATAGCTAGGTTGCTCGTCACGTTTCCATGAAATGTAAGTATATAGGCATACAAGTAAAATATGTAATTCATATTGGGGTATCATATCATATCATGTCATCTCAAGATTACACATTTTTCCTTCCTTCCAACGCCAATGCAGCTCGTTCCATGAATGCGTTGAATGCCTTGATCTGCTTCAGGATACCCCCATTATCACTTACACTGCTTGCTTCGGATGCAACACGTTTCAGCATGAGCTCTATGTTTGGTTTTCCGTCATCTGTATGGCTGGAAGAGGATCTTCCTCGTTCAACTGCAAGTTCGATGTCGTGTGCTGTTGTGTTCAGTACATCATGTTGCTATAATGGGTGTTAGTTAAAACGAGGCAATGTAAAGGACGGAGCATTACCTCAGCTTCGTGAGAATCCTTCTCGTGAGCAATTCGTATCTCATCCATCCGTAGAGCGACCTTCTCTCGTTCTGCTCTTACGCGAAGGATTTCTTCTCGTAGAGAAAGCTTCTTCCTCTGACCTTCACGTAACCGTTTCTCGAGAGAATATGAATTGTCGAGGTTAATTGTCTTTGAAGAAATTAGTGGATGATCGAGTGAACGGTTTGAGCACTTACATGTTCTAACAAGCGGACTTGTAAAGCTTTACTGAAACTTTCTACAGCTCGGATTTTCGTCTTATACTCAAGTCTTTGCGCAGGATCTTGAGTTCTAATCGCGTTATCTCCAAGAGCTTCGAGGCCAGCAGTAACCAATTCTTGACATATCTGACTAAGAACATCCACAGCATTTACACCTGCTCTGGTAGCACATGGTATCTCGGAATTAAGTATATCAGCATCAGAATCGTCATCATCATATACAACACCTTTCGTTAAACGATGCACAGTGACAGGTATCGGACTTCCTTCGCGAACCTTTGGCTTTTTACTCTTTTTCTCTGGCTTTTGAGATTTAGGTTTCGGAGGTGCTGGCTGGCGCTGCTGTACAGGACTGGTAATTTGTCGAACCCGACCTCGCTTTTTCTTGGCGATAGGAGACCTGGGAGGTGCCTCATCCTCGAGGATGGATTCATCAGAAGCAAGAATATCCCTAGATACTCTTCGTCCTCGACTCTTCTTTAATGTAACTGCGGCTTCGTAATCATCGATCGCTTCAGCTTGCTCTGTGGCATCCTCAGGAGCACCTTCCTTATTTTCTTCAACCTCTACCTGCAAAGCTGATTTCCTACTGGATCGTCGTGGTTTTCTGAGTAGAACCTCTTCAAGACTATCATTAGTAGTATCTGCAAGAGCAGTTTTGTTGACAGCAGATTGATCTAGCCCTGAATGATCGGAAGACGAACTATCCCTCTTTCGTTTGCTCCTCGATGGGCGTGGTAGCACTTTAGGAGAATCCGGTTTGTTAGTAGCGGGAAGATCAATTTCTTCGCGTGATGATTGATCCGCAATTCCAGTCAGTTCCTCATTGTCGCTTGCTGCAATTATATCGTTTGAAGGATCTCTTTCAATGGACTCAATTGCTGTCTCGGTAGCTGTAGGGGTAGTTGCAGCAACTTCTCTCTCACTTTCATCGCCCCTCAACGATTCGACAGCTGGAGGCTGTGAGTTCTCCACCTCGATCTGCTCCTCCTCATCATCTGCTGGTATATCATATATGTCTTTCCTGGCAGAACTTCGTGAAGATCGCATACTTCTGGTGGAGGATGATGGTGGTTCATCAGTCTCTAACTTTCTCCTCTTCGCAGATGTATTTGCATCATTTCCAGTGTTGGATTTTGCAACATTGTTTGATTGTAAGCCAAGTATATTCGGGGGTCTACCACGATCCCTGGTTGCAGTTACCGGTGTTTGACTTATAGGCTGTGAGGGTAAATCAGGTTGAGGAGTTTCTGGGTTTGCGGGAGCTTCTGGGAGCGAATTTGGAATTGTTTCAGCTGGGGCTTCTACGGGTGGTATAGCAAAGGCCGGTAATATAAAACCGAAATCGACATCTTTGACTTGACGCCTACAAAGCTAATTGTCAGTTCAGCAAAACGAAGAGGGCTTACGTCTTCAAACTTACTGGGCTCCTCGCAGCCGTTGTTGCATGCGCTCCTCTCTAGCTAAAAACCAATTAGTCTCAACTAGTCCGAAAGACAAGACATTAACATACTAGACTCCATTTTCACTTAATCGGGGTATGGAGATATCTCTCTCTGCTCATTGAAGTCGCGTTTGTCGTAAAGATACGCGGTAGTCGGACATGTTGCGATAAAGTGAGGTTATATTACTTCATACACACCGCCTTATTTTCTCACTGACACCCTTCGCGCCTTGTTGCCACAGCAATTTGTTAAAAGTCCCTAGGGTATTATTACGTGCACGACCATCTCGAGGTCTCATCCATTGTGATCCAATCATCCAATCTTGTGGCGCAGTAAAACACGTTCCTGATTTCAATGCCGACTTCAGTGTTATTAGATTGTTACATCTTCATGAAAACCCAAAGCTCCTCCATCACTTTCGTTCATTTGATGGTTCCATGATGGATTATATGTCAATCCCCTCCTTCGTCGGCAAGGCTCTTCAAGGAAGAAGTCAGCCCAAGGATCAAAATATATCACAAAAGACCCCCAATCCCTTGAGCTATCCTAAAAGCTCTTTGCCTTATGATCCACAACTCTTTAAGAATCCATCATCGGAGTATCGAGGATGCCCTTTCTGGGCATGGAACACAAAACTTAACAAGGACCAACTCCTTCGTCAAATTGACTATTTCGCTGAGATGGGATTGGGAGGATTTCATATGCATGTTCGTACCGGTCTTGATACAGAATATATGGGAACAGAATTCATGGATATGATTCGTGCTTGTGTTGATTATGCCGAAAGCAAAAGTATGTTAGCCTGTTTGTATGATGATGATAGATGGCCTTCGGGAGCTGCTGGTGGAAAAGTCATTAAGAAGTACCCTGAGCATAAAGGGAAACATCTTCTCTTTACACCTCATGCTTATGGGACAGTACCGCTTGGAGGGTAAGTTATAAACCAACCACATTTCCCTCTTGTTCTGATAAAATTTATCAAAATAGAGGTGCTCCAGCGTCAGCCAGAGCTAGTAGGAGTGAGAATGGACACCTAATAGCAAGGTATGCTATTGAATTGGACAATCATGGAACCCTAAAATCAAGTCGAAACTTGAAGGAAGGCGAACACGCGGAAAACGTATGGTACGCCTATGTCGAGACAAATCCGAATTCATCTTGGTTCAATGACCAAACATATGTCGATACCCTCAGCGAAGATGCGATGGCTCGCTTTATTGAGATTACGCATGAAATTTATAAGGAAAAATGTGGTGACAAATTTGGAACTGCCATACCATGTATCTTCACCGATGAGCCTCAATTTGCTACCAAGATACGTCTTCCTCATCCCCGAGCTAACGAAGATATATTTCTTCCATGGACGAATGATTTGCCAGAGACCTTCAAGAAGGAATACCATGCCGATATCGTTGAAACCTTACCCCAGGTTGTATGGAATCTTCCAAATGATAAACCAAGTTTAGCGAGATATCGATATCACGATCATGTTTGCGAAAGATTTGTGTCGGCTTTTATAGACCAAATTAGTCGTTGGTGCCGCAAAAATAATTTGTATCTAGATGGGCATATGATGGAAGAACCAACGCTTTATTCCCAGACTACAGCTCTTGGTGAGGCTATGCGTTGTTATCGAAACATGGACATGCCAGGCATAGATTTGCTTGTCGATGGAGTCGAATTCAATACCGCAAAGCAGGCTTCTAGTGTTTCTAGACAAATGGGTCGTCGAGGCACAATGTGTGAGATATACGGAGTTACTCATTGGTACTTTACATTCGAGGGTCATAAGGGTTGTGGGGATTGGCAAGCAGCGCTTGGCATTACATTTCGTGTTCACCATCTCGCCTGGTTAAGCATGGCTGGGGAAGGTAAGAGAGACTACCCTGCTTCTATCAATTATCAAAGCCCTTGGTATAAAGAATACCGTTACATCGAAGATCATTTTGCGAGAGTTGGTGTTGCAATGACAAGAGGAAAAGCCGTTACTCGAGTTGGAGTTATTCATCCTATTGAGAGCTATTGGTTGTGCTTTGGTCCTGATCAAAGTGGTGATGAAGCAGGATCTCGTGATGGTGCATTTTCTGATCTTACCAACTGGTTACTTCATGGCTTAATTGACTTTGATTTCATATCTGAAAGTTTGTTGCCGACTCAGGTGGCCAAGACACAGAGGAGTAATAGGTTGAAAGTAGGATTTTGTGAATATGAAGTCATCATTGTGCCGAATTTGCGGACTATCAGGTCATCAACTCTTAAAGTCTTGCAAACATTTTCAAAAGCTGGCGGCCATGTCATTATTGCTGGGAGTTCACCCGAGTAAGTGATAACTTCTTACCTCTGTGATTTCAATACAAAATCTCATCATTGAACTGTACTCTGTGGCCGAAAAATACTAATTCTATTATTCAGATTAATCGATGCCGTGGTGCCATCACGGAAACCTACCATTCAACCTTGCACCCACGTTTTCTGGAGTCAGCAAAACATTTTGTGTGCATTAGATGAATATCGTGATCTCCGAATCACAGGAGAAACTGGTTCCTCTACTAAGAATCTTTTGTATCAGATGAGAGAAGATGGAGAGGGGAGATTTGTTTTCATCTGTAACACAGATCGTACTTCGCCAATTCAGACAAAGATTGAGCTGAATGATAATTGGACTATTTCTAAAATGGACACTTTCACTGGAGAAGAAACTATGTTGCCCAGCCGGCTTCAGAATGGCTGGACACAGTTTGAGTACAAATTTGAGGGGTGTGCAAGTCTTTTGATGCAACTGAGACCAAGAATCAGAGAGTCTATCAAAGAGAACCTACCCTTGATCAAGATTTCCGAGCGGAAGCCTCTACTTGAATCAAAGGTTGCTCTCACAGGAGTAGAACTCTCAGAGCTAAATGTTCTAATGCTTGATTACGCATCCTACAAATTGGATTCGGATAAACATTGGTCAGACTTCGTCGAAGTTCTTAGAATCGATAACGTCATTCGGGATAGACTCAAATTACCTCGTAAAGGATCTGCATTTAGACAACCTTGGTCGATCCCAGCCTCGGAAAGAGCTCCTAAGACCAATGTTACAATGCGTTTCCTTATTAGATCCAAGTTTGATGTCGATAGGTCAACAAAACTAGCTCTCGAAGATGCCGAAAAAATGGAAATAAGCATAAACGGCAGCAATTTGAAGTCCAAGAAAAGTGATGGCTGGTGGGTTGATGAAGATATTAAAACATTGAGAATTCCAGGCAATATAATCAAAGAGGGAACCAATATCCTCACCATGTCTTTTCCATTTGGGATTCTAACCAACATTGAGCGTTTGTATTTACTCGGAGAATTCTCTATCGGCACAATACATGGACAATATCAACTCGAGCAACCAAACACTATATTCTGGGGAGATATTACAAAGCAAGGCCTTCCATTCTATGTTGGAAACCTAACTTATATTTGCTATGTATCAATACCACCAATGAGTTCCGATTCAACTGTTTATCTTTCGGTTCCTGAATATTCCTCACCAGTACTCACTGTAGCTTTGGCTGAGACGGGGAAAAAGCTAGGGCGTATAGCCTTCCAACCTCGAACCTTAGATATTACATCACTTGGACCGGGAAAGCATAGGATTGCAATAACAGCTTTTGGGAATAGATATAATTCATTTGGTCATATACATTTGACTAATGGACTTACCAGTGGTTGTTCCCCAGATATCTGGAGAAGTAAGTCGTTTTCCATTTTGCTTCCTAGCCTATGATCATATGCTAACTGAACCAGCTGGTGGAGATTGGTGGACAGATGAATATAATGTAAAACCGATTGGAGTATTGCAATGTCCGAGCCTGAAGATTGATGTCAGGTCTGTCGATGTGGTAAGTGAAGAAAATGAAGACGAATGGGAGATAGTCGAATAAGGATGTGCTTTGCGGAGGGTATGATCATACATGTTTCAATAGTTTCTTTATTATTCTAGTCTATCTACACTGGTTCTTGATCCAGGTGTTCTGAAAACTGTCCTTGAACCTGCGGAATTCATTCTTTCAAGCTCAACATCATGTGAAATACCTTCTTGAATCGCTACTGGGTTCTCCACCTCTGCACTTCCAGTTGTATCTCCATTCTCTCTTTCCTTTTGCATTCTTCTCTTAATCCAAGGTAGAAAATTAAAGTAGCCACCGCAAGCAAATACACCACACCAGAGGATGAATTCTGATGCGTAAATCATTATTCCGAGTATATCGAGATGCGATTGAAAGACTGTGGTATTAGTATGGTTTTGAGAGGACGTAGCAGAGGAGCAATAGACTTACAAACAGAAACTAGAGAGAATACATCTCCAGCCGCATCAATGCCTACAAAAATAAACGAAATACCGCGAACGGTACGATGAACGTAGATGTCGTAGTAATGCCTGAGTACCCCTGTGGACAGGAGAACAGCGGACAATACTCCCATCATTGTCGCCGGCCACTCGAGATCTCGATGTTGACCAGCCTAATTTCCATAATCAGCTCCTACAGCTAGGTACTCGAGCCTGTTAAATCTTCAACATACCTTCAACCCCTCAACCAGCGCCACCTCTACTCCTCCAAATATCACCCCGAGAACCCCCGTAACGAAAATACACTTCCTCAAACTCCATCCCTATGGTGGTATCACAAAATCAGTAACCCCGACATAAATCACTCACATTGGACCCTACCCTTCATCATATATTCGAAATAAGAATACACAGTGCACACACCTTACCATAGTACCAACACTGCCCCCAAGTAACCAAACTCAAAACTGTCAGTATTTGCGGCTGCACTAATAACGCAATGTTGAATCCAGATGCGATGTTATATGCACCTAGTGGGACGCCAGCACAGGCCCAGAACATCATCATTGATTGCTGGAGTCCGATGGTGTGGTGACGGTTGTAGTTTATTAGGATTTGGGGGATGAGCTAGGTGGTGTTAGGAGATAGTTGTAGAGAGGAAGGTGGGGCGGGGGTAGAATGGGGAGATTGGGGATGGAAGGGAAGGACGGACTTGGATGGACCAACATATTGCGCCTAGAGTTCCGAGAACATTGGCGGCGATTGGGATATCCATTGGGAATTGAGAACTTATTGCGCTATACGGAGTAGGCACTTAGACGAGAAATATATGCCTTGAGAATGAGAAATTTCAAAGAGGAATCGAACGTGTATATATAATATTATTGAAGGCTCAAATTTAAAACGATTGAAATTGGCGATATCGGACCAAGCAACCTACTAGATCCTTGGTCAGCCGAGCATGTGATTATTCGCCCCTTTCACGGGCTTGCAGCGTTGTTAGATAAAAATCATAATAGTTGTGGAAAATTTGGTTTCTTGAGGTTTGTTACAAAGACATTGTAAGCCCAAGTTTACCGGATTTGTCATGTGCCGACTAGGATAACCAGACCCGTAAATCCCTATCCGTCGGCTAGGAATAAGGAGTGCCCGAGCAATTCGAAACTTAATGACGAGTGTCGGGAAATGGATCATGTGACTTTTGGGCTGCTGTACGAATAATACGGCTAACCGTATTAGGCGTACTAGCACCTCGAGGACGTCTATAAAGTCGTCCTCCATTACATAGAGAATAACAACGACGAATATACCAGAAGAGATTTAAGTACTTACACTTTAACTGACCAAGTTAATACCAACAACGAGGACGACAATCTAGCAGTTACATTGAATATGTCATGGTCAAGATTATGGGGGAAAAGATTGGGTCGAAATGCGAAGAACGTAGATTTTCACATGTTCCTCGGCCATCTCGTGCATGCACCTTACCTAATGCGGTGGCTGTTAAATTCGAGGCATGCACCACAACTGAGACCAATCATTTTTAATACTGATGCAAAATTGATTGGATTCAATTCGGGAAGAGATACAGTCAATCAATATATCTTGATCTCGACCATATATCGAGTGTCGAGCTGCATAATAACTCACCGACGCAGTTGCAGCCCGCCCTTAGCAAAAGAGAGCCCTGAAATCAGGGGATTTCCTTCAATGATTATTAGGTGGAAATCCCTACTTAGTAGGGTCAATTGGTCTGTTGTATTACAGTAATTACTATTACCACAAGTATGAATGACTTACATCACCTTGTGGTGCGTGTCCTCAATACAGGCGATATTTAGGGGGAAAATGGAGTAAATTGTAGTGTCAATATCATGTGTAAAAATTATTCAAACACAAAGTACTTTTGGTTATTCATAGAATATCCTAAATATCTCATCTGTGGACAAAGATATGACCATTTAGATCAATTTAAGCGTCGTCAGCTCTACATCCTCGAACCAAGGACATTGAGACATAAGTGAACCGTCATTTTGGAAAACCCCCACCCTCTTAAACACATTTTTCTCTCCTGTTTCCTCCAGCAAAAGTCCATGCCAGTGATAGTCCTTCTTGGGTGGATGACGCTCCCACCAAAAGGATGATAGTGCCCAGAGATTGGCTTCACTCCCTCGCTGGAAATCATCCCATGATTTACCTTTTTCCATCGTGGTGTAATCCAGAAATGCAGTTGCCCAATTGTCATTGTATTCCTCATTTATCCTTTGGTCTCGATGCGTGCATATCCAATGACCATTGTGTGAAGGATTTTGAGGATTGGACCATTTATCATGAAACTTATCACTCCAGAAAAAGACTTCTTTCAATCTGCCTCTTAATTCTATTGTTCCACCTCTGATGCTACCAAACGGCTCTTCTGGGTTTTCAAGGTCGCATTGAACGCTAATTATCTCCATACCTAACCTATGCCATTCCAACGGTTCAATCTGGACAGGATTAGAATAACTGAGCCAACTCCACGTTGGCACTATTAAGGTTTTCGGAGTAAATTGTTGTTTTGATGGATGCCATAGTAGGGATGAATTAAGAGATTCGACCCAATGACCAGCGGCATAGGTATTGCCGGTGACCGTATGGAATTCACGAGCCAAGGCCGAAAGTGCTCGGAATCTATCCTTTTCGAAGGTGATGAAGCGACTGGAGTATTGTTTCATGATAGTTGTCCAGAAAGAATAGGTGTCCAAAACACCAGTAGTGCGGCTGTTGTCATCTTCTGTCGATAGATTCGGAAATCTTATAACCTTTTTTGACGGGATTCTCCCAAGATAGGAGTCACGCACTTTATAGTGTACATCGTAGCAGCTCCAGTATAAGTGGGGATATGAATAGACTAAACATCGTGGACTGAGAACACTTTCTTGTAGGCACCAAGCACGAGTCTCCGTAGGATCAGGCTCGACTCGCGCTTCGAAATTACATTCGCGTAAATGAACAGTTCCGGATTTCAAATGGTTTATATCCAATGGGACTCGAATCAATATCTCCGGAACTGGTATCGATCCTAGGAAGCCCTCATTGGTATCCTTCGCAGAAGCTGCAATGATGGTCAATTGCGAATTCTTGTATATTTCGGTCATTTTGGCTAGCTCGATGTCTATGTCCTTGGCTGAGTCTTGAATGATACAAAGTGAATCTATCCAGATATATTTGAACCCTAGATTTTGGGTAATGGTAATGGCATCTCGGATTGTAAGTGGAAGTTCATTTGAGTCGATGTTGTTTAATCTCGAAGAAATATTGGTTGACGAGGTGATATGAGGGCCAGCTTGACCCCAACAGTAACTGAGACAAACATAACCGTTGATTTCCTTGCGGCGAGTTTCGCATAATCTTAGACGTTCCAAGTCTGAAGAGGGAATTTCTAATAGTCGCGTTGGTAGAATCCCGTTCTCAATTTTAATTCTGCAGCCTTGATGAGATTCAGTGCAATCTTTCAACCATTCCTTAGCCAGGCTTAGATTGCTCGTAGAGGACATGTTAAAATCGAGTTCCCTTTGAATATTTAATCTTTTAGGTAGGACGTTGTTTTCATCTTCTACTTGAGTTAGATTACACAATATATCAATACTGCAATATATTAAAGACAAAAGAATACCGACCACTTAAAAAGTACGAATTGAAACACGTACGATAAAAATGAAATCTTGAACTCAAACGAAATTCAAAATTCAACTCAGATGTAAATACATTCCACTCGACTTTCACTTTAAAATTATCATCGAGAGGATTCTTTTTCCAATCTTCGTGGCGCCAATATCCGTCTACCCAACCATTGTCGCGAAGTTTGAATTCTAGCAACAAAGTACAGAGTTCGCATCCATTACTAGAGTTAAACTCCAAGTAAGAAATAAAAGCTTTGTATCTGCATTTGCGCCTCCATACCTTCAATTTCCCATCTTGCTTGTTGTCAGCCTTCTCCACTTTGAGAGCTGCGATATCAAAGATCTTTGTACATGTTTTACAGAGAGTGGAGAATTGCTGCGTGCCTTCTGGCGAGTTGTTGGGGGGTGACGTGCTTTTTGTAGAGTTGTTTGAGGGAGAGTGGAAAAACTTGGGGAAGCAGCCAAACATTGTTATATTGATGTGTTGACGAGTAGTTGTAAAGAATTGAACGCGATTTTCTTCATAAACATTCGTAGCTGAAGAGATCGACTTCCGAAGAAATCACAAGAAGAGAATTGAAGCAGATGTTGTTATTGTTATTCAGGTATAGACAAACATGGCTGTACAGTACTCGTGCCGTGCCGCCAATGTATTCAAATCAGTACGCTAGTACGATAAAAGACGTAGTATAATAGGCCCCTGGAGACGGTGAGAAGGTTTCTATTGGAATAACTATTTCCCAAAAGTGGAACTGTCGCAAAGGAGAAATACAATTGGCTTTTCCCTTTCATTTTAGCTTCTTGATTCGAATACTTTCTGGCGGTATGAGTGCTTGTGTAGATATCCATGGATGTTCGTTTAGAGATACTCAGGAGTCACGGGAACTAGTAAGGGTAGAACTAAAGGTCTTGCGTGTAATTAACAATACGAGGCTGCAAATTCACAGGTCTCATGAAGAACTTGAGTGATACGCAGCAAAGTAAATGCAATCAACCTAAAGCTTTGGTAGGATGAGAAGGACGCCCAGCTTGGCATATATTAGAGCATGTAGAGCCTTGCAAGAAATTAAACTGTGTGAATGCATCCATCATCATTGCATTTTTACTACTGAAAAGATCATCGACGACAGTATCATTATGCGTCTTGTACCCTTTTGCTGAGTAGGTAGTAGCGGTAGTATCTTTATATACCACCGTGAATTCATCACTTTGATGAAAGCTGCTATACAAAAAAAAAGATACTTAGAAGTATGACTTCTCCAAAGGAGTGGGGATTCTGTAATTCCTTGATGTATAGAATACAATTCCACAAGCATTTCCGCATCTTCATTAACAACATCCCTTGCCCGATTGACTGAATTTGAAGATTGTTTTCAAGTATATTAGGACCGCGGACACAATTAATTCGTGAGCTTTCAAGGGGAACATGAACGTTTGGAAGGTGTCCAACGTTTCCTCCGTATCGAAATCATGATGTTTCCAAGACCAAGCACCTGGCACGTGCAGGTGACAGCCATACCACCTCTCATCAACGTCCTCGGAATATCGAGAAAAACTTGTCACTGATAGTTTCTCTACCCTGTTCTTTTCTTTGCCTTCGCTCTTCGTCCTGTTTTTCATAAATCTTTCCTAACTGGCCTGCAACCTGTTCTCCAGCTTCTATTTCGGCTTGAATTGCTCGTTCCTCAATTTGACGCTCATCATCATTCAAACCTTCAAGTCGTTTCTTGAATGAAGCTTGCACTTTCGGTGAAAGATCAGAAGCTTTGAGCCTATTATTTCCTTGCGTGAAACCCCCCTCTGTCGATTGTTCAACTTTTGGCTTCGATATAAGTGGAGGAAATATGGGCACAGGTCTTCCTTGTGCTTTGGCATCTTCAATTTGCTTTTCTTGATCGATCATTCGATGATATAAGGTATCGGCATGCATTTGGATTTGTTCATCGACTTCCGCAGGCCGATCATAGGTTGATAAGTAACCTAGAGCTTTTAAAAATTTCTGTACCAGTTAGCAAGCAAACTATCCTTAAAAATTGAAGAACTTACACCTTGCATCGTATAACATCTCTCAAGTTTCCTATTCTCCTCCCTACACATAGTCAATCGAGCTTGCCACCCCCCTGAACGAAAACATTCATTCACATCCCATTGCTCCAAGGCACAATTCTCTAAAGCTGCCCTTCCAATCTCTGCCTTTCTGTATTTGTATCCTTCAATGACATCTTGAATCTTTTCGGCATCTGATTTCGCTGCCTGCTCAACTTCTGCTTGTGGTTGATATGTTTTCCATAAATGTGCGTAGCGACCATCTTGGTATAAACTCTGCGAAGGAACATTGTGTTTTGTGGGATCCTCAGTAGTCGCATTCGCCGAGTTAGACTCCGTCGATTTTGTTTGCGAAGAAGTTGCTGTATCTGTAGGGTTTGTAGAATCGTACTTGACTGGCGATTCCTTCTTGAGAAACTCCCGTAAACTTGGATCAAGATCCTTTAAAGGATCTTGGGATTTATCTTTATCGCCATCATTTGAATCGCCCCAAAACCAACCCATCTTGAGACCTTGGGAATATTTGTAGACGGCGGGGAACCAAAATTTACAAGAGCTGGTGGAGCTTGATCAAAGATTCGCTTAGTCATCATTAGATACTTCGAGTCTAGAAATGAAATGATGGGCTAAACAAGTACATATTACATATCACGAGAGAAAAAATGAAAAATATTGTCACGGTGCTTTGCGATTTCAGATAATCTTCCAACTTCTTGAACTTGTCGGAATACGGTTCTCGTGGACATTTTGATCAATCACCCAATTTGACAAGTATCTGCACAGGGGTGAAAAATCATTCCTCAACGCCGATTACAGAGTCCCCTTCTCATCCAATCTTCCTGACACGGAAAGGAAATTTTGTCTGTTCCCAACGCCAAATACAGGCTGCTTGTATTCCTTCTTTGTTTCTATGTCAATTGTCTTTTCGGTTTCGGCTTTCACGAATAGCTCTCTCGCTCTGGCCCGTGACTCCTGAAATTCTTTCTCCGCTTGTAATCTTCCAAGCTAAATCTTTGTCTTGTTCAAGTCACCCCTCAAAGCCTGATCTTCCGATGGTACGGAGGTCTAGATGAAGATCCTTTCTGTAGTTGAGCGACTAAAATCAGAATAGATTGATTCACGTAAGCTCCTTGGCTTATACTCCGGGTGCTCCCAGGCTTTGTCATGAATGCCAAGATTAGCTCAGGCTCTCCCGAAACTAGGATTTCCATTATGTTTGATTGAAAGAGCGGGTGTCTAAGGCCTACAACTCATTCTCCAAAAGTCGAATCCTGGCAGATACCCTGTGAATGTGCAGGAGGGAGCTTGTTATTACGCCATCTTTCCAGGGGTAAAGTATATCATCTTCTGCATTTATTCGTTTTGGGATTTCGGCAGCTTTGAAGTGGGCGTGAAACCGTGTTGTATCTTGTATATTCATAGAGAAATCCTTGTCGTTTGAGTTCATATATCATTTGAAATAATGTGTCATATCTCCTGGCAACCTTCACATTGTCTACGAGGGATACCTCTGCTAATTTAATTGCGCTTCTATAGTATTTTGGCTGTGTTAGGAGCATGCTGCTGAATTCTCGTGAACACATTTGCGTGATCCAGATTTTCCAGCTGATGTACATTGATAGCCGTGACGTTGCGTATGTATTGGCGCAGGAGGTGGAACATTATGCCGTCCATATTGTCCCTGCATCTGTGTCTCTAGCCAAAATATGGATAGAATCCTGTCGTTGGATTGCTTAGCGCGGCTTGTTGTTCACTTGGTTGTCTCCCGTAACTAGTCATGGCCATGGACTCTTCTAAATACCTACTTAAGCTGCCACGTTTCTTGGGATATTGCAGTATCAAATAATTACCATGGTTTGTTGGATAGATTGGAAGTCTTCCATAATTACCTTGAGTGGTGGAGATCGTTGAAAGCCTAATGGAAGTTCACCCCTTCTTTGATCAATGCATCAGTTTGGGTGATCAGATAAAGGCTTAGAGAATGTGGCCCCCTCTCGAGATATACAGCCAGCCCAGGCTATATGGCAGACTCCTGCGCCATAGCGTATACAGTTCAGCAATATTCAATTCTCACCGGCGTCACAGTCTCATCGAATTCATAATGCTTCGATTCCCGACCATTCTAGGCAGGCCTGGTTTTTCCATTAGGCGTCTACCTAGGCCAAGCCAGTGCTCCGGTCAGGCTACACCTACAAGTGTGGTGCAGCTATACTGTGTGGTCCACTTTGCTTGGCCGGTATTCGTACTGTCAAGAGTGTGAGAAGAATCTATAGAAAATTTGATTTGAGACGAGGCAATATCATCTAGGGGATCGAGCAAAAATAGAGCCACCAGCCTGCTTCCCCGTCCCAATGCATAGTATACCAAACCGCTATGGAGGATATGCAACGCCGGTTAATGTAGGAAGAATATCAATAGATGGAACCAATCGATAACCGGTGACAAAGCACTGTAGTTAGAATTAACAGAAAAGAATCTAGAAAATATGATGATCCATTTCCTCACTGGAGGGAAGCAAAGCTTGATTGGTGAATGGTTAAATCTCATGTATAAACCTCATTGAACGTGGTTCGAGATACCAATTTTCGTATACATTGGGCGATATTTGTTGGAAATCAACAAATACGATATGAAGCTATAACCTGTTGTTGGATAATCCTGTATGCGGAATTTGAGATTATCGATTGGCGAGAGATATGCAACACTTGTTAAACCCCAGCCCTGGTATTGGTGATACAACGTTCCATTACCTAGCTTGATGGCTAAACATTTGATTGCAAATATTTTTCAACTGCTTATGGCACTGTACCAGTATTGATATTCGCAGATTTCCTCGTTTTGTAACCTTTACCATGTATGCGGTTTTGAAATAACAGCGTACCATCTTCGATCACTATCGACCAGGTTGGGTGCTTGCCGACAGTCAAGAATCACGGAGGGGAAGTTTCCGAGCTGGAACAAATTTCCCAGTACCTTTCAAGTAGACAAGCCATTATTTGCCGTTCGAGGGTAAAACGAAATGCCGATGAACGTTGGAGATTCATATTTACCACGGTCCGTGCACGATAGTTTAGGGCAAGGCTGAGTAAGCACTGTCATTGACGACATCTTGAATTATATATATGACCAACTTTGAAATAATCCTCAACACCAGTGAAGTTCCCACAACAAACCCAACAATGAAAGGCCGTGGCATGATGAGATATGTTTGAAAGGAACATTCAAACCAATGGGTGTCATGACCAAAATGAGGCAAGAGTACGAAGCGTTTTCCAATATTGATTCGAACGGCGAATTCGAAATAACACGATGTATTCGAATTCAGAACCCTCGGAAGATTTGTAGATGGCCTAAATCTTCAGGAATATATAGGTGCCTAGGTAGGTAGGCATGTAAAGTTGATGAATATATGGCACTGGTATTGGTGACTGCAATATGCCTTGCCTGCCACGCAATACCTATACGTCGATATTCTGTAAACTATTCAATGGTCTAGTAAATTGTGCATCAGAATTGAATGCTCATGGGATATACGGAAGAGAAGCTGATTTGCTTTCTCAAAGCTGTTTAAAATGGTCGACGTTGAGAAGAGATAGTATTTGTCGCCAATAAAGTATGTCCATCCGAGCTTCATGCCAAACCGAAAGATTCTGATCTTCGTTGTTCTTGTCTGTCATCATGAACTTTGAATTTCACTCGTCATCCTTGCCTGTCTTTCTTAGGGTGAAGAAAATGAGGCTGCTAAAGGAGTCATCGCAAGCTGGAGATCCGTATCTTATTAGGTGTGAGGGCATGGATGTGAATGTCATCCTTAGCGTTGTGATTTGGTGAGAGGCAGGTCGCGATGTGGAAAGGACTTGGAGAATTCGAGACTTAGTAAGGCCCTATTGTATTATTATAACTTTAATTGATTTCTCTAGACAAATTCTGGGTAGTACCAATGCTATAATATCTCTCATTTTGAGCTATTTCCCGTTCTGTTTGTGCATTCAACCTGTAAATATCAAAACAAGACAAACCAGGAGAAGTTTCTTGAGGGTTGCAAAGAATTTGTGTTGGGGAATAAAGAGTCTGTTGTTCCAATAATGCATAAAATTGACGAGGGGGCTGCTTTATTATCGAAATCAAGGTACAATTAATGCACAGGCGCGTAAGAGTTGTGATTGCTGAAAGGTTATGAGCAATACAAGTGCTGTGCGAGTGAAGAGATGGGGTGGTGAAACTTGGTAATGATGTATCGAACCAATATCTGAGAGCTCAACCCTGTCCAGATAGTAGATATACTGTTGAAAATCAGCACCGGAGTTAGTGCGAAAGCCACGTCGAATTTAAGTGAATGCCATCGCGCTCAACTTGAATTGTTGCATATCTGAAAAATATCGAAATTGACGTCATATTTCTCACGGAGCCAATGACTTCACGAGCGCAAAGTAGACTGATTGAAAGAACCAATAGGCTACCCAGCGCAAACTGACTATGGTCTCAACTATTTCCACATAGGGCTGGAGTGAATGTGGGGTGACTTCAACTTATTTTGTTGCATATCTGAAAATCATTGAAGATGAAGTAAGCAGTGTTAGGGAGCCAATAGACTGTTGAGCGCAAAACAGTAGGTATAGTCTGAAGTTCATATATGTGGGGGATATGGTGAATTCCATCATGCCCAACTTCTTTGGTTGCATGTCTGAAAAACATCTAAATTGACGTCATTTTCCCCAAGAGACCAATGGCTTTGCGAGCGCAAAGGTTGATGATAGAAAGCCACAGGCTAGTGATGGAGATTATCCGCGCTGGTAGCCAGGGCATCTGGAGAATTTTGAGGTAGATTGGCCGGTGGTGAACTGAAAAGAATTTGGTTGCACGTCTGCCAAACTCACCCTTGTCCAACTTTATAGCAATGCAAAATGAACCAATTGCTGAGCGAGCGCAAACTAGAAAAAGCTTTGCACTCATTCACTCATTGGGGACTCACAAAATTTCACCTCCCCCCTCAAATTTATCAGATCTCCCCGGATTTCGACTATCCAATTACTCCCTGATCGCAAAGCTCAGGCCCCTCTGCGCTTTCGATTTGAACAATTGCGCTCATTCAGAGCCAACCATTTCCAAGTTAGACCAGGGTCAGTTTCATCCTTTTTTGAGATATGCAACAAGAGGATTGGAGACATTTAAGAGGGCTTGAGATTGGTCGAGTATGGTGGCGTCGCCCTCGCAGCCCTACCCGCAGCCCTACCCGCACCCAGCCCTACCCGCACTTAGCCTCTACCCCTGAGCCATATCAGATCTCCTAGCCACCCAATAATCTCTCGATCGCAAAGCTCAGGCCCCTATGCGCTTTCGATTTCAACATTCGCGCTCATTCATAGCCAACCATTTCCAGGTTGGACCACGGTCAGTTTCATCTTTTTTTGAGATATGCAACAAAAGACTTTGGAACGTTTTTGAGGGCTGAGATTGGTTTATACTATGGGTCTGTTCTCGTGAAGCCACGAGGAGGGCGTTTATTCACTCATAAGGTGGCTCTCGTCTCTAATCTCTGCTGCTTCCACGCCTTTTCTACGTTCTATATCCACTAAGATGCCGTATGAGAGGAGGAAGAACCTTTTGGTTGCATGTCTAAAAGACTGACCCTTGTTCAAAGTACTGCGCGACAGAAGGAACCAATAACTGAGCGAGCGCAAAGAGACCCAAGCTTTGCGCTCGAGGAGTCATTGGTACTTTTCTATCCTTAGAGATCTTATCAGATTTGAAGTTACTACTGAGGATTTGAGCTCCGCCACTACAATCAATTAATTTCCCTTCACGAAACCTTCAAGATTATGATCAACTATTCACACTGTTAAAACTAGGTGCTTTTAAAATCTATAAATCTAATCTGTGTCGCATGTTTGGTTACAGATAAGAGATCAACACCTCTTCAGCCATAATGCTTCATGTAACACTTCTACTTATTAAGTTGGAGAAAATGCGATGGACAATTCCTCTGCAGGTAAGAAAGTTGAAGGAGGTTAAGCTCGCGTTTCGAGGTGCAATATTCATATCGATATCTGAGAATAGCTCCGTCTACTTTTGGTTGACAAAGAAACGAAGTGCGGGAGAATATTCAGAGAGAAAAGGCGAATATTCAAAGCTTTTAGGCGACATCAAATCCTCAAGTGTTGGAGAAACGACTTTTATGGATAGGAGATTGGAAGTTGAAAAGAAGGGTTTTATCAACAGCACACGTGATTAGGGCTTTTTTCATTTCAAATTCACCTACTAGGTACCTAGTAGTTTAGAAAAAACTAAACCTTTTAATTGTTTCTCATACTCAGCAACAAATTTCAAGGTCATCAATTGGGGGCGAGCGATGCTCGCTGCTGTTTTAGAGCCCTCTACTCCAAAAAATGGAACCCCCCTTAAAAATAAATAAAAATAAATAAAATATTATTTTCTTTATGATATTAAAATATAGATCACGTGATTATATAACCACGTGACTATAGAATTTTGTATGTAACTTATACTACATATAAAAATCAATACCATATTATAATTCTTGGAAGGCATAGGATATATATTATAATATAAGCTAAAAGCGTATATAATAATATAGTATTGAAAAACGTAGTTATATTATTAATAAAAATAATCGAATAACAAAGTGAAAATAAAGAATAATATTATCAAATTATATACCTATTTTGAATTTCTATTTTTAATTCATTTTAAAGTTTTCTTTAAAGAATATCTTTATATATATATACTTTTAAAAGCATTCTAGTATATTCTATGTTTACAAATAAAATCGATTTAAATCGAATTTTATTAATATCATTTTATATAATAAAAAGAAAATATAACTAATCAAATTTAATCAATTTAATAATAATCTTCTATATATTTCTATTTAATTCTATTTCATTTTATTTCATTATAAATCAATTTAATAAGAGAGATTCTATTACATAATTATATAATATAAAATTATATTACATATATATTAGTCATCAAGATATCTCTTAATTGATAAGATATTAGTAAGTGATTTAATACACTTATTATGAATCTTCATAATAATAAAAGTTTAACGCCACTTAAAGTTAACGCTTTATAAATTCTCTTACATATCGAAGGATAATTTTCTCGCTGGCTCTAAAACATAAGGTAAGAATACAACAATTATCTAGATCCATCTGCTATGCAATACTTTTACGGTGGGAATGGATGAGTTCCCCAACGAAGGATGAACTAGACTCAATGAAATACAGATGCGACTTTCAGATAGATTAGCAGATGTATTTGATGGGTTTCGAATTAATTTTATGGCCACAAGAGATGAACTGAATGAACTTTAGCCTTCACAATAAAGGATAAAGCGGAACTGAAGGATATGATGAATATGAGGAGTTTCAATATGACCTGAAGCGACCGACGAGGAGACAGCCACGATATGTATCAAATCGACTTGCGAAGAGAGAGGCATTTGGCAAAACCGGGAAATTTCGACTGTTACAATAGATGATAAGATGGATCTCAATGCGGCTTAAGATACTGAAAAGTGACAAATATAAAGGTGGGACGGCTCGACTTCCACAGTCAAAGAGTCAGTAAGTTTGATGGATTTCAATTCTATGTTCGCAATGAAGGATGTGGTGATTAACAAAATGTATAACGGGCTGAAGGATAAGGTGAGCAACACGATGCATGGTTGAGTTGAACGATGAGAAAGATGGCCAGACAATCGAACGGGTTAGATGAGTTGAATGGGCTGAACAAGTTGGACGACGAGACGGTAGCCAAGATTGATGTATAGGCTTGGTGGAATGATTAACGAATGTAGGGGCTGAATGGAAGAATAAGGAGAAAGACGAGTTGGACCTGTTGGTGGCGGGATGAACAATGCAGTAGATGGTGAGCTACGCCATGAGATCAACAATAGATTTTACAAAGGAAGGGTAGATGGAGTTAGGTGAGTTAAACAGACGGTCAAGGAATGGATGGATGGATTCATTGTTTGGTCCAGATGGCCAAGTTGAGCGCCGAGATTGATGGAAGTGGACGTGTGTGACTTTGGAGACAAGAATCGAGATGGATGCGTTTCTATTCAACTACCGATAGGTGAATGAGATGAACATCTTGGATAGTTCTACGAATGAGTGAAATGTTTGAACGGACATGGTTGATTTCAATACGGCAATTGAGATATAGAATAAGATGTCACTGAGGGACTTAGACTGGTTCGAAAGCGACAATTGAGGTTTGGTTTAGTGGACTTTTTATGGACTCGGGCACGAATTTCACGATAGAGAATATGATGGTATGCATAGAGAGCTGTATGCCTGCGGTCATAGGGCTGGAGCCTGTCTTAGTGGATTGAGATGCTTTTGGGGGTAAAATTCGGCATGGAAGTCGTAATCGTTTTGAAGAACTTGGAGGTAATAGAAACTTGGGCTCGGCAGCTCGGACTATATTCGGTTTCAGATTTTTTAATTGAGGAGAAATAACGATGGTCAGCACTATGACTACTGGATTTCAAATTTGAGGAATATTGGGACCTCGCGAGATATGGTATGGATTGGGTGGGAAATTGGATATTGATTACAATTATATCGAAGATTCAGGTAAAGTAAACTCGCGAGGGAGTAAGCCTGACAAGATCTCTCAATCGAATATGAACGTACGCATGGCATGGATATCATAGGCAATTTACTGTTGACAGACGCTAGGAAAATTCACATTTGGAATACCATGTTATCTCAGTGCGCCTTATATTGATGATGAAATTGGCTTCGATTATTTCCAAGTTTCAATGGAGAAAACTATTAAGTCGAAAAATCATTTATATCCTGACAAGTTGGAGTAATCTTCGCTGGAATTTCGACTATAGAAAGAAGATTTGGAAGAGGTAGATCAGAACATGCTTGAATTGAAACTGGTAGATCCGAATATATGCGGGTGCACTTTGACGAATTCTCATCTACAGTATCTTTATGAATGATTCACATCTTCCGGGTTGACATAAGGTTAAAGAATAAGTGCTACGGGCGCTGTTTGACAGTATCAATGGGCCAAGTGATAGTTATCCGTATATACGGCTATGGTAGCAAATTATTCAGTTGGAGAACATGGGCTGGTAGCTCAGTTTCCACCTTGGATATACTATCATACAATATGGTAGGTTCGAAGGGCAATTGCGGACTGGGATGGATCAGAGTGGCATATTTAATTCAAGAGGCAACTCAATAAACTGAGGGTTCATTGTGACTATACTTACTTCACTAGTATAAATAGATGGAAGTAATCCTACGGGGTTGAAGGCCAGAAGTTAATCCTTGATTTGCGAAATAATTGACACTTGGATGGCCGGCGATACAGCCACTGCTAATGATTTTCTCAACCTCGGAGCGCAACACTAGCAACGAAGATTTTAGTCGTCTGAATTGGAATAATGCATCAACCGTGGTGAATGCCATGTTCCCACGAAAGAGTGTGGCAGCACTAGTCATGAATAAGTAAATATATGGTGCATTTGATCAAGCTTTACGAATACAAGTCATTATACGTTGGGAATACTTTTCTTGAACCCGAACGCTTAACGGAACGTTGAATTCTAGATGAAACATTTAGAGCTCCGATTGAGGAAAGAATCAATCGAATTCTTTGTGATTTTCAGAGATAGGGAGATCCATGACTGCTATGTCATGATGAAAAAAGTGAGAGAAGCTCCTAAGGAAGTAAAATGGCTTTTTATATATAAAGAAGGAATGCTTTGGATAAGAACGGAAAGAACCCCAATTGAAGCACAAGAGTGTGAGGAACTCGGGAGGAAAGTGAAGTTATTCTATTATACGACAAGTATCTTTCCAGACCAAATACTGCCATCTACTTTATTTTGGCAATGGAGAAAACCCTTATTAAACCCAATGAATGTTTTGATTTCATGTTGGCAACAGTTCAAAAGAAGTATAAATTGAATGTTTTCTCTATCGGACCACTCATCTATTCAGGTTAAACACCTCTCTGAACTTTCAATAAGTATCCAGGTATTGTAGTTTAGCTGAAGAAACGAGTCAAAGGGACGATAATGTATGTCACTGTCTGTGAATTCGCTACAGAGAGCTCAATTAAATGCAAGATCAAGGAGTCATAACCCTTCTCAGTCTACATGCACTGCAAATACCGGCCGGGAAGCCATTTTTATTGTTCTTTAAAGGAGAATTGATCACCCAGCATTCTTTGAAGTATTGAAGACTGAGTGCTTTGGATTCAAACAAAGTTTGTCGATGGAATTTAGATTCTTACTAGATACTCTTGAGAGCTCAGAAGTCGAACCGGCCTCCTGGATTTTATCCAAGGCAAAAGGCTCTGATATAGACTCACATGTCGCATCAGTGGCACTACAATGACCATCATATGAATATGTGCTCCATTTCATCCCTCACATGACTGTCTGGCTTCTCTTCACAGCCTCCAGAGTTACTCTTTGCCACCTCATAAATATGCCACTGCCAATCCGCACTCTTAGGTTCTGAACAGGCTCCTAGCCTCTAAGAACTTTCTTTGCTCTACCTTTGGACCGAGGACTTGACTAGCCATTAATATTATTGCAACTCTCGTTGTAACGTGATGACAATAAATATTTTGTTACACGTGAAACATCATAGGTCGCAGCGAAAGGGGCTAGAATTTATTGAACGACCCTTAGTACTAAACATGAAAGGGATTAATTCGGATTAATGTTTAGTAGAGGATGTGATTAATATGCAAATATAGATTGAACCTCATCAACTCATTTCTCCAAAAACTCCCTCTAGGCGGTGTAAATATATAGATAATTTTGGGAAGGAAAGTTCTCAAAACTGCAATATGATTGCATTTGTCTAATTCTGCTACATCTAAAAATCTTCCTAGGATTTTGTAGACTTATTTCTTTCATATCTGACAGGTGGAAGGAGGATCGATGGTACCAATAGGCTGTAGAGTCCTTCAATCGACCAGCAAACAATGTCAAGGAAGCGAAGCGAAGAATCTGGAGCATGGGAACAAATTTGTCTATATTATTCAGAACGTTGATTATAGTAGTAGCATAATTCTGCTACTATCAATTAGCTTTTCGAGGCCTTCACCATGAAATAGCGTAGTGGACCGATGAACAACCTTTCTTATCATGCAAAATAATTGTGAATGATTCCAATGGGGTCATTGCCTCTGGCTTGGACCATCAGCTCGTGCAAACGCTTATTTGCAGATCTTTCACAGGAAGCTAACGACCAATTGGGGGCCTTTCTTTCTGGGACTGAAAATCTCAATCACCAACGGGTAGAGCCACAGCCAGTTTGGAGGAGTGCTCTTAAATGGGTGAATCTTATGAGGTTTCCAACTAGTCAAAGTAAGGGTGATAGATAACGTTCAGATGATACAACTTTAAAGCTTTTTTAGATTGTTCGTACATTTTTCATTATGACTGGCTGGATATCGATATCAACTAAATTAGTTCATTAGTTCTGACAGCAAGCGAAGATGACTAAACAAAAGATTGACGTAGGACACGTGATATAAATACCATTGTTGATCTGGCAACGTCGGGCGGTGAAAATCTTGTTTGTCAATAATGACCCTTGCATTAGCGTAAAATCTTACATATAGTTGTTGAAGCAACAATAATAATTCTACCTATTTTCATTCCAAACATTATATCACGTCAAATGTAATTCTATTACGATAAATAAAGAAGTTCAACAACATCGACAAATTTAACAATTCATAGCCATGGATCAATCACCACCAAAACGTGTTACACGAGCTCGAGCAGCTGCGAAGTCGACAAAAGATACTGGAGTTAAAACAACAAGGACCGTACCTGCCGCATCGAAAGTAGCCAAAGTTACTCGTGGTCCAACGAGTACGAAAAGAAAGACCAGGGCGGATGATGATGAAGAGGAACAAAACGATGAATTGGGAGAGGAAATTAAGCCAGAACCAAAAGCCACCCGCGGACGACCAAAGAAAGCTAACTCACAATTGGAAACGGAGGTAGAGGAAAATATGATAACTGCAAAAGCACCTCGAGGTAGACCAAAGAAGACGACGGTCGAAGCACCAGTCCCCCCAGTAGCCAGATCTTCGAGAGGACGACCAAGGAAGGATGAAGCTGCGTCTCAGCCGGAACCAGAAGCAACCACAATTGGGGAACCTGCAAAGAAAACAACTCGCACCCGCGCTCCATCTGCTACAGCTTCACGTGCGACGGGACCAAAGAAGAGGGTCAAGTTTGAAGAAACAGATAAGGAAAACATTATACCACCTATTCGAGCAAAGCCAAAGACTTCAGAATCAGTTACGGGACTGCGGGCGAAACCAGTTCGAAAGCCTGCATCTTCTGCAATAGCTTCAACTCGTGCGACTCGTGCTAGAGCCAAGCCTGGCCAGGGCGAGAAGGTAGAGAAACCATTACCATTGAGTCCGAAGAAAGCGACACAAGTTAATGCGAACAAGGGTCAATCGTCTGATGATGAATTATCGACAACAGTGAAAACTCCAATGAAATCATTGATGAAAAGTCCAGTCAAGCCGCCCGGAAGTATTTTTGATACTGCGAGAAAAATCGATTTCACGTCATCTTTTGCAAGACAAAAACCTGCCGAAGGTATCAAATTGGATTTCCATGCATCCAACATGATGAGTCCAGCTCGTCGCCCCCCACAAACCGCAGAGAAGAAATCGGATATCCCTTCATCATTTACTGATATAACTTTAATGGAACCTACCCAGATTCTTAATGCGTCAATAATGACAAGCCCTGCTCGACGCCCTCCACAATCTTCGCCTTTCAAGGAGACATTGAAATCTTCATTTGCGCAAAGATTTGAATTCGGTCACAGTATGCGATCACCCTTTAAGCCCAATTTATTCGCACCAGAACCTTCGTCGAATGCATCTCCTTTCAAAGCTTCCCTTCTTCAGTCGCCAGCTCGCAGACCACCATCACCTGTCAAAGTAAATGAAGCCGGATCACCAACTAGAAACACCGATAGTGCCTCAATATTTGATGGCACTCCAAAAGCTAGTGCATTCAAAATTTCCAGATTCGAAACTCCGAGAACCCTCATGAAGAGTGCAATTCGTCCTGGCCCAATGTTTCCCCCAATCCCTGCAAGCACTACAAAGAACAATGTCTTGAATGGTAGTCCCATGTCGAAAGAACCGAAATCCTTGCCGACTCCTGTCTTGGAGTTTTCTGGTCGACTCTCATCAATCTTGCCACGTTCTGCTGACCCTGCTTTATCTCAATCTGTCGAGCTTCAATCTCAAGTAGATGAGCCAGTAGAGCCTGTCATTGAGGATATCCAAGAATCTCTCGACGATCCCATGATCATTGAGAAAACAAATGACGTAGTCGAAGTAGCCGAGACTATCGAAATTCAAAGCACCACGCCACCATGCTCGCCTCCTACAACTAGTACTGGCAATGCTTTTGAACTCCGCGAAGAAAACACTGCAATCGATGACCACTCAGAGTCAGAAGATGAACTTGCTCCTGCGGCTAAAGAACACTCACCTACTCCGCTTGCAGATTATCGGTTCTCTACAAATGACTTTGCATCTTCTCCAGCAACACCTGCAAGATTAGCTAGCATCAACAAGACTCCCAAGACGGCAACCAATCAATCACCTGTCCGATCCTTACGCAGATTTAACCAGGAGAAAATTGGGTTCACTCCTTTGGCAAAGCAGCTAAGTGACTGGATGGCCGCAAGTTCCGGAAAGGCCGACGAAGATGACGACGAAGGCGTTGAACCTGTTTCACCTTGCCGGAAAGCACCAGGAAAAGAAGTATCTGAAGATATTAGTGCCACCGCAGCTTCACCAGCTATTATTTCTCCGGCCAAGAGTAGTTATTTCGAAGATGAGATGAGAATTCGTGATGAGCTCTATATGGCAGAAAATGAGTCAACTCCTTCTGATGATGATGATGATGATGCTGAAATCAGTGAACCGGAGTTTGACGATATCGAACTCCTTGAAGAAGATGTTGATCTTGCAGAAGAAGCCGATGAGTTGTCGATGTTAGATCCGGGAGCTTTTGAAGAAGGGAATAAGGAAAGCGACGAGTGGAATAATGAGGAAAATGATGAGGGCAAGGTTGAAAGCGACGAAGATGATGAAGTCACCATTATGGCTAATTCTGAAGAGCATGTAGCGGAGCCTGCGCCGGAAAACACTCCATCAGAGGCTAGCCAAGAATATGGCGATGAAAATGATGTGCCCATCGATCCTGCACTTTTGGCCCCTGAATCCCAATCGCCAGCTCAATCACTCCCAGCTCAATCAGCTTTTATGACCCCCAAGCGTGTTTTGACCGAGAGGACATTCCATACAGTCGCTAAAGTTCCGCTCAAAGAAGCCCATGAGACTCCTATGCGGCCACTGCCAGCTAAGAGAAGCGCCAGTATCTCAAAGCTTCCGATCGCACGCCCATCTAGCTCTTTATCTCGCAACAACACCTTGATTTCATACTCACCAGCAGATAGCACACCAAAGTCTCAAGAACAGCATAAATCCACCCAGGAAACTGTAAATCAAAGCTTTGTAACTCCCATTAAATCAGAGCCTGTCACGTGGTCAACAGTTGCAACACCAGCTCGGACACCACGCCCTGATCTCAATACAGCACTTCTGAAGGGAGCTGTAGTCTTCGTCGATGTACACACTACTGAAGGTGCTGATGCTAGTAGCTTGTTCACTGAGTTGCTTACACAAATGGGTGCAAAATGTGTCAGGAGCTGGCCGTGGAATCCTAATAGCGACGATGGAAGTAAAATTGGAATCACTCATATAGTCTTCAAAGATGGTGGAAAGAGGACCCTTGAAAAGGCCAGACAAACTGGAGGAGTTGTCTCTTGTGTCGGTGTCGGATGGGTTTTAGAGTGAGTTCCTTGAAAGACATGGCCTTATGAAATTTCGCTAACAGAGTTAATAGCTGTGAACGTGAAAACCAATGGCTTGATGAAGCGTCTTATGCAGTTGACACAGCCATGATTCCTCGTGGAGGTGCTCGTCGTCGCAAGAGCATGGAACCTCGTGCACTTGCTAACCTTAATGGTACCCTCGTACCATCCACTGTTCCTGCAAAATCTGCTTATTCAACATTGACGTATCCTGATACAACACCACTCTCACTCAAATCTAAGAGGAGGGAATCAGTACAGTGGCAAAGATCTCCCATTTCAAACGAGGAGGGTGATTCTGATGAATTGGGTGATGATAACTGGATGTTAAGTCCTGTTCCTGCTACCCCCGCCCCGGAAACCATTAGCGCATACGCAGAAGAAGGATTATGGGGTGCAGAGACGCCTGGTGCTCAAACGCCTTACTTTTTCAAGAAGGATAAGTTGGTGCAAATGACAGCTCCGGGTGGAAACAAGAAGTTTGTGAACTTTGAAGAGGATGAAAACAGCGGAAGTGGAAGTGGAAGTTCCGGCGATGGAATGGGCTTCTTGAGAAAGGAAAAGGACCAGAGTGTTATGATGAGGTTGATGGCTGCAAGGAGGAAGAGTTTGCAATGGGCCCCAAAGGTAGGAAGTCCACTTGCCAGGAGATTTGACGGCGGATTGTGATTCAAAACTTGAACGATTTATGATTGTGGGAGTTTAGGTTGGGGATACACATATCTTGATTTTGCCAGGGTTGGATTGAACGAGGGTATATTTACTTGCCTTCGCTTCTACAATGTTTTTGATTGATAATCTGAACGCTTGTGTTTGGTTCAAGCTCAAACTCAATATGGCGGTGCTATCAAGACTAGCATGAGCTGATCGAATTGTAGGGTATGAATGAATTATCCTGATTTTAACAATATGAAAATTCAGTCATATATTTTTACTTTGACACTCGTTTCTTTGATTTAATTTTTGTGTTTCTGTATCGGATCTTGATGGTAGCAGCAAATTATGGATTTCAGCCTTGACAGGAGAACCCTTGACAGAAGAACCCTAGACACTTCACTTGAGACTTCAAATTTTCTGACTGCGTATACGAGTGCTACCACCTTTCAAATCGTTACCAGACTTGGAGATCTGTGGGTTATGCAGCTCTCAAAGCCTGACTAAACAAGCAATGACCTGACCTTATCAATGACTGGTGTCGGTCGGCCACATTCACCATCAATCAGACTGAAGATGAGTGGCATCAAAGATTTGATGGAGCGTGGGTTGAAGTTCTAGGTTGCAACCTCTACAGCAGCTCAGGTGCATGCGCAGCTGTTGATGGCAAAAATTAATTGTTACACCAGAATCGCGAATTCATACTTAGTCAAGATTCTGTAAAGTCTGGAATATTCGTGAATTGAATTGGAATAGTAGATAATATATACAGCCGTAATATATATAATGCATACATGCCCACTCATAAATCGGCTTGGATACCATCTGTTGCAAAACTTGCCAACGCTATCAAATCATGGTAAAGATACACGATGATATGCTACTAGTGCCGTCGCTTAAACTGGCTACTTGTCAATTAGGTATCTCGCCCACGTATGAGAATGCCTAGAAAAGGATTTGGCATTCTTATAGCACCATATATATGACAACGTGTGGTTTATTTTCGGGTCCGCCAACTTAAAATCATAGGTGTTCAAGAAATGGACAATTATCATCTTGAGAGCCAAGGAAACGAAAAATCTTGCGGGACTAGAATGGTCAAGGATATCAGTTCGTGGGTTGTGATTTTTGCAAGTGGATTTCACTCACCATCCCTGCTTCACTGATCCCCAGAATGGAGATTCCGCGCTTGTGTGGCTAAGCCTTGATATTGATGTACATATATCTTTAGAGACAAAACGAAATCCATCGGAAGTCTCAGGGTCGGGGTAGAAAGCTGGATTGTTCATGATTGGTGCGTGTGGAACACAAAAATAATTGCCGATTGGGACATGTGTGCCATCATCGAAAGTGAATGGCGACATGACTTTGCGTGGGATAGCAACTTTTGAAGGTCAGTAGCAGATCACTGTCGCATGAATAAAAGTTTACCATCAGTCAATGGGTTTGTCCTTGCTACCTCTTTCAAAAAGCTGTCCAAGTACGGCATTTCGTTGTTCTGAGCACTTTCAAACCCCTTCTCTCCCACTTGAATGATTTCATCTCGCAACGGCTGGACATACTCTGGATGCAAACAAAGATTATACAGAACATAAGATAATACCTATGTGAGTGGTATTAGGAAGGCTCTTGGTATCTTATTGGATGGGGTCATATGCACCATTGGTACTTGATGTCTACTTCCCAAGGCAAAAGATAGGAGCTATACGACCATAGCTTCGATGGATGCACCTCTTGAAGTCTCTATAACCCATTGCAAACAGTCTCTCTGCATGGATGTTAGTTTTCTGTTGGTTTGTTTAATTATCCAACTTGACATACTCGAGTGCTTTCTCCCTTTGTCTCGGATTCAAGCCTGTTCTGAATCTCGGTAGTAAGAAATTCCTTCATCTTTCGTCTTCCGCTAGTCATATTCATAGTTACAAAACTTATTAGACTATGATACTTGGCCAGCTAGGGGAATAAAATTGAGGAGCCTAAAAATATCTACCTGTACAAGAACTTTGGCACTTGTTGAAGCACTGCCATCGTGACTGCGGAATCTGTGTAGAAGTTCAAGTTGCTCTGCAAGAATTCGCTGTTGGTTGCTGAATTAATGAGTCAAATTGACTCTGAGATAGGTATATAGATAGTTAGGACTCACCAAGCTCTTCGCCAAAAATCATAAAGTCGTTTACTCGCCCAGAAAGACGTAAGGAAGCTTTACGAAGAGTAATACGCATCCAACCCGAAGAAAATGAGTAACAGATATGGTCAGGGCGATATGCTTTATTTTACCATCATTTTTCACAGGCCCATGCATCTCATTCCGGAAGGCATCTTGAACAGTTTCTCATAACTTCTTATGGAGAGAGGGAAGGGCGGCACGTAAACGATGTTTAAAAACATTCCGTTATACGTAGCTGGCATTATTTCCATCCAAATCAAGACCTTTTGCAATCACAGATTGGGGAACAATCACCTGCGTATAGTAAGTTTCGAAAGCTTAGAATTCATAACGAAAAAAGCAAACTTACGTCGTACATAACTCCTCGGGCGGACAATTGGCTCATCAGTGCATCATTGATCTCTTGGATTTGCTTTTTCGAAGATACCAAGACGAAATACCTATCCCGTCTGGGGACTGCAAATGGCTTGCCTCTGGCCTGATAGCTTGTTTAGATACTAGAATCACTACAGCTTTGACATTCTAGATTTTTATCACTCTGGCATATCCTTCATCTACCAATTCACGTAGTTTGAAGATGCTTTGGAAGCTGGTGATACTTGTTCCAATCAAAGTAGGCTTGGACACAATGTCGATATTCTGCTACATGAATATCAGCATCAAACCTTGACTAGAAGACCGCCCCACAAGGATATCGCTCACTGGTTTATGCATATAGAACGTTATAGTCATTCTTTTTACCTCCCAAACAACCCATGAGGCAGCAAAAAGTAAATACCAATACTGTGTCCATGTTACAGCAAATAGAGCTAACCAGATAGTACTCGTAGGTGCAATTTGAGATATAAAGCTATCCTCAACGATATTTTGATTATAAGAAGGCATTATACCAGCTATGACAGAGTGGTGGCAAAGCATGGAGGTTTCCTCGCAGACCAAGGTTTGGTTTACTCTATAAGTACGAATCCCGGGAAGCCTGATGGAGCAAAATGACATTCGATTCTCCTCTTACACACCAGTTTGATGAGAGGATGTTGAGAATAATTTTAGAACCAGAGCTTGACCCTGGACAAACATGTTTCTCCCAATCCAAGGGGAATTGATTTTAAAATGCAACCATAGAAGGGTTCAAAAGCTGTCAAATCTGCAGTCAATGTATTTTTGGCGGTGTTTAATTCGCTTCAAATCATGTCACCAAGTATTAATTAGCCATTGTACATATCTTCAATATGTACGCCGCAGCCTTACACATGAATGCAATCCCCTTCATCGCAAAACATGCGGTAGGGCCCAAAATTTTGGGGCCGTTGTCTGGCTTCCTTGGGAATTTTTCGCGCCAAGCACCGGGCATAGACAGATTGAGAATGGAGACAGTGACCAAACTCGGCGATATATACTCCATTTTCGATACACACAGTAGCATTAATTGGCGAAGAAAACTATTCTCGCAGAAATGTTCTGAGTAATTTGGGGGCCAGTGGCCCATAATGTTTGGAGCGACCTTCTATGTTTTTCAATAGCATATGAGATTAATGGCGTGATTTTTATTGTTGGAATTTGCTTTCTAATATTCTGCAGATATTTTCTTGGTAACATTCATGAAACTCATTGTGACAATGCAATGTAACTCTGGTAATAACGGCTATACTCGAGTACAACGCTACAGAACCCCTACAAAGTATCGTCTAGGTGATGTCAACCTCTTAATAATGTAAGCTTTTAAGCTACCGAAACAAAAATGAAAACCAAAACCAAAAATTTATAGTCAAGGCAATGATTTTACTGGAGTCTGTTTTGAGTGTATATGAATATGTAAATATGAAAATTGCGATGAAAATGAGATTTGTCTTCAAATGATTATATGAGGTCAAGTAGCCACGTACAACTGCCCATAGACTTATCTCATACACCAAAACCCTCTCCGCTCTCGTTCTCAGTTGGATCGTTGATTGAGAAAACCATGCTACTCAACATTTTCGTGTCCGATGTAGTGTTAGCCCTGTCATAGTCACCACTGCTAACCGTTGTTATTGCCAATTTCGTGGTAAGATCATAGAATGTAATACTTTTCTTGCGGTGCTTATTTTGAAGACCTTGTTTGTATCTATCACTCTCTTGTAGTGTCTTAATGTATCTCCCGCCGCTTATTCCAGACCCCTTTTGCTTTGCAAACAGAGCGCGAAAAGATGCCAGGCAAGAGACAATGACCGCTAAAAAAACATCAATGAATAGATAGAGAGAACTCGGATGAAGGGACGTGATATTGGCACACCGAGGCTCTATAATGCTCCACAAATACAGTCAGCTTATATCTGGCAATTTGGATGCCGTACTAACAACAGCAACACGGACAATCGCGAAGTTCATGGTAATTATTGTGAGAGAGAATAGACCGTCGAGAGCAAGCTTCTGTCTACGACTAATCCTAACGTTCCACAATATGGCCATTGAAATGCATTTGATTCTAGAGAATGCATTGTTGATTCTAGTCTTTGGCCCAGAATTCCTCACGAAGAAGTGGCTGCCAAACCGTTTAAGTCGGTTAGGCCAAGCTACAGTGGACTTCAAAGACCATATGGTTCAGATGGTGAAAGACGAAAGAGAGCTCATGTATCAAGGGAAACCCGGCAGTCAGAATATCATCAATTCATTGATCATGGTATCCGACTAAATTCAGAATTGAAGAGAAACAAAGACACAGGTGGAAGAGAATTGACCGAGGATGAAGTATATGTCAATATTTTTGTCTATAACGTTGCGGGGCATGACGCAATGGCTATCACAACGAATTGGACTCTTTACCTACTCGCTGCAAATCTGGATATACGAGATTGAGTATGCAGGAGATAAACGCCGTAGTTATTGGTGATGATGGATCCAAAGACGATTACCAAAAATTAAAACAGAAACACTAACATTTTTTTTTCCAGTTCGAAACTTTACGACTCTGGGATCCTCTCATCGGTATTGCCAAATCCACGAAATTAGACCCACAACCACTCGCACTTAATGACAAGACCACTATCATCCCCAGTGATTCCCGTTTCATCCCGAATATTAACGCAATACACTCGCATCCAAGATACTGAGGAGATGACGGATTGGAATGGAAACCTAGTCGTTGGATCCTAACTCAAGGCTCTTCCTACGTCGCAAACCAAAAAAGCAAAATAAGGTCAAAATCAGAGGCAGAGCATCTGTTTTCACTACCAAAAGGTACTTATGTGCCTTGGTCAGAGTTAGCCCGCGCATGCCCAGGTAGGAAATTCGGAATGGTAGAATTTATTGCTAGTATGGTCGCACTGGCCAAGAAACATCGGATTGAGGTAGTTCAGGAGAAAGGGGAAAATATAGAAGACGTAAGAAAAAGGACTGAGAAGGACTTATGGGATAGTGAGATTGTCTTGTTGTTGAAAATGAAGAAACCGGAGTTGGTAGGGGTGAGATGGGTTGAGGTTAACTAGAACTACTAGAGTATCTCATTGCATGAGACACACATAACCTTTTATTGAAGCCTTTGATCCAACAATAAAGAACTGAAGTATTCTGTTTAAACAAAGCATTGTATCCATTTTTAATGAACTGGTATATATGTATACATGATATGTAATCATGTATACATATATACTAGAATACTCTATACGAGTGACGTTGATTGTAGAAGTGGAGGCAAGCTATTGACGGCTGCAAGGTACGTACCGAACCATTAGTTCTAATGGCCTTAACCTTAGTTCCCGGTGACCCCACTCGCAAAAATCTAGCCTTCCGTCACTAGCCTCATCAAAATTTCTCCTTCATCAAAAAGAAACTTCCAATCTATTCTTCTTTGAAATTTCCCAATTGAATTCTACAACTAACCTCCAATCATTCGAATAATGCTATAATTCCCCAATAATCAAAATAACCTTGATCATCATGTTTGAAAACCTCTGTACATTACCTCTAAGCTCTGAGCTCTTCACTCACGCTCTACATCCTACTGAACCCATTCTCTCAGTTGGTCTTTCGTCTGGCCATGTACAATCTTTTCGGTTGCCGGCTGCTGAATCTTCTGCTGAGGATGAGGATGGTGATACCAGTGTCGTGAGCACTGGAACTAGTACCATTGATACGGAGTGGAGGACTAGGAGACATAAGGGAAGTTGTAGAACTTTAGGATATAGTCATGATGGCGAAGGTTTGTAATTCCTACCTTTTCCCGACATTTGTCTAACCGGACTTATATTTTGGGACTTGATAAATCAATTGAGATTTTATTCTTCAATTGTTCAGTACTGATGTGTACAAAATTTAGTTCTCTACTCCGCCGGCACCGATTCCCTCCTCAAAGCTGCCGCTTCTGCAACTGGCCAAGTTATTTCCAAAATCCGCATTCCCAAGTCCAACACCGATGCACTCGATCCTCCAACCCTTCTACATGCCCTATCACCTCTGACTCTTCTCCTCGCCACCGATTCTTGCGCTCTGCATCTTTATGACCTCCGCGATGTGTATTCGTTCAAAACAGGTAAACCCGCACAAACGCATTATCCACACGATGATTACATTTCCAGTTTATCACCACTTCCACCCACAGAAATGAGTACAAGTGGATTTAGTAAACAATGGATTACGACCGGTGGAGCTACATTGGCAGTTACGGATTTAAGGAGGGGGGTTTTGGTTAAGAGTGAGGATCAAGAGGAAGAATTGTTGAGTAGTGTTTATGTGAGTGGGCTACCTGCAAGGGGTCAATATGGAAGGGAGAAGGTGTGTGTTGGGAATGGAAATGGAGTTATCACGCTGTGGGAGAAGGGAGTTTGGGATGATCAAAGCGAGAGGATTATTGTTGATGGGCGTGGAAAGACGGGCGGAGAGAGTTTGGATTCCATGGTTGCGTTACCGGAGGAATTGGAGGGGAGCTATGGGGGAAAGTGCGTGGTGGTTGGCTGTGGTGAGGGGAGTGTCAGGGTTGTCAAGGTTGGGGGAACGAAGGGAGTGGTAGAAGATTTGAGACATGATGAAATTGAGGCAGTGGTTGCTGTTGGATTTGATGTTGAGGGTCGACTGATTTCCGGAGGTGGAGAGACAATTAAAGTCTGGCAAGAAAAGTTTGAGGATGAAGAAGAGGAAGAAGAAGAAGAGGAAGAGGAACAAGATGATATTGAAGATAATGAAGAAGTCATTGGTGATAGTGGAAAGAGAGCATTGGAAAAAGACAGTGATGACAGTGATGCACAAGATAGTGATGAGGAAGATGGAGGCCGCAAAAAACGCAAGAAGAAGAGGGGAAAGAAAGGGCAGGTTGATAACGGAATCTTGGGATTCAAGGGCATGGAATAATTTTAACTCAATCGCAATGATACCCTGTTATATTGTATAAAAGTCTACACATTGCAAATACATATGTTTCTCAACTTTTATCACTGATCAGCCGATAATATTGGGAAAAACTGGAATTACTTCTATCGTATTCATCTCTTCTGTGGCTCCAGAAACTATGTATTGCACAAGCAACAAAAAAATTCATAGACTTCATAGCTTATGAAAGTAAGATACACTCTCAAAGGGGAAAATCCTTACCGGGAGCTCACTAAAGCCAATTCCATCTGCTCAGCCCCAAGAAATAATAAAACCTCACCGGGAACCACTTGTAAGAGTAGTCATGCAGCTCACCGAGCATCAGATTCAATCAAGTGAAGTGGGGTAAAACCGGGAATTGGCATCGAAAATCTGAAATATAGGGGTAAGTTGTCTGAACAAAAGATATTGAGAGATGTATTTTGGTTTTGGGGATTATGTGATAAATAACATTTCTTTCCTCGTTTACTCGTGCCTAATTTCTAGGCTGGTAGGTTGATACAAGGTTATAGGTTAAGTATCTGTAGAAAGTTTTCGAGTGAGCTTAAGCTTTAGGATTTAGGACTTAGGATTTTTATGAATAAGTACTGTAGAAGAGTAAGGATAAGGATTCTAGAAAAAAGAGAGGAACAAGTAAAAAGGATAACAAGATGACCATGGTAAAAGTAAAAAGGGGGCAAAAGAAGAAAGGACCGACTAGATAAGTATTCCTCTCGGTTATATTATACACCCCTATATACCGCCACAGCCCCCACCATATTCAAAATTCAACGAGACAAACGAACGGGCAGAGAACGAGAAACATGTTTTGATCAAGTCCACCTCATGATTCATAATTATGATATTAACACAAGAGATTCAAGCAGATTCGCAAGATCAGAAGAATCATAGATCGATCAAATATCGATATATAATACGTGCCTCAACCATTCTCAGACTCCCAAACCCCAATCCAAAGCCCCACCGAAACCGCGCTCCAAACCCCAAAATAATTCAAACCCCCCACATGTACACAGCACCGTAACAAGACCCAACTCGCCCCCAGATACCCAAGCAAAGTATCAATCTACCACTCATTCCATACCCATACCCATACCCATACCCATACCCACCCCCACACCCAGCTCACCATCGCATCCAAGCCCCCAAATCCCCAAAACAGATTCTCAACCACGAGTTACGTACCTAGCAGTATTCTAGATCTATTCCGTCATCATCATGCATATGATCAACATCTATAACCAAACAACAAGCCACATAACTACCCACGCACGCACCCACCAAGTCGCCCGCTCAAACTTCATCAAACGTTCATACACACACATACATGTATACGCATCCAAAGGCTATCACCATAACCAACTCTATATTAATCCCCGATATCAATATTTGACCGCCCAACCATCCATCCATCCATTAAGAAGACAAGTACCCCATAAATAACAGATAGATCTTTTAAAGATCCAGATCCAGGCCAGGTCCAGGTTCAGCATAATAAAAGTACATACATACATACATACATACATACATACATACATACACATACGCAAAAGCCAGTTTTTTCCAAGAGTCAAGACTATCTAGTAGGTATATATACAGAACCTACCATGTACAAACGCCAACTATTATGCGTTGGAGGTATTAAGTTGATTTGATCCAAGACATATGCCTATGACTAAATGGGATGAGATGGGATTGCCAAAAGATGATTTCGGATGGAATTGGATTATTTGTATATCTATATATATGTGTGTACATGTGTGTGACGCGAATAATTATATTGTATTTTCCAGGCTCTGCCAGAGAAACAACGAATTGTGAGAGAATAATTAGTGGGATATTAGGACGAGAAAGCTCGCGGGAGATTATGATATTCTCCAACGAGTCAACGGATACAAGATATTTACAATTAAAAGAGTAATTTGTGGCGATCGCTCAACACTCATGGTGAAGCGACAGATGCCCAGTTGGCTACTCGTACATGGCATCGGTACAATAATTAAGTGATGCTTACAATGAACCCCTCCCATATATCCCCAACGAGTATATATCCACATACAGAAATTCTCAAGTACCTAGGTATCACCAAGTGACAATGATATCCTTTGTAACCGATGCGCGGCCCGGTCCAGCTCCCTGCGTGCAAAATATTTGGGCCGTGCGTTTCTCAACCACCACATCTAGTCCGACAAGTTTTACCCTCACACTCTGAGGTATGTGTCCGTTTGCATCTCGCCAAGGTTCTTCCAAATCTCTGATCCACTTACATATGGATCCCCCTAAACAACTATCCCATATACCCTCCCTATATTCTTCATTGACAAAAGACATGGCTATTGCCTGATCTCGCAGAATCTTATCCCTACAATGCAAGCCCACTGCGAAGAGGGGCATCAGAATACCAAGATTGGTGTGATATGAAGAGGTTGAATAGTATGGATGAACAAGCGCGCAATAGGTAATGATAGTGCTAAAATGTTGTTCGAGTTGATCATATTCAACTTCATCTCTGTAAAAAGAACCATGAAGTTTTATTGTACTTGCCGCTGCATGTGCTTTGAGGAGAGCCGCGGTTCGAAACGATTCACTGTGAGGAGGAGAGGACATGCATTGTCGAAAGATATCTTCAGAGGCTTCTTCCCAACGAACCATGTCGGCTAAATAGATGTCGCGTTCGTGTAACATTTCGGGTGGATATCTGGCTTCGTGCTCAACGTTCGACAATAGATTCTTATTTGATCGAATGCTTGTAGCGTCTTCCAAGTCTCTGGCTTGGAAATCCCTAGATTGATTTTGAAAATCAGAGTCCCTAAGTGACTTTCTTGCACTATTGATAAAATGAAGATTCCGTCTCATGATGGCTTGTAAATGCTCATAACAATCCGTTATGTCCTGGAACGGAAGTAATACTCCACTAAGATTGTGTCGATTGATCTGTTCTTTAATCATAACGTGATGAGCTGTAGAGCGGACATCAAAGAAGTGCAAAACTTGTAAGTCTAGGTCCGTGAATGCTCTCCGAAGTTCTGGTCCGATATGATTCTCCCTGCCAAATGAGCAACGTGCCCCACCCGCTTTGTAGAGATCATACATCATCACGATACCATTTGTTGCGTGTATAGATGCTGATTCTTGATGTCCTTGGATGCCTTCGATGGAAAAAACTAAGATACACGCAATCAAAGCAGTTCTTGGGCTCAGGCCCGAATTCTTATTTATTGCTTCCTGCATACCTCGTAGACTCTTTCCATATTCCCTCAAAGCAAACTCGCGGTGTTGATGAGGACTTGATGATGCGCTTCCATTGCTGATCTCTTTGTGATGCTTGGTAAAGGCGCCTAGAGCTACTAAGCCATGCGCTACGTATGGCTCTATTTCACACACCTGAGGAATAATTTCAGACCAAACCCCAGTTGGAAGTGGCCCTGCTATTCTTGCCGCAACATTCTCACAGAAATATCTAAAGTATCTGGTTTCAAGTTCTTCTGTGAACCGAGGTCCAATGTATACTTCGACTATCGATTCTCTTGTGACATTAGAAGCTTTCCCCTTGGGTAGAATGGGCACGATTGTACGAGACTTTGAGCTAATCTTATCAGGCTGCCTTGAATAACCACTACAATAAATTCCAAATTTGAAACAACGAACGCAGCCCGGCTTCGTTTCGTCGCATTTAATCCTTCTGGTTCTTCGTGGTCGTTAGCTACTATATAGCTGACTGCGGATCTAAAACTTACTTGCAATTCTGACATCCGGTCTTCACCTTGGGTAGTCTGGCCCGAAATTTAATTTCCTTCTTCTGCGTTACATTCTTGACCTTCTCTGTTGCAGATGTTTTTGGGCACGGGGGGTTACCGCGGATTCGAACGGTAAAATTGTTTCTATCGTCATCACCGGATTGCCGCGCCACGGCATGTAGATCTTTATTCCTGGTGGCCATTCTTTCTAAGCAGCAAAGTTGTATGAGATACCAACATGATGAAGGTCATCTCATGACCTTTGGGGCTTGAAAGTCGATTCTGAAGGCTGGGCAAAGTTCTGAGAGGATGAGATCAGGAGGACAAAAGATATTTTAGAATCCCATACTATTTTATCATTGAAGATCTATAGCTAGAAGTCACTTTGATAACGGATTGATCAGAGCCATGCTGGCAGGTTCCGCGGGGCTACCGAGCCTAGAATGCCACTCTCGTATCCTTACAAGTCACAACCATGCTCACCTGCGAGGCGGCGAAGAAAGGAAAATGCTTGTCTTTACGTATTCGTAAGTTTGTTTACCCTGGAGATCTGCCCCTTGGTTACCCAGTACCCTGGTACCCATTACACAAGTACCGAGTATCTCGTTACCGAGTACGGTTAACTTTATACTATCGTGTACCAATCTCAGGAATGATAGATCAGAACATGAATACTCTACAGCAACGAGGGCAAAGGGGATGAGAACTGAGAAGGAGATGATAACACAACACTTTGACAGCAAGAGAGATTTGTATAAAAATGGTTCGATTTTCCATAACCTTAATTGATTAATCAAGGTAAGGGAATGTAGATGGAATAACGATGTAAACTTAAAATGATGGAGGCAAGCGCCCACCTGGTGGCCTATGTGTGGTCCGGGTAGATCTGTCCTTATCCCGTGACATTTCCCCAACAACGGCGGCTAGCAATACTCCGGACGTGGAATATCTAATTTCCTTTCTTTCTTTCTTTCTTTCTTTCTTATTCAATTAAAACCATAGTTAACTGAGATGGCTCCCCCTCAAGTCATCCCCCATTATCCCGAGTTCCGTATATTATCACCCGCACAAAGGCGAAGGGCTATGCATCTATCTTCATCAAGTTAGTCCGGTACAAGTGACAACCTGACAATCATCAATCACCCAAGAAAACCCGAGTTCAAACGAGGAAATATTCCTCACATAACATGTTTAATATCTCCTCGAGTCTTTGTCCAAGACAGGACCACATATCTACTGCAGCGCAGAGTCACAGAGAAGTAAAGCCGATACTTTCAGGATTCAGTTCCTCAAATGGTTTACCCCAGGATGACGATACCCATCGACCTACCTAAGTACCTACCAAAATATCGTATCATAACTCCTACACAAACCCAGATCCAATACACCAGGTAGTCAACGAAAAGAACCTCAAGACGTCATATTCATATACAAACATAAGTACATACATACAATCACATATATGCACATACACACATACAAAAACCCAGCAAGACGAATACAATACATATAAAAAATACATAAAATAATACATCTTTTGGAGCTCACAAACATCTATCCATCTATCCATCTATCCATCGGTTTATCTTCACTGATAATTCGGTTGAAATAGGTAGATAGACAGAAAGAGAAGGAAAAAAAAAAGAGAGCAAATAACTCGACTAGGTATCTAACTACCAAGTGAAGAAGCTTTAGCACTTAAAGTTTCTTTTCCAAAATGTTCCTACACCCTATTCCCCGTCCCCAGCCCCAGCCCCAGCCCCAGCCCCCCTTTTATCTTCATGAAAACATTCCATCATCATAAGATACCGACCCGACCATCGTCTCAAACCTCAATCATAAAAACATTAACACACAGAAAGCCAGCCTCATCATCTCATCTCATAGTCCACCCGGTATGCATGATGTCATGAAAAAGCCCCCTTTCAAAATAGCCGAATTAATAACTCTTTCCGTATGTAATCACAAGATACCGCGCCAATCTGATTTGATGCGGTAGGTGAAGCTCAAGAATGAAGATAAAATATTTGCAAGAAAAAAGACTTGTAACACCTGATATCATTGAGACCATGCCCACACCTCGATTATGATGTGTCCAACCTCCAATTTTACACTGTCCTAAAACGCCATGATGTGAAGAGTAGAATTCCCGCGAAAAAGTGGAGTATTCATTCTCCACACAGGAAGAGAGGTATTTTCTTAATGAGTGGGTGCGGGTGAAGCCTGTCTGGCTAGCAGGCGAACATTGTCTATCAGACCTTCCACTAATTTTGCGTAATCGTGCGGTTCGCCATTTCTAGCTTTGAGACCTTGTTCTCTGACAGCTGCTGCCGAGAGTTCAATTTCAAGTTCATGCTCCTTTTCAGTTCGAGTTATACCCTGACATTGTTAGCTGGAATAATATGATAGGAGACAATGGAGGCTCACGTTTGAGATTAAGCTTTGAGTCACTTGAGTAAGATCGACTTGATAGTGCGATTGCTTGTAACTCAAACGATCCTTGTTCCGATCTGGTCTTTGAGCTCCATCACTCGAGGCAATGAGATCATCTATGTCGCCGTCAAACCTCATTTCGAAATTTATGCTGATTCGGCAATCAAGTATTAAACTAGGGAAAAAGATATCTAGATCTGCAACTCTGGCTTTGATAATCTTGGCCAATGGTTGACCTGTCTTCTGATCGTGTGTAACACGGACCTTCACAGTGTAACGAGGGTTCAGCAAGGCGCGAAGAGCCGGAGGTAAAGTGGCGTGCATTGAGGAAGGGAGTTCATAGAATTTATCCGTCTCCCTTCGATGTAAGTAATCGATTTTAACTCTTCGTTTCGGTTGGCTAGGATTGTTTGGGTAACAGTCCTTGACTCTTTCATTCAAATACTCGTTGAGGTTCTTGTGTTGGGCCTATTGCCATGTTAGCAATAAGATAACTAGTAATACGTGTAACGTACCTCAGTCATAGTGCTTTTGAAAGCAATGAACTGATTGTCCATAAGGATTGTTTCAGACCGAATCGGCAGATTCAGTCTCGTGTTCGTCTCCTTACTGACAAGCTGACCCAGCTTCGCTTCAATTTCAACTTCCACACCTCGACTGGCCAGTTCTCGGGTATCTTCTCGATTAACAACGTGCATGAATAGAAAGTCCGCCACTAGCTTTGTCATCTCCTCTTGTGGCTTTCTGCCAGTTATGCTCGGTTCCCATGGTCCAAGAGGGCCATCCCAATCATAATCGTTCCCTCCAACTGGTCGCGAGACTGCTGGTGATGGCTGGTGCGTTCCATTGCTTTCTTGTTTTTTTAACGAAGCCGGTGGACCCTGTGCAGATGGCTGTGGAGGTTCTTGTCTTCCGTTGATTTTACGGCCTAAGCCTTTTACACCCTTGGCACTTCGCGCCCATATTGGTGGCTCGGCATAACGAATTCTCTTTCTAGGTGGCTGTTGAGGAGACGAAGCTGAAACAGAACTGGATTGGTGGTCGCCGTTGACCTGTGGCTTATCATCGTATTGCTCGACTCGTTGAGGCGCTTCGAAGGACATCTCTCTAACTTCCAATTTCCGTTTTGTGGAGCTGTTGAATTCTTCTGGCTGCTGTTGAATGACCAAATTTCCTCTTGTCTGACTGGGCAGACGAGTTTTGGGACTGACACTGAGACTTCTTTCTCTCTCACTCATAGACCTTTGCTGCGTGGAGCTTGTTGAATTACTTTGAGAGTTGTAAGCACTACGTGGGGTGGTTGGCCTTCGCGGTGGAATCGAGGTGTTCGGGGGAGCAGGAGATGTTTGATGATATTGCGTACTGGTAAAAGGGTTTGTAGGTACCGCTCGTTGTTGGTGAGGACTGGGAGGTTGTGCGAATGCGCCAGATGATTGGCGTTGTGCTTGCAAAGGAGGACCTAGAGGGGTACCCGGCTGAGACTGTTGAGATTGTCGTCGTTGATGCTGATTTGGGAATTGATTGGGTGGGTATTGATTTATAGAAGTAGGACTATCTTGAGTGAATTGGTTTTGATATTGCTGCGGCTGACTGTGCGCTGACGTAGGGGTCGAATTCGAAAGTGAAGATTGTGATCTTTGATGCTGAAGATAGGGATGAGTCGCCCCGGGAATTCCAACAGGAGGTGTTTGTGGAGGCGGTGATTCTTGAATGTGTGAATTGTATTGTTGCAAATAAGGAGGTGGATTAGGTTGTGAATAACTATCCCTTTGAGATTGGTGGTGAAAAGTTGGGGGATATTGATGATGTTGAGCAGGACTTTGTGGATTTTGAAGATTCTGCGGGAACGGGTATTGACCACCGGCAGCACTAATGGATGGAGTGGAAGTATGCCGAAAAGGTGAGGGGGCCGAATAAGAACCTGCTGGAGAACGAAGGTCATTTGGCGGAGGTGCTTGAATGGGAGTAGGAGGAAGCGGTCGACCTAGATGAGATGCTTGATAGGTAGTTGGTGATGCATAAGGCCCACCACCATTTTGTGAACCGTACTCTTGTGATTGTGAGCCATGTTTGCCCGGACCTGGTGAGGCCTGCGACGAATGACTATACGTTCTATAGGTCTGACCTGGGGGGAGACCCGTTTGAATAGGAGTTACTGGCGCAGGCGCATTTTGCCTCGATTGTCCTCCTTGACCATTTTCTGTATTGATGATTGAACGGAGGTCCATGTTTGCGACTCGTTTTCCATGCGCACCATCACCAATATACACACACTGCCTGTCTTATTGTGACCCCACGCGCTACACTCTCAAGAACGTCGGTATAATTTTCAAGTGGGTGTTCATTTGATAACGATATAATTATTAGTCGTAGAGTTGAGTCGATATCGTTTGCGTATATCGGTGCTAATGATGTTGGCGCAAAGGCGCAGGCAAATGCATTCGAACAAAGGAAGTGTCAGGATAGGAAGTTTAGAACTACGCAAACAATAATGGGAAATGGACGGGATGAACCAAGAGTAAATTTGGTCGCAGATGGTCAAATGGGGGGTATTCAAAGTATTAACTGGAATTTACTGCAGACACATTTGAAGTTGAGATAGTGATAGTGATAGTGATAGTGATAGTGATAGTGTGAGTGATAGTAATTGAAAGTGTATTCCTTTGGATGAATAGGGGGGTTGGTATATATCCTTTTTATTTTTTGTTTGTTGGAGAGGGATGGATGGGAGTTTGAGTAGACAATGAAGGAGTTGAGTTGAGTTGAGTTTAGTTGATTGGATATGATGTGCTCTGATTCGATTTGCTTTGATCTGATCTGATCTGAATTCCCATAATAGAACGACAAGAGTTGCCATGTACCTTCCTTACCTATCGACCTACCTTACGATACCTTGGGTAGCAGTGGTGTTGGGAGGAGGTGGGAGAAGGAGGGCTCTTGAACTATTGTTATTGCCTTCTTATCCAGGTCGGTAGCTATCCGTCGACGAATTTGTCAGGTACCGGTGAGTAGGTAGTGAGTAGGGGAGTAGGGGAGTAGGGGAGTAGGAAGGAGGAAGGAGGAGGAGTAGATGGATGGAAATGTGTGCCAACAATATCATATAGCTAGGTAGGCATATAAGAGCAATCCTGTTGACCCATTTTGAATTGAAGGTAAAACGGCTTGATGTGTCCATGGATGTATGTATATATAACCGGTTACCGGGGCAGATCACGAGAGGATAATTGTTCAAAGTATATCTTCAGAAAAGATTAATATTTGCCATACAGCATCTCAATTATGGGATTTTATTTGGCATATCTATATACCCCATCTGTGCAAATGAACGAAAAGGGTCAAATCAATTTCATCATCTCATTTATTGATTTATCTATCCATGGCCATATGCATCCATCCATTCATACCATATACCGATGATTCAATGCAGTACCAACACACACACATACATAGATACTACTAGGTAGTACTATCAGGTAGTACTATCAGGTAGTACTATCTATCCAAGAAGGGGCGAGGCGAGGCTAAGGCAAAAAATGAAATACAAAGGCAAGGCACAGCAAATCAATGGAAGGACAAGGCTGAAGGTACTAACGAGCCAGTTAAGTGATTCAGCCTTACCAAGCCTTCTCACGTGCCTTCTAAAGTCACCTTGCACTCATCATTCAAAGCCTCAGGCACTAAAGGTTTAGCTGCTTACTTAAAAAGGTTAGCTTGCTGCCTCATTGGCTTTACTGCCAGTTCAGCTCTTACCGCTTTTCCCACTACCTCTTACCTACCTAGGCACTAGTGATTGAAGCTGTTGACGTGCCAAAAGTGTGCCTGATTGTTGCGATACGTTCAATCTGCTTACCTATTAGCAGTTGGAGATCTTTTGTAGACAACTTAACCAACTACAACCATCACAACAACTCATCTTCAACCATAACGCATCACCCCCTTTCATCCTCCTTTGTGTAACCTCTAGGAGCTCCCTTCATTCAAAATCTTCAAATAAATCTTATTTTCCTATTTCACCTGTTCATCAACCATGCCGAGTTTGACTTCAGCCTCTGGTGTCCTGGGCTTTCTTTCAGATGAAGAACCAGAGCTCAAGATTTTTGCCCTTCAAACTTTGAATGATGATATTGATACACTATGGACAGAAGTCGCAGGGTCTGTTTCTCAAATGTACGTTATTTCAAGCTATCTCGCAGATATCAGATCCCACCATAGCTCTATTATTATGACCAACTGAGTGCTAACTTGTCTACTTTCAGCGAGGCCCTTTATGAAGATGAATCCTTCCCCGAACGACAGTTAGCATCCTTGGTGTTGGCAAAGGTCTATTATCATTTACAAGCATACAATGAGAGTATGACATTTGCTCTTGGAGCCGGGGATCTCTTTCAACTCGATAAAGCAGGCGAATTTGAAGAAAACCATCATTTCAAAATGTGTCGACACCTATATCAGCGTATCTGCTCAGCATCACACTGCGCCACGAGGAAGCAAGCCTGATGCTGCTCTACCTACCCTCGCAACTACATTCGCAAGCGGAACTAATGATGCCAATGTTGCTGCCGCGCTTACCTCACCTACGACACCTTTCTCTCAATCCACCCTACCATCAAAGTCCCTCTTATCTCGAGTCTCCACCGATAATCTGTTGGAACAGCCCATAGTAGAAGGCAAGATTGCGGGTTCTGCAATTTTACCGGATCGCTCTACACAGATTGCGCTTCAAAAAGTAATTGAAAGACTCTTTGAGAGCTGTTTAAGTGAGGGCAGATACAGGCAAGTTGTGGGAATCGCAGTTGAAGCTAGAAACCTTGAAGTTCTGCGACGAGTCATCAAGCGTGCGAGCGATGATGAGAAGAAGTCCAGATCAAAGAAGGCTGAAGATACAGCTGGTCCAACAGAAGAATTGATGGAATATGTCTTAGACATCTGCATGGGTGTTGTGCAAGAAAGAGGACTTCGAACAGAGATACTCAGGCTGATTTTGGATTTACTAAACGATATACCAACCCCAGACTATTTCTCAATTGCAAAGTGTGTTGTCTACCTTAATCAAGATGAGGAGGCATCGACAATGTTGAAAAGACTTGTGGTAAGTACTTGCATAAATGAAACTACTATAGATCTACACCAAACCGAATATGACATTAACCAAACACAGGCCAAAGACGATCAAACTTCCACCGCCGTCGCATACCAGATCGCCTTTGACTTGTACGATAACGGAACACAAGAATTCCTCGCCAAGGTCATCAAATCTCTGCCCAAGAAGGCAACCGATGTTGAAGCATCTACAGAGGAGCGTGAGTAAGCTCTAAATGCAATCTGTAAAGTTGTGGCTGACATATTTGACCAGCAACGGAGTCCGATCAACTTTTAGGGGAATTGAATAACCAAGCTGGAGGATCTCCCGAAAGTGTCTCGGATGAGCACATCAAGGTGTACGATTCGATACGAAAGATTCTTGATGGTAGCGAGACCATCAGACTCAATCTTGAATTCCTGTACCGAAACAACCACACTGATCTCAGCATTCTCAACAAGGTTCGGGACAGTCTCGAAGGCCGAAACTCCATCTTCCATACAGCTGTTACCTTCTGCAATGCATTCATGAACCACGGCACGACCAATGACAAATTCTTCCGCGACAATTTAGAGTGGTTAGGAAAGGCAGTTAACTGGTCAAAGTTTTCTGCCACCGCCGCGCTGGGTGTCATCCACCGTGGAAACCTCTCCCAAGCCAAGAGATTATTGGAGCCTTATCTACCCAGAGCCGCAGGCGTTGGAGGTTCACTGTATAGTCAGGGTGGTGCTCTTTATGCTTATGGGTTGATCTACGCCAATCACGGCGCCGATGCGCTCGAATATTTGAACAAAGCCTTTAATGAAACCCAGGAGGAAGTTATTCAGCACGGTGGTGCTTTGGGATTGGGTATTGCCGGTATGGCTACAGGCGATGAACAAATCTACGCAAATTTGAAACACGTCCTGTACTCTGATTCCGCACTCAATGGCGAGGCTGTTGGTCTTGCAATTGGTCTCATCATGTTGGGAACTGGTAATGTCAAAGTTCTGGAAGACATGATCCTTTATTGTCACGACACTCAGCACGAGAAGAGTATTCGGGGTCTTGCTATCGGTATGGCATTGATCATGTATGGCAGACAAGAAGGAGCGGATGAGCTTATCGAAGGATTATTGAAGGACCCAGATCCAACCATTCGTTATGGAGGTATCATGACCATCGCATTGGCATACTGTGGTACAGGAAGTAACAAGGCAGTGCGCAAGTTGCTTCACGTAGCTGTTAGTGATGTGAACGATGATGTCCGTCGTATCGCCGTTATGAGTTTGGGTTTCATTCTGTTCCGCAAGCCTGGAAGTGTTCCACGTATGGTCGAGCTCTTATCCGAATCTTACAACCCGCATGTTAGATACGGTGCTGCTATGGCTCTTGGTATCTCTTGTGCTGGTACTGGTCTTGATGAGGCCATTGATTTGCTTGAGCCTATGATGAAGGACCCTACAGACTTTGTCCGCCAAGGTGCTCTGATCTCTCTTGCTATGATTATGGTACAACAGAATGAGGTCATGAACCCCAAGGTTGCGGAGATTCGCAAAACTCTAAAGAAGATTGTTGCCGATCGGCATGAGGATGCTATGGCCAAATTTGGCTGCGCATTGGCATTGGGTATCATTGATGCGGGAGGTCGTAATTGCACCATTGGGTTACAAACTCAAACCGGCAACCTCAACATGGCTGGTATTGTCGGTATGGCAGTCTTCACACAATACTGGTACTGGTTCCCATTTACCCATTTCCTCTCCTTGACATTCACTCCTACTTCTATGATTGGTTTGAACCACGAGTTGGAAATTCCAAGTTTCAAATTCCACAGTGCCACTCGTCCAAGCCTTTTCGACTATCCCCCAGAGCAAGAAGCCAAGACTGAAGATGCACCAACTCTCATCGCAACGGCAGTCCTATCAACAACTGCTCAAGCAAAGCGTAGAGCACAAAAGAAAGAGCGTGCTCAACGCCGCGAGAGTATGGATATCGACCAAGCACCAACTACCCCAAAGATTCCTGCTTCAACCGATGACAAGATGGATGTAGACGAATCAACCAAAGACACTGATGAGAAATCTGCTGAAAAGAAGGATGAGGGCGAAAAAGAAACTCCTTCAGAAACCTTGAAGAAGAAGATTGAGAAGGAGAAGGTTGGTTACGAGATTGAGAACATGTCTAGAGTTCTTCCAGCCCAACTCAAGTTCATTAGTTTCCCAGCCGGTCGATACAAGCCTGTGAAGAAACCTACTGGAGGTGTCATTGTCTTGATTGACACCAAGCCAGAAGAAGAGAAAATTTTGATTGAGGAAAAGGTGAAGAAGGCCGACGTTGAGAGAGCTACTGCATTCACAACTCTAGGGGATTTGCGAAATGAAGCTTTAAGTGTACGTCGCCAAGCGGATGCTCAAGGTGAAGCCGCGGGTGCATTCTCTGGAGCAGCAGCAGCAGCAGCCGGTGTTTTGACTGCTGTTGATGAAGATGAAGAGGGTGCCGAGGAAGCCACCGTGCCTAAAGAATTCGACTATTTCTCCGATGGAGATGAAGAATAAATGGTTGTCACTGAGGATAGTATCGCGGGGGTGTAATTTTAACGAGTTGCATTCAGTGTGTTTCAGATGCAGTCCTTGAGGGGCCAGTATCATGCATGTATTGGGGTGGAAGGCATGCATTGTGATAGTATAGAGATATGTACAACAGAGAGCATACCAAGTGACGCATTAATTTCATGACGTAGCATCCCAAGTGATCAAGGCCCATGCTTTGCAAACACCCCACCCCCTCTTTCCAAGACCTCAATGTGTCAGACACAATTTCAAAGTCAGATAACAACACGTCTCCACTATCAAAATCCAAGATAAGATACATAAATACGGACATGAACATGACCTTACTTATCTCTCAACCTCGCACGCGGGAGACAAACTCTCTAACGAGCAGGCGGATTCTTCCGACCAATAGGCTTGTGTTGAGTAGATTACAGGGTTATCTTATCCTGGCGTGCTGGATGGATGGATGGATGGATGGATGGATGGATGGATGGATGGGAGGGTGGTGGAGGTTTGGGGTTGGGTTTGGGTGTTTGGGTTGGAGTTGGGTGTTTGAATTGGGTGTTTGGATGATAAGGGCTGGATGGGTTGGATGGGTGGGAGATTGGAGGTTAGAGGTTAGAGGTTACTTACTATACTCCCTCTCTCTATATTCGAGCGGTTGCAATTCTTTGGATTTGGAGGCTTGGGTTGGTGGGTAGGTCGGTGAGTATTGATCAAGGAGGGGGGTGGATGGATGGCTGGATGGGTGGGCATCCTGGTGTGAGATTTGTTGATTGATCATCCATCTTGTTATGTTCAGCCTGGGTTTTCTAGATTCATATGCAACCGAAAGACTTGTGGTGATGATCGGTGAGTGGGTTGCATTGGTTTACTCTAGATCTGCTTGAATGTGTGTTTTTCTTCTTTTATTGGTTTGTTGATGTATATGTATGTAGATGTAAATATATATGATTCTATTTCACGTAATCTGAAACTGCTTCTATTAGGTTCATTGATCACTTTAGCTGGTTCTTTCTGCATCTGCATGTAGGCTTATCGCTCGCTCGCTCGCTTACTTGCTTGCTTATCGCTTGCCCGCTTATCCCTCCCCAGTTCGCTCTGAGCGCATGGACTAGATGGATGTGGTGGTGGGTGGTTGGTGGTGGTTGCATGGGGAAGGGACGGATAGTGTGGGGTGGTTGGTCCTGTGTTTAGAGTGTTGATTAGCTGGGGAGGTACTAGGTAGGTGGGTAGGTAGGTATATATTTGATTGTTACCTAGGTAGTATGCGCTCACGTTCACGATATCGATTCGACTTTGTAATCTTGCGGGAATCTTTGGATTGAGGTTGATGAGTGGCTTTTTTCTGTTTTGCCTTTTGTGTTTTGTCTCTTGTTTCTTGGGATTTGGATTTGGATTTGGATTGGGTTTGACTTTTGATTGGTGAAGATTTGAGTGGAGAGAGAGAGAGAGGGAGAGAGTTTAGAGAGACGATTGCAAAAGGTGATGATGCGTTCGATAACGTCGATTTCGTTTGTTCCCACAGGAAAACAGATTAAGGAACGATGTGTTTCGGTTAGAGCATGGGAATTGCCGAAGCAGAAGAGTGCGTTGGCGCCGGATTATGTTTGGACTAATGAGGATATGGATCCGGTCAGGAGGGAAAATCAGACTTGGACGTTGTGGACTTGGTGAGTTTGGTTTTGGTTTTGGTTTTGGGTTTGGTTTTGTTGGTGCGGGGTGATGATTTGAGGAGGGAGGAAGATGGAGAGATATGTTGGGAATTGGGTTGATTTATGGAAATTGGTAGAGCGGCTGGAGTGATGATTGTTGATTGACGAATTGAAATATAGGATGGCATATTGGGCAACCGATACGATTAATCTGGGAACTTGGGAGACGGCAAGTAGTGTTTTGGCGGTGGGATTGACTTGGAGAGAAGCAATTCCTATTGTGAGTTGCCTCATTTTCTCCTCATATTGTCAAATCATATCAATAATCGAATCAAAACTGACCCATCAAAAGATGGTAGTAGGAACAACTTGCGTAGCGATACCTATGGTACTCAATGGAGCGATAGGCGCAAAACTTCACGTACCCTTTTCAGTAGCAATTCGTGCATCTTTTGGATATTATCTGGCCTACTTTTGCATCATATCAAGAGCCATACTAGCAATGTTTTGGCTGGGAATTCAAGGAGCAAATGGAGCGGAGTGTATTACAGTTATGATATTGGCTATTTGGCCAAGTTATGCAAATTTAGCCAATCATATTGAGGAGGATCAGGGAATTACTAGTCAAGGGATGATAAGGTATGCAATTCAATCATGGCAAAGCTGATCTGATATTGATGTTGTTATTTCTAGCTACTTTCTCTTTTGGATAATTCAACTTCCTCTCCTGCTCATTCCTCCAACCCACTTACGCTACCTATTCGCCACAAAACTTATTGCTGCCCCCGTCGCAGCCCTCGCAACCATGGGCTGGTGTATTCATAAAGCTGGCGGTTCGGGTGCTATCTTTGACCTCCAACCTTCTGTTTCTGGACCCACTAAAGCATATCTTTGGCTTTCATGTATGTCATCTGTCACAGGCACATGGTCTACACTAGCATGCAATATCCCCGATTTCTCTCGTTACGCACGAACTTCCAAAGGTCAATTCATCCAACTTCCATTCCTTCCCCTGATCTTCACACTCTGTGGTACAATCGGTATCATCACGACTTCAGCCACTGGAATCATCTACGGCAAACCCATCTGGGATCCTCTTGAGATCATCGCCAAATGGCTGGACCTAGGACACGGTGGACGCGCCGCAGCCTTTTTTGCCGCGACAGCATGGTACATCGCGCAAGTCGGCACAAATATTACCGCCAATTCTATCAGCGCAGCGAATGATCTCACGGTACTTTTTCCACGCTACATAAATATCGAGCGCGGATGTATCATTGCTGCTGTCGTTGGAGGATGGGTAATAGTCCCCTGGAAAATTATCAGTTCCGCCGAAACATTCCTAGCATTTATGGGCGGGTATGCCGTCTTTCTCGCTCCAATAGCCGGGATCCTCGCAGCGGATTACTGGCTCGTCAAAAAGCAACATATTGATGTTCCTGCATTATATGATCCGCAAGGTCGATATAAGTACTGGTATGGAATCAATTGGCGAGCGCTCTTAGCATTGCTCGTGGCTGTTTCGCCAAATTTACCAGGCTTGGCTTATAGCATTGGGTTGACGATGAATAAAGAGACGGGGGTACAGACGGATTCGGTGAAGATTAGCCAGGGCGCGAAAAATCTTTATTCTTTTGATTGGTTGTTTGGGTTTACGATCAGTGTGGTGGTTTATACGGTGGTTAGTTGGGTGTTTCCAGCGAGGGAATCGTTGGTGGAGAATACGGTTTATGGGGATTTAGTAGAAAGCCTAAGGATTGATGAGGAGGGCGGCATGGCACGTGTAGTTGGTGATAGGGAGAAGAGCCCCGGAGATATGGATATTGGGTCGGGAAAGCATCATGGTGATGGGCTGGAAATAGAGGATGGATTGGGCGATGTAGTGCGATAGTAATTTGCGGGTTAGTGGGTTTCTGGAAACTGATACAAATATTTGGGCTGCGTTTATGGATTTTTCAAAAGCTGGAAAGGCGCTGGTTGAGGGCTATTGGAGAAGGTTCAAACGGCAGGATATCCACATATGAAATGGTCTCTAGTAATTGCCATTGGAAATAAATTACCAGCACATACTTGAATAAATACAAGATATATAATTAGATTATGAATAAATCACAAATCGATAGCCTCGTCATTTGTCTATTTTTTCATCCACATGACATAAATCGTAGTATACCCAGTACATAGAATAAAGCCAGGCCATTCATTCCCAAAATAATACATCATGTTTACTTATTATTCCCATTTTCCAACCCCCAAATAACAACGACACAAGATACAGAAATAAAGATCGATCAAAGTACAACAAGCGAAGTCAAAAATCAAATCAAATCGAAATATCAATATCAATATCAATCTCAAAAATAAACACAAACAGAAGATATAAAAGATAAATCAAGTGAAACATGACGGATTAATCATGAACCCTCAACTCGTCACTCTCTCCTCTTCGTCGTAGACCGTGTCACCCGCCCTGATCGTCTCGATGGAGGTGGTTCCTGCTTTTGCTCTGGCTCTTCCTCAGGCTCAGATTCAGGCTCAGATTCCGGCTCAGACTCAGGCTCAGGTCCCGGTTCAGATTTAGGCTCAGACTCCGGTTCAGATCCCGGCTCAGATCCCGGCTCAGATCCCGGCTCAGACTCAGGCTCAGACTCCGGTTCTAGCTCGGACTCTTCCTCCTCTCCCTCTCCCTCTCCCTCTTCTTCTTCTTCTTCCTCTTCCTGTACCTCAGACTCCGCCTCTGGCTCAGATTCCTGCTCCGGCTCCGGCTCCGGCTCCCCCACCCCAATTCTCTCAAACTCCGCATCGACCTCCTCCATCAATTCATCCCAATCGTGTTCTATTGATACGAAGGGCATCTGATCCCTGCGCGACCCTTTTTTTGATCTTCCCGCGGTTTCGCGCGCAAAGTCGCGGTGTGATATCTTAAATGCGGGTTCGGGTTTGGGTGAAGGTGATGGACTGGGGGTATAGATTGCGTAGCGTTTGAGGCGTTTTGCTGGGTGTTGGGTTGAGGTGGGACTGAGGTATTCGTCTGGGATTGGGGGGGCGGGTTTGCGTTTTGTGGGGGTGATGGGGAGGGAGGGGGGTTTGGTGGGGTAGTGGGGTATGTGGGTGATGGTTTCCGTGATGGGGCTTTCGGGTTCTTCGAAGTCGTGACGCTTATGGAGTTCTTCGTAGTCTTGGGTGTAGTCGTAGTCGTAGTTTTCGATACTGTTATAGAGGTCATCTTTGTTGCTAGGGAGCCATGCTTGTTGGTATGCGTAGCCTGTCTCGAGGGCATCGGAGTCGTGTTGATAAGAGCCTGCGCCGGCGCCAGTAGCTCTTGAGGCGAATTTAGATCCAAGTTCGGGGATGGGGGTTATGTTTCTTTGGGTGGTGAGGGCATTCATTGCATTTGCTTTTTCGAAGTGTTCTAGCAGTCTCTGGAGTTTGTTGGGATCTCTGGCTGTGCCGATACGGGAAGTTCGTGGCGCGCTGAGAACGTCCCCAATGCCTGTCTCGTGGCGATGACGATAATGATCAACGATGTGCAGATTATTTCCGGGTCTGGGGCCGGGGGTAGCGATTTTCTTTCCACAGCTAGGGAACGGACATTCAAAGGGAGGAACGTTATCTGGATCAAAGTGGGTAGTCATGTGCGTGAATATGTCGCCACGAGATTTACCAACAGTATAGAAGTCACAACCTTGTGCAGACCAAGGGCATTTTCCAAGGTCTTTTGTATCCTCGGGCCATGGAATGATCGCTCTTTGGCCCGGTGGAAGACGCGCTTCTCTTTCTGCTATGGCATGCTCTCTCTCTCGAACATCGGCCATTTGCTTTGAAATCCAGGCTATTGAGGCGGCATTTTTGGCCGCAACGCGATTGAATGTTGCGACGCGGGTTTTAAGCTCTGTACAGAGTTGGGTGCATCAGCTAGGGCTAAAGGACCAGTAAGAGGGCGAGGTGCAATCCAGATACGTTCTATGAGATCCTCAAGATCTAGGGGAGAAAACGGAGTATCAGCTTTGATACCCTACAGACGCAAAAAAAAAATATATATATATATATATATATATAAAATTTATATGTATTGAGGAAGTAAGCAAGTATATTGAACGTACCTTCAATACGTTGCTTTAGAGTTTCTGGCTCTTTCGTTCTGATGGCGCAGTATACTCTATGGTCATCCAATTGCTGCTCATGAAGACCAAGCAGTTTTGTACCACATCTCAAGCAAAACTCCTTTGGTAAACCTTGTGGAGTTGTACAATGATCATCATGCGTAGAAATTTCATTTTTGCTCCATGCACTCTTATCAATCCCGCATTTGGTACAGAATTTCTTATCCCGAGTGCGGTGGTTTCTGGCGGTACAATTAACGACATGAAGACCCCGTTCTTCTTCATCCTCGGCAGTGCGGTTTTGACCACAATCACCGCAAAACGACGGTTCTTGATCAAGTGGTCCACGGTCTGGTTTGTCGAGACATGTATATCTATGATGCACTAGTTCGGCATGATCACAGATGGCTGTGCGGAGTCCGCATTTGTCGCAAAATTCTATGATGCCTGGTAAATGATCTGCCATGTGGCGAAGGACTTGTTCTGCAGTAAAGCCACTAAGTTTATAATCACATACGGGGCATTCAATACCGTTCCAAAAATTGCGAATCATTTCTGTATCTGCCTCGACTTGATGCATCTCGAGATGTTCTTTCTTCTGCTCCATCGTCATAATGGACCAAGCTTCACGCTCACAAAGAGGACATTGTCCTTCTCTTTGGAGTTGAACTAGATGTTGCCCGAAATGTCTTTGAATCTCAGCATGTTCGTAGCCAGACATGCTTACGGAGCAGATAGGGCAGTTGTGGGTTCGTTCCAGTAGGCCATTTCTTAACTTCTGGTTCTCTTCTGCCAATTGCATAATATCGGTAGTGGTCAAGCGTTGCATGTAAACCGTAGGAGTTGATGAGGATACTCCCAAGGATAATTCCTTACTAGGCCCATATGTCGGAGCTGAGGGATCAAGTCCTGGCTCAATAACAGATTGGTCCTGGATGTAAGAACGACGCTGTAATGCATTTTGGCGATGTTGATCTGTCATCCAAGTTTCCCATTTTGGAGTAATGGGCTTTTCGGCGACAGGTAAGATAAGTCTTGTTTTGTTGATACGAGGTTGTTGAGTAGAGTCGACAATGGGTGGCACAGGAATGGGGTTTAGATCCACTGGAGGAGCAACGGGCGTTGGACGGGTATGTCTATAACCCCAGGGAATTGGATCAGGCTGCACTGTAAAATTTGTTAGTCGAATACACCACTTGGAGCACAAGGAAACTTACTAAAAGGTTGCACGCCCCTTCGCTCAATGAAGATATCTGTTTCAGTGATCCAATCAAATATGTATTTTCTCCAATAGTTCTCTGTGGTCTTACGGTCTACCACAAAAGAACGTTTTGATTGTGGCTGAACCAAGACGAAATTTGAATCAAGAGCAGGATCCCAATCGTCATACATTTCTCTGATATTTTCTCTGAAGTTTTGAAGGGAAGTATTATGCTGTTCATCGGTAGTATTCCATTGCCAGACACGCGCAGGCTCTTTAAGATCATGGATTGTAAAAACCCTATACTCTGGACGAAACCAAATGTTGGTGAATGTCTGAACACGACCGGAGAAAGCCTCCCTTAACTTTCGAATTTGCTCCGAATTTTCATCTCTCCTATCAACCTGAAGGATGACAGGTGGAGAGTTCTCTTCGCGTTCTATAGCACTGAACCACATCGCGATAGAACTACCGTTTGGATATGAAGACTTTGGATCTTGTTTGTGTCGCTTAGATAACCGTTCCAGGATGTAGCTATAGATTAGAGTATATTGAATGCGGTTAAAAATAACATCTCGGCTATAGTCATCACCAATGAGGTGAAGACTTAGTGCATCCTCGCGCTTAATTTTAGGGTCAAGATCAGGGACTGTTATATCGAGTTCACACGACAATGTATTAGTACCGGCTACTGGAGGATTCTTTCGTCGTTCTTTGATCTGCTCTCGAACCCAACCCCAAGTTTCCTGAGTTACTTCCATACCACCAAAACCAATACAATGTTGAGGATTACCCTCTCTGTGTTTATTGGAGAGTCGTACATTGCGATAGGGGCGGTCTTGACCAAAAATGCCGAGGAATGCCCTCACAAATGCAGGCTGTAATGAATTGAGACAGTAATCCGCTTCAAGATCTGAGGGTACCTTCCAGTAAGTTTCAGCTCTCTTTGAAGCATTGAAGAGCCTGACAATCTGAGGATTATCTTTAGATGGTTCAATGACATTTAGTTGTGAGGGTGCGTATCCACCAATGTGACGCACAAAAATTCTTGCATTGTTACTATCAGCACCAAGAAGATGGTGATCCCTGAGAGCAAGAAAATCATTCCTGTATTGCGGTCTGGTGAAACGTTGAGGTGGTAGAACGCGATCTGGAAGATGAATATCGACCAAGAAAGACCAATTAGATGTCGGGTCTATGTTCAATAGTTTTGTGGCGGCATCCTTGAAAGCAAGATATCTCGGGGTAATTTCTCTCTGTCCAAAGTATGAATAAATCTTGTGCGAAGATACTCTCTTATGCTCATCTGGAATTTCTTTGGCTAACCGAGCCAGATCTTCATAAATCTGTGGCGCTTGTTCATCTTGAAATCTTTCTTCTTCAATTATGATAGTGAGTTGATCATGATCAACTTTCCCAATTATTTCTACAATTTCTATCCACTTTTCTTCAAAATCGGCGATTGAATCGATTGGATAGGAGGTCTCCAGTGGTATGTCAATCTTACGAGGATCTGTTTGGCGATAGATATCAACGTTAAAGGCCCAGTCCGAACCTTCTGGGCATTCGATAAGCTCATGAGCAGAAGCAAGGAACTCATCGTGGGTCATATGTGTACGGCGAAGTTCGAGTTTAGGACGTGGACCCAGTAGCTCAAGATAAAATCCTTGCAGGGGTTCACCGCCGCCGCCACGCATATTAACCTTTGATCCCCATTCGAAATTGCTGTTATCTTCAGGCTTCAATTCCTCAATAGATTCAGCACCACCTCGCATATTTACCCGGGGGCCTATTAATGTTAGCTGATGTATCATAAGGGAAGCTATGGCAACAAACGTCGCATTATTTGGTACCCGAAACCTCTTTCGGTGTAAGAATCCAAGAACTCTAGAGGCTTCTCAGAGTAAATAATCCTCTGTTGTCGAGGGGGAGTAGGTATGGCATCTTCTTCATCATCCTCTGTATCTGCCCACTCTGGAGTGAGAACCATAATATTGTTAAATGTCATTGGAGCTACAGGAAGACCAAAATGAACCATTGTCACTTTTGTCGCGAGGTTGTCAAGTTCTCCATCAAAAACCCCGCATGGACTAAGGTTATCGTAGTACTCTTTACTCTGTTGATCTCTAACAGCTTGAACCTCATTACTCCAAGCCTGGGGGTTGATAAGAATTTTTTGAATCTCTTCAAAATTATTATCAAGAACGTCGGATATTTTCTCGGATTTTAGAAGGTGAGCATAAAATGAGCGAGTTCTTCGCCATAAAGGATCTTGAGGGGTTATATCTGGCATCCATTGTAGACTTCGATTTTTGTTATTGATTTCATCGAAGTTTGACTTGTCTAATTCTTCATCAAAGTATTTATCGATAGCTTTGGCTTGTTCACGTCGTAATCGGGCAATTTCCTGTTCCGAGAGAGGTTTGTTCTTTTGAGAAACCACTGGAACATGAACTGGCCTAATAGGAGGGGGCAAAAAGTAGTCTTTCCAAGTCGAGAATATACCTCTAAGAGATTGTCTAGGTGGAATTGCTGCCATATTGGACGATGGTGATGGTAAAAAGATTAGGAAATGAAAATGGAGATGTCTATCAGAATAGATAAAAACCAAAGACAAGGAAAATGAACCACACTAGATTTCGAAAAGCTAGAGCTTAAGCAATAGAAGCGTCAGATTGATTCCTTTGTTGACTGGAAAGACGGAAAAGAAGCATCAAAGAAGACATCTTTAATTTGCGTTGAACACTTGTCCTCGCTCTTCAATTTCATAGAATTTAGGGATTGCATTGTTGGTCTCCTTTGACTACAATCAAAGAGAGATGCATACGATGATTATGAGTGGATAAAGACAATTCAGGAGCATTGAATTTGGAAAATATGTCGTTTGCGGTGATGAAAGTCAAAGAATTATTTTGCTTGAATGCATTCCTTGATATTGACACCCCACCACTGGAGGAGCACTAAGGTGTAGAGTAACTCGCAACAACCAACATTCATGGTGTGGCTACTTGAGAAATCTCTGGAATACTTGTAGAATTGATGTTAACAATAATAGCATACAGAATCCTTACGAGAAAAGAAACAAGACTTGTGGTCATGGATGATGATATGGCTTTTGAAGTCTGATACATGTCAGCTGGAGAAAATTAAAGAAAACGCCGAAAGAATGAATCGAGTCACATGATGTTAACCAATGAACTTCTTTCTTTCAATGGCCACGGTTAAATTGTCTTGTAAGCTCCAGAAGATCAACCAATGCCTGGATGATGTTGGGAACCTCAAATACGAGTATAATGGCAGTCTGACTACCCCCAAGTTTCAGATTGATGCAAAGTTCTACTGCATCAATGTTGATCAGATACTGACACGTACCCCTTGACATTGTCATATGAATCGTTGCGGAACTCATCTTGTTGTAAAGCTATAACAAAAACCCCCGAAACTTTCATTTGTACCAGCTATTAGCAATATCAATACATATCAAGAATGAAGTTGTATCTCTTTTGTATATGTCACGTGCTTGAGGATACAAGACTTTTGATTCAAGTGAAGGTCGAGATATTCGAATTCGGAAGCGGAGATGTGGCTGATTGGCTCTGGATCAATAACCAATTGGGTTTCTTGCCAAATGGTTCCAAAAATGGCCATTCGATTGATGTTTCATTATTCAATGAACGCTGTATCTCCACAAGTAGCGCATGCGCAGTTATCACATCTCTTGCTCACGTATACGTAGAAGTTGAACATTTACTATTTCTTCATTACTCATTCTGCTAATCTACAAAGTAGTGTATTCGCCCCATACTGAACCAAACCTTCGGGAATAATCAAGCAGCTGTTGGTTTCTTTGACTTTTCTGGCCAGCTCGTCCTTCTCTTCGCCTTTACAAAGAAATTGTTCGGACGAACCAGTTGGAATTCTGGATCGTATTCCACAGGCTCACTGCCTATCTTTTCAAACTTATATCTATAGACCAACATTGAAAGAATGACTCTTACTTCCATCAATGCGAAATTGAAACCGATACACATTCGTGGACCGGCTGCAAATGGCGCATATGCGGTCTTGTGTCTCTTCTTCACCTCTTCGGTAGTCCAACGGTCGGGATCGAAATCGGCTGGAGCATTCCAAACCTTGGGGTTGTTGTGGATATGATGGATGGCGATGATCATGATCGCGCCCTTAGGAATTCGGTAACCGCCAGGAATGATTACATCGGCTAGAGCGGTACGACCTGGTTGGTAGGAGGGATTGTGGAGGCGTTGGGTTTCTTTGATAAAAAGACCAAGGAAATCGAGCGAATTTGCAAGATCTGGTGTCCATGCTGTGTCGCTCGTAACATCGTGGTCGACAAGCTCCTGGAGCAAACGATCTTGATTTCCGGGATATGTAACAAGACTGTACAGAAGCCAACTGAGGAGCGAAGCTGTTGTGATAAATCCAGCTCCTACAGTAACCAGTGCTGCGTTGTTGCGGTATTTCTCTGAAAGCTTGTTGCCTTTCTCGTCCGTTGCTCTTACAAGGTAGTCGACAATACAACTTGCTTTCAAGGCAGCATCTTGAATAGGCAAATCTTCTGTTCCGGCACCTTTTACATTTCTGATAGCCTCTTCTATCAATTCTTGGACGTGTGCTTTATTGTCCCTCAATTGTTTTGGAGCTCCCCATGGTAAATGAGAATACCAATCTCCCATGGTTGATACTTTTTTGTTGAGTTCTAGATTGTGAGCAACCGTCCTTACGAGATCATGAAGAGGTGCATCGATCGAGTCAAAATGATGCAGGTCCATGCCCAAAGCCAGTTTTCCGATGGCAGTAGAACCCGCTTTGAACATGTATTGGTATACGTTCCAAGCTTCATCCTTCTCATCAAATTCATCAAGAACTTTAAATGCTTGCTCGGCTGTATTTTGCATTTGAGGTGTATAATGTCTGACAGCTTTCGGGCTAAGTGCTGGTGCTAAGAATTTATGGGTTTCTCTCCATGATTCGGTATCGGTATCGGACAAGAAGATACCAGCGGCTTGATCTTTAATACCAAACAATGGGTGATCAGAGTTGATTACTTTTGACCAATAACCTCCTTCTCCAAAACAGACATTGGCTACGTCAGGATCATTGGTGTGGTAAGTTGTACGTCCCATATCTGTTGTTTTGAACACAGGTCCATATTGTTCAAAGAGACGCTGATGGTTTCCAAGATGATCTGGGTAAACCTCATAGTAACTTCCAGCGATGGGAAGGCCAGTTGGTCCAGGGACATCTCTGACTTGGTGACCATCAATGAGAATGCCAATTGGGGAAGAAGCATCTACGAAGTTATCAAGGTCATCGAGAACTCCATCTTTATCGGTTTGGAATGATATTCCTAAACATGTTAGATTCTGTGCAGATTATTGCAACAACAATAGATTTACCTGATGGGTCGGCAACCGAAAAAGTTTGAGCAACACTGTATTGTAGATACTCGAATGTATTTTGAAGATTCACTTCAATTTCTCGAGCAGTTTTGGCTGGTTGGCCCAATAAAATGAAAGATTTCTTGACCATATTGATTATATATGTTGATCAAGATATTATATAATATATATATAGAGAGACAAATCTAAAAAAGGATTTGGAGCAAATAAAATATCAAGTGGGAGAAAGAGAGAGGACTCCAAAGTTAATGAATCAATCACTTGCTTTATGATCCCTCGGCTTGCTTGGGATATCAAACGTCCAGCCTCGAGCAGTTACCTACATATCTATCTTTATCAACGAGATTTAACCACATTTATGGATTAGTTTTCATTCTCGTTCTAGCCATATGCTGTCATAGTTTTGCTTACCATGAACCAACCCCCTTATGAAGCGTGTGACTGGTTACTGGCGTACCTCTTGTTATTTTTTTGTGGCCCTGAATGGTATCACCGAAATGTAGCACAGTGCTGCAGGTGTGGATGGATGATGTGAACAAACCCTCAAGCCGCGGTTCCTCGGTATGTTTCATCATCATCATCATCATCATCATAATCAAAATCTAATTTTGATCCGAACCCGCGGGTACTGGAAACTTATACCGCCCAGAAAAAGTCTGAACCTCGTACAGTAATGTTGACAGTTAATCGAAACTTTATTATTATCCAATGTAATTACTTAATGGGTTGAGAGTGGAAACAATCACGGTGGATGCTGGAAACGATGAAAATTTTATGAAGTGGATTTCGAACTTCATTGGATAGGTTTTATTGGAATATTCTTTCAAGGTTCTAGTTCTCGTGTATCCATGTGTAGTACTACAGTAGTAGAGTAGATAAGTTAAAAACTCCGAGTATTAAAGTTCAAGTACCCAGTATACATATGCCCTACTTAGGTATAACATCAGTTACATCATCAAGGTAAATGGGAAGAAATTCAAATAGCTTTTCAACAATTGGTTTGAAGCGTTAGAACTTTAATTAGTCGAGTGGTTAGTCCAATACGGTATAAGGTTGAGGAAGGCTAATCGGCAGATCGACAACTAGACTACCCTTGATCCATGTTCTACTTCAACATGGCTTCTCGAGAATTCTTCGGTCATTGATTTTTGGAAGATATGCTGCCCTGGTTGAAAAATATGGAGTATCTGCATGAAATTGTTACCATTCTCATTAAAGTTTTAGAACTCGGCTACAGCTTGCTGGCAGTACTGTTGTACTTTGAGGTTATCTCCACATATACGGCCAAATGTACCATGCAAAATCCGACTTGACCTCGGAATGAATATCACTAATCAGAGACGTCAACGGCGTTAAGTTGAAGCTGTTCCTTGCAGACCGAGGAAGCAGCTTTGTCATTTCTTTTCGTCAATTAGAAGTTATTTGTCGTCTTTTGATAACATTCTCCATTGCATCTTCCTCAGCCGAACCCTTCAACACCACCGTCAGTCATCATGAGTGAAATCAAACAGTTCTCCCTGAGTGAAGTCGAGAAACATAACAAAAAGTCGGATTTGTGGATCATTGTTCATCATAATGGTATGTATGAACCGCTACGTATTTCCCATCATAAGCTGATAGCTTCGCAGTATACGATGTAACAAATTATGTTGAGGACCACCCCGGTGGTATAGACTCCTTAGTCGAAGTCGGAGGACAGAACTCGACAGTTGCCTTTGAGGATGTTGGCCATTCAGCAGATGCGCGAGAAACAATGGAGTCATATTTGATAGGAAGACTGGAAGGTGCACCTGATGAAGAAGATGAAGACACTGGACTGCCAATCCCAAAACCAGATTTGACAGCCAAATCCAAAGACCAAGACTTCAACAGCGAAGCTCCAATCATTACCGGCGGTAGAGCTGGACTCAAACTTTTGTCGGTTGGATCTGCGCTTTACTTGGGCTACGAAGTTTATTCCAGATCACCAAAGATCGGATGGCTTCAAGTACAAGATGGTGGATTCTGGAAAGGAGTACTGATTTCGAGTATTGCTACACTATCCGTTGCGACAGGTGTTGGACTTTACTTAGAGAAAGCTCTAGCAATACCTCACAAGACTCCATATTCATACCCATCACACTTCAAACCATCAATTCGCATTGCTAAACCAATCACAAAGGTCAAGGGATACCTGCAACCGGAGAACTACCAAAAATTACCATTAATCAAAAAGGAGAAGTTATCTTCCAACACTCATCGTTTAACCTTCAAACTTCCAAAGGATGACACGATACTTGGTCTTCCAATTGGACAGCATATTAGTATTCGAGCTGAGATCGATGGCAAGACCGTCAGTAGATCATACACACCGGTTTCTAATAACTCCGATCCTGGAGTACTTAGATTGGTGATCAAGATGTACCCAGATGGACTTCTTACAGGCAAATATCTCGAACATCTCCAAGTTGGAGATGAGATTGAGGTGCGAGGACCAAAGGGTGCCATGAGATATAGAAAGGGAATGGTGAAGGAGATGGGAATGGTTGCTGGAGGAACAGGAATTACACCAATGTATCAGGTAAATATATCAGATCTATTATGCAAAACTCAAACTGACATAAACTAGTTGATCCGAGCAATCTGTGAAGATCCAACAGATAACACATCAGTCACATTACTTTACGGTAACAATACCGAAGAGGATATCCTTCTCCGTGAGGAGTTGGACAACTTTGAGAAGAAATACCCTGAGAACTTTAGAGTTCATCATGTGTTATCTAAGCCACCTCCGGGCTGGACAGCGGGCGTAGGATATGTGACCAAAGATATGGTTAAAGAAAAATTCCCTGGACCAAGTAATGACAGCAAGGTATTACTCTGCGGACCTCCTGGCATGGTCAACGCCATGAAAAACAATTTGGTGGAACTGGGATGGCAGAAACCAAGAGCTGTGAGCAAGTTGCCAGATCAAGTTTTCTCTTTTTAGTTATATATCAATATTTTCGATACTGGAGAGGGGATTTTGGATTAGTCACGAAAAATGAAAGGAGTTGGGATAGGGGAAGCGAATGAAAGATTCACCATGCACCATAGCAAGTCACATAAAATCCCACATTACCAAAATTTCCAACTTCGTATAATTCCATCGCCTCTCATATCATTGACTTATAATTACTATGCAAAAACCGTGTGAAAGCCACCGTAAATCACACCAAATTCAATTAACCCACGCACGTACCGCGTTCATTACTTCCAGAACCTCCTTCACATCAATAAGTATGTATACCCGGTGCTCCGCCATATCCGAACACACGTTTCCTCTCCTAAATCCCAATAAACGTTACCCCGTACCCAATTCCCAACCCCAAAATTCCAAACCCCGAGCCCACACTTCCCATCCGTGTTATCCAGTGCACACTGCACAATTCACTTCAATGTTCAACCATCCAATAGAAATGTGCAACACAATATCAACATTCATCTTGCTGTACATCCTTTACTGAATCATAACTGTAAAGTTGAATTTTAGGTTTCAATCTCCACGCATCTGCCACGCAACACAACCTCGCGCACCCACAACTCCAATCGCAAACGAGCAGCCAAGATGAGTTGTCCGAACCCCCGATCACCAGAACCTCACAATAGACGCGTGGTCTCGCTATCGTCCTCGCTCGCTGGCCATCTATCGTCCACAAAACCCAGTAGCCAGATCTGAAGTGGAAGTCTGAAGCTTGGGGCGCCTTATCCCTGCTGTGGTTTAGTTCCGGCTGATGTTTGGAATGCCAGGGGTGGGATGTTCTACCGGTAAGAGGGTTTGCGTAGCGTTATGTTAGTGGTGCAGATGCAACCTGCTTACTACCCGCATGCCGACACCGCGTTTTGGACCTGTTTGTCGGAATTTTAGGTTTGGGCTTTTTGTGCTGGTTGTGCATAGTGCGTATGATGAATGTATGTACTCCGTATGTTATATGTACTGTATACATTTTCCTGTACACTGTGGTCTCTTGAACTTTGGGTAAACAGTAAATACGGATCCGGATATGATTGAACCTCAAAGAAAGGATATTTTGAATTTATTTTCTACGTGAATTGTTGCCATGATGTTGGGATGTTATGATGTCATGATGTTGTTAATGATCGATGATGAATATTTATCCGATGGATCTGGAAAATTAATTTGATTTCTTCATATAGTAAGGTCATTGGTTTACAAAGTTCCGACGGTTATAACTTTTGATACTTGTACCTTTTTGAAATTGTATCCCACTTTTGGTTATCTGTGGTTAACCTTACTTTATCGTCTCCTTTGGTTTGGGATGGAAAAGCTTAGGGGGCATAAGGTTTTTCGGGTTTACTGAGGACAGGAGCCTTACTCCGTAAAGTCCTTCCACATTTCGGAAGTTGGGGAACTTGGCGGTATGAGTAAGTTTGTTTCTATTCTTATGATTCCTTCAAGGACTAGGCTTGAATGGTTGGTCTATTGACCGTGACATCATGCCGGGGGTAGATGGAATGTTCGGGTCGATGTATCGGTATTGCAACTTTTGGCGTCGATGTGTTTTGTTGATGACTCCTGAAAGAGGGAGTATAAAGAGGGATTTAGAAACGCATTTCCTGTGTTATTTCCTCATACATTGATCTTGAGATTAATACTCGTATTTTGAAGCTGTTCTATTGCGCGAATCCTTTATTAAATAGATTGATTTCCTTACCCATTTACTATCATACCGTCGATCGAACAAATTACACTTAAAACTCAGATATGACATTCACAATCCCCAATACCAAAAATCGCCCAATAGTGGTCCTGGGCGGTGGCGTCCTTGGTCGTCGTATTGCCTGTACTTGGGCATCTGGTGGTTGGGATGTACGAATCCGTGATCCTTCAACCGAACAACGCAATGCTGCACTTCACTACATCGAAAACAACATTGCCATCTACGCATCCAACATCGGATGTTCATCACCAGGAACAGTCACTGTACATGAGTCCCTAGCTGAAGCTGTAAAGGGAGCTTGGAATGTGATTGAAGCTGTTCCCGAAAAGTTGCAATTAAAGATTGATACTTTTGCCGATTTGGAGAGGCTGTGTGATGATGATGCATTATTGGTTAGTAACTCGAGTAGTTATAAGAGTTCAGAGATGCTTGAGAAGGTGGGACCACAGACAAGGAAGAGAATCTTTAATACGCATTACATGATGCCTCCTGATAACAAGATTGTGGAACTCATGACAGACGGAGAGACAGCGGAGGAGGTTTTCCCATGGTATGTGGAGAGGTTGAAGGAGGTTGGCATGCACCCTATCGTTGCCAAGAAGGAGAGCACAGGATTTGTATTCAATCGGGTTTGGGCAAGTATCAAGAGAGAGTGCTTGATGATTCTTTCAGAGGGAGTTAGTACCCCCGAGGAATTAGATAGAGTGTGGGTTGAGATGTTTGGTGGTGGAAAGGGACAGGGTCCTTGTGCAATGATGGATGGCGTTGGATTAGATACTGTGGCATTCATTGAGGATCATTATGTTAAGGAGAGAGGATTATCATCTGAACACACAGTGGACTTCTTGAAGAAGAACTATTTGGAGGCAGGAAGACTAGGTGCAAAGAGCGGGAAGGGAGGATTATACCCACCTGGACAAACGACAAAGGTGAAGGGAGAAGAAAGAGATCACCACGAGAACTTACATGCTCCATCTCTGTAAGTCCTCTCTTTTAACCCCGAATGGATCTAAAGCTGACATCCACAGATATATGCTAGACATCGGACTTAGCTCGCAAGCCGACACCACGAACGCCGGTCGACTTCTTGTTGGATCGCCCGATGGGCGTGAACTCCGAACTTTAGTCTCCGGTCAACATCTCCCAGACGGCATCGATATCTCCCTGAAAACCGGCCGTATCTACTGGACATCCATGGGCACCCTCGGATCTAACGACGGCACCATACAATCCTGCAATCTCGACGGGTCCGACATCCAAACCGTAATTCCCTCGGGCGCAGTCCACACCCCCAAACAACTCATCATCGACCACTCCGCCTCAAAGCTCTATTTCTCCGACCGAGAAGGTCTCCGCGTCATGCGATGCAACCTCGACGGATCAGAACACGAAACCATCATCCAAACCGGCGACTGGCAAGACGCCGAAGACGGAAAAGACCAATTGAAATGGTGTGTCGGAATCTCCATCAATCACCAAGATGGCAAATTTTACTGGACCCAAAAGGGACTATCAAAGGGAGGAAAGGGCCGAATCTTCCGCGCCAACATTGAAACGCCTGCCGGTCAAAACGCTTCAAACCGTACCGATATCGAGCTCTTGTTCCAAGGCCTACCCGAACCAATTGATCTCGAAGTCGACCAAGATACCCAAACATTATTCTGGACCGATAGAGGAGATCCACCCATGGGAAACAGTTTGAACTCAGTGAAGCTAGATTCATCATTAAAGCCGCTTACGGAAGGCAACACCGATGTCAAGAACGACTATCAAATCCTGACACGACAATTGCACGAGGCGATTGGAATCAAGATTGATGGGGTTAACAAGCATGTTTATTTGACCGATTTGGGAGGTTCGGTCTACAGAGTGGGCATGGATGGAAAGGACAAGAAGAAGATTTATGATGAGGAATGTTCCTTTTCGGGCATTGGGTTGGTGCATGTTTAAATGGGTATGGGTTGTTCGGCAGTAGTAAGGTTGGTGCTTAGGGATAGGCTGCGTATGTATGTACCGGGGTACTGGGAAATAGGGGGGAGGAATAGTGTTTCAGCAAATCTTGGCAAAAAGAAAATCCTGGGAATTTATCCGTAATTAACAATCAAGAAGCCCAATTTTAAAAACTTGTGTTCGCAGTTGGTAGTTCATTTTGGATAATGTGCTACAAGAGATTGAAGAAGGATATTACGTTCCATTTCTGGTGAATATTGCAGGATATTATATACCGCATGCGCAACTGACTCCCGGGAATATGTGTTGACGACCTTGCGTTGCATGAATTAAGAGGTCAGCCCCCTGGTATATCACATGAAATATCTTCGAGGGATGATTAGATACTTTCAAATAGAATATGTTTCATTCATTGTTTCAATCCAGAGAAATAATACCAATACTGATATGTGCCTAATAATTATAGCACAAGCCTGGCCAGCTGAGCCATCAAGGCCTCGAAGATTCTGGTGAAGATCTCTAGTTTAGTTACTTACCAATTCCAATGTGAAAAGCATCCATCGATCCAAATAGATACAAGAGAAAAGAATAAACGACCCAACCACTAGGTCTTAACCGTGATATCATGAGTCGGACCAGCCGGTAAAACCAAGCTAATATATCCATCAGTGCTATCAAACTTCGCATCAAAAGCCACAGGTCCATTGTCCCATGCCGTCTTCCCATCTACGAGAACCTTTACACTAGCATCACGTTTCGCACTACCTCCAAATGCAACCGGTAAGCTAAGTGTTCCAGTGGTGTCCGCCGGACCTGCTACACTTAAGACAAACCATCCGTCTGAGTTGATACTCCAATCCACGTTAATAGGACCATGAGGCGTAGGGACTTGACCCTTGGCCCAGGAAAGATCTCCCGGGTAGGGTTTCACAGTCCAGGTTGAAAAGCCGGGTCCAGTAGGTAGAACGCCCAAGACATAGTTGCTCAGCGCAGGTACGATTCCAGTACTCCATCCGTGTGCCATACTGGTAAATCCTTGTTCATATGGGCTTCCGTTTGGCCCGATGCCTTCCCACTGAGTAATTTTTGGATCGTGGCTTGCCATCCATCCATATAATCTTCTAATTTCGTCCAAGGCGCTCGAAACGAGGTTAGTCTTAAATCGAGCAGAAATCTCGAAATAGGAAATAAATGCATAAACGCGTTGAGAAAATCCAGAAGACAAAACATCATTGTCGTAAAATGAGTTACCGTAAGGCCGGGAATTGGCTTTGCTGAAGTAATTGAGAATAGAGTTTGAGCGTGAGGAATTGGTGACTCCAGCGAGGATGGATATAGAGTTTCCATCTTGAGCATGAGTATTGCAGAATGTATTGTCGCAAGATCCGCCGGATGAGTACCCGTCGTAGAACGCACCCACAGAATTGTCGAAATTATGGGAGTTTAGCGCGTCGGATACTGTCTTGGCTCGAGTGAGCCAGCGAGAGGCATCGGAAGATTGACCTTGGGATTTGGCGATTACAGCAGCGTTCTGGAGGGCAAGGACGTAGAGGGCGTTGTAGTAAGTTACTGGGCCAGAACGAGGAAGGAAAGCAAAGTCACCGTAGCCACCAGATACACCGACTCCTTTGGTGATAAGATTAGTATTAGTGTCTGTAACTGATGGATAGAATCCATCTAGAACTTTGAGAATTGTGTGGTAGTATGTTTGAATGTAATTGTTGTCGCCCGTATACATTAATAGATCGTAGCTACAAACAACCCACCATAATGGATAATCGAGAAGATGAAGATCATAGTTGGCACTTTTCTGAAATTAGTAAAACAGCATCAATAGTTCTGAGAGTTACATACATAGAAGCAGGGGGGATCCATCCATCAGCACGTTGATGATCCGCTAAATCAGCCAAAACATTGCGAGATGCTTCAGGCGCATTGTGTGACAGGAAAAGGGTCTTTCCAGCAACTGCAATATCGCCAACATATGGATCCCTATCTCTCTTCGCGCCGTCTAAAAGAACTAGTTTTCCATCGAGCGTTGGACTATACGAATTTCGCGGATCGCTAGTATTAAGGCGGAAGATATCGGTTGCGATGTCATTGGTATATACACCATCATACCACCATTGATTGAGGTTCTCATCAGAACTTTGAAACCAACCGGTGAAGGTGTTTGGTGTACCAAGTACTCCTGAGAAGATTAAGCTCAGGTAATCGATCGATACATTTCCGTATGGTACAGTATGTGGCGAATCTGCAGCCAATACATCGAGATAGATTCTGACATATCGGAAACCGTGAAGGCCATCTGCACATACTTGCTTACCACCATGTTGGCACCCATGGAACTCAGTCCAAGTATAAGGCTTTTGTCCAACAGCGATCTGAATAGTTTTGAGTTAGTAAATGACTCATTCTCACATAGAGGTATGGAGTTCTCTTAAACCTGATCAGATCCGGGTGTGATTGTATCGCCCTAAATTCCTATCAGTATATTGGACCTTCTAACACTTAATATCTTACTAACATTGTTTGATCGTGAAAAGTCACTAGTGTCAGACAGATATTGCAAAGTTTCCGAGAAAGCTAGTCGAATCCCAGGAGCAGCAATTGCACTTGAAGCACCAGCAAAATTAATGCTCAAATAGCCTACAGTATTTTGTCCGAAATCGACAGTTATCGAAGGTATATTATTTGATCCGCTATCTCTGGTCAAAGTTGTGACTCCGCCACCTTGTTGGAGGAGACCGTTAGGATTTGTGACTTGTCCTGAGGTAGTGACGATGCTTTTGGGTGCGACTGTATTGGAGGAAGAAGCCCTGACATATTCTTGCCAACTTGGAGTACCACTAACGTCATCCTTCTTTGAGTGGATGTGATTTTGAAGTTGATATGTAGAAGACTGTGGTAAAGACTCCACTAAAGATGTTAAAACGAAGATACAGAGAAGGAAAGGAGCTATGTAAATCTCTCTGGAGGGAGAAGAACGAGAGAACATTGTGCAAGTTGAATGACCAGAGTTAGAATTGTAGTGTCCACTTGGAAGGAGACAATTTAACTGTACCTTTAGATCTAAGTCCATGGCTTTATATGGAAGAACAACTTCCTTGTAGAAATGGTCATTCCCTTTCCACCCTATCGTCCTTGATAGTCAATAACCCGATTTACCGAATTCTGAATCCTTAAGATTAAATCATAGCTTGCAAGTTCTCTCCGCATCATGGCACCTGGGGTAAGTGGCTCAATGCAGTGAATAGGGGGGCACTAACGAAGACCTAACTTGGACCCATGTAGATCTTTGGGTGATAAAGCCCCATGATCAGCAACCACCGAATTAAGCACAACGGAGATTAATGTTAACGTTGGTATCAACGTCAAATATATAAGAACGAATGACCATTGTCGACCACTTAAGAGGGACCACCAGATCTAATCATTTGAGAAACAAACCATATTCAAAGAACGCGTTAAAAGTTTTAACGTAATACCATGATGGAAGGCGCGTGAGGCGTCTCGCGTATCTGGTAAATTCACCGAGGTCCCGCAACCACCTGGCTGTTTTCCAAATATATCATGTAATAAGAGAAAGAAAAATGGCCAATAGTTTTTCCCAATAGTTTTCAATAGTACCACTGTTTCCGAGATGAGTATAATGTAGCTGTTCGGGTTTTTCTCTCGCGAATACAGTGAATCTTCTTTCTTGGGTCTTGAATCAGTTTCTGCAAGACCACACAGGGATAAAATGCCGGATACAGAAAGTAAATGGTACATAAAATGATCATCCTCTAATTGGCCAAAACATATGCAGCTTTATAGTCACGTTAACTGAGCTTCCAAACCAATAATTTCTTGTATGTGAATGATGAAATCATATGATATAAAATGGAGCAACTTGAGCAGCTATTTCATATATTGATTTGAAATAAATGCCCGTTGATATTTTTAATTCCAACTTTTGAATTATTGTTGGCTGCCGCAAGACGAAAAATTAACATTGATCAAATGCTGTGCATTGAATGACCAGATGAAAAGTCCAGGTACAAGACAACAATAGCGAAATTATCTGATATGAATTTGGAACGAATGAAATTCAGCAGTTGTATAACTTTCAGTTGGTTGGCCTCCTTTATTATAGTGCATATGCTACACGAAGGTGAAATGCATCAAGTAATTTGGACCCAAGTGTTGGATCGTGGTGAGTTGTCAAGGATTTATCGGCCCTGTTATTAAAGTGTAATATAGCAGAGGGGAAAAGAAGAGGTGAAAGTCTCCTCTTGCACTCTCTTCTTGGGCAGTGTTCAAAAGGAAGATGTGCATCTGACAATAGATGATCAATCATGTGAGTTTCACGTGGTGAATAAGGTTATCCACAACAATCGAAGAATTCTCTGTATTTGAGCGAGATCTCTTATGCCTCACCCCTCACCCCAACACGAACTTTGGCAATTACCGCCTCCCCTGGTCCATCTTCACCAATGGAGTTTACAAGACCACCATTCGTTGCCACATAGATGCAGTCTCTGTCGCCCACCGCCCTCCCGAATGCCAAAGCGGTTAGTCCTTCTGTTTCTTTCTGGTCCAGTCCACCGAGGATTGTGATTCTTTCCTATTTTCGAGACCCAATTTCAATACCCATGCCGGCGAATTTCAAGACTGTTTGGGCTGGGTTTGTTGCCACATAAGCGTTCCCTTCACAATCCAATGCCATGTCATTTCCTGTCAACTGCATGGCTGTAATCTCTAAGCTCCCATTTTTGTAATCTCCATCTTTGTCAACTTGCATCCTCAGTAAGGTGCCACAATCCGAAACTGTACCAAAAATATAGCCCCTAAAGTACTGAAGACCATTTATTCCAGGCCACGGTGGACGAGTTGTAACTTTCCCCAATTCTGCATCTTGAAGCCAGGTCGAAATCTTCCTGGTGTGAAGATTGAAGGCACAAAGTTTGCCTTGTGGTGAATTGGCCGTCAATAGAGTTGAAGTCTGAGGAATCATTGTAGCTCCGTTTAACCATATTGCTTCAGGAACATCGATAAGCTTTTCGGCCTTTCTTGTCGTTGATGCATGAACTGGGTTGAATTGACGTAAATCTAGGCGATATAAAGCCCATGTGCCAGCCTTTCCATGTAATCCAGAGAACGTATAAAAGATATCTGCTATATCCGGGTGCTCGACAATTGCTTCTGCTTGATATTTTGAGCCATACGCACCGCGTCCTCCAACCTCCTCTTGAGGCACTTCCGTCGAAGTAGTACTGAAATAATGTATTACTCGCACCGTAGATTGAGGATCTTTGTCCTTGGGATCGATATATAATATCTGGCCGGACATCATGTTAGAGACGAGAAGGGTTCCATCAGATCTCACAGCAATATCCTCAAGGAAAGATACAATAGGAAAGCGGGCCACAATCTCGTATGGTAGGAAGGAGGGGTCCCATCTAAGTATTCTGACATGATTTGGGATGGAATCGGATTTCAGTAACGATAGACTGATGATGTAAAAATGGTCAAAGAAAAAGCAATTCATAAATACATGGGACAAAACGTAGAGAGCGGGGTTTGAAGTTTGTGATACGGTGATACATTGACAAATCTCAGCCAAGGTCTTTCCTTTTCCTGAGGTGAAAACGATGTACTCATTTTCGCCTTGATACATTCGAAAAACTCATATGATTAGTAAGAATAAAGAACCAATGAAGCGAAAAGACAACTATTGAAGGGAAGCACTGCATTCGGCAATGATTACTGATCAAAATCCATTCTCCAACTATGGAGATGTCAAAGGCGGAAAGGTTACAGTCGCAAATTGCTTAAGCTTATCCCAAGCCTCGACTATTTCCCAACACACTACTCTATCGAAGTGCCAGTCTTCAATGCCTCGACGATTGCTAGCTAAGACCACAACAAGCTTTATGAGAGCAAAAAGGAGGTTCTTGGAATAAGGTAATGAGATTTGAGTTTCTAATCACTCCTAAAGCAATCTTGTAGAACATATGACCTAAAGAAATGACCGAGGCGTGGGTATGTATTCAGCTCTTCACACCCCGCATTTTAGGTTGATTAACCTTTCCTTGGTTGAGGGTTTGAATTCTGACATAATCAATCACACAGAACTACACAAGCACGGTGTGATCTTTGTCTCCCCCATCATGATCAGCCTTATCCGCCGGTGAGCAGGGAACACCTCGTTGTGGGTAGGAGAGTCATGCACATGTGAAAGCTCTTGGAAAATGAGTATGGAAGGACACAGAAAATGAATGGAGGGATTACCGTGTCGTGGTCTACAAATAACCACGTGCTCATCTTATAACATAGCTACAGGTTAATGGATGGAAATATTTATTTGGCATCCGCTAGATTCATGAAATCTCGAAGGCGTCGATACTAAGGCGGAGGGCAGCGTGAGACCCTTGAGAAGGCATCATCTTACATTATTCTTGGTTTCTCATTTGGTGGTGTACTCGGTACGGAGGGATATTGTAGAGTAATATACTCGTTACTCAGCATCGAGCAGTTCTTGCAATTGGTGGCGCGTCGGCAGTCTTGTGCATAATTCAAAAATTTCCTCCAACGACTTGATGCCGTGTATTGGCAGATGGCTTACAGAACAACAAGTTCACTGCTCGAAGTAGTTAAGATAAGCAGAATGCCTTGTATTTTAGAGAGTTTCCTCGTGGTTGGGCTTGTTGTAATTTTCCTATTGTAGAAATCTGAACCACCAGCCTTGTTCGTATCCTGCCGCATTCAAGTCGCCAGTTGATCGAGGGAACTATTGGAATCTTGCAAGGAGGTGAATATCGTAAAATCGTTAGTTGTGCAGAGTATTTGCCTTCGAACTTGCCAGCTATCTTTTAAAAGCTTCTGAATCTGGTGATATCAAGTCTGCGGCGACATGTCGGGACGAGGGTATGTGCCGGTACCGGCAGTGAAGCACTAACATCGTGTCACGTTTGAATTCCCGCCACTTTACTTTCACAAACCTTTCCCAGCCTCAAATATCCTTTTCATTTCTTCTCACCTCATTTCAAAGCCATTTCAAAGCCATTTCAAAGCCATTTCAATGCACTCTAGAAAAACAGTGAGCTTCTGCCGTCTTTTATGATGCCCAAGAGACGCCCGATGAACTTGCCAGCCATTTGTGAGAGGAGTTTGCCCTGCAAGCATACATAATCGGTGAATGACAACACCAATAAAAGTACCTATCAGCCACCAAAAGCACACAATTCGAATCAACCACACCATGCTCGTCAATATGAATAATCTGGCAAATAACATAGCTCACACTGTCAAAGATACTCAATGCTTCCTCTCTGCAGGTAAGAACATTATACATGGTGTTGTGATAAAAAAGCAAACGTCCACTCATTTACAGGTTTTCCCAATGAATTGGTTGCGCCACAGCCAGCCTTCTCAATTCTCACTCTCACTACTCACACTATCAAGAGGCCGAATGTAATATCATCTGATGTTATATCTCGTTGATAGCTTCTTCATCTCTTAGGTCAGAGAACAACAATTAACACATAATCAATCGATTGAAATTCTTCACTGTTGAAAAAAGTCCTCTATTGCAAATTTGTTGTCATCTACAAAGTCCATGCTGTTGTGGTTGTTTATAGTAAGAAGCGAGAACACCAACAGCCCCTTCATCATGATGTCTATGATCCTATATCTTTTTGGCCTCAATAAAGCCTCCAAGAATCCGAGGCCAAATGAATTCACGAAAACAAATCGCCTTCAAAAGCAAGCTCCATTCATCAGTGATCTACCTAAAGATCAAGTTTCTCCTCATCATATACTTAGTGAAGCCTTGACAGACTTCCGAGTACAATCCTGTTTGACGTTGGTGCACGAAGAGGACGAAACAATTGGTGATGATGATAATAATGACGTAGCCAATGCTTGTGCGGGTCGAGACTTGAAAGGCTTGAAAGAGATGGAACATGAACAAAACCCTTCAAAAACTCACTCACAAACAACTGTACGGCATGAAAAATATCCTCCACGAATTCAAAATAATATCACTTTTAATCCTAATCTCATTCATCGAATACCCTCACATTATTCAATTAGTATGTATTCCTCCGACGAAATTTATCCTACCGAGAATATGGAGAGCTTGCGAAGGAGAGCTAAAACCCCTGTTTTCTTCATTGGCCAATTGGAACGAAAAGCGATGGAAAATGACCCTTCAGAGAATCTTGCCAACGAGTATCAGACGGTATTACCACGACGACGTGTAGCTTCTTATATGGATCTTCATCTACCACTCAACCCGGCCAAGAGAACCTTACGGAAAATCAAATCCCAAGAGAGTCTTCGAGATCTTTGCAAAAGCTATGCTACATCACCATCCACAGTATCGGATTGCGAAACCCTTGTCGGGTCTGATGGAGGAAATTCGCCACGGGGTTCGATATTCAAAGAGGATGGAAATGAGGATTCTTTCGAATTCAAGGACCTAGCTCCTCCAGCATATGAACCATCAGGGAAGACCTCCGTGTCGGATGAAGATATTAGCCTTCAGATTTGCTCAGATCTTTTAACAAGCAAATTGACAACCACACTTCGCCCAGGGCATGCAACAGACCAAGGAAGTAAAGTCTCAAGCTTAGAGATCTTACTGATGATCGAGGCCTACGAATCGATCAGGAAAGAACTACGATCGGATTCTCGTAATATTCACGTGATATCTGCTGCTGAAATGGCACTTGATCAATGGATTCACGCTCTGTATACCATTTATGAGGACTGTCATGGGATAAGATATAGCAGTCAACGTCCATGGAATTTAAACAAGCCAGTCTCGGCTTTTGCTGAACATCATAATCAGCATGCACTGCCCAACGGATTTGGCGATGGGAATCCGCGGCCCATCGAGCTTCGAACATAATAGGGATATTGCATTTGTACAAAATTGTCAATATTGACAAAGGTTAAAATTGAATGAAGTTCCCTTGGAGAGATTACCCACCCTCGTTCCAAATGACAAGGAACCAAAAACATGACAGGCCGAGTCGCGGTGGATTTGGAGACAACACGATAGTGATAGGCAAGACAGGCTCGAACTTACTTGTTGTGTCTGAATACTTATAAGCGACAAAAGCGCGCCTTTGAGGCAGAGTTTAGATGACATAAACAGAGACACGCTCGCTGAAGAGCGGTTGGTGCAGATTCACCGACTGCCTTTTTGTTTAATAGTGTTATGAAAAGAAGACTAGGTCCAAGGATATTCGGATTAGGAGAATTGATGAAAAGCGACGGAGAAGCTTGGAGGCTGAGGAAGAAATTGATAAATGGTACAGAAGTGGTGTATACAGCTATGCTGATTACCTATCGAGATAATAGGGTTTCTTTGGCATCTCTTGTAATGAAGCTATGTATGAATGATCTAATGATTTGATGGAAGTAAGATTTATGGTTAACATCTTAATGAGTAATGAAATAATTGGTTTCTCTCACTTTCCAATCCTTGTCTTCATAAAGAGCGACTTCGCTGTAGCTACTTGGACAAACATGCAGCAAGCAACCATAACAAGCAAGTTTTGAAAAGCTTGAGTATATTTTCAATTCACTTCCTTTCCTGTATGATATCAAATCAGATCATGAGGTCTATTGTAAGCCCCACTTTCCCCTCCTCTCAATCTGATCATCAGTTTACCTAGGTTTCAAAGCTGCCTTTTCTAGCTGCTTTTCTCAAACCGTACCTATAGTATCACATATTCAGAACAAGGACAGACTGATCACACTCAAACTTCAAATAAACACAAAATTATATTGCAAACATTCAATTCTTATAGACCTATCTGCCTGGAAAACCATCAGACCAAAAGGATATTGTAAACTCTCAGACCTGAGCACCTTCACTCCTAAGATCCTTTGTTGAACAGAATACTTTGCTGATTACCATCCACCCTTAGAATCTAATCGTCAAATTGAACCTCCTGTCACCTTTGCAGAGACCTCAACTCGGATATAACATTGAAGGATTATCCACTATCATTTAGAGTACGCCACAAACACTCAAATACAACCGATCAGAGCCAACATGGAACAATATCCACTATCCATAATCCACCATGCACCAAGAGCATTCAAACACAACCAGCTCACATGCCATCTCATCTCAAACCCAAACCATCAAGTCAACAAGACACAAAAGCAAAACCCCAAAACACCAAGCCCCAGACCCCAGAACCCACCACCCTCATCATATAGGCATCTTTAACACTCAGATTCTCCCAAGTGCTGCTTCATATATGTGGGTTTCAACGCATCCGAACCTAAGAAAAAAAATCAGACGCACCTGGAGCGGACGTGCCCCAAATGGAAAACGAACAAACAAATCCTCCACCCTCATCATATGGGCATCTTTAACACCTGGGTTCTTCCAGGTGCTGCGTCACATATGTGGGTTTTCTGCGCATCTTGAGCGGACGTGCCCCCAGATGGAACTATCTACTGACCTATTCTTTCTCTTTTCTTTTTCCTTTCTCTTTCGTTTCCGGCTTCATTATAGTGGTTGCTGTGTGGTTATGGCGTGCATGTGATGGACTGTATGGTTTGGTGTAGATTTGGTGTAAAAAGTGGTGTTTATGATGGAAAGAGGTGGCCAGTAGAAGGCATGAGTATGCTGAGAAGCTGAGATAGAGTCTTTCTCAGGAGAAGCTGAATATATCAACAAGACTCTAAAGTCAAATCCGCAATTGATACCGAGAAAACAAGTCCATTGTAGTCGTCACTACTTTTCAATATGGACAAGCAACCGGTGAGAATCGAAAGAGACGGGAAAGACGAAAGATGTGGTGTCGAGTGCTGGAATCAATTTGAAGATCTTGTTTTCGGGAGCCAGAAGACCAGGCTCTGGGAGAGATATGGTGGAAGAGTTCTCTTTAGTGTTTTTCTTCTTGCGAATGTTTTGAGAGTGTTTGGTTGGTGTAGCGGAAGTACATTTTCGACACCAGTAATATGGACATGGTGGTACCTATTTTGTTAAAAGGACGCCTGAAATGATCGAGACCGAGAGCAATCCTTTGCAGGACGAAGCCAAATGGCTGCAGGGGAATTTTGTTAGATCGCCACTGAGTATTGAATGAGCAAGAAAAGTCTTTTTTTTTCATTCTTGTTTTCACATGTTTTTGGGTTTTGAGGGTCGGTGGATACTCATACATACCCTAATGCCAGCATTAGAGTAAGTTTTGGGGTCGACATGGTTGGAGGCGAATGTCGAAGGTGGGGATTAATCTCGAGAAGTTGTTAAGAGATGGAAGTCGTTGGCGAGGCGAAATTCCAAATCAAAGATATCCCGAGGCGTAGAAGAAGCTAAGGCTGGTGGTAATATTCTTAAGGAATTCGCTGGCGAGACGAACGTCCAAAGAAGTTTAGTGTTGGCAAGAGGCAGCAATGGTTGTCATAGATGGGTTGATATTGAATGTCAGTGTTGATAGCGACTTAAATATAGAAGCGATCATCGTCCTAGACTTTGCTAGTAGCGAAGTCATAGTGTGATATCGAGACATGGTCTGATATGGTGGTAATGTTCGTGTTGAACATTGCTGGGAACCATTTCTTAAAGTACTGTCCCTAGAATAAGGCAGGCATGGTAGTTTTGATGTTGGGGAGATTGATGTCCTCTGAAAATAGAGAAGCTGAGAGGATCAAGAAGAAGAACAAATATTTCTTGATTAGTGTCCGGGTTGTATTTTTTCTCGAGGAGAACGTTTTGAAATGGGAAGCAAATTCAATGGACTAGGCAATGCCAATGAATATGCCCAGGTTCCGAGATTGAGAGAGAGTAAAGACCAGATAGGAGTGAATAAGGAAGAAGACAAAATGGGTTTTCATTTTTTTTTTTGGGTGGTTTTCTTTTTCAACTGTTTTTGAGATTGTTTTTTCTTTTGCTTTGTATGCCTACAACAAAGGTATGGTGACAAGTTCCCAGGGCAGTCTCCTCTACCTTCGGTACAAAACTGAGATACAATCCACTTCAGGACGAAGAAAAGAAACAGAGAGCGGAAGAAGCACTTTTTTGGTATGTTTTTGCTTTTCAAATGTTTTTTTGTTTTTTGTTTTTTGTAGTGAGTGGAATTTGGGTAAAACAGGGAAATTTACACAGTAGCAGCCACTACTGGAGAGTATTAATGAGACACCGAAACCGAATAGACCTTTGCAGGCCGAAGAAGTGCAGGAATTTATTGTTGTCGCCGCTAGTCGTTCGTGACGGTAACAGCTGAACCAGGGAGACGATCTTTTTTGGACGAAGACACCGATGAATGAGAATAAGGCAGGGAATAATGTGCCGTTAAACATGTTCGAAACAGGGAAGTTGGTAGTTTTAGCTGCTGCTATTTAAATAAACCGGGGCAGAGCATAACGAAACAAGTATATGTTATGAGTCGAAGTCGCACGAAGAAAGAACATTTCTGCACTGAATCCCTTAGAGTTGAATCCACCTTAAGTTTCTCAGGCTTTAGGCTTCCTGGCTCTCTCGGGAACAAGAAACGAACTTATTCCGACCATCATTATATACTTGTTGATCAAGAGTATTTTATCTGCGATTTGGACTGGTTGGTGTTGATTCATTTCTTCTGATGATTGATCGCATCCATCGGTGGGCAACCATCCACCAGACTAATTGTCAGAGTCTCCATCTGGGGGACCAGAAGAATCAGCTCCTGAGTGACCATGCTTTAAGGGAGGAGCAAGATCTCTTGGAACATGCTCAGAAGGAGCAACAACTGGAGGTTGACTATGCTCACTAGGCGTAGCAACAGTCTTGGCCTTCTTGGTAGCACGGAAGCCGGTGTCGAAGGATCCCGAGTCGGAGTCTGAATCAGAGTCATCGGCAAAACGACCTCTCTTCTTAGAAAGAGAGGAATGCGAAGACACAGGCGAAGGGGAGGGGGAGGGGGCACGGGGAATAGCTCTAGGAGCAAGCGTGCTGATATCTATGCCGCAGATACCGCACATACCCATGAATTGGATATTGTGTAGACATGGCGCCTCCGTGGTATTTCCAGTTGGGGCTCCCGTGGTAGGGACTTCAACAAGAGGATTTCGTGTGAGATTACACGTGCAACCGATTCCTCCACATTGACCACCGAACATGCTACTATAGCACTCTGTCACCAATTTTGCCGATTGTTTCTTCTCAATGGCAGGAACAGAGACTGCAGAAGAAGCTTGACGAGCTTGGCGGGCTTGGCGAGCTTGACGGAAACCACGTTGGGCAGGATTAGGAGCTTGATAATCAGCTCGGACAGGACGAGGAGCTTGGCGAGGAGCTTCAACTTGTAGACGGGGCAACTTTTTTCCACAACTCGCACACGTGCCATCCGCGAATACACGACGATGTGAACAACCTTCTCCTGGGAGTAGGGATCCATCATCATCGCCGTCATCAGATAGCACATCTGGATGAGGATCAAGATAACCATCAGTTTGACATGGTGCGTAACGTCCTCTAAGAGCGTCAGACTCGTAGACAGGAAGATAGTCTGGGGATTCTTCGGCGGCAAAGGGTTGGTAAACCTCCTCGGACTTGACACGGGGGGAGGCTGGATGAGCCTCAGCATTGTCTAAGCGCTCGTAATGCTCATAGTCGGGGAGTTCATTTGTATCTTCTTGGTCCTCGACCTTGAAAGAAGTTTGATGAGACTCACCCGGTCTATTGTCACCATTCTCCAGCTTATCCTGATCCTGGTGTTGTATATCAGTCATAAGTCTCTTAGAATAATCATTATCAAAGGGAGAGAATGGTACCGTGGTATTTGCAGTGACTGACGCAGGTGTTTCTGCATGTCTTAGAAGAGGGCTCGCATCATAGACGTCATCCATCTGCGTATTACCAGGCATTCCATAGAAAGCCTGATTGGCATCAAAAGCCTTCTTGGCTGCGGCTGCATTCAGAACTCGCTTACGTTCGATATTGTTCCGAAATTCTTGATAGACCTGTGCATCTGCCGACACAGAGTTTGTGGAGCCTCGTCTAGAATTGAACGGGGCTTCAGGTTGAGTATCAACCTCAGCCGGGTGAGTCTCAATACTAGGAATGACATCATCCGCAGGGACCGGAAACATTGATCTGGATCTCTGATAAGTACTGTCTTGTTGGAGAACTTGAAATTCAAGCTCAGCGATAACACGAAGGCTATTTGCCGTGTCACGAGCTGATTCTGCAGCAACGACTCGTTCAAGGCCAAATGGACAATTGTTCACGATGGCATTTGCCCACTGTCGACCTTGTTCGAGTTGGGTTTGTAATCGTTGGTGAGTATCACCGCAACGATCGTGTTCGTTCTTGAGTCGGTCAAAGTCCAGCTCGAGAGCCTCGCACTTGTTGCTCTTAACCTGGAGCATCTCCTTCAGAGTCTCGAATCGAGTCACGTTCATCGTCTGGGAACCAGCGTATTGTTGAAGCTTGAGCTTCATCCGACGATTTTCCTCCTTCAGAGAAGCAAGTTCCATTTCATGAGCATTGTTTGCAGACTGGAGCTGTTGATGGCTACCAGCCTTCACAATTGCTGCATCAAATTGACGCTTGGCTTCCCCATGTTGAGCCTTCAATTGCTCCACAAGTAAACGATGCTCTGCCTGATTTGCTTCCTGAAGCTCTATCAGACGAATAATTTCATCCTTGGAGGCATCAAGTTGCTTTTTAGCTCCGTCACTCTCTGCCATCAAGGCAGATGGATTCTTGAGTAGCTCTTCCTGGCGGATACGAAGTGCTTCAATGGTATCGGTGTTATCTTTGAAGACACCTCTCCAGACTTTGATCTCATCTCTGGCCTTGCCAAGATTGTCTTTCAGTCCTTTAATCTCCTCATGGCATCTCTTTCGGTCTGACCAGCTAACATCTTCAGGACACCAGGTATTGTGATACCGACGCTTCTTCTCCTCCAACTCTGTATAAACAGCAAGCTCTGCCTTTACTCTGCCGGTCTCGGCGCGAGCCTTGTCAATAAGGTCAGACTTGGCATCATTGGAGAAGAAAAGTTGTTCCAGGGTCACTTGTGAATCCTTCTCAACCTTTGAGATATGCTTGTTAGCCTCTTTGATCAAAAGATCCTTATAGAGAAGCACATCAGCCATGTCCTTGCTAAGAACCATGGCTGTATTGTTGTCAGGCTTGGTATTCACGATATTGCGGATCATTTCGTTCAGATCTGCAAGACGAGGGATTGTGAAGAAACTCCTCAAAGCACCCTGTGTAGCTAATGAGAAGTATGTCGGCGTGCCAGATTCGTCGATAGGGGAGGAAGGGCACGAGAGGATCAATGCGGATGCACCATCATCTTCTCCATTGACTGTGCTAGTAGGGGTAGCAGCAGTGGATACGATAGGAGAGGAAGAGGTCTCCGATAATAACGGCTCTGCGCTTCGAGGCTCCTTGCCAGATTCAACGGAGATGGTTGTAGGGGCTGGTGCTGAAGGGGAGGTTGTATCACCTATGATACTAGCCTCTTGAGCAACGGCTGGAAAGCTGGTGGTATCAGCAGGGTCAAGGTAGACGTGCTTCTCGATCTCAGTGTCCTTCGTGACAGCCAAACCAGTTCGTCCACTGGTAAGGCCTACTCCTTTGTAGCTGATTAGTCCACGAGGACTAGGAAGACGAGAAGAGGATCCGGAGGTTTTCTTGCCGGTTTGAATCTTTCTGCGTTTGGACGAGGCTGAAGATTCAGTTCCAGATCCTTCCTCACCACTACTATGGCTTGGACTTGCGATTGGGCTTCTCTTGCTGCCAACAGAGGAGAGCGATTCGATGTTTGTGGTCTTCACCATGGTATCGAGGAGCTAAAAGAGGGGGGGTTAGCACTTGTTGATCAGAGGAGAAGAAAAGGAAGATTCGAGGCCAAATGAAGTGATTCTGAAGAGTAAAAATAGATGGAAGTGGGCCTCATAATAGGGGAAGATACTCGGGTATCAAAGAGGGTGAAAGATGCAGCTAAAGAAGGTAAAGGAATATTGAACAGAAAAAACTTACGGAAGTAGCGTCAGGAATAGAGGCTTGACTGCTATTGACGGGGATCTTCTCGATAGAAGCCTCTTTGTTTCCAGAGGACACGCTCTTTGGAGATGGAGTTTGGGTGTTGTTAATGGAAGACATCTTGAATAGATCGGTAATTGATGAAGAGAAATTTCAAAAATTAAGTTTAATAAGGGTTGGTACTACTGATGTAGTGAAATAAATTCAAGTGGTTATTGAGAAACGAAGAGTTATCAAGTAGTACTTGGTGCAGTGGAAAGATTGTAAAGAGTATCTTATCAAGTAACAGTTTGGATTCTGAATTGTCTCAAAGTTGTAATGTCAAAGAGGATGTAAATGGGAAGGTTTCTGGTGATGAGGAGAGCCCTTTTATGAAAAATCTCTCTACTAGCAGAATCCTTAGTGTATGTTTTGTTATTGTAATGATCGTACTGCGGATTGAAAGGTATCGTATTGTGTAGTAACTGTGGTGTTGGGTTACCAGCAATTTTGTGTCGAGAAGGTGAAGGTGGGGATATTTTCTTAGGTTAGGGGCCTTGATGTACGACAGAGTGTCCTTGTATCAAATTTAAAAACTCAGAGCAGGTTTGTTAGCGTGGGCTGTATTGAATATTTTGAGGTTATTGATGCTAGAAATCAATACTAAAGTGACCTCGCTTAGTGAATTACGGCTCCTATTCAATAGAAATTCTCGTATTGTGGCGGCCTCAGTACTATTGTTCTGGCTTTGGCTACTGTATTAATCTGGAGATAATAATCTACGGCTTCTTGATAATTATGGTAACACTAACTATTGTAGGAGGCTGGTAATAACCTGGGAAATTGAGGTATCAACCGCATTGAAGGACTAAAAATGCAATCATGCTAATTCACTCTAGCGTGGGAAAGTGAAAAGATGGAAATTATTCACATATATAATCTTAATAATAGTGCCTGATTTAGGTGTAAGTCAGTAGCACGTTTAGTTGTAGCTTCGAATCATTGGCTAGTCTGGATTTAAAGGACAAAATGGCAAGCTGCTCCCTACTCCTCCCTATTAACCGGTTTCACACAATGATATATATATTTTGTGGACCATTCGAATAGAAATGTATGCGTATCATGTCAAATTCCAGTCTCTAGAGTAAGTCCTTCTGAATTCATTCCCCTTGAATCTTCAAGACTTGCAACAATAATCCTTTCAATTCCAATATACCACCGAAATGAAGGCTGCAGAAATAGACTAATTCCAAATTCTAATTCGTGTTCAGTGAATAATAAACCTCGTCCCCCACCATCAATATGATGGTTTAAGCTCACCTTTCGCAGCCGCAATCTTTCCATGAGGAAATCTATTAGAAGAACCCTTTTTTTAATATCCTCACTTTCCTCGCCATCTTAAAAGTGAAATGCGGAGTTCACAATGTACCATCCACTCAAAATCTCGAAAGAAGCAATTGTAAGAAGACTCATCTTTAAGCTTTCCTAAATGAAGAGGCTTATTAGGTTTAAATGCTAGTAGATTATCAAGCACCCTGTACCGGCACAGATCTACTTTCCAGGCTATACAACAGATTTGGTAGTTTATCTGGATATAGGTTAATTGGGGCCAATAGAAGATAAACTAGTCAGCAAAAGGCTAAGATGACAGAATAAAGAAGGGCGCAGAGAGACAGAGATACACAGAATAATTACAATGGAAGTAGATGTACAAGCAACTGAAAGGTAGATATACTGCCTACCTTTACAGTGAGATAATTTTAACAGTTTGAAAAGAAGTGTAAAACCCAGCAAAAGGATTCTGAAGGACTCGACTCTACAGAATGAGAATCTTACCAATTTGAAAGAATAAAGAATAAAATTAAAAGACTACCCCTTCTCCTTCTTCCAGAACTTGTCCCTTATTACACATCTCCTTTCTTCACTACTAACTTTCTACTTTCCTTCCACAATCCCTACTCCATAGTCCTATCACTCTTCCTTTCCCCTGAATGAGGTAATCCAAAAGTCCTTCGGGTCTAATCTGCAAGGACGTGTTATACCGGTCATAATTGCTAATCCATAATGACGTCATACCGGCTGATTGTTGTCTTCACTGAAGAGTTAAATGTTAGCAATGAGAGGCAGAGGCTCTATACAGTATCTTTATATCTAAAATCAAGCTAGCCCGATATTCATCTTAATCTCAACTCATTATCTACAGCAAAAGCCAAGTTTCATTGAGGCTGAGATGATGTCTTTCGATGGGGATGTTGGCTAACTATGGACGATTGCTTTGAAGCTGAGCTTACCTAGGTAGAATACTGCTAGATTATCGCGTGGATGTAGACAAGTAGATGAGAAACAATTGAGTACAGTGTAAAAGTTTAATTGGAATAAGAAAAGGAGTATATTAAATTTCAAGTACGAGCCTCTGATTACAATATGATTATTTATGGCGTAAGGTGAACTTGTCATTACGAAGCAATATTTCTAATCAATTTAACATAAAACAATGATCAATATGTAATTGATAGTACCTGCATTAAGAAATTCTATATCTGCAACCTCAAATCCCAAATCTCAAAAACCATACAAGAAATATCCAGATCATTTCTCGCTGTAGATTCCAGAAACCAAATCAAAGTACTCCATCGCCACACCATATGGGTAGCGCTTTTCACGCCTCAGAGATGCGTCACATATGGATCATAACGTTAATAGAGAAAAGCCAACAAGGAAATAAAATCAGAGGCATCGAGGAGGTTCCTAGAATGAAACATATGTGTCCCTTTTGATACTGCTGTCCATTAGAGGTGAATCCACTTTAGTCCTGCCCAGGACTAAAGCTTCCTGGCTCTCTCCAGGCACAAGTAGCACATGTTCATTGCCGGTGATTTCGTTGCGCTGCTCTGCTAATTTTGTACTCAGCAGATTAAATCTCCTCCCAACTTAGAATGGAAGGGGAATGAGTCTATAAAATCCATAAAGTTAGAACATGATCAAAGCAGGCAATAGTTTTAGGGGAGAGCTTTAACACCAAGTATTGAGAGAGATACTTACGATTGGACCCCGTGGCTCACAAGAACCAGAATATCCTTCTTTCTTTTGTGGGGTTCTCTATCTGCTCTTCAATCAACTATTGCAAATTAGTAATGCAATAGTCCTATGCGAGTCCAATAAAACTTACAACTTCAATCTCATCTTCAGTGAGGCGCATAAATTCCGGGATTTCTTCGATTGATTCGACTGGAATGTCACACTCCTTGGTGATTCCATTCAGATAGTCTTCCATCTCGGCTATTTCTTCTTTCTCTTCTGCTGTTTGAATAGTAGTCAACTCTTCGGTGTTGATTTTGGGTCCACCATAGTTATGTGAAATGAAATATGGAGTCTGTGAATATTAGCGGATACATTGTTAGCCAACGATGAAAGGAAGCTTACATTGCGACCTTCAAAGATGACATATGATGCTTGCTGGATCTCTCTATCCTTAACCATCTCATAGGCATCCATAAAGATCTTAGTGTTCAGTTCGGCAATCTGGTAATTTTCTTCTACAACCCTATGGTTGCATTCCAGTGTATAGTGTCTTCGACTGAGGTGCTCAAATCGTGCCTCAAGATCCATACACTTTTGCTTATATGCGTTTCCCTTTGCTGCTTTTGATTTGAGTTTCTCTTGGAGTGACTTTTCAGTGTCTCTTAACTGCTCAAGAAGCATTTCTTGGCGAGCAGCTCCTTTGCGGCGAAGCATCTCACTTTCCTCAAGTTCTGTCTTCAACGTGGTGATCTCGCGATCTCTTTGCTGAATAAGATAATTGATGGTGGAGCCTTCTGGTTCTCTTGAGATACAACCGCCGTTGGCTAGACGGGGAAGCGGGGCGCACGCGTGAGAGGGGTCGGGTAGATGTTGAAGGGAGAAGTCACCATGTGCATTACTGAACCGGTCGCTTGTGAACAATAATGGCTTTGATTTAGGGGCAATTTTCTGTCGGGTAGTCTGTGCTTTTGTCGGCGCGATCTGAACTGTGTCGCGCTTAGTGGGTTTGACACGCTTGATTGGTCGCTTTTCACCACCACCCATGGACTCAGCGGTGCGCTTGAGATCCTTGCCAGCTGGCAAAGATTTGGAGGCCTTCATGTTAGAAGAACTGGAAGATACAAGATGAGCAGCAGAAGAACTCATGGTAAAGTTATGTTGATCAGTTTGATGAACAATGATAGAGTATGATATCGAGTGATGTCCTGTGAAGATAAGATGACGCAGTTGCTTTGGAAAAGAATTATTGAATGTTGGTGTCTTGATACAAAATTTGGATGAAATTTTGTAAAATTTATATCGTAAAAAAGTTGACTGTTGAAAGTTTTTGAAAGTCTCAATTCCCATATTTAAAGCACAGCAACAATTTCAAACATCGCTAAAATCAACTACTGGATTCAATTAAGACAATAAAAGTAAACGGTCATTTTAAGCGCTGTAAAAGTGAGTTAAATTGCTGTCTAGGCGAGACTTTTGATCCTATTGTTAGGATGAACGCCAAGAATACGGTTAAAAAGGAGAGAAGGTAGAATTCACCCCACACTTTTCTCGCTCATACTAGGTACTTAGATATTTCATAAATGATATATAAGGAATCTATACCTTTTCCTTCTTAAGAAAGTTTTTATCCCAATAAGTTTAGTGCTATTGGCGTCGATAATTATCAGTAGTTGAATGGGACTTCAACTAATCTCTGCCTGACTTATTCTTAAGGTGGCGATTAAAATTACGCTTGTCTAACCACCAATGGGTTTCAGATTCTCGCTCTTGTACGTTAAGCGCAGGACAAATAATTGAGTCACCTTTGTCCCATTTTCAGTAACTTCGACAATCTATGGTGGCACGTTCTAACCTCAAGTTCAATATAATCAACATATCTGGAGCACCTCCAAAACTCATCTCCATTAATAGCAGCACCAATGAGTGATATACAATTGAGTGATGTATGATTGATTTGAAATAAACTTATCCTATGTTTGAAGGCGAGCAATCTTTGAACAGGTGGGTAGGTGCAAACAAGAAATATATTCACTCAAACGCAATTAAGCAGTAATTTATTTTCTACGACCAACGCCCATGTATCGATCTTGATTTTTTGTCGCTCCTTAAATCAGCCCATGATCAACTGCGTAGCTAGCTATCTTATTAGCTGTTCATTTATGCATAAGAATTAATGCAGCCAAGTGGTCTCTCTACCTATATTATTGTATCACAAAAGCATCTTCCCATTGTCTTCACTCAGTTACATTGGTGTTTTCGTGTATTTCTTTGAATGGTGAACGGCAAAAAATCAAGCGCAGATGTTTGACTAATACTTTGTCAAAAGCAAGCGGCATAAAGTGAAAACATGCTAGACTAACACGTGGAAAGAATTTGATATTGCTCATGTAAAAAATTGAGTAGTAAAGCTGGATTTGTGGAGACATTATGTCGGGATTGAAGGTTACAAGCAATACGAGAAAGAGTATAGTGGATTTGAGGAAACAACTTTGATCTCGGAAAGTGAAGGGAACTCATTCAGCATAGGAAGGTGACAAATTGGTAACAGGAAGCTCTCGCCTAGTCTAGCAAAGCATCATAGTTCCGCAGTAAATGTCCTGCAAGTATGAATAAATGGAGTATTTGATGGGACATGAAAACTCTCAACAGTTTCCCCCAGCTATTTCACTATAATTATCTTTCATCGGCTCTCTGAGGAAATTGGAAGCTGGAAATAAGCCTAGAAAATTGACGGCACTCTTGTTTTATAAGTATCAACTAGCCGCTAGAGCTGGCGGAAGTCATATCTTTGTGTATAAACAACTTACTGGTCCAAGATGATTCTTCTTTCACAAATGTGGTTGAACGAAACTACAACTGGAGTAAAACATATAATTCAGCAGTGAATCTCCATATAATCTATAACCCGTCGAACTGTTAATCGGAAGTACCTCTATCAAAACCTCAACTTTGACAGGCTTTTACTCCATCACCTTAAAATTAATAACCGAATTACCCAATTCTCCCAACCAATGATACCCACAAGGAATCTTTTCAATACATCATTCCAGAGTCTCAGCTCATCAATGCACGCCCGTAACATCCAAATCATTGCTTCACATCGCCCGAGACATCCAATTGGCAGTGGGCAATGACAGACATAACTTCCAAGAACAACAACCGTAACCTACACCGCTATCCTCTCTATCCACATTATCAGAAAACGACACCTCCAACAATTGTTTCGAGTTATTGGTATCCTTCGGAACCCCACTTCTTTTTTTACCATCCTGTTCCTTGAGATCCGGAGTGTCATCCATATATAAAGGCTCCCAGATGGGAATGTGTGAGCGACGTTCTTGGCTGCCAAATGAATCCAGACGAGGCATATGCATGGTGTTAAAAGGTGTGAGGTTAGCTCCTCGATCGAATTGATATGGGCTTAATGATGATCCACGGGCCCAAGGCTTAGGATCTCGCCTTGGGAGTCGATTGAATTGTTGAGACTCTAGAACTTTGAAGCTATCGTCAGAGGATGTAGAGTTGGATCGATGCCCTTGAAGGATCATCATATTGAATATTCGAAGTGGTCGATTGGGTAGTATGATGTAAATCGGAAGGAAACGTGGAAATATTTGAGAAGAGCAAGCAACTTATAAATAAGAGTCTTGACGAAGGCCTGATGGGTTGGAATTTTAGTTATGATTTCAAAAGAATTAAAAGGCCAACCTTACCAACTAACATTCATACCGTAATGATGAGTGTATAATGTAAGTTCTTTAACAGTTGATGATGAACTTTTTGTGATACAAAATACGAAGACTACTTTTATATTTGCAATAAGATCAGAATAGGTATTGGTAGAAGATCCAAACTTTTGGAAACTGCAACGGGGCTCTCATTGCCATTTGTGGAAGGGACTCTACAAAGGAGAATCCAACCACAACATATTCACACAGCCATGACGTTCACTTGAAGAAAAGAGCAACCAGCCTCGTTTTGAATCATTAAAACTATAGAATTCTTTTATCATTTCATATGAAATCTTTGACAAAGAAGCACGGATGAACCTAATCCGGTCCCACCAAGTTGACTCCACAACCCCCCACCCTTTATTTATCGTGTTATATATTCTTAACAACTGTTCTCCCACCATGAAATTAAGCAAATATACCGCTTCTTCAGCTTCTATAGTCCAATGGTTAGGATTCCACCCTTCCAAGGTGGAGGTCGGCGTTCGATTCGCCGTGGTTGCAATTATCATTTTGACTTTTTGATCTTCATGACTTCCTGATCAGTTTTTGATCTTCAAAGGAATAGGATTAGAATTCACATTAACCTTGCATATAGGTTTTACATTTGGTGTTGGTGTTTTGATGCATATGATGAATGATTTCCGATCTTGGATTGTGTTTTGTTGTGGGGGTTCGAGTTCTCGGTTAGTTTCTGGGAGTGGGGGTTTACAATAAGGGGTGGATCTGGGTGGGGAAGGAAGAGATACTCCGGACATCAAAAACTACATAGAATGAAATGTTGAGATATGAAATTTGCGTCTGTAGTATTGATCATAACATATTTCAGTGATGAAGAGTAGCTTTTGTGTCATCAAGAAAGAGAGTACGTGTTCCAGGAAAACTCTATCGATCGTCTGTTGCTATACAGATGTTTATTCAGTAGTAAAGGCAATCGGAGATCTAGATAGTGGACGAGCTACCAGGCTGAATTCCTGGTTTCACCGTTGGGTCATTTTTTTCAGCCCAGGTGCTGGATCTACTGAACTATCAGGTCAATTCCATGCCGAGACTCTCTCTACATCAGTAGTAACCTTTCTTCGAGGGTGTTATACACTTAAATCTTGATATCCTATGACTAGCTACCTATCATAGCCCTGCGCCTACTGCTAGCTTTACTTCATGGATACACTTTCAGCGAGCGAATCGTAAACCAAGTGCAATGATGTTCAGACAGGAAGCTCGGTCAAAATTTATTTAAAGTCGGCGCCAGTTTTTGTAGGTTTAAGTATAATCTCTTTACAAACTGGTTCTTTATCATTTTCCTGCTTTCATTTCTTGACAAAAGCATATGGAAAGACAGCCTAGAACAGTATGAAAATCTAATGTATTGGTAGGAGCAGTATTGAGGGATTATCTTATGGAGTCCCGGCATGATGGGTGTAAACATTGGAGTAATGATAAATCAGCAGAGTTAGGGGGTAATCAAATATGGAGTTAAAACAATCACACTCAAAGCAGTGCTCTCACACAAGATCAGCAGCATGACACACTGTAGCTAAAGAAAGCAGTCTGTGCAAACTCAATTATGTTTGTTTGGTAGATACTTTCAGTCTTTCTGATACAAATACGCTTCACTGAGGTTAGACACATCAATACTGCCATAATGTATCAAAATTACCACTTTCTGAGTTTTGAGGTTCCTCTAGTGCCAATTTCCATATAGGCTGGAATTTCACGGAGTTAAATGGATGTGCTTGTGCGATATGTGTGGATATGGATTACTAAAAGCACAGTTCATCACTGTCCTGCTTTCTGCACCTTGAATCATGAGCTTCATATGTAATAAATCTGTATCTCTCACAGAAAATGGTCTAGAACTTTTTGACAGCTAAAGAAGGCTGGAGATAGAGATTTCTGTCAGAAGCTATCTCTTTATAAGCCCTGCTTGATATCAGAATGTTGAATCTCCCCCAATCATTGGTAGGTTAGATTTTCAGATTTGATGCCTCCAGTCGTTCCCTCATTTCTCGTTTATTTCTGATTTGCAACACCCGAAAGTATCAAGAACTCCTAACTATTCCATCCATTCGGCAAATATGACTATAAGCTTTACGGGGTTATCGACTGTTATATCGTATAAAGCTTGATGAGCATCCTATTCTACAGCTGGAAAATTCGAGGGTTGCCGTAAAGGAATCTGTTGAGATATTTATCGCTCCAGTGAATGGGAGCACGAGTTTCAAGGAATAACATGAGAACCTTAATGGATTTTAAGGAATCAAGTGATTCAGAATCAAAATACTGAATGATGAGGAAAATACTGTACTTTTATTTGCATAAACTGAGCGTGAGTGATATGAATACGGTCTTCTTATACCTTCCAGTCACAAATACTCTTATACTCAAATCAAGCTGTACTTTCCGCTTCAATCTACAGCTGTAATGAATAGTTTTTCTTCTAAAAGGTAGTATATTACATCCAAAAGTCTGGGTTTGTCTACCATCTAAACCTTGCACACCTGTCTTTTGCAGAGGCCATAAGTGCTATCACAACTAATTTTGTTTCTATACAATAACACGATTTGGTTTCCATCTACCATATTGACGATTTCGCTCTTACATTTGTCTCTAGTAATGGGATTGATAAGAAAGTTTACTTCAATCTATTCAAATAAACCTTGCTCAATTCTAGGTGTTTATAACTTTTGTCCTAGATCTAAAACTCGAGCAATGGATTCTTTACAAATTACACCTATTGGCGCCCAGCTGCACCCTCCAAGACACTCTTATGAAACATCTTATTCTGTCGCTGTTCTGGAGAAATTCGATATTCCGGAATCAAACCAAAGAATAAAAGTAGAGAAATTCATTCCAAATACTCCAGTAGTTATTACTGTAGCCATATGCGGATGTAGCTCGTCAGGTAAAACGACACTTGCATTACTTCTTGCAGAAATCTTCTCTTCTCTATCAACTACAAAAGAATTGACAAGTGATAACTCTCCACTTCATTCAGAGAAAGGCAATTTTGATGACTCGCAAGTTACTACTCGCCTCAAGACCCCTTTTACGAAAACAATTCATCAGGATGCTTTCTTCATTCCAAAGGTATACTGCCCATTTGTCAAATTCAACAGTACTCATAACGACAAAAACTTTATGAAAGAGAGTATTGCCCGCATAAATGAGAATCCAGTCTATTTTTACTCTTGGGTTGACACAGAGGAAGAAGGAAATGTACGAATTACTGGGCCAAACACAGACTGCATGGAAGCGGTTGATTTTGGCAATCTACTTCGAAAAGTTCAAGCTGCACAAAGCAGAAAGATTGAGCGGGAAAACAGTGCTCATTTCAAAGAAGACGCGGATAAGAATAAGCTTATAGAGCAACACTCTGAAGTGATTGCAAGCATGCGCAAGAGAGTCAAGGAGCGCTTGGATTTGGCAACTATCGACAAGGCCTTGGGAAACAGACAGGGCATTGAAAACTGTATCAATGGATGGATTTTTGTTGAAGGATTCTTGTTATTTAGTAAAATCATGCCTTCTGATGACAGAAGCTTGGGGTTCGATGAACCGGATGAAGATTTCTTTGCGGAAGTTGGAGCAGATTTGCATTCAAAAGTCAAGGAAGAGGTTATATTGATGGATAAAGAGATTCTCAGAATGAGAGAAGATAGAATTTCATCCAAGGAGGCCTTGATGAAAGAGTTTGATGTCAAATTGTTCCTACCCACCAGTAAAGAAGTCGCTAAGCATAGGAGATTGAGCAGATTCCCGTATGTCGATTTTCCCACAGGTGGAAGACATCCAGGTCAAATGTGGAAGTCTGAAGGATACTTTGACGATGTTGTGTGGAAGGGCTATGAAGATTCATTTGATTGGCTGTTGAAAGGTGGCGAGAAGGAGAATGTCAATGGGGTGTTTGTTAGACCCACCTTCGATGATACAGTAGAGAATACTGTCGAGTGGGCAACTGATATGATTCTAAAAGTTCTGAGTACCAGAGGAAATAATTAACGAGGCACCATGAAGTTATTAATTCTCGGACAACAGGACGGGAGGGTGTTTTTCATAATTGGTCGAGGGTATCTTTATATAGCGTGAGGAAGTCCGGCTCTCTTAATCAATCAAGCATCATAGCTAGGCAATATAATATAGGACAGCTTGGTTGGTATTTGATCTGAGAATGCAAAACTTCTCATTTTCCACCGATATTTCATAGATAGCAAAAACATGTTCATCAAAAACGTCCAAAGAAGCAGCAGATAAAGCTGTCATCACGGTTGTATATACATTCATTGCTTGCATACACGTGAAGAAGTCATGGCTGGAAAAGTTGCAGCCTTGCGCAAAAGGCTGCAACTTTGAGAATCCAACCTCCAGCTTGAACCTCACCTCGAAACCTCCATCTCGCCATTTCTTCAAAACAAGTAACTATGCCACACCTTTACAATCCTCTGGCAACAGCCCAGCAATTATACCAGAATACCTCGAATACTAGACTTCCAGTTGAACTTCAAGATAGTGTTCGATTTTTTACGGCACGACTTACACAAGCTGCGGGAATTCTCCTTCGACTTCCCCAGGATATCACAGCTCAAGCAAATGTTCTTCTTTATAGATATTGGCTTGTAGATGATTTAATGCAGTATGAATACAGCGTATGTAATTAATCACCATAGACTATAAATTTCACGGAATAACATATTCACAGGATGTCTCAGCAGCTACCCTATACCTGACAGCCAAAATTTCCGCATCTCCTCGATCATTTCGCAGCATAACAAATGTATATGCCTATCTACTCTCGCAGTCCTCATCTTTCATATCTTCTAACACACCCCAAAATGACCCCTCGTCCTATTACCTCTCCGAATCTGCATACATCAATTACCGCACACGTCTACTTAATATTGAAGGCCAGATCCTGAATGCTCTCGGATTTAATACACATGTTGCCCTACCACACCCTCTCGCGATTACATATCTTCAAACCCTCGATGCATTTTCTTCGGTACATAAAAAGGGCAGTGGGAAAGCAGTGGCGAAGAAGACCATACAATATTTGAATACAGCGTTACTGAGTCCACAAATGCTATATTTAACACATCAACCATGTGCATTAGCAGTAGCGGCAATATATTTAGCAGCAAAAGAAGAAGGTGTCAAAATGCCCGAAAATGAGTGGTGGGAGGTATTTGATGTTGAGAGGGAGGAATTGGGGTTTTTGGTGGTTGGTATGAGAAGTTTGGAGGGTGTGGCACGGAAGGGCAAAGAAATATTTGGAGAGAAAAATATAATTACTCGAGACGATGTTACGGAGGAATTAGACAAGAGGGGTTTGGCTGCACTTCATGGAACAAGTAATGGACATGGAAAAAAGATAGATGAAGAGGATGAAATGATGAGATTGATGGACGAGAGGATGATGGATGCCTGAAGTTTGTGAGAGTTGGAGTGAACCAAAGATTCAAACAAGGAAATTTCACTTTCCCGAATGAAAGTCAGAAAATCGACATACGAGCACAGGATCTTTCTATGGGTCATATCCCGTGTACATGCTACTTCAACCTGCGGAAAAATCATTTGTGATTTTTTACAAAGGCTATACCTACCTCACCAGGCATATGAGCAAAACCGGGTCCAAGAATGCCCGAGAAGGACAAACCACTACAATTTGTATAAGTGTTTGAACATTGCGAATGAGATGGAGGAAAGCAGACGAGACGAATAAACAGCTTTTTCTTGGTTTTAATTAATATAATGAAATAACCACGCGAGCCCCCGGAGAGTCTTAGCGCCTTCTCTTACTCTATCATGTAATTATGAAGTCCTCAACTGTTGTCCACAACGGAGCTTGTCCATTAGTCTTGGAAGGCCTCGCCAGAGGCACAAGTGGTGCGCTACGAGGTTGCGGCCAGTATTTTTACTATTTAGCACTTGTCCGAAATGGAGCCGTAGGTGGTTGCACTCTTTTGAATGATTTTAATCTCACATCAAATCCTTTGATTAATTTCTACTGTCTTCATTCTGCCATCATCCCGCCATATATTATTGCCCCGATCGACTTCTACAGTTGTTGACTGCACCGCTGTTAACCTCTCGTTCGATTCGTCCGGCCTGTTTTGAGTTCGCATTATGGAATCCTCGATGTTGCGCTTAGGTTTCCATATATGTTCTAGGTGGTAATAATTGCTGTGCCCTATAAAATTGTTGGAGGTTGGAGGCTTAGAGACGAACTTCTTGATGAAGGATGAGAGAATTGGCAAGCAGACACATATGATGCCAATATTGGCCTCAGCAATACTGTGTGTACGTTGTTAGTAAAGAGTCGACAATTATAGAAAGGGTCATTATCTACCTCGAGAGGAGAATTGGTACCAAGCCATAAGTTTTATTCAGAGTACCACCAAGATGGAGTGTTTCATAAAGACGCAAGACACTTGCAGTACATGCTCTGTTCAAATTCATTAGGATACGTCAATGATTACAGGACTACTCACAAGATACCAGCTCCAAAAATGGCCGAGATACCAATCTTCCTCATTTTACGAGTCTGCAATCCCCAAATCAATGGTATCGGCAGGAACAAAACAGTGAAATCACTAATGATACTCATGGCACAATCCGCAAGAAATATATTATTTTCGTTAAGACAGGTGCCTTTTACAGCCAGAGGGTCCCAAAAATGGGCAACTGGCCAGCATATAAATATTTTGGCTGTTGTTGCAGGATATAACATGTTACCATTAAGCAGATCAAGATCCGTACTGCCCACAAAACTTTCATATTGACACCAAAGACTCGAAAAAGGAGGAGGAGAATGGAAACTTTAGTATCAAAAACTTGTGGGTCATATAACATTTCAGTCATATAGGCTAACTTTGCAAGAGACGTTATCAAACTGAATAGGATTGCTTCGAATATTTCCCACTGACCTTTTCAAACGCTTTGATCTCTGTATATGGCACATTCCATTGATGGATGCCAGCGCCATGCTGGCTCACTGCACTTGATCAGAACTATTCGTACGATACGTTTTTCTTCTCCTTGAGCACTCACAGGATAATGCCATTCCGGAATAAAGCATCGACCCTAGCTGCATGTCTGATTAGTCTTTTTTCAAAGATTCAGTAACCGACATTGTAATAGCTCACCCAAGCTACAATACTACTGTCTCTTCTGGTCAGTCTATTGTTTCAAAATGGAAGATCTGAAAGCCTACAATCATCTCTAGTGGTATTTCGATGTATGAAGATTCTTGCGTACAGCCGTATGGCGACGAATGCAGTAACTACTGGCATACAAATTGCTTGACAGAGAACGTTGTGGTTGGCGATACTCGGCGGGTTGATAAAATTTGGAACCACCCCCGCTGGTGGTGGAAGAGCACCAATAATTGCTTGTCGTCTGAAGATATCTTGCATTTCAATGTAACGTAAGAATCCAAAACAGAAAACAGAGCAATTGAAGGGCTAGGATGGATCAATGGTGTTGTTATGTGCCGAAAAGCCAGGGATACTGTTTTGATCAAGAGAGCAACTCGGATGCCTTGTATCTAGGACTCATTTTGCTTTGTGAAAGGGACATCTTGACATTCAAGAGCTCTTGAATTTCTCTAATCCAGATTATTTGGAATAATTGGCAACCAGGATGTTAAGTATACCATGTTGGTATATTCAACGCTTCTCAAAACAGTATACAACTTCCGACCACGGAGACGGTTAGATTTGAACGGCAAAACATAATTCAGAGGAGCTAATTTCATCTGAAAAGGAATCGCAGTAGCTCCATATCATAAACAAAACATATTATGTTGTTATAAAAATTCTGACTGAAGGTTACAACTCCGAGTGAGCCCTTTTACATCTTTTCCTGACAATCTAAAGTAACATCACTGCTATGCTATGCAAACAATTAGATAGATTTTTGATATCCAGAATATCAGATTTATTTACATTTAATTCACACTTAAATTGGGTATCTTTGGTATCAAAAGCATTTTTCCTGACATATTTCACGTTTTGAAACTCCCAAGCAAACTTGCGGAGATCATATCGAAAACTTGGAAGTTGGATTTGACATGCTCCGGAAGCAGTTGCATATAAATTGCCTCTTAGAAGTAGGTGTATGCATATGTACATGTGAGATAGTACAACCGAATCATAGACGAGCGGGCGGAGGAGAAAGTGCTGATTGATTAGGAAGTGATCAATGGCAAAAGGTTCCTTGTCAACACTCTTGATTCACGACTACCCTTGGCCATTTCCAGGTTTCTTAATTAATCGCCAATGCAAGTTTGTTCAGATTTGTGCCGCATATACAACTCTCGCTCACGTTGATATGCTGTGCCGCCGTGATGAATTAGCTCGCTTTACACAACGACCCACCACTTATCTCCAATTCCTCCCTGAAAATATGAAGATCTTTTCGCCAGTCAATATAATCAAGTCAATCAAAAATCATACGGTTGGTGTTCCAAACATACGATTACCGGTGGATTGCTCTCCGAAGCAAAAACTTGTCCAGAAGCTCTGAGCCCTAATGTGCATATCATCACGTCACGGTATCACAATTGATAAGGGCATGCAAAGCCCCAATTTAGACGAGCTCTCGGATATTTATTCATTTGAAAAATTAATAGGGGTTCATGAATTATGGATTGGCGTAATTCAGACTTTGCCCGCGTGAGCGGATTCCAGATCTTAATATGTAGAAAAGCGTGAGTAACAATAGATAGAGAAAACACCCTCCCCTGCTACATGTACCCTCAACAGAACTCCACATTGAATGAACAATATAACAATGGAGTATGCTTCCAAAGGAATCTTGATATAGGAAACAATCACTTCTTACATCCAAATTCTCATCAATCTTAATTCAAATTAATCCATCATACCTATATAGTCTCCACCATACACAATGTCAGATACTGAGAGCACGATTCAGGAGGATTACATGTTCAGTCGGGGGTTTCGAGACCCAGCAAGGTATTTTATCATCATATTTTTGTGTAGTATTGGTGAACAACTTTAGCTAAAGGACTAAGACTCCATGTTCAACATCTGCTGTGGAACATTCGGCTGGGATGGCTTCTTCATCCTTCCATTCCTATACCAGGGGCTCCTAGGAAGGATGACCTATATTCAATCGCAGACATAGGAAGTGGAAATGCGTGACTTAAAGCTCATTCTGAAATTTCGCAGACGGTGCATTAAGTTTTAAAAACAGGGACTGGCTCCTAGAACTATCCCAGAATGTGTCGCCAAATGTACAACTCTATGGGTTCGATATTTCCGACAAGCTTTTCCCAGCGAAGGAGTATATCCCTTCTGATATGATACTGGAGAACTTTGATGCTTTTGGAAAGTTGCCAAAGCACTTGGAAGGAAAGTTTGGTATTGTCCACATTCGTGCCTTCACAATTGTCGTTAAAGGAGGGCATTCAGGAACTTTATTGGAAAATATCATTGCTATGCTGAGTGTGTGAATCTGGATCTTGAAAGATGGGAAACATAGTAACCAATTTGATGACATGGAACGGTAGAGCCAGGTGGCTACCTACAATAGGATGAGATGGACTCTGCATCTTTCAGTGCCCACATCCCAAATAAACTCACACCCAAAGGAAATATGGAGTCGCTTGTGGAAAGGTTCCAAGATATTTGCAAGAAGAGTGACCTGGACTTCAGGTAAGTGATCTATCTAAACTTTCTGATTTAAAGCAAAAGGATGACTGACGAAACTTCCCTGGTGTAAATCAGATGGGTCTCAAATCTTGAAGACATATGTGGTCGAAAAGGCTTCAAAGTCATCGATAGTTTCCGACTTCCATGCAGTGACGGATTGAGAAAAATGTTCACTGATAACTTTCTGATGGGTCTTAATGATTTAGGATATGTAGTATCGAAGAAAGCTCTTGGGGAAAGACGAGAGTATAGACTGATTTTCAATGAAGCTGTGCTGGAGACGCGCAAAGGGGTTAGCATTTCTATGGATATGGTTATTGTGGTATGCCAATGGAACAATTGATCGTCTTGATATGCTATATATACACTACCTTCATCGTTGTAATTAATTTCTCAGTCAAAATAATATGGAAACAAATCCTTCTTCATGGGCCCAACCAACATCTTGATGGAAAAACATTCCAGACATCTCAACCCTTGCTATCGGTAGGTACTTGTATAGCAGAATTGAAATTCTTAGTAAGCGTTTTTGAGACGATATCAAGGTAAATTAATTTTATCCTGGCAAAGATCGAGCAATACTAACCCGGGCTCCCAAAACAGATAGGACCTGAGAGCTTTTGAAGAAGTCCAGATCAACCCAGAGTTGAGAATCTGTCGAGGCAGACCAAGACGATTCACGGAATATAAATTCCCACTACCTCCTACTAAGCGCCCTGGGAGTTAATAGACCTGCCGACATTTGCGAATATATATTAATAAATAACCAATTTTGCACTCGCATCTTACCTGCAGATGACTCATTTCCTTACCTAAATCTGAGAAGGCGACACGTGAGTCTAGCACTCTTCTCTACTGCCAATATGACTTTAACTCGACAGGTCTATTCACATGAGTAGCCACAAAATGACGAGGAGATATTCAAGCCTTAAGAGTAAGAGATACCAGCTAGGTATATCACATTGTTTAGGAAGATGGAGTTTGACTCCACGTATAAGCTCTGCTTTGCAGTCTAAAGATTCTCTTCATCTCTAAATGCAGCCGTCGGTTATTGCTCTAGACAAGGTTGAAAAGCTCATCATTTTACATATATGTGGCCTTCAGATTGATTGTACATTTATCAAGTTTGATTGAATGAAAAAAGCTTGTAAGTTTAATGTTTTCCTTTTCACCCTCAATTCAATACGATGTATCAATCCAAGAAGCCCAATTATTCCCCCACAGTGTGTTCTTACTAACTGCTCCGGTAGCAACAGTTTCCTATATCTCTATTTAGTAATACCGCTGAGGAAATCACAGGACTTGTACTTACATAAACTCTCGCGGATGTACTTGAACCAGCCCCGGTATTTGAATACTCTTCAAAGATCCTGCACATTGTCAACTACATTCATAGATAACAGGAGAGAGAAATTCATACGGTGTAGCATCAGCTGCAAGAGTAGTCCAACCAGCCGAATTGACCACAGCCGTCAATACAGAATTCTGGAAGATTACGCGAGCAAGGGCTCGCCAGGGTCGACCAAGGTATACTTTACCTGTAAGGCTGTAACCGTCTGCTTGCGTAACCTAGAAAGCATCAGAAATTATTGTAAAAAGTGCGGATAGATTCTCTTACAGTGCTGCTATCGATCACATACCAACCGCTATCAGTGGCAAGTTCTCGTGAATTCGCTGTGATTGCGCCACCTCCATTTGAAGCTATCGTACCTGGAAACTTCTGTCAGAATGTATTGCCACTCGTTGTTGGTATTATATTGTATGTTTCAATGACATACATTCACCAAACCAAGCGGCAGCGTTGCCGAATATATAATCCACAGCCCCTAGTACACTTAGTATGGTCGAATAGTATCCGCCTTTAACTTGGAAACTTACCTTCTATATAACAATTAGAGTAATACTGCTTTCCAGATTTGGCATACAAAGTATCTTGGTAGCCGGTGAACGAACAACCATAATAACCTTGCTGGTCCCCGCTAGCGGTCACAGCAACAGCCTAAAAGAGCCATATGAGTTATTGATCTCATTAATTCCCCGACTAATTGGTAGGAGAACAAACCTGAACACCAGCTCCGTAAGTATTTGCAAAGTTAACATTATAGGCCTTGAAATTGGCACTTGCTATATTAACTGTAGAGCTTGCAACTAAGCCTATTGTAGTAGAGTTTATGCCTTGTGTAATCGTTACTGTGTTGCTCTTATATGAGCCAGTGCTGTTGAGAGTTAAGTGTTTGCTTAGAGAGTTTGAAAGGGAGAACCCGAGCGGGTTGAGGAGGGGTTATTAACTCAGTGGTATATCCGTAAACAGTAAGGTTTCCGGCATAGTTTATCGTAATTTGCTCGTTATATGTTCCACTATATAAAAATATACATGCTACTGCAGTTGAAGATCCAAGAGCCGTCAAGGCAGCTTTAAATGTATTGTATTCTCCGGAAAGAGTACCACTTCCTCTGACAGTCAGACACCCAGCCGGTGGGCTAGTTCGACCAGCTCTTTTTTGCACTAAAGCTGCTGCATCGATGGAAATAGTAAGGAAGAAAATGGTAAGTAAAAATTTATGGAGATATTTTGAAGTTGCCATCCTTTTTGAAGTCTAAATCGAAACTAAATTTCGAAAGCACAAAGCGAGCTGGATCGACGAGCGAAAAAGGCTCTCCTAAATACAATAACGACAGCATTGAAATTTCTTTTCCCTCAAAGAGAGCCAAGATGCACATATCGGTCAAGACTTTACCGCCTCCAATAAAGGTTTCTCATCCTCTCGCCGGTGAGGTATTGCAGATTGATGAACCCTCAGTTCTTGCGGACAATGTCAGCAAAATTTTACAAATGAGTTCTTTTGTGGGCGATCGAGATTTTATTTCTCCGTCGTGCATTAAGGTTAAACGGAAAATCTCAAGTTTCCCCACGCCGGCACTGTAATTGCCAGGGCTCAGGTTGATCATTAATTGGTTTCGGTATATTAAGGGGGTGCCCCCGCACATGCCACGTATTGGTTCAGCACTTTAGGCTTAAGTACTTAACAAAATGCTTCAAACGATAGCTTTGGAAATGAAGAAAGATGCTCCCCGTATTTGAAATCCCGAAGGGCAAATAAATCTAATAAAGGGTTATGAGACAAATCCATTTGGCCGCTTGCAAAACAAAATGGTGGAGTTGATGTTTGCCTGCAATTTCAAAATGTCAATATCTATACGTGGAAATATTGGAAAGATACAAAAAACTCTATCCGCCCCATGTTCTTACATGCTAGTTATAACCTTATTATGATACAAGTACTACGAAATTGTTCCGAAAAGGGGTTGGAATATTTGAGTGACCAATATAGCCACTCCGTTGTTCAGGACACCCGCTGTGTGAAAAGTTCCTATTGATTTCTCGAACTTCATTCTCAACTATGTTGTATAAACTTCAATTATTGGCACTGGCCATATCATTTTGCTCATCTGCACATGCATCTCCAACTGTTGTAAGAAAGGAAGTGAATGGTGTGAGTCTCGCCAGACGTGCTACTTGCACTCCTGCTTCTGCCGGAAATTCCGGAACCGACGACGTTCCAGCTATCTCTGCAGCAATCAAATCATGTGGAAGCGGTGGTGTTATTCAGATTCCAGCTGGAGTACAATATGCCATTAATACTGTCGTCGACTTTACCGGATGTGCTGGATGTACCCTCAATATTGAAGGTACTTTGAAGGTATCGGATGATTTGGACTTTTGGAATGGTAAACGAGCCATATTTTATATGGATGGTATCAATACAGCAACCATTCAATCTGTCACTGGAACGGGTCTTATAGATGGAAATGGGCAAGCAGCGTACGAGTACTTTGCCACGAACACTTCATATGCTCGCCCAACACTACATTATATAACTGGTGCATCATCTTACATCACCATCAAGAACCTCAAAGTCAAGAATCCACCAAACGTCTTTTTTAGTGTTACGGGAGCTTCGACCAATGTTGCATACTCTGGATTGACAATGACAGCAGTCTCAAAGTCGACAACTGCACCAAAAAACACAGACGGGTTCGATATCGGCAGTGCAACTTATGTTACATTGAATGATATCACAGTTTCAAATCAGGACGATTGCATAGCATTCAAGCCCGGTGCAAATTACGTCACCGTTAACAAAATATCCTGCACTGGGTCTCACGGAATCTCAGTTGGCTCTCTTGGGAAAAAACCTGGCACAACCGATTCAGTGACGAATGTATATGTTACCGGTGCCACAATAGTCAATTCTACCAAAGCCGTTGGGATCAAATTCTATCCCGGAGGAAGTACATATGGGACAGCAACCGTTAGGAACGTGACTTTCAACGACTTTACCGTAAAGAATAGCGATTGGGCAGCTCAAATACAAAGTTGCTACAATGCAGACGCAACTTACTGCGCAAGTAATCCCAGTACAGCATCAGTCACAGAAGTATACTTTACCAACTTCAAAGGAACAACTAGTTCCAAATATTCTCCGGACGTTGCGAACCTTAATTGTCCAGGGGCTGGAACTTGTGATGTCAATTTCTCGTCATGGTCGGTTGCACCAACTACTGGGTCTGCAACTTTCCTTTGTGCGAATATTGATACTTCAACTGGTCTCACTTGTACCTCTGGTGCGTCTGGATAAGTCGAAGATGTTGTAATTTGGGAAGCTGGGGATTCATTGTATATACATGTTTTGATGGATGATGTATTTCTTCGATTGAGTGTGAAATTTTGCTCTTAATTTTGCTCTTTCTTTTGAGGCGTTTAACGTTATCTTCTGAGAACTAATCTCAGGAGATTTCTAATTTGAGAATCAGATAATATCAATTTGATATGAAGCTTTCAATTAGTCATTTGTAAAGTCATGATATAATAGCATTTCAAAAAATATGAATTTTGTTAAACTAGGAAACATTATTGAATTTGTGATTCCTATATACTACGATAGCGGGGAGCTAGTTCCAATTAAGACTAGTAGAGCTCTTCCACTTCATAAAGTCTTAGTCCACCAGTGGTCTTAGTGACAGTCAAAATACCATTCTTCATATAGTTGTGATAATAGAACCATACCAAGTTAGTAGAATCAAGTTTGTTAAGGAGTTTTCCCTCGCTAACACAATCAGGATGACTCGGCGATGGTGAAGATGGATTCTTAGAGAGAAAGTTTCCATGCAGTTGTCCAAGAGAAACACAAATTCATGGGTAACTGTCGCCAAATCCCTTTGGGTAGTTCTGCCATCAGGTCACTGGTGTGAAACTTGGAATCAGGTGACGCATTTGTGGTAGCTTACACACTTTCTGGCCCAATTTTGTCCCCACTAGACCTTCGAGGTCACCTCAGCTGTGCATGCCACTGGTGGAGATTCTTTCCCGATGAGTCGAGCTGCAATATGATAAGCAATATGAAGGGTTGTTAGGAGGCATACCAGTATCTATCGATAAAGCCAGGTGCCCGCTCGAAATATTTCAGATTTTGGACAATAACTTGAATCTGCGGCTCGTTTTGGATGGAAATATCTGATTTATTTGATAAATATAGGCGGCAAATTAGTACTTTTGTGATAATGGGCCATGATTCTGAGAACAAAGCCAGCGGTGGCTCGCAAAAAAAAACTTTTACTTTTTGATTTGAAACCGTGCAATATTGGCAGAAGGGATGCTATCTAGGTGTACCGATGGAATAAGAAAGCAGATGGGAGTATATGTCAATGATTCGAAGCAATTTAGGGAACCAAGACCAGGTAGGTAATTCTTTCCTATTAAGTTTTGGATATAGGCAGTATAATTGGAGTATTGAAAAAATCATCACCGGACAACTCATCCCATCATGACAAATACTTACAACAAATTCGAGCATCATTGATTGGCAGAACACTTGATATCAGATGCAGAATGTTTTCTCAGATATCCATTGATAGCACTCATCTATTCTCGCGCAATAAAATAGAGATTCTTGCGCGCGAATTTGTCTACAATGAAACTTCATTTTGACACAAGTGCTATATCCAGTGAAAATATTCCTAAATTCTATTGCTACTAAAATTAACATAAGTTGAGAACTACTAAAATGACTATGAATAAACTCACAGTTCAGTCTTCCTTTCCGAAATGATTGTTCTCTTTTCCTTCTGTGCTTCCGCTCGTGGTTGCGACGGGAAATGCCCTTCCAAATCCATCCATTCTCCAACAAATGCCGTTACCATTTTAGCCCAATCCTCTACTGTTGGCATATCTAAATGCTCACCATCATCTTCAATATGATGCCAAACATCCATAGGAAATGGGGTGGGTATCATGTGCAAAACTTCTACACCACGAGCCATAAAAGGTATATGGTCGTCTTGTACACCTCCACCTCCAGAAAAAGCCGTCCGACCGGAATCCGGAAGGAAATTTTGATTAACCTTTGATTGAGCGACTCCAAGCTTTCGTAAACGATCTTCAAGAGTCGCAAGACCTTTGTATGCCCAATGTGTAGCTTGAAAGTATGACGGAATATTTGGTTTATCGTGCCCAAGAAGATCAAGAAGAAGGAATAGATCAATCGAATCCAGTGGGTTTCTGTAAGTCGATAAAGCTGCGTGAGGGGTAGATTCCCATGTTTCTGCCAATGCCCTGAATTGAGTTAGATCAAATATATGTATCAATGGGAATTACCTCTCACCTTGCACCGTAAAGAGAGTCATCATTCGTCCAGCTGAGGAATGCCTCTTCACCATCAAGAAACAGTATTTGGACACCTTTTTCCTCTTCCAAGCCAACATCCCCTGCTTTTTTCATCGCAGCCCATTTATTTGTCAATGCCTGATTAACACTTCTAGCTGCATGCATAATCATCGCACATGGAGCTGCACTGTCTATTGCACCAATGAATCCGGTAGGTGTGAGTTTACTATCGTAATGCGCCACTAGTGCTAATCTTCCAACATCTCCTGATTTTGCCCAAGGAGGATCGCGCGTTATAATATAACGTTGACAAAAGGTACTTGCTTGTCGCCGGTGACAGGAGTCTTGGACGTCGAGTTTTGAAATTCAATTGTCCATTCTGGAAGATATTTTGTAAAGAAATCGACAAAATGTCTTTGAACAGCTTGAATTCCTGGAGTTCCTGGAACGCGCGGTATCAAAATTGGTGAGAGAATGGCTCCATTATGAATGTCGAAATCTGCTCCTCCAGAAGGAAGATTTCGAAGTGTCTCATCGGATAGAGGACTATATGCCGTGACGTTTATACTCAGGATGATGCCAATCAAGAGAACCAATTTCGTGAAGAATTGAGAAACCATTATGCCGAATTTTAAGGCGAACGCCTTTTTAGTTATCTGCCAAATCTCCGCAATATCATACTTCCTTGGAGTGTTGAATAAACGGACACATTTCAACCCCAAAGTCTAATTGTAATCTGTTACATAGGTCTCGGCTGGTGCCGAGATATGTGATGGCGGGTAAATATTGCGGTCCGTGGCGGCTAACGCGCTTGACCATATCAAATTTAATTTTATGTTGGATTCCAAACCCAATTATGAAATTGCAGGATTGCAGGGCTGCCAAAACTTTAAGATTTCGATTTCTAGACTGGTGGCTTTGTCGCATCTGTAATAATGATTGAGTAATATCTTAAATCACAGTTACTTTTCAGGACCAATTTTTCCTCAAACCCTTGTATCAGGAGTAGTGATGATATTACTCGCACGGTTTCCGGCTCCTAGAGCGTTTGTTGCTCATAGGGTATTGTCATGTGTTCGAACTGGTACTTTTAGGTACGCCAGTCAAGCCGTGAAAAACAAAACATCACGAGTAGAAACTCCTCGTCCTATAGCAACACCACAATATGCAAGCAAAAGGCCAGGTTAGTATTTTTGTATCATTAAAAGCAATTCAACCTAACTAAAACTAGCATATCCCGAACGTCTCCTTATTTACCATTCTGGAACTGGAAGAACTGTGTTTCTTGGTTGTTTGAAAGTTACAACCATCTTCATATTTGTATTTTTCACTTTGGTAGTAGCACCAGCACATTACTATGCGGAAGATGAGCCGGAATGGGTAGCACCTGCTGGTAAGTTTATGCTGAATAGTTTGGTTTCAATGATACTCTACGGGCGGAATGGAATCAAAAGCCCTGGATCTATTTTGGCTCTGGATAACTAATGCAACCTCAAGTTCTATTATCTGGAGCTGTACCCATGATATTTGTGGCTTACATAACGTCACCATTTGTCAACTATATCCATCTTAGACTACCCAACTTTGCTCGAAATTCACGGGATTTGTTGATGAGATACTCAAAGAATCCACCAAAAGACGCACAAGTCGACATCACAACAATGAATTTTGTGGGAAAACCAAGAGTGACTAGGTTCGATGTTTCGGAGCTAAAAGCTGTAAAGCAAAGATTTGGAGTAGGGAACTTTTCTCGGGATAAGAAGAAGATCGATGCCACAAGAAAATGGTGGATGCCAAAGGCTGTACGGTTATTTGGGGTTCATGGTGGAGCAGGAAAAGTAAGGGATGGAGAAGCTTGGGAGAATATTGCAAAGAAAATACGTAAGGCAACTTGAGATTAGTAGGATAATCAAATCCTTTGATATGAAAGCAAGTGCATGTGTAGAATTTTAGTAGTGGAAATTCGACCCTCACTTGTTCCAAAAACATCGGTCTATTCAAATTTAACAGGCTCCGCCTCCATTCTCAATCACCATTAACCTCTCAACAAGACATAGTGGCGTATCACATCTTTCCTCGGGTCCACTACTGAGCTAATCTCGTCTCGTTCATGGAACAACGACTACTTTCGGAATCTTCACGGCTAAAAAGTCGATCTGGATCAGACCATTGAGACTAATATCATGGATTAGTGTAAAACTCTCCATAGATTCCTTGCTTTTCATTTCCTTTTTTTTGCATCCATTGACTGCCATTACTTGTAGCTCTGCAATCTGAACAATGTTTTAGAAGGTATTGCGACGCATGATATAGAAACGGGCGAATATGCTCAAGTTGAGAGAAATACTCCAAAGCAACAAAGCTTGCTGTCGAGAGATATTTCCAATACCTTGTTTACCCCATGGCTAAGAGCAAACCTCCAAAATCTTCACATCTTTAAAGCATTCTCCTTTTGAAATACATCGATAATGAAGTCATAATACTCGCTTCTCGTGATTGCATTCCATCATTTCGTAGATGTCTGTGAGGAAGGTTTTGTGATGGATCAAAGTAAAGTAAAGTAACTTTATTTTCTTTGCTATTGGAAGTTTCTTGGACCTATGTTTCTATTTCAATTATATGAGCGTCTCTCCTTCACTTTTGCAATTGATATATTACAGTGTGACAGGTAAAAGAACCGGATGTTTGATATATATACATTGATAATATCGAACCTTCTTGCAACAGAAGGGATGAAGTCGGTTTTCTACTCTTCAAGCCGCAAGAAAAGCGTAACGCTATATCCTTAATCGTAACTCGGGTAGGAGGTTTGAATAGCAGTGAAATGTTGCAAGTTTTTTGGTTATGGGGATGAAAGTTTAAGCTGTAATATCTCCATTTGGCCTGGGACATCAAAGGACAGAACTTATTGTGCGGTGATCTTGTGACGATGTTATGTATATCACTAAACTGATAATATGTCTTCATGGAGTGGACTTTGAACAAAATTTAGAGGGAAGACTTTCCACTATGAGTAAGCTAGTGAGCTTGTGAGCTTGTGAGCTCTTAGCTTTCGAATAAGTCTTGTGGTTTTTTCGAGAAGGGCTAGGGCATTTGAAGGAGGTTGGAGGTGTCCAAGGTAATTAATGGTCAAGCACACTAGGTGACGATCCCTGTTTTGCACTCTATTCACCTAACTGGAATCTGCTCATACTATGTCAACTTTACAATTTCAATTTCAATATTTCAAGGAAATGTTTCCATTCTAGTATATATTCTCATTACCTAATACAAATAAGTCTATCTACCTTACAAAGATATTAAGAACTTACCAAACCAAAATAGTTGGGACCTCCATAACTCATAGAGTCCCCCAGGTAGGATTTCTACATCCCAATCTATTATTTGCCTCAATACTCTCTTGGAATCATTGGAAGCAAAAGTCTACAGCCATGCTTGAAATTTATGGAATCCTTGATGTCGTTCTTCAACAACTGACCGCTGTACTTTTCCCTAACTTTAGAAGGGAATTCAGTAATCCCGAACTTGCTATTGACAAATTAAGATATTTAACAATGGTTATTCCTCCCTACCATCATTCAACTATCTACCCTGAATTCCTCTTCAAACGGTCCTTAGTTTGACCTCGACACAACTAGTTCAGACTCTAGCTCGACCAACATGACGACAGCTCCTTTTTAACAGTGACCGGGGAAGTCGCTCGGTATATTGTCATCATTGTACGAGAAATACCTACTATCACCTCGACCTCTTTCGAATCTTGGATTCCTAGATTTTTGTTAGGGTTATGAAGCTAGTATCATTGTGAAGCCGATTGAGTGGATGATATGCTTAGTACACGTACGTAAGAGAAGTGGGAGGAACTTATACTGATTAGTATTAGTAGTCTGGAGTTTGAAGGCGAGTAAATACTACGGAGATCGTCGAGATGGCAATGAAGTTAATAGTCATATTTTTCTCTCCTTACGAAAGTTCAAATCGTTTGTCTCACTCAACATATCCTTTCCTACTGGCTCCAAGAATACACATCCTCACCAGAAAGCACATGTAACCGCTCAAACATAATCCCATGAATGATGAATCCCACACACCCGAAATTTCATCCACACTCATGCTTAATCAATCTACCGCATCCGAGTATATTGTAAGATGGGTATATTATATGAGAAATCCCAAGGAGATTCGGCATTTACACACTCTCATTCACACTACCTCCTAAAATTACTAATAACCAGCAATATGATAACTAGTTCCAGACTAGCGATACCCAAGAATTACTTAAGTTCTCTCGACAAATCTATTCCACCCCCAAGATATTTGCACCAGATCCTACAGACTAAGATTTTTGGGGCCCCTTCCCTATCCAAGTCGTCTGATATCATTTCCTACTTATCACACATAGCACAAAGAGCACGCAGAGCGTGAATATAATACCCATCACTACAACATCACCTCTTTACATATCGATTGAGATCCTCCCAACCTTATAGAATATCAAGAAATTTACTGATTACCAGCTGTCCATGGCATCCTGTAGATATATTATTAATAAAACAATCTTCCAATACAGCAAAATATCACATGTAGAGTCATAAGCTAGACTCACTCCTTTGTATACCCCCTACTCCTTTCTTGAAGCGAGAAAACCAGAAATTGTATCTAACCCCTCACTTCCACAAAACAGCCCACTGTATCCTCAAACATACCACTGAACCTCCCCTATAGATGATGAATACTAATTTCCATTTCAAATATAGTTTCGAACGATAAATCTATCTATTCACTAACACTCTGAGCTCCCCAGGCCGTCCCAAATTATAATATAAATATTACATTCTGCCTCACATAAACCTTACACATACCGAATCTTCGATCAGGGCCGTTTAACAAAGGGAATAAGTATGAACATGGGGATATAGATGGAAAAATATAGATAATCAGATAAATACCTATTTATTTCATGTTTCCGCTAATCAATCATATGTTGATTAAGCAAATCACGTAACATTGTGTTTGCCGGACGATGGTAAAATACCTGATAAAATAAAGGTGAAGATATAAAGAATTACAACGAAAATATCACCTTGAAAGAAACACTCAAATCAATGAGGAACGCTAATAACCGATAATTGACAAGTCAAGAATACAATCACTCGCCACCCCTTTTTCACTGGACATCCTATCTCCTATTCAGGTTACTAATAGTCCCTAGTGCTAACGATGCGACTATGATTTGATTTCTCAATACCTTATAAATTATAGTTTACAGAAGATAGTTAATTACCTTGGTCAATTTGTCAATTTGTCAATTAGTTGATTTGATGTTTTTGTGATGAGGAGAATTTAATTATCGCTATTGTTATCACCATTATTTGCACTTCAATAGTCCTAACAAGAAACAGAAACTATAAAAGAAAATTAAATTTTGATCAGATAATCCAATATGTTATAAACGGCACTTCCAATCGTACCACATTCCTATGCCAAACCCAATTTCTAAGCCCCATCTCCATCTTTTTCAGCCATCCATCTGATTCTCATAATTGATATACCTATGCTATATACCTCTCTTTCTCTCTTCCCCCTTCTTTCCCTCTCCCTCTACCTTGATAAAATCCCAAACACAATAAATACCCTCTCAATCGTAATCCCAATCTCAATCCTAATCCCAATCCTAACCTCCAAAACCAACATTCTCTAAAAACAAGGCATTTCCCCAAATCATACCAATATTTACAAATATAAACAGAATCCCAATCTCAATCCCAACCTCAACCTCAACCATCAATCCCTCTGCTCCCCTTCACCAACCTCCATCCTCCCTCCATCCCCCTCTTTATCCCTTCTTTATCCCTTCTTTCACCACTTCCTTCATTACTCCCTCTAGCCTCTTTTATACATCCTATATCCTATATCTTATATCCTATATCCTACATTTTATGTTCTATATACTACATTCTATATCCTACATCCAGTATCCTACATCCCAAACTCCCAACTCCAATCAACCCTCAAAATAAACCTAAACCCTCACCAAAACAAGCCCCAACAAAAAGCCATTTATTCAGCAGATTACCAATACCTCACATCAAACAATCCTATAACCATATATATATATATATATATATATACATCTAAATATTACACACATATAACAACCCAAATACACAAACTTCCCACCACCAAACATTCAGCAACTCCATCAACAAAAACCCAGAAATTACAACAAAGGGAATCACACCACACCACAACCAACCAAAACACACACGCAATCCCACAGCCCCTTTATCCACCAACAAACAATAAACCAGCAACTATACAAATCCACGCACAAGAATACAAAAACCACAATAACACCATCATTTCCCAAAGAAAAGTGACGAACAATAAATCATAGCAAGCACACAAACAATCACAAACAATGCGATTGATTACCCAATCAACCAATTGAACCACCAACTCCCATCTCCCCCCCTTCCTTAACAACAAAGAAATCCAGGGGCTCTCGCTAGTATGCGAATGACACGACGCAACGCCACGTGAATAACAGCAAACGATATGAAGAATCCAATAACCACGATACCCCCCCAAAAAAGTAAACCCCTTCCAAAAAGAAAAGCCAATAGCTATAAAGAAACACTATACATACACTCAATTCCCAAATCCCATTCCCTTTCTTCCTTTCTCCATCCTCCCCAAATCCCCAAATCTCCAAAATAACACCACACCCCCATACCACACCACAATCGACTCGATAAACCAAAACCAGAACCAGAACCAGAGCCTTCCCAAGGAAAAAAAAAGTAAAGAATGGCAAATATGTGAATGATACGATAATATGAGAGTATGTGTATGTGAATGTGAACGCGAATGAATATATATAGACGTGTGATGAAATGATGATAGATGTGTTTATTGTATTCTATTGAAACGTCAAGTAAAATGTCAGATGATCACTGAAAACAAACATCACAAAAATATTGTGATCTCTGATGATATTTTACGCCTTTCGTTGTATCAAGGAGACAGCGGATATGTATCACAAAGTATTACAAGTATCAAACAATCACATCACATTAAAACATCAAACAAAATCTTCGTGATCAAAATAAGTTTATTCTTCGTCACTAATACCATCTGACAAACACAACGTTTGGGTCACACACCACTTGAATCAAGATCAAAGTGGGGACACATCAAAGCCATCTTAATAACAAACCAGTCCAGCCAATGAAGATAAAATAGGAAAAACGAAAAGTGTTCGTAAACCCACGGCAAACTAGCCCCTCATTCAGTAAATCCCCTTACAAATCCCTAATATCTATTCCTTGTGCAAGGAATCATGAAAGAAAATAAACCATCCCACATTTAGCTACCATCCAAACCAAATATCATAAAAGAAATACAATAAAACCAAGATACTTTTCGAACCAAAGAAATCCACGAAAATAGCGTCGTAACTGTGCCCCTATGCGCCAGCTGCTACTATAATCCCCCCAAGAGTAAAGAGAACTCAAAGTCCCTTCCTCCAATCCATGAGTGTGCCGGTGACTGAAGATGCAGTATTTATGGTCCACCACCCCTCCTGAGAGCGATGGCCTTCCAGTGATCTCTTTCCTGTAAAGCCTTTGCAAGTTGATCTTCAAGATCCTCCATTTTTTGCATCTTCCTTTGTCGAGACTTGCGAGCAGCAAGAGTGTTACGAGCTCGTTTCATTGCGGGAATGTCATTTGGATCGTCAACAATGATAGGTGGCAAGGCCTTGTCACGCTTTCGAATACCTGAATGTGCTGATAGTGGAGATGTGGAGGAAGCAGGTTTGCGACCGTTGTAAACCTTCTGAGCAAGTTGTCCAGCGACTTCGCGTTGTTCAGATAAGTCGAGTTCTTCCTCTACTATCAAAGGAGATTGATCCAAGTGTGGTTGCTGAACGTTGCTTTCTTCTGGGAAGAGTGAAAACCAAGGATCGCCTTGAACAGGATCGATAAGTCCATCATCAGGAACATATGGGGAATCATCGTAATGTTCGAAAGCAGGGGACTCGTTGAAAGTTGATGGTGTAGTCAAGTTCGTATACGCCGCCGAGTTGGGGGCAGATGCGAGCGAGTCACGAAGGAATAAATCTTTAGGTGAAACGGTTCCCATATTGATGGAGCTTGATGATGACATGTTGTTGGGTGGGTCATACATGGTGGGAACGGCAGGCGAACTAAATACCGAAGAATATGGGGTTTGAGTCGAAGCTCCACCCTCGAAAGCAGTGAATTCATCAAAAAGATCCATGTCTGCATGTAAATGTGAGTCACGACGGAATGGTGCATGTAAATGATCATTTATTGAATTACCTTGAATAACCATGTTTGGAGTTCGCGGTACACTACCAGTTGATTGTGAAAACAAAGGTACTTGAGGACGAGATCGTTGAGGTTGTTGCAAAGTTGCAGAAGAACCAGGCGCAGAAGCAAAGAGGTGCTGATGCTGATTCTGTAAAAGCTGTGAAGAAGTGAACCGGTTGATGAAAGCCGAAGTAGAAGTCGAATGTCCAGTAGATTGTATTATCGCTGCGACTCTCTGATTCTGCGGCAATGGGGAAGCAGATGCGAGATTTAATGAGTGACGACGATTTTGACCTGTTGAGGCTGATGGATTTGACAAACTAGGGGTACGACGAACGTTCTGAGTTCTGGTCTCGAAGAGAACAAAGTCCTGCTGCGATGGATCTGGTTGAACCGTATTGTTCAGAGGAGACTGATTTGGAGATTGATGTGGTGGTAAGTTTCTTGCCGGCAGGCTCGATGAATTGGAGTTGGGAGGCCATGGTGTCTGGGAATCCGTGGTGAAAGAGTTGAACTCTTGTGGGAGTATCGTTGCGGTTGAAGGACTAAAGCTGCTTGAAGCGTTGCTAATAGTCAGAATTTCCTGGGAGGGAAAGTCTGTGAAGGGGGAGTTGAATGGAGTTGAGATTGTTGGATTAATTGAGGAAGTCAACGTGGGATTGATCTGAGGAATCAATGATTTAGAACATCTTGAATATGTTCTGTCATGTGAAGGGGGATTTGATATTTCAGAAATTATTGCGGTGTTGTATTGAATGGGATGGGATGGGATGGGATGGATTGGATTGTAGATGGATGAATGGATGAATGGATGAATGGATGGATTTAAAGAAGAGAAGAAAAAGGAACGAAAAAAGATTTGTGTGTGGTTGGGAAAATGGATATTCTTATGCGAGTGGATGAGAAACTTAGAGAGGGGGATACCAGGGAGGGAAGTAAGCAAAGTTAATTAATCGTTCTTGCCGAGCATTTAATTATTAATTAATTATTTGTTTATCTAATCATTTAGTATTTATTTATATACTTACATATTTATATATTTATATACTTATATATTATATACTTATATACTTATATACTTATATATTTATTTATTTATTTTTTATTATTTATTTATTTATTTATTTATTTATTTATTTATTTATTTATTTATTTATTTATTTATTTATTTATTTATTTATTTATTTATTTATTTATTTCTTATTTATCTATTTATTTATTTATCTATTTCTCTATTTCTCTATTTTCTCTATCTCTCTATCTGTTTATTTCTCCATAGTATAATACAAAAAGGATTTCATGGAATCTAAGTGGACCCCTTCTTTTTTACATGCTCAGATATCATTTATTACTGTATTATAAATGATCTGAGGCGGGAAGGGGGTTAGTATGTTTCGAGATTAGTTCAAAAGGGATTTGAAGTATGAGTCACATCTTCTTTCGTCGCTTATCGCATCAACCAATGATCCTTGTTTGTTTCTTGGTTTGAGTGAAAGTGAGAGGAGTGAGAGTGAGAAGGGGAATGGAAAGGGAAGGGAAGGGAAGGGAAGGGAAGGGGAATGAAAGTAAGGCAAGAAGAGTCTCAAGGAGAAAAGCAAGAGGAAGCTGAGATTCAATATGTATGGTCGATGAATGATGATACTCTACCAGGTGATCTAGTTTGGTGGTGGCTATATAGAAGATTATCAATCTATTCGCTTGATATGTACACGAGTTGGATGTAAATACTCGTACGGAGTATCAGTCGGGTATTAATGTAAATACCTGGTATTATCTAGTATCGACAAATGGTAAATATAGTAAATATAATCTACAACTACACACTTCCTATGCGGAGAATTCTTCCATACAATCATTTTCCATGGATGTGTTCAAAGTTTCAAGATAAGGTCTCCCAGCCCTAACTTTTCTTCCTCTCCTCTCCTTTCCTTACCGTTCCCTTCTTTCCAAGCTTCTTCTCATCTTCTCGTCCCGGTCTTCTCATCGTGTCCTCTTTTTCTCTCTCCTCCGTCTATCCAAAAACCCAACAATACCGATATTGACCACATTGACCGATGTCAATCAATCCACAATCCTTGCTTTCATCACCTCCACCTAGGTTACGCCCTGTGAAAAACAACCCAGACTCCACTTTAAGTCAGATTTCATGGTGCCCGCCATTAGAACGGGGACTATTGATAGGGTAGGGAACGAAACTTTTTTCGTCGTTGGCGTGGCTTGTGCGTACGAAGTAGGCATCTTGGGCATCTTTCTTGTTCCTGTTATATGGATGGATTGAGTATATTATATGATGAAGAGGAGGAGGATGATGATGATTATTACAATGAACACAACCAAGAAGATACCAAGAACCTCCACATTCCCTTCAAACCCCATAGCTCAATCCAATATTCTCCAACTCAACAAACATCTACGCAGTACATCCTCCGTATACTCTGTACAATCACCAGAACATACCTCCATACCCATGGCCACTCGAAATCCATATATAGTGGGGTATTGTAAAACAGAGGTCAGGATCAATACTGCAGGATATCCGTGCGGACTAAGACATCAAGTCATTTGGACAGATGGCATATAAATCTGACATACTAGGTAACCTTATCTACTTTGTACAGATGATCATCCACGAAATATCTTCATACCATAAATCCTTTTCCTTTCTCTTTCTCTTTCTCTTTCCCTTTCCCTTTCCCGTTCCCTTTCCCGTTCCCTTTCCCTTTCCCTTTCCCTTTCCCTTTCCCTTTCCGATTCCCCTCCCTCCTCATACCCTTAGACATCTACTCTCCTCATTCCAAAATCCAAATCCCATCAACAACAATACTACAGAATAAACATCCCATAAAACACATTTCCCATCCTCTACCATCTTCACCCCTCCCCTCATCCCCATCCCCATTATAAACCCAAATCCAAACCCTAAACCCCAACTCAACACTACCTACCTCCTCCTTTCCTTTCCCTTCCCTTCCCTTCGTATTCCCCAATAAAATAAACCCACCAATAACAAACCAAACTCCCCAAACTTCAAAGAAATAAATAAATAAACAAGCCCACCACGAACCCGTTTCGATACCTACAAAATACAAACATACATATTTACTTTCAATATATCACTAACCCATCCATCCACCCATCCATCCACACCACACCACATCACACCAAACCCAAAACAGCACGCCGCGCCCTCTCCACTACCAGAACCATCTCGCCGAAGCGAGGCGAAGCGAAGGAGAGGAAGCGTTTATTGTGTTTTATTTTATTTGGGTGGATGAGTGGTGCTTGGTGTTTATTACGGTATATTACGGCATAGTACAGGAGTATAGGAGTAATATGTATAATAGTTAGTAGGATATAGATATTGTTTATATATCATGGATTGATTATATAGACAGTATAGTATGTAAACAGGTGTATAGTAAGTAGTAGAGATTATAGTGTATATATAAGTAGATAAGTAATAGTCTATCTTTAATAGTCTGCGTGTAGGGGTTTTGTTGGTGGGTTTGTAGATAGCTAGAGGTGAGTAGATGTTTAGTAGGTATTAGGTAGGTAAGGAAGTATATCCATTTATCTAATTTTTTAATACTATCTGTATATTTTTCTGAATTTATATGAATAATACAGATGCAATCTGAAATTCAAAAATATTACTATATTTATTGTATCATAATATTAACATACAAAGCATCCCCTTTCCCTTTCTCTCTTCTTTTATGCCTCTCTAAATCCCAATCCAAATCCAACCCTCCATTTATCCAACCATCTCTCTTAGATCCAATCCACTACAATCAACACACATACATACCTACCTACCTACCACCTACATATATAAGCATCAAATAAGCAAGTAAGCAACAAGCAAATATGACTCACACCCACCAGATTCACCCCTCGCATCGTCGCTTTCCGCCTTGCTGGCATCATGGTATTATCGGACCATCTATGGACAGAGTATTTTTAAGTTTTGGTAGCTGGTAGCTGGTGGTTTTATATTGATGTTTGGATGGATATCGATGTTGATATCGATATTACTGTTATATTTTTATTGGTATATCAATTATTCAACTATCCAATAATTCACCCTCCCCCTCTATCAAAACCCGTTGCCGGATCTTCGTGTCAAGTACTACTATACCTAGGTAGGTAGGATTCTATCTACTATAGGTATTTACCTGCATGATATATGAAACTTTGATGGCTATTTTATTTTTATCTTATATATGGGGTTGGGGTTTTATTTTTGGATTGGGATTTGGAACTGGTTTTGGTTAGTTATATACGAGGTGAAGTGAGGAAAGCTATAATATTTTGGGAGGTGGATGCGTGGATGGGTAAAGAAATACCTACCTACCTAGTAGTAGAGAAAGAAGTATTCTGTACTCCATATTTCGTAACAAGTGTTTTTCTATTTGGGAGCGGGGGAGGGGATGAGAATGGAATGGAATGGAGTGGGAGGCATTCGCGTTTTTATTGTGAAGCGAAGAGGTGAAGGGGGAGGGGACTTTGGATTGTGGATTTTCGCATTTTTCTTGTTTACATCTTTCTTTTTGCAATGTGTATGTTAGTTGTGTTTTGGTTTTATTCATTGCGTATCGTTTCGTATCGCATCACTGCTTTTTCGAGTTGAGCATGTCGGGTGTCGATTCGGGGACGGTGATGTAGTATATGGATGATACATGAGGTGGTGTGTAGACACGTGAAATCTATAAATGCAATGCGATGGAGATTATTGTGAGTTGATTTCGTTTTCGTTTTCGTTTTCGTTTTGGACTTATATTCTTTATTTTTGAGGTTCATAGCAATGATTATAATAGTTTGCTTTTCTTCTACAGTATTGGGGAATCTATTGTTATATGATAGGAGTTTCTCTCTTTTGAATAGGAGATCTTCTCATTGTAGGGCTGAATGCGGGGTTGTTTCCATTGGGACGGTTGTGTTGATGTTGATGTTGATTGGTTGGTTGGTTGGTTGGTTGGTTGGTTATAAATTATTTATTGATGATTTTGCGGGGTATTAGTTTTGGTATTGGGTTTGTTTAAATGGTTCGAAAGAGAAGTGAGTGGAAGTGGTGTTGTTAAGGTAGAATAGGATAGTTTGTTTAAAGAATGTTAGATTGCTGATATCGATATAGAATAATGCTACCGCTAGTGTGGTGGTAAAGTACAAGTACCCATCGGCATGTTCCTTTTATGGAGGAACGGTTGGAGGAACCGTTCGAGGTTCTGGTGTTGTATGTGTTTAGTGCCGTTCTTTCATTTGGTATGTTTTTAATTTTTGGGTATATATCCTGCAGATGGTATTCCCGAGAGATTAAGAGTATGTGTGGATCGGATCGGGTCTATTTGCAGATTTGATATGAGCAGTCCTCGGCGTCTTTACTTTGAATATACGTTCCTCATATGTGAGAATAGGTATTCTTTTACTGGCATCATTGAACTCTCGTTTCTGCGATGGACAAACAGGAGATCAATTGCAGAAAAGGAAGCTTTTGGCATCCGTAAAATGCACTTGATACTTTTGGATTTGTTGGCGGATGGTGAGAGTCAAGGGAATACTAGTCTCATGATAAACTATATAGCAGCTCATCAGGGAAGAATTTGGAATGTGATCGATATTAAAGGGGCTTGCAACCATTATGCTCTGGCCTAATACTAGTGAAGCGTTCTCGGGCTCGAAGATGTTGCATGATCTGGAAGCTAATAGGAATACCACATGAGTAGATTGGGGGATAGAGGAAGGGTGTTGAAGACGTTTTCAAGACCAAATAATACATACTCGCTTTTACATCACTAAAGACCTTGACTTTCTCGGCCTGTTGACCATATCATTGACCCTGACTCGCTGAATCTATATTGTATTTTGTCAAACTCGCGCAAACCCTAGGTACCTTTTGATGCGCCACCATTCATCTTTCTCATTCACTTTGCATAGAACTCAATCTATCTCCAATCCAAGAGAGCCATTCACAAACTTAGAATGTCTCTTAATCACTATGCCAACGAGAGTATGGCCAATAATAATATAATCTGTAATGGTAGAATCAAACACTTGATCTCGTGACAATATAACTAATTCTACTGGCCCGTGCATCCATCGACCTCCTTCCTTGAGAATTCCTTCCACTCCATCTCTCACTCTCAAACTATCCCAACATCACACCGAAAGAAAATCTTCAATCCCACCCATCGATCACAGGTATCGCATCTTCCACTCATAATCGTCTCGATGACAATACCTTTGCTGGAGTGTACAGTATAATTGTTGTAGTTACAGCAATAACTGGGTAACGGCTTTGAAACGATGATTGCTCAGTTCCATGGTTGGGAAACGAGGAGTCGGAAATGTATTGGACTCAAAATTCCAAGATGGGCATTAAATAAATGTGTTTGAGTCGTGAAACCGTCTTACTTGCATGCGTGCATGTGTTGACGTGTTGTTCAGAATTTCATTCTCGCTGCCACGTCTAGCGTTGATTGGCTTTCAGAGGTACAAGCATCAATCCGTTGCTACCGCCTATCTTGCCAGCCAACTAGAACTTTACAGCAAGGTATTATCAGTTTTGAGGTATACACGTATTATGGGCACAGCCTCAACACCACTGATAATGCGTTATAGACTCGGGATCTATAGGTGGTACAATCGTTACTTTGCTCACTATTTTGATGATTGAAGTGGCGCAGTAATACTCGCGATTTCAAAAGCTGCGCAAGCCTACGTCTGAAGGACCAAAAGCGAATCTTTGAATTTCGATGGCCTATGTCACACTTCATATAGTCATCAGTCAGAAGTAAAGCTCTAAATTCTCACAACCAACGGCTCACTACGTATACCTCGACACTGACACACTCATCTTGATGAGCATAGCTTCCGCAGTTGGTATCGAGCGGAAATGTATGAAATACACCCTCTGTCTTTGTAAACACGGTTCCATTGCTGGTAAAGGAAACGTTATCCTTATCTTTACACATTCGGCTAGAGGGAAATAGGGCTTCGACAGAGTTCTTCAAAACACACAGCCTGGTAGATCATTATAACTTCAAAATGGTCTTATATGAGCACCAAGAAATCAATCATGACCGATCTTCTATCCGGCTTCTCAGGCTAATAAAAGGAAACTTCGGAGACATCATCCAATCGTCCCTTTTTCATGGGTGGTTTGACGAACCTGATAGTATCATACCCTATACTGCTTTGTCATATACATGGGGCAGTTTGAAGACGGTAGCCAATACCATAATGGATAATGCCACAATGAAAGTAACTCTAAACTTATATAAAGCACTTCAGCATTTACGTTGTGAAAAGAAAGACAAAATTTTATGGATTGACGCTATTTGTATTGATCAGAGCAACGTCCACAAAAAAATCCACCAAATACAACAGATGAATGATATATACAAGGAAGCTGATGAAGTGGCTGTTTGGTTGGGTAAAAGCACTGCAAATACCGACTTCGCTATGAGAGCAATGATGGAGCTGCAGATTTTTAATCCAGATAACGGAAAATATTGGACGAGTCTAGCTGAACATTGGATGAGGCATCAGAAAGATCTAGGAAAATATGACAGTAGGGTGAGTACAGGAATGAATGAGCTTTCCATGCGACCTTGGTTTAGACGAGTCTGGATTTTGCAAGAGATTGCGAGCGCTCGAGTTGCTACAGTGCATTGCGGCAACTCACGTGTCTCCGCTCGGATCTTTACACAATTTCCTGTGCTTGTTCGCGCACTTTCCAACCGTGAATTCCTCCCAATTTCGATCCCCAGTTATTGTCAATCTGTTCTCGATATAATGCCTGGGCTATCACGACAAAAAGTCTTGGTGGGCAAGACAGAAAAGCTTCGCACTCCTATTGGAGAAGTTGTGTTGGTGTAATGAAGTTCCACCGCTTTTGTTCACGTTTACGTGGGCAACTATTTGGTAGGAAGGGCAGGAGGTAGCTTTGCCTGTCCTGGTGTCGAGCGTGGCACGACGGGATCATGTACAGAATGACAGCGTGTGCGACGGATGGCAATATAACTGCTGTGGGGATCTCAACTCTATGTTAAGTATTATGAGAGCACTTCGCGCTATCGCCATTTCATATTTTGTATACTAATATACCTGGATTCAATAAGGTAGTCACACTACACATGTATTGGATTGTTTATGCAGGACCACTAGCCATGTAATGTTACAGTTCTGTGGTTAAAGCTAGAGCTTGGGGTTAGATGAACATTGTATTGGTGTCTTTATAGTTATGATTGGTCGTGGTGATATCAGTTAGGCCTTAATGATGTGATTAGAATGGAGAGAATACGATACGCCAATCTTTTGGGCACCTGAGATCCAAGGAAGGCCCTGGATCGACCTTGCTTCCAGTGCTCAGTGACTTTCATTATATGGATCTCGGGGACCATTGGGTTAATTTGTGACTGCTAGGCAAACTTGAGGCTAGTGCGGTGGACGAGGCTAACGGTGTCGGTTCATTATTGGGTGGATTTTTTCTTTGTATGTAGAGCATCCAATGCCATTTGGTGGAGTTGTTACGGTCTGTAGCGGTGTGGGCTTGTTACGATATGTAATGTTTGTCATACGGGAGACAGATTGATGGATGGATACGTTTAATCTCACGCGCCTGGATATGGGTGTTTCTGTGCCGTGCTACCGGGCTGCAATCTCGGGTCTGATTGATGTTTACGAGCTAAGATGGCCAACACCACCCATAGACATCGAATAGTGTTGGGGTAGCCTGGTGCATCTAGAACCAAAAAGTTAGATTGTGGATCAAACGGACGGGCTTAAAGTGCGTTGGCACATTGAAGTGGGAATAGCGGTCTATACATTCTCAGGTGTGAATTGGTTGGCTAATGACACGGGTGTACTAGCAACGTGAAAGGGTGATCCGGTAGTGGCCGGGATTAGTTATCATTGTAACTTAGTTTTGCGACGTTGCTGAAGAAAGATCGTGGAGATTTTCTTTGAGCCTTAGTTAGCCTTATGTGTTTGCTCGCACAACCCTGGAAGCGGATTGCTGAATGGATTTCGGGGATACAAAGAGTATATTACGGGCGGGAGTTTATTTCATAGTGATTATTTTTTTCGAGAATTATAGGATTAGAGCTTCGGGTTGATGCGGGTGGTAGTCATTGGATTTGGAGTATAATCACAACATGAGTTTAGGGACTCAAGGGCTCGACGTTCGATTGGCTATTGATTTGGGTTAATGAGAAGTAGATGGGACGGTCATCGTCTATGTTTATCCGGTCGTACAGGCTCCAATTTTGGTGGATCTTAACGTGTCGCATTTCGTTGGATGGGAAAGCGATGTGGTTGATCTGTGCAAGGGTTTAGGGCTGCTGCTTCTTCAAAGGTATTCTCTCCAAACTAGTAGGGTAGGGTTGCATCATTGGAGGAAGGCGTCCCTGGCAAGTTTGCTGTTCAGAACCGGACCCCATTATGGTATAGGGCATTCGGGTTTACATATTGTTTGGGCTTGCAATCTATTGGAAGATTATCATCAACGCAGGCTTTGGAATCTGTTTTAGAGCTATTAGCGTGTGAGGGGAGGGGTGGCGCTAGTAGAGGCAGGGAGGAATCGATGATAACAAAAGAATGTCTGAGGTCCGATATGACATAGTCAAGATCGCTAGAAGTATACCGGTGATATGGATCTGCTAAATATACTATGGCACGTCACTCTCTGAGAATCTAATTCTATTAGAAGCTGTACGAGAAATTATGATGGTCAGAAATTAATTGTCCTGCAGGATTCTAATACTTGCAATGCTTGGATAAATTCCGCGGTTTTTTGAAATGCGCTAAACTTCTCATTATCAGCGATACACCGGTCCTGTGTTGTGTGTGTGAACCTTGCAACGGACCCTGATAAGGAATAGTGGGATATACCAGAAAGCCAGAAAAGGTACCATAACTGAACATATCACAGATATATATATACCAAGAAATACATTCTGGGGCGATATCACACGATGTGGGATTAATGGAATGGCTGCCTGCAAATCAAAATGATAGATATTGAAGTTTCGCTATCATCATATAATGAAGGAAGGGAGGAAAGCGTGTTCGATTACCACTCTCGACACGCATAACCAGTTGGATACTTCTGACTCTAAGCTGAGTAAAGAGATAAGGTCGCCCCGCGCAGGCATCATATAACTCAAGTAAATTTGAATAGGCGTAGTAAATATTAATAAAAGATCTGGGTCGTGGACAGAACAGACGCATTAAGAATAAGTTGGGGAAATTGGGAATCAACTTTGGGGCATCTATAAGCTTTTGGTTAGCGGAAATGTTATATGTGCCGGCACTGATGAGTCATTGAGATAGAATGGGCGTGGTAGGCTCGCTTATTGATAGTTTTGTCTCTTGTGAAGAGGTATCATCTGAAGGTATAGGCAAGCACCTCCGATTTAAATAGAACTACCATCGATCCATGGTGCTTGGCCGTATAATAGCGTTTTCTTCTTAGAAGTGTATTCGTTTTAGTAAGGTCCTCAGGGGTTGATTCTACTATTTGATATTTCTAGGAAATGAAATAGACTGTGTTATGGTACTCGGTAATGCGAACATGCGCAGATCTATTTTGTTCCTGCCGTGTTACTTGGACGCTAAGTACCAAAGTTCGTATGGAGGGTGAGCACCTTGGCGGAGACACTGTCCTCCCTTGTCGGTCCGATGAGCGGGCGATATGAGATGGTTTTATTGAGACAAGATTTGAGTATGTATGGGATTCCTCGAGTGTGGATACTACGTGGGTGTAATGGGGAGTTGATGACGAATATGAGCGTAGTAGACTCCAGAATTTGCCACACTGCTAGATACAACGTTTTGGCAATAGCACCACTAATATATTTGAATGAAAGATATCGAGGAGAGTGTGGCACTTGTGAGGATTCCAGGTGTTGCCCTGCATGATCAGCTGTTTATTGGGTATCAAGCATTTAGTTCAAATTTGTTTTCTTTGTAGATTGACACATTATAATACCTATGCCAGAGTTCGAAACTGTCCGCGTGGATATCTTTATTCGAAGTCCATAATGAGGCTACACGGCTTTATCGCTGTTGTGATTTCTCCTCTTATAATACCCTTTGTTTAATCTCTTATTCACAAGAATCTGGAGCGTGGCGTAATAGGGGCTGCTCGCCATGGCGCAGTGGGGATAAATGAATAGCGATAGACGCGAGGTACATTAGCTCTAGGTGCATCGATCTTGCTGTGATGGTGTGGTCCTTGGATGTCTTGGTTGGGAAAATGGAGTGGAGGAAAGATAATTGATGATATATTGGGGAGAAATAAGTCCATGGAGCAATCTGTATGGTTGATTGAGAGGAGGAGGAGAAGGAAGGATATGTAGGATGGTAACGGGGGTAGGACATTTATTAGAAGATGCACTTTTATTTTTCCGAGTATGGAGAGTCATTATCTAATAATATATTTCATATTTCAATATTTCACATCTCAACGTCTTCAACATCTCGTAATTCGGGTCAATATTTAATAGGGATATGTTTTAGAAATAACTTCTCACAAATGACGGTCTCTGACCACTTCTGAACATTGTCCGTGCGTCGAGTCTCTCTCTCGAACAAATAAGTCTAAAACTGACGGTTATTTAAATACATCAAATTACGGTGTCGGATTTAAATCTTGTGCAGAGGGAGTATTACCAGTTGAAGAGAAGTTAAATAGGGATAAGCACTGGGCCAATATTACATTTATTTTGATTAGAAATATTCTCAGTAGATACTGGTTATAAATCTTGAGCGGAGGTTTTGAGTGTTATTGGGTTAGTTCTGTGTGTGGTTGATGTTGTTAGCTTGTTGGTTGAACGTTGCATTACTTTGTCAGAGTGCTTTCACACGGGATTCTTAGTGTCTGTGTTGGGAAGTTGGATATGAGTTAGAGGCCTGTATGGTTCTCTGCTATGTTTGCTAGATCGCTAGACGCAATGTAGACGAGTTAGAAAGTTGGTACGAGTGTGTTCATTGAAAAGAAAGATACGTTATTGGAACTATTTATTGAAATAGTTTCAAGATTTTGGTCAAAATTCATAATATAACTGAAATCATACTCCTTTATTTTTACTTTCTCGTTCTTGGTCTCTCGTTTTTTGTATATTGACTCTTTCTTTCATATTACATATATACTCCGATCAATTTACTACTTAACACTCTAGACCTCAGCAAATCTTATGAATCCACCTATAAAACTCACTTCCACACGCCAAGCTCCCAACTTCGGTTCAGGAATAGCATCCTGTAATAGCGGGCGGCACCACTGCGAACCCATGACAGGGTGGGCGTACGTGTGCCGGAATCAGTGATGAAATAGCGGCTAGGCAATTGCGACTTATGACTGCTAATGATCGAATAAGGGTAATTACGCCTTATCTATTTATCTCTATGGTAAGTAAGGATAAGGGATCGATTAGGTTAGGTTTGAGTTCTTTTACAACCAGACTATGATGAACTGACGTGTATGCCTTATGATAATCTTAGAGATCATCGAAAGGATTGTATACTTGCGCTGCAAGTTTGCGGTGGGCGATAAGGAGTGCATCTTGTAGGGTATAAAGAGGTTACTTGTAGCGTGTACGGTAGGTAGTAATGATATGATGGGCACTTCTGGATTTAGAATAGTGCTGAGGGAGGTAGAATTGGGGATGTTATTTATTTGCGGATAGATATGGGTTTCTGCTCGTGGCTTAGAGATCTGAGGGGTGTTAGGGTGTCTACACTGTATAGATCCATCATCTATTTAATCAAGAGACTTCGTCAGTATAACCAAATTAACTATGTCAGTACGATATAGTAATACCCTATCTAAGGCACTTGTTTACTACCTAAATACTCACCGGTACAAACACCAACCTCACCCGTTACACAATAAGGAACTACTAAAATCCACAAGAACTGCTCATACGATAAGCACTTAGTTAGAGTCACCTTAACATTCTATTCTAGCAGTGGTGCCCATGTGCGTTATGTCAGTGGGTGTTGTTCAAGTAAGAATTTGTTTCATGGAGCGATATGAACACAGAGAGGAGTTGATAATTTGAACACACTCTAGTGCATGGTAGATCTTTGATCAGAGCAATAGACTGGAAGGATATAGATGTAGAGTGATATATATGGTCAAGGAGCAGGGCTCTGATATTGCCGAATGTACTATGCTTCGGAATGAAGCTTCGGAGCCGGCTCCGTAGGATGGTGGATCAACACCACTTTGCGGGTTTTTTTGGGCAGGGAGGTTAGGGCGAGGAGGGGATTGGTTGGTGGGGGTCGTTGGTGGTCTCGTGTTGGTGTTGGATATATGTAACTTTGAAGCACGCGTTGTGTTGTTATTTTGGTGATAAGCTGGGTGGGATTGTGTTTGGGGTTGGGAGTGTTTTATTGTTTTATGGTTGGAAGCTTTAGTTATATTGTGAGGGGCTGGGGAGGAGTGTATGTTCGCATACATGATGAGATGGAATCTAATTACTCAAACTAATTGCCTATGATTTCACATCTTAGATGGGCTGACTTTGTGGTCACATATTCGAACCTATCTCAGGTGAGAACGTCTGGCTACTCCACCCAGGATCTATGCGATAACACCTATGTGAGGGCACGAGGCTATACCGATAGAGCATATCTCCAACACAATAGAATCCATAGAGCTCTGCTAGTACTACTACCTGGCGAGACTGATCACTATAGAAATTTGCCCTAATTTCGGATTCATATGATCGCGACATTTGGCCTTTATTCGTCGCTATCTTCTCTCTCAATCTCAAATTCGCTGCATAACTCTCAATTTTATAACTGGGGTCTTACAAGATATCTTACCGAATCATCAACTTTACACAATTCTGAATGCATTGGATCAGATAATACTGGACATAAGTTTGGTGTTGGTCTATTTGATGTATAGTCTTAGATCTATTTAAAGGCGAGTAGCAGTAGCTCTACATCAGTCACGTGATCTTCATGTGCTTTATACCTATTGTGTCTTATGGCGAGTGATACTCTTTATTCACTTTCGCTCACATTCAGCTGTTCGCGCGACAGGATATACAGTTCTTTCTTTTGCAGGACGTCACTGAGGCTGTAGGTCGATATTTGACTCATTACAGATATGAACTTTACACGTCTATTGCCGGTTAGGCTCGCAGTCACGGGAACATGCACAAGTATATATTTTCTGTGAGAGTTTACTATCTCTCGCATTTATGAATTGATACTACTGGTTTTATTTCTACCTTATATTCTCTCCCACACATCACTTTCTTTGCATAGAGTTCACTATAGTGCACACAGACTCTGTCGGTCTTCTGAATAGTAGTCATTGACACGTTGATCTACTCTCCTGATACCCTTGCGCCTCGCAGTCGAACTAAATAGTTAGGAGCCAACAAACCGACCGACTGTCCCAACCCAACAACGCCCAACCCCAACCCAACACACCAAAACAAAAAACCCAAGATCCTTCTCCGCATAACGTACTGCCAGGACAATATATATTATTTTACCGTGTGCACCAACAATTGACATAATGCCCAAAGCCCAATCTCTTCTGATAAAAGGAGGCAGAGGACTTCGACACGCGCGCAGGCTGACTAACACACCTATACTAAAGTGTGTTATGTATGAGTGTTTTGGGGGTTGAGATTAATAGGGAGTCGGTAAGTGGATAGAGATTAAGGGGAGGAATGAAGTGAAACATGATCATTATCTACTAAGTATCGAATAAACTGAAAAGGGCCTTTCTGGCGTGGCGGGTCCTTCTTAGTCACTCGCTATCTTGCTCTCCTTTAATTTCGGGCACGTGCGTGCAATGGTAGCTTCTACCGGTGGCTCCTGTCCGGTCGCTCGGCGCGCAAAGCTTCATTACCCTCTCTCGACAAGACATTCCTGGAGCATAAACTATTCATATGGCTACTACCCTGACAACTAACTTGCGTGCGATGGAGTGGAAGCTTTCCAGTGTCACTAGGTCTTCTTGTGAATTGTTTCGAGGTGCATATATAATCATGTCATGCGTGTGTGTGATAGCTTGTGTCGTCGCGATGGAGCGATCTGTCGGTCTGTACACTTGTCTTCTCTGGTCTTATCTTTTGTCTTTATCTCTCTGTGGGTGATGAATTAACTCGTCGGCGTTTTGAGGGTCGACCGGTTTAGCTCGATTAGAGTGCTACAGGGGTTAATGATTTAGGGATGTTGAACTTTGAATTAGAGCATTGTGAATAGGGACATTTTCAATCAGGTGACTTCTTTAGTAACTAGATATTATATTACACGAACAAGGATTCAGTAAACTATTTGGACCATATTGGAGATTTCCTAAAGGTCGCTTACAACCTTCAACGGGCTCCAGCCCAGGCAAAACAGATAAAAGAGTACTGATCACTGACATACAGACGGTGCCGCCTATCATATATATGCCATATTCGGACTACATATGTCAACAAAGTTGTTGGGTATTGTGAAACGGTATGATGGATACTTCGCTATTCGCTATAACATTTGTGGGCTTGTTCATGTCGCAGATAATTCAACGTTTTTGATCATTTGCTCTCTGTGGATGTTAATCCATCTAGGTGAAATATATATCAATTCTTAGAAATGGGTTATTTCTAGGTGACCTAGTATTCATATTCTATATCCTATGTGCTTAGAGAATATCATGATATACAGGCGAAGCTCTTTGGAGGACGCTTTACTCTGCCGCTCTGGTGATATATAGGATGACGCTATGCGCGTCGCGACTCGTTGCCAGAAGCTTTCTTATGTGTGTAAGTGTCGAATCTAGTTCTGAGTGTATGCTATAACAGGTGCGTATTGAGAGCGGTTTTCCAGCACATCAATTTGAGTTCCACTAAATGCTGGGTGCTTATACTCTAATTAAGTATGGCTCGACACCATCATCATATTTCAGTTCTTCGGATTTGCACATGGAACTCCTCACTTTTATATGAAGTTTATTTGCTGCATTAAATAATATAGGTCCTTCTCAACCTTCAGCATCTCATTGACTAATTAGCTTATATCTTCACTTCTAGAGTCTGGTCTAAGCAACGTCGGTTAGATCGGCGATACATGACAATAGCCTTTTGTGGTGCACTCAAGATTAGATAGCGTGATGGTGAAACTAAATCATTTTTGCACACATACTTTGGGAAGTATCAATGCTTATTCGCACGTTATTCTTTTCTATTCAATAGAATAATTCTATATCGTGCCAATAATAGCTAGTCTATATAGGTCCGTAATCGTAACCATCCACGCTCATATCTCGCCCCAACTTCGTTAGACGTTTCATACACAGGGTTTATCGTATAAACTCTGATCTGACATCCTGAGTGGACACTTTAGCAACCTGAGTTTGAGTTGCTGAAACACTGCTGCCTGCGAGAGCGAAAGAAGCGCGATGTTATGTCAGAAAAGATCTCGAGCACATGAATGGGGACCACTCACAGTCCGGTTCATACATATGGGAATAAGAGTCTACGGATAATGCAGTAGAACTGTTTAGGACAATGTAGAGCACACGTATAGATATGAAGGGGGAAATACCGGTAATATTTAATAGTTTTCAAGCACGATATCTGAGCAGCACTATCGGTGATGAATCTGCAAAGCCAAGTAACACTCAGACCTATTGGCTAGTGGCTACCTTCACTGGTTCAATTCATGACGAAGTTGTTCCGGCGAAACGGGTGACCAATAGGATACGCTTCCATCCGATGTGAATGCGAACCAGAGGAGTGTGATTGGAAAGAGCCAGACGGTAACCAAAGAAGTGATGAATCGAGCTTCGGGACGGTTAATGCCATGCTTCTTGCGATCTCTGGCATAGAACCAAGTTTGGACTGGGACGAAGAGGAACATGACGACTACTCCGACGACAAAGTTGAGGTACCGTGATGTTTCAATAAGGCGGACCACACATATAATTGGTATCAACGAGACAAGGCTATTGTATAGATTGGTACTGTGACAAAATCCAGAAATTACATCAAATTCCATTCTATTTCACCTACTAACATCCGAGTGGTGATTGGAAAGAACGTACATAATACTTTCACTGGATCTTCAATAAGTTAAATAGCCAGGCTAATTTTAAAATTAGTTATTAGGTCCGGTTAGGGATAAATAACGATACGGTGGTTCCGCGTTGTATGCATAATTATTGATTTATTGAATGTCCACGTAGAGGTTCTTGTACATTTCTATATATAAAACTTCATGGTTCACTCTGTTAGGCGTTCTAGATTGAGTCTACTTTTCCAGGATGGCAGCTCACTGCTCTTAGATTTTGATTGTCGAATCTTTAGACAAAAGGAAATACCTAAGCTCTATGCACATGGCTATTATGAGTGCGATGCTTTGGATGGCTGATGTACTCGCTAGTCTTTGATGTCGGAATTAGTCTCGTGTGTACTATAGGACATGAAGCACCAACAGCATAAGGTTGCTTAGGACAGGGTCGGATCACGAAATGGTACATAACGTTGACATTAAGGGAGTTACGATCATATTTCAGACCCGATAATTTTATACTTCATTGGTTACGTGCGATCGAGGATCCCCACCGGGAGATTGATACAACTCTATAGACTTTCGTTGATTTATCATTCTCTTTCTGGAGGGCGTTCTATATACCTCCGTGTGCACACTACTACTGGATATGCCAGCTTCCTCTGATAGAGGAAGCAGGGAGATAGAACATATTAAACCTTCCGTGATTCTATAGCAACATTGGACCGAAAATAGTAGGTCATAATGACATGACACTACAGGGTGGCTATATCGTAACATAATACACATCGGAACTAACAAAAAGATCTTGCGTATGGCTCATAAGCTGACGGTTTGAATTTTAGAGAAGCAGTCAGTAAAATGAGCTTATGTCTCGGAGCGCAGACGGCATAATAGCAGGGACGAGAATGAGGGAGTTCCATACGGGACGATATAATTGATGGCATAAGGTATATTGCTGGTATCCTCATGTACATTTATATTTAGAATGGCATATTCTCAAATATAGATAGAATTCTCATGAATAGATGACATCTATATAAAGTTAAGAATCGCTTAATAAAGAGGGACTACTCGTTCTAATAATATAAAATTTCCATTTTATTTCAAAGATCCCACCTACTAATTGAATTCACAATGTAAACTGTTTTTTTCAGTATGGTATCGGATATATTATAATTTATATAAGATTCTTGCTCACCTACTCGGATCTGCGATGATCGTTAAGATAGTGCCTGCCCATTAATTTTGTACATAGTTCATTCACACGTGATCTATAAAAATGGTTTTCTTATGAGGATATAGTATAGGACCGAACTGCGATTCCCTTAATAGCATCCACTATACATACAATTGATCTATATGTGGTGATTGAAGAGCCTCTTGAGTTCTCAGTCTTTTAAATAAACTCCAATATTTTTTTACATTGTATCTAAGACCCACTCGGAATGATATATAATACTGTTTGTATTATCTAGAGATATTGTAGTTATGGTAAAATGGTTTCGGATCTCTATAATCTTCAGGATTTGCTATTTATACTTATTTACTTTTATATAAAATATTCACCAGTTATTCGCCAATACAGTTATATGAAGAAGTTCCTCTAGACTCAACGGTGAGAACTATGGAGTATATGGTGGTATCACGATGCTTTTAGGGACTTATTTTAGTATAACGAAGTTCAGATGATGGTCGATATGTTATTTGGATTTCTATACGTTCGTTTATTGTTCGCAGTCACTATATAATCTCATCTTTCTTATGGATAGGCATCTAATCATACGGGGTTTTTTATTTCCTTGTACATTATGGCGGAATGTAATCTCTATAGAATTTGTTCGGATACCGTATCTAAAGAGTATTTCTTATTTAAGTTTTCATTTATATATATTTTTATATTTAATTCACTGTTTAATACCTCTACTTTGTGTCAGTTCTTTTTGGTAAGTAATATATATTAAGTTCACTATTACTGGACGAACGCAACAAATGAACGCGACAGAACAGCACGTTTAGAACTTTTTCCTTTAGAGTCGAACGATACTTTCGGTCCTAATATAGTGGACTCGCTTGCACTATACGACATGGTAATTGCATACAAATATCGCTCATATAAAAACTATGGGTTATATATTATAGTTTATTTTTAAAAATATTTATAATGATTAAGATAGTTATAATTCGTCAATTGTAAAATATAACGTAGGATTTATATGAATATGTATACTTTAATTAAATAAGATATTAGATTAATAAATAATATTATTCTAATAGTGATGGAAAGATTTAGAGGTCACATTATTAACGTCACCTTTGGTTCTTGACCGAGTTTTTATTTCTTTATTTGAATAATGAGTTTGTTATACTGAGATGAATCAATTAATTTCACAGAAGGTCGTACGTACGAAGAAAGATAATTCTTTAATTCATCGTATTTGAGGAATATATTCATTTAAGATATCTTAAAATTGGCCTGAATAAGATTATGTTCTCTATTAGATGGAAAGGAGTTTTTTCGGATTGAAGATAATGACTAGAATAGAACAGGAAATCGAAGGATATGAAATTTTATTTCGAAATAATAGAGAGTTTGAAAAAGTTTGATGTCAGGTGTGACCCGCAATAGCACTACTATCGTAGCAAATATGTTGAATTTCAAAAAGGGTTATCCATGTTGATCTATGGAGACAATTGGCGGCGATGACAAGGAATAATCAGCATCTCAGGTATTTGATTGGCTTATTCATCCAAAGTTCATGCTTATTACTTGACTTAGGATCGGTGGAATATTGTTTAGACTAGTGTAGATCGATAGGATACCAATTTTATTCACTTAGATTGATCTATATCCAAATATCAGGATATTCATTATCTCAATAAAAGGCCTTCGCTTAGTTGATGATTGAGGAGTCTCTTACTGTACTCTGGTGATAGAGATATAAAGGTTGGAGGGTTCATAGGTTAGAGAAAATGAATGTGAACGCGGGTCATTTCAGCCAGTCTACACGCGCTGAGATAAGGAGGAATGAGGGGAGTGGGTAAGGTAGAGATGAGAGGCATGATGTGAGACGGGAGAGCAGGTTGAGAAGGGAGATGCATTCTGCGGTATTGGTGTATATTGCGCAAGTTTTAGAGTAGCAGATCATGCAGAGAGAGATAAGTTATATGAGATGTGAGTGGAGAGTGAGAAGCTAGGAGAGAAGAGTAGAAAATACCTAGGGTGATTTGGTAACATTTCAATCATGGGATACAGTCTATCAAGGTTTATATACATGGGCTTCAGTTCACATTTTTCTCTCTTTGGGAGTGCAATTGTTTACGCTTATCATTGTTTTCACTTGTGTCTGAGTAGACACTTGTCAAAAATTAGGATAGATGTGGTACGTGATGGAATTTGGAATTGCGGTATATTGACTTAACTATATATATAACGAGATATTAGCTTGAAGTTTAATGATTCAGGACAGTACGCATACAGATTCTATACCGCAATATCGGCAAATACATCGCGCGCATGTTTTCACAAATATATCTTATCCTGCCTAGTAGAGATCTCAGACACATATAATTTCGATGATGTAATCAGGCAATGATATAGCTGCTGACGTGTGCGAATAGAGAATAGTGAAGCGTTCATGCTGTGGCTATAATACTGTGGTGGTGTAACCTCACTGGCCTTAGATAGTTGCCTATCTATGTACAAGAGTACGAGGAGGCGTGACGGTACGTTTGATCAGGATGAGGTGCAGATGCCCAGACGGGGTGAATAAATGAAGGCTTGTTATGATGATATTCCCTCACATCTGTGGTGACCTTAAGGCGTTACTAGAGTGATGCGAGGAAGTATATCGGAGTGATGTCTATAAAGGTCCGTTCCTTCATTCTATAAGGCACTCTATTAAGCATGATCGGCGGGAGAGCAGATCGCATACTGGATGAGGATTTAAAACTTCATACATATTAGACGTAATTGGATCAAAGGTTATGGTAAATTTTACGAAGGCTTTCAATTCTTAACGGTTAGATATTAATTTGGCAATCGAACATAAATTCTTGGTGAGATATGGATTCAGAGGGATTATGGAGATATTAATTTTATTCAATTCCACTCTTAGTAAGATGGATGTATTACTAGATAATACTATTCCAATTAACAATTACCACATACTGTGAGATTACTCTGGCACTAGATTAATCATAGATTACAATTTAACATCTTCTATTAAGAATACCTAAGAGCCTATTTGGTGATGTCAAGGTTCGAATTCAATAATCGATGATTGTAATATAGAATCTTTAGTAGGGAGTTAAAGTTAGTTGATATAAGATGAATTAAGGAAATGTTATATTGTAAGTTCATTATACACTATGGTATCGTTAATAGTATTATTATTATATAATAAACACTGTGGTTAGATATTGTATGATTATATGTTGGAAACAAAGTATATTTACGAAATAATAGATTAATATATTTGAAGATATTAAACTGAATAGGAGTATGTTATATTAATTATAAGATAGAGATATATAGATAGTATAGATAGAGATATTAAGCATAGAAAAGACAAGATGATTGAAGACTGAATTTTGTAATTTATATATTAATTGATGATGTATAGTGGGAATATATCTACTATAGCGGTTGAGATTTGAATTTTAGATAGAATATTAAGAGGAGTGTGACAATGGTGAATATCTATTTACTGTTTAGTAATATGAGATATTAGGAGTGGATAGATGATTATGATGATATATAGATTGGTGTAGATATGTAAGTATTGAATATGGTATAGAATATATATAGAACAGGATTTTTGATAATGGTGATATGATATAATGATATAATTGTTATATATTATATGATTATCCATATTTATATTAATTGTAATAATATGATATTATATATAGATATTAGTATATTATTAGGTGTAATATATTAGTATAGTTTAATAATAAATCTCTATATTATTATAATATTTCTCTATATATAGAATATTAATTATCATCATAGTTAATATATATAATTATAGATTATTTAATGATATATAATTAATATATTATTTTACTTATAAGTTTTAATTTAGATTATATAATCATTTCATATATTTACTTATTTTACATAATTAATATTGATTCACTCTCTCACATATATCACTTTTTCCACTCTTTCTTATACTTATATTTCTATTGCTTTCCTTCATATCTTTTATTATTTTCTTTCTTCCTTCTACGCTCTACTTACTCAAATTGTCCTTCACTTTTTCACTTGAATATCTATTCTACTAGATATTCATTCGCTCTAAGGATCATAGTATAGTGTATATAATATAAGTATTAATTTAGTGCTTTTCCTTTATATATTACATAATATAATTATAAAGGTGTATAATATATTTACATTAAATAGGATACTTCTAAACAGACACATATAATTTCTGATGATCAATTATCATATCAAAATTAATTCATTGTGAAACGATAAAACTATACAGTAAGCATGATTGCAACGGGTTAATGCAAATGATACAATAATTACACTAGATATCTGGTTTAATAATGGTGAATGTACACTAAATACGATATACAGAGTAAGAGTTATATATATATGATATGAGATATTATAGATGTATTATATCGTATTTTATATGTATATAGATTATATATATATATTCCTCAGGTATCATTATATAATAGATTTGATAGGAATATACAATTATTACCGAATTGTTTAGCTCGTCAAATAAGTTCGTAGCCCTCATACTTTCCTCATTCGTACATCTTACTCTCTGATTTAATAATATTCACTGTTTAATGCTTGTGGCATAGTTTGGTATATATTCACTGCATAATAGTAACGATGCACGTAACGATTATTATACAGCCATCTAACTACTAACATTATACTTTCTAAAAGAGGATATAGATAACAGATACACCTCTATATTCATCCATCCATCTTTCAGATATATTGAATATCCAGAAGTCAAAGGGTATATTCCGTGTCAATTATCTAAGATAAAAAATACTGAGATATTTCATAATCTCATGAAGTAACTTCTCGCTCTTTACTCCCTTACAATAATATATATTCCATTTTGGACTCTTCTGTATACAATCCATGATTCAGAGTATATTATTTATACATCATCGTCAGATTAATTCTTGAAGATATGGTTCGGATTGATGTTTCTTTGTTTGTTGTAATCTACTACAGCGTAGTAGTAATTAGATATATAATAGAAAACGACTCATGGTCTATTAAATGATCGAGGTGGATATATATATATAGATTATTCTACTTTTCTCTAGCTCTAGGCTTTGTTCCTATATAAGCTTCATATATATAGCTGTCAGAAACTATATCATTCGATTGGCACTAAGAGTATAGAGCAGAGATATATCCAGCCTAGTTACTCTTTCATTATATATATATATAGGATAGATAGATATAGTAGATATATATAAGATATTCTAAAATAGTTTTATTTTAACCTTGCATAACTGATAGATCTTGTGTAGAATGTATTTAATTCTTATTTTAATTGATTATATGTCCATATATTCGCTATAGGTGATTCTCTTATAGTAAGTACTATATAATTGGATATTACATATAAGATATATCTTGTCATATTTGAAATTATACCTCTATAATCAAATTACCTCTCAAAATTGACAAACAACACTACTACATCTATTCAATTACTATATTTATGGTCTCGTGATGTTCCTCGTTCTTATACATATATACAAGTGAGATGAGTTTCGATATCGTTATATATATATATATAGATAGATAAATAGTCATTACAACAGTCTCATAATTACCACTAGTCATCAATTATGCTCATATAGTGTTGGCATTCCTAGCGGATAGATAGTGAAGTATCTTACGCTATTTAATTTAAGGTAGCAGTAGAGGGCATGAAAATTAAGAGAGAGTGAGTAAAAATTGGCTGTATTCAAGAGATGATATAATAATGGTAAGTTCTCATACATAAACGTTGGACATGTTTGCGTAATATAGCTATCACGAATAAAAGTATTACTTCTTCATTTTACTCATTTTATTCGATATCATAGTTATAGATTATATATTATAATTTACTACTAAATGTACTACCCATGCCAGTAATTCTATGGGTATAGCCTACACACTATTCATTTTATGGGATATTATATTATATTAAATTCATATAAGCTTATATACATATTATATAAATACAAAGGCATACTAATTAAATATCCTATTACGTAAACCTTAAAATCGCCTCTTAACACTTTACTACATTAGGGATAATAATGGATGCCTATAAAACGGGCTTCAACATGTTAAACTCATTAGCAGGGAAGTAAAATGATACAACAGTACGCGCAAACAATTGGCTTATATCCCTTTTAGCTTTCTAATATGCCGGAATCTTATAGAAATATATTATTTATTCGTTAATAATTAATTTTTATTGATATATTTAACGTTTTAAACATATATGATTAAAGCTAGAAACAAATGGAATATAAAGCGAATACTATAATATTTAAATTCGAAAGTATTATAAAAGCTATTTAAGCCTTTATTTGTAATTCTTTAAAACCACATAAAAGAAAACTTGTATTAAAGGGATTTAGAATAAAATTATTAATAGTATTTAAATATAATATCTTTTTAAAACTATTCTTTGCAAAACCAGTTATTCAAAGTTTTTTATATAAAGATCTTTAAAACCCTAAATATAATTAAATTATAAAACGATTGCATTATTTCTTATATATCACTTTACAAAAATATACTACCCAATAAACACTAATGCAAAACAATCACAATACAAAAAAAAAAAAAAAAAAAAAACAGACTAATAAAAAAACAAAAGTAAACATAAACAAAACAAACGGTGTGCATAGATCTTCGACATCATCAATTGGATCTTTCACAGATATTGATTCTTGCTTGCAAACTTACGACCTTGGGACCATTTTTGTTAGTTAGTGCCAGATTCACTACCCGTCTGGACTTTACTATCTACCTAACCCATCCTTTTTTTCTTTTCTTCTTCAGAACTCAATCACCTTCAATTCCGACCAATCTATCACAACTATCACTTCACAATTAAATACTCCTTTAATTCCCTCCATGCTGTCGAAGTGTTTGATAATTCTTCCAGATCATCTCAATTGAAAGCTCTTTGCATTAGCAATACCATTCCACTTGCTCAATCGCATCATACAAACCTAGGTCCATAGTTCCAAACGCTAATATGCTTTCCCGGAAGAAAAAAACAGCCCGTCGTCAGGATACTTATAAGAAACTTCCTTTCACAACATCGAAGAGGAAGAAGGACGAATCCTTCTCCGTCTCCCCATCCAAGCGAAGTAAGAACTACATCATAATCTCGGATAGCGACTCCTCCTCCTCCTCGACGGAGAGCGACGAAGATGAAGACAATTATCAGATCGATTCTACCGACAGCAGTTCTATCACTCTTCAAGACGATGAAAACAATTCCGATTCAGATACTGGCTCAGTCATTATCGTTGGCCAACGACCTGCCGCGGCGGGAAAAAAAGTCGCTGCTCAGAACCGTAACCTGGATGATTTAATGAAACGAATTCCAATTGAGGTACATTCCTACATTCCATTTCAATCTAAATCTTTCATCGACTACAACTAGTAGCGACGCATAACTACAATCTCATTCGTCTGAATGCGCAAATCAAATATGGCTTCGCTTGGCGATCTCAGCTGTTCTTCATACCACCAACATCTTGAAGAGTACTTCAAGTCGTGAATTGAAAGCTGCTTATCCAATTTGTGGCTAACCACTGCAATACAGGTACACCAGAATATTACCAAGTACCTACCCTCTGATGGCGATATCACCCGATATACTTTGGTTTGTAAAACGACTTCTAGAGCTGTCTCGGATAGTGTCTGGCGGTTTCGATTTTTAGAGAAATTTGATGCTATACCAGATGCGTCTCTGGCCAGTCTGAGAAAGGAATACCAATTTAGAAGATGTACAACAAGGCTTTACACAAAATTCGACTGGAATGAGTATAAGTACCTCGGTCGCGGAGCTGGCAAGCAACAGGAACAGCATCAAAGAGCATGCCTTGAAATGCTTCAGAACCTTCTCGTCGGTATGTCCTCTTGTAATTGTTTTGGTCGAGTGTACACACTAACAGAAGGGCATAGAATCTGATGCTCGCAAAGTCCTTGACGATAAGGGCAATGAAGTGATTGTTAGCCGTAACTTGGATTATATCCGAGATTTTGTTTCCTTTGTATCTGGTACAACACATACTGGAAACATGATTGATATTGTTGACTCGATTTGCAAGACTAATAACAACTGGAATTTCAACGCCATTTGCTCTGTTGACTGCCCTTCAGATTCGAATACGCTTGTGTTGTTGATTCAACTATGTTTGACATGGATATCCTGGGATCGAAGATATTGTACAAACACAATATCCCATTTCGATCTATCTCAATTGGAAGCTTATGCATCACCAGTGCGGCAACCGATATTCCTTGGGAAACGGAAGAACGATCTCAATGTGCGTTGGTGTTTGCATGTGGCAAACTTCTTCAAGTTTCACCTCAAAGCCGGAAAGGGTGAAGGACTGCTTGCGCATGCTTATGCTGATCTACCCCAAACCCAATGTCCACAACCATGGTTGGGTCAATTGCAGCCAGGGACTCAACAATTGGGAAGCCATTGGAAAGGTGCCTATTGTAAGTGCTGGTAATAGAATGTCGAATTGAGACCTTGAAAGCTAATCCGATGTTAGTTTATGTCAATGCTGATGAATTGGCAAAAATGAGAATGGCCGGAGATGATACCGATAGTGGTCCTTACTCGGACGAACTAGATGGTGGGGAGTTTTTTCAGGTAAGCCAAGATTCGAAAAGTTGGTGAGGCAGGATGACTAACCGAGTCTTACACAGGATATATCTCTCTTTTTCGATACTCAGAAATTCGATAAGCAACATTGGCCCGAGTCCTGGGAAAGAGTTCTTCAAAGTGACCCTTTCTCTAGTACTGCTCCTGAGCCCGTTAATCGGCATGGTCCAAGACGGAACACTCGATCAAGAAAGGACATAAAGAAGCCAGTGGAAGTCCCCAATCCCGGTTTGAAGTACTTTTACGGTTCTTCCAATGACTCTTCATCAACTGCTCACTTCTACGGAGCTGTGCATGCAATCCCGCCACAAGGTGGAATTCCCGGCTTTCAAAGAGTCTGCATTATGAAGTTTTTTCCTGATGAAAATGGAAACTTTGATGCAGGTCAATGCTGGGGCTACGAAGGTTGTGTTTTGCCCGGCGGCCGCATCATTCTTGGTCGATGGTTCGATGCACGATCTGATTCTGCTGTGAACGTTATGTCGGGACCATTTGTCTTCTGGAATGTGGATGAGAGTGAGGCGGAGGATCCTATTGATGGCAAGGAAGCGCTGGAGTTCTATGAGCTCATGAAGTCCTATGGCCATTATTAGCTTTTCCTCTTTCATTTCAGAGGATGACTTGAGGGACCGCGGATAATAGCATCAAAAGTGCGCGCAGAATTCTTCAACATACGACAAGCAAGCTAACGATACACATGAAATTATCATTGAAAATCATGAAATCTTCATGAAGCATCAGCAGAGATGTATTATTTAATTCATACCCCAACATCAACTGGCGGATTCAATCTCGGATACGAGCTTTCCACGGCCTAGCATTACGACGAATCTCAACTATTTCATTTTATCTCGACAAACAGTATTATTTTGGACCAACAGTACGAAAAGCAATTCAATTGCATCACGAAATGTCTTTTTCATTATCAACGAACATCGGGCATCGTTTACACATTCTTTCAATTCGATTAATACATATTTAAGGTTACTTACATTTCACATTCTTTTCAACAGATATTCTTCAACATATTTTCAACATTCTCTTCTCGGACATAGTTTTAAGAGTTCTTTTTTTCGTATTTTGTGTCCTTATTGGTTTGATTTCTTTGGTAGGAAGGTAGTAGTGGATTATGGGTGCATTAGTACGTTGAAAGGAGTTTGATTTGAGGATTGCCGTCATGGATGGATATAGATGGATCTGGCTATGGATATACCCCTTTATTACAATTTGGCGTTGGTACAACGAGATAGAGTGGCAATCTTCAAATCATAAATCTGCATCTGCATTTTAGTCTGCATCTGCTCGCAACTTTCCTTTGGAGGTACATAGATGACACAAGGCGAGAATTTGAACTCAAGTTACAAAATGAAAATCAATACAAGATCTGTTTCTGAAAATATCCATGCATGTGTTGGTCAACAAGCGATGAAAATTTCTTTGGTTTACCTGGATTATTTGCTTTACTTGCTTCTATCGATAGTTTGATCGCCTCTTTTTATATCATTTTGCTTCGTCTCATCTCATCTTATTTCTTAAAAGCGAAATCGAAAGCTAGAACTTGACCTTGACCTTGACTTTCAATTTTGAGCTGGACCACCAAACTTTATAGATGGAAATTGGGGGGGGGGGGGGGGGCAGGTGTGTTTGCTTGCTTGTTACCTAGGTAGGTAGGGAGAGAGGGAGGGAGGAGTTTGAATGAAGATTAGGAGGATGGTTTATTTGTTGGTTGGGTGGGTGATGGGTGATGCTTAATGGTTGGAAAGGGGAGGGGGGAGGTGTGGTTGTCGCTTAGTGGGTGGGGGGTGGTAGATTGGAGATTAATGTAATGCGTGATATGATGTGTGATGTAGAATGCAAAGGGGAGGAATGGAAAGGGAGGCTTAGAGGTGGTGCGGTGTGATGTGATGTGATGTGATGTGATGGGGTTGTGAGATTATGGGATTATGTATTTGGAAGGAACGGTGAGAGATGCGATCTTAGAAGGCTTTGTTTTATTTTTGAATTATTGATTCATCCATACATGCTTACGAACTTTTGAGCTTGTATGCTGTACGATGTATGTTATGTTTGTGTTTGCATGCCTGTCTGACCCGAAACGCCTCTCATCTACCCTCCGCTAGACTATCATCGCATCTTAGCCCTTATATCGCCTCGCCCTCTATCTATTCTTCAATCTCCTTCACACACTCCCACTCACCCCTTAAGTTCTCCTTCCATAAAGAAACCTTGTTATCCCCTCCACTGACCGCCAATACATTTCCACTCAAACTCCATGATACGCGCCAGACTTCGCGCTCGAATTGTAGAACCTTAGATTCCCATTGCCCCGGGTTGGAGGCTGCTGAAGAAGTCCAAATGCGGACTGTCTTATCTTGAGAGGCGGAGGCTATGTAACCTTTTGAATGTTAGTTTTCGTGGTTTGTTTGAAAATGGAGATCCGGAAATATATATAGAAAAAACATACTCTTCTGCAAAACCGTAGGACTCCAAGCGACATCTCTAACCCAATCTCCATGTCCCTGCAATGGAGCTCCCTCAACCTTGTAACTCAAACTTGCCTGATCCCAGCCCCAAATCCTCAAAAGATTATCACTACCTCCAGTAACAAATCTCTTAATACCCCCCTCCTTTCCTCCTGCGCTTGCACTCACTAAACTACCCGGTTGTGAAGATGGCGCCCAGGAGACACTGTTAACACCAATACCATGCGCATGGAAAATCTTATGATCCATAGAATTGTCTTTGAATTCTAGGACTGATACATTTCCATCTGAGGACGCGCATGCGAGGAGACATCCTGATTCATGCGGACACCAGGAGAGGGAATTGACGGAGGCAGTGTGGAGGGCGAAATCGTAGATCTTGGTCCAGGCTGATGAGGTCTCTTTGTAGATGAGAACTTTTCCGTCATAACCCGCTGAAGCAAGGATGTTGCCGTACTTGGGGTGCGCCCACGAGATGGACCAGATTGCTCCTTCGTGACTGGATAACAAGAGGTGTTAGCTAGATGACTTGGGTTATAGTCATGGGATACGAGAGAATGATTCATAATGAAGAAATAGTCAATGAAGAGAGAAGCGTATGCAATGTGTTGAGCGCGAGATTGGAGACCTGTGTATCCGGAGTGATCTGAGGGAGTTCACGAGAAAAACATACCCTTTCAATGTTTCTGTAAGACGGTGTGTTTCCCCTTCAATTTCAAAGATCTTAACAGTACGGTCCGATGAACATGTTGCGAGCCTGCGGCCATAATAATCTAAAGCTGCATCATGCTATACGAAAACCAATTAGTCTATCGACTTTCAAATATGCGCTTCATACTCCTCGTATGAAGAATTCCTATGATTTATAGAAAGAAATACGGGATATATACTTACAATCATGTCATCATGACCTGAATTGGTTATTACTTGCGCCATACTGTCACAAGTTTAAAATAGAATTAAGTGTTTGTTTGTATATGTATTTCAAAACACCTTCTAGGTTCTCGAAGCTCTAACTCATTGATGCTGCCAGATCGTACCTAAGCGGCACTTACCGCTTTCGGCATACACCGGGGAAACCTTTTGCCGAGAGTGATAAAGCATGTGATTTGATGATAAGCAGCACTATCTTTACCGCTTACGCATTAGTAGATGCGGAAAGGGCAGAATCCCCATTCATATTCAATCCTCTACCTTCAGTCCATGACATGACACCTTTACCATTCTTCTCCCAACCTTTCTCTTGTTCTCATCTCGTTGTTTCTTTCTGGATTATTGATTTATAAGATAGATTCCTATCAATCTACTCTCAATCAAATATATTTACTTATTATACTCATTTATTCATACTTCATATATCTTCTATAATTAACAGACTTCATTTCATGTGCCTCGGCCCATTTAATCTCACATTCCCGACTCGTCATATGGGATTCTTTGGGAACTTTCAACCACAATTTAACAATCGAATAATCAGATAATCAATACAAAAATAGATCAATTAACAGCGTCGCTAAAATGGCAGACAACCTTTGCGGCCCATCTAATGCTTTACAGAATTTTCAAAAGCATTCAAATGTTGACCGTACCTTACAACAAGATCGATTAGTTGGAAGAGCTTCATCTTCGCAAGTATGCCTTATGAAACGCCAGCTTCAAAGTTCTAGTGGCAGTATATTATCATCGACATTTGACTAACAACTTCGTAGGGCTTCAGGGCTTCCCCAGGTCAAAATGCAGGTCAACTAGATGCTGAATTCGCAGCTTTCCAAGCAGGTCATCAATCACTTACATCACTTACTCCCTCTCCCTCAGTCCAAAACTTCTCTTCTCGGCATTTCCAAACTCTTTCTCCTCAATCATTTCAACATGGATCTCCACAGCACCCTGCAGGTCAAGACTGGGCCGCTGATTTTCGAAATTTGAATATCTCTGGCCCTCAGGCGCAATTTCAACAAGCACTACATCAAACACATCAACCACAAATGGGAGGACAGTATCAAGAATTTGCGCAAAGCTATGGAGGCTCAGGATCGATTGCGAATGGAAATCAACCCGCTGTAGGAATGAATGGGCTCTCTATGATTAGTTCTGGACACCGTCCACTACCTAGAGTCCTTATGCAACAAAATCAAATTATGTCCACAGGACCATTAATGGCGCAACACAATGAAGTTTTTGATGATGCAGCATTTGCTAAAGCTTTTGATGAAGCAGCTCTCGCAGCAAGGTCGGAGATGAAGCAAGAAGAAGAACAAGAATTGGAAATGACGAAAGCTCAAGCCGAGGGTGCGGTTCTTTTGGAACAAGCAAAGGCCGATCAAGAAGCAGAACTGGAACGCGATAGAGCGGCAAATGATCTTCTCAACCAAGCCCCCCTCGGTGCAGATACTATACAAGATCCCTCAACTGCAACACATGAACAAAATACAAATGCACCAGATGCTCTGTCACGTACAGCTGGCGAGCTTCTGCACAGAGTTAGCAATGACCAAAGTGACAAGTTCCAGAATAGTCAATTTCTAGAATTCATGCGACAATTCCGCGACAAGGAGGTTATAGTCGATGGGGATAAAGTGGTAGATGTTGCCAAAGATAAACGAGGTGTACATGAGAATGTCACTGAAGGAGAATTTCATGATTTGGTTGGACCACCCCGAGCATAGCAAGCAATTTAATTGATCCTCTCCCTGTGGTCTTTTGTACTGTGAATATATCCGCGTATGCTTAATTGAGACAACTATTTTTAAAGGTGTATTAAAAAATAAGCTAATCTATCTCCATTGCATAGAGATCAGATCTGCGAAAGGAAGGCAATCAATTGTAAGGAACAATGAACTTGCTGCGGGAATGAACTTGGAAATGCTCATTAAAGCTCTTCAGGAAAACTCAAGATATTCTACAATGACTATATCAGATGGGGTGGAGCTTTGGAAAGGTGTGAAAAAGAGTAGAGACAGGTTATCGTGGACGAATGGGTAAGTCTCCATTACTGCGGTCTTCAATAATACATTTTTGTGTTTGGCATGTATTAGCAAACCATAAACTAATTTTGGACATCCCCTACAGGAATGAAGAACTGGCCTTGCGAGATCATATGATAGGCAACATAAAGACGTGCGCGAATGGAAAACCAGGACTGTGTAATGCTCGGGGTAGAGGTATTTCAAATCAACTTGACAATGGTGAATCAGTCACTCAGAACAACTCTTTGAATGAAGAGCACGTATGCCATGGTATGGGGTGGGCTTTTCAGAATGGGGAGTTGGTGAGTGGAAGACCCGTCATGAAACTGGCTCAGAAAAAGGAGAGATTGAGCTAATAGACCAGCCTTGAAGGCGAGATTAATTAATAGAGGAAAGTATGGGAGAGCATAGGGGAAATGTGATGGCTAGGACTATGCAAGTGGCCAGTATATTTCAGCCAGGCATCTGATCAGATTCCGACTCACTTCCAGCCTTTGTACGGGATGAATATATTGCAGCAGGAACTCGAACGCGCTGGGAAACTGCTATGAGACCAGCTACGGATACGGAAGAGGTGGAAAGATTTTAGAATATGAGTTTGACGGAGGGAGACGGGGAGAGAGGGAGATAGGAATGGATAAAAGGGCTAGCTGTGAATGAAATGAGGGGGAGAATCCCCATGGTGCAGAGAAGGAAGCATTCGATCAGAAGCTGAAAAAGTCTCAGAATTAAAGCTGAGTAGGTTGGTGAAGCAATATTCGGCCAGGATATCGCCAGACTTTACATGGGAAAGCTCACTCGAAAGAGTAGATGAAAAGTCCCAAAATTTAGAAGACGCGATGCATCAGTTATGTCGGTTGTTTTAAGCACTGGGGGGGGGAGGGGGGGGGGGCAAAAGGACTGTCGGAGATTGATACTTGACCTGCTGGATCTATACGGGGACTTCAACTGCGATTGTGGATTCGAGTTCATGTTCAATGCCTTTGGTTTTCTGGTAATAACGTTCTGAATTGATTTTCTTGCTTTGGATTCGATGTGGATTTGTAGCCGGACTAGACTTAGACTTAGACTTGGATTCAGATTTAGATTTGGACTAGGCTTAGACTTTGTACTTGGACTTAATCACTAATTCTTAATGCTAGTAATGGAATTAAAGTTTTACATAGGTACATACTTTACCTGCTGCACATTATATGAGTTCTTGTTCTTCACTCAGATTTGATACCTAGAATTGATGAACCTAGTGATGTATCTCGGTTACAGTCTTTTAGTAGATGTTGTGATGGGGTGGGAGATAAAGTTTAGTTTAGATGTTGGAGTGTACTTTTGTTGTTTTTTCTGGGAGCTGTCCTGAATATGTAGGGAAAATATTTGGAATAGAATGTTGGATGAGGGGACGCTTGTGACTCTGGGCAAAATTCGAGAGGCGGAAGGGAAGCATACCATGGTGTCGACTCCTCATTGGGGTATGTAATTTGATGTATAGCCAATATTTTATTCGGTTCACATCATATTCAATACATTTGAATAATTTAGTACCGAATACTTAATTCAATATATCGTTAGTGTTTTATTTAGTTCAAATCTGAAGATTATTGTATCTAATGTATTCGACACACTTGAACGATTTAGTATTGGGTATCTAATTTGGTTGTTATATTGACGACTTTCAGATCTGTGACGTTGATCATAATCTCTCAAACACACTGGCTCCAAGTGACGTGAGAATGCGCACAAGATATTTGAAATCTTGCCTTAAGATGTTCCATTATTCAATGAAAATTCATTGTCTATTTCACTTCAAGCTCCAGATATGAAAATAACCAGATCTTCGTTACTTCTGCCTAAAAGATCAAATGGCTTTAGGCCATCATCCCATAGGAACATCACCTTCAAAATCACGTTTAGCAGCATTTCATCAATCCTTATTATATAAGATATATTAGTATAAACCGTGGTCTGGAGCATGTCAGTTTGTCTTCGCTACTACCCAAGCAGATGCATGGTGTACGCCTAGTAGTTAGTTCACTTTACCGAGATGAAGGGGGATTTACAACTTTGGAAAGGCTTCAGGGTATGCCGTTATTAACTCTCTATACCTACTGTGATGTAAAACCATTGTCCAGGCCCGAAAGGCCATATCAAGACGACGTTTTGGGTCGACAGCCTATTAAGGTTAACAACTATGCCACTGGCGCAGTTTGCGTACACTAGAACTAAAATTGGAGCGGCTATCTTCAACAGTCTGGAATCACGTAAATTTCAACTCCTTCACTTCCTTCAACCATAAACTTTTGAATGACTTCAGTATGCCAGGCACTGTCTTCACCATCAAATAGTACTCATTGAATACGGAGGGTTGATTGATCTAAATTCGCCGTCGAATATTGACAACTCTCAATTCTCGGGCAACACACAAATGATCATCGCAGGTGGTCCACGAGGAAGAAATAAAAGAAGAAATAAAAGCGAGGGTGCGATTGGAAGCTGAGCTGATCTCTATGTTTCAAAAGATCGTGATGAGATTTACAGATGATGATTAGATTGAAATAGATAATTTAAGAACGAGGAGGACACTACAGAATTGCTTGGATTAGAGAATGTACTGTGAGATCTGTCAATGCGTATAGTTCTAATTTGTTTTGAGATTTGCTAAGTGACCGTGGCTAATTCTCTACTTTGTACCTCTGCCAGATCAAAAGCGTCAAGCTTTATCGAAACCTTTTGCAAAGTCTGATATTGATTCCATGAGCGAACTTCTCGCTACAGGTACGCCAAGGTAGGGAGGCGGCAATTAAGTAAGCTTATAGTTCTATGTGCTCAGGCTGTTATCGATAACGGAGTTTTGTGACGAGAGTAATCTCCATTGATTTCGAAAAGCTCAACAACCTTCCATCTAATTCACCAGAATATATGATTTTCATCCAACTTCAGCTTACAATCGCCAAGTTTGACTCTTCCAAACCAATGTATCCCGAGAATTGATGAACGACACGCAGATAATTTGCTGGAGCTTGGATTGGTTCGATTGTATCATCAACCCTCTATTCCCACGGCTTCATCTTTCCTCACAACCTGCACCAGGAACCCGTTGTCCTGAACTGTTGGGCCCAATACCCACTCAGCGCATGATCCTCACTATCCATGGGTATTTTTGGCTGATGCTACGAATGCGCGATACTTCCTACCGCATACTGGAGGCTACGGTGAAGATCAAGCGTGTAATAATCTCGTCAAATTTTGACGTTTCATGAATAAAGGGGCCCCTTGATGCTGGGCGAACTGTAGGATATTTACGAATTGGGAAGTTACTGAGACGTTCTAAAGGAAATGAAGATGAACTTTCAAAGGGGTGTGGGGAGTTGTTGACTTCGACTAATGTGTGGAGGGTGAACGGGGAAAGGATGCCATCGTTCTCGAGGCCTAAGTCAACTACAGAAGTCCAGCATTGCATATTGAATTGGAAATTCAAGCCGACCAATTCAACGACAATACATAGATAGAAAAGACTTCCCACAATCGGCCTAAGAGTCAGAGATCGTTATCAACGCGGTTGTACCCAGAGACTAGATCGAAAGGGTCAAAAGATGTTGGTAAGGGATGACGATCAATTCGCCGGAGAGGTGCTAGGAAGGAATTCTTAGCCTAGGTATATCTAAATATGGTCACCAAGGAAGCTATTCAGATACAGAGGCCATGAGATTAAACCACATGCTGAAGAGCTGAACCAAGATCATATTTTATACGTTGCGAGAGAGCTTGCGTCATATCATTTGCAGCTGTGGGTCTGTTTTGATTGAGATTGACTGGTCTACACAGGGCACCAGAGTATCAGCGATCTGATATCCTCATATCATCATCCTCTTCTATATCTGTGGGGCTCGTCTTGGTTGACTACCAATATAGGGCATGGCTTTTGCGCCTCACAACGACATGGAGAATATCTAAATGTTGAAAACATCAGTAGGTCTCCTGCATGTCAACCAACAGTCTTCTCGTGTCATCACCTAATTGGATTTTGTCAATACAAAGACCAGAGTGATGCCGACCAAGTCAAAATTTTACGTAGCAAAATCACACACCGGTCGATCGGAAGAGCTGTTTTTGTTCATTTGACTGAGTTACAAAGTATCTTGAATGTGATATTTGAGTTACATCTTGTCTTACAGTCAGATGTCCTTGGCACGAGTCAATATTCAACAACATCTAGTGGAAGGGTTCGGACCAAATCTCGGAGAAAAAAGAAATCTAAAATGGTAAAGTAAAAACCATTTTGACATTTGATTTGAACATCAATTACAAATCGATTGAAGATTTCAAGTACCGAATTCTAATTCTAATTGTAAATCGAGTGATTACAATTCTATCTCCGAGTCAAGTGGAGTGGTATGAGTTGAATGTTCCTGGACATCAAACTAGCATCTAAATCCAATGTCGATACTTATGGTTACCCCACATCTCATCTTGAACCATTCATCATGTCTTATTTTTACTTTTTAGCACTCGATAGAGACGGTAAGTCGATAATAGCTCGATCTGCAAGTAATTCAGAGCTAAAAGGTTCTAAGCATTAGTTTGCATTATTGGATTCCTCGCTTTCAAGGGTTACAAATGATGGTCAGGATTAGTTTTGTATCAATGGGTGTCCATTCGGCCGTCACTCCCTTTATTGCTTTTCAGAAGGGAGGAACACGGAAATCCCTTGTCTCAGCACTTGCTCAACGTTGCTAGTAAGTTAAGATATGACCGAAATGTTTGAAGAAATCACATAGCACATGTTGTCATTCACGTCATGGCCTTGAGCTTAAAAATAACAACAGCTGATGGATCCACACCTGCAACGCACGCTAACCTCCTTTGAATCGTTTCAATGATTTGAGAGACTCATTGTGCGGCAGAACACCAAGTTTCCATTGTCAAAATTGTTTTAAAAGACCTCGTAAGTCTCCTCGAAATATGAGTTTGATTTTATTCCTTATACTCCTCTTCTCATCATTCACCATGCTTCGCTCGATTGTATCCTTATACTACGTACTCAGCTTGGCTGATATAGCAACTTCACAATATACTACCAATGCAGAAGCTGCTTTCAATCAGTTACAGACGTGGTACAATACCAGCTCAGGTCTATGGAGCACGACCGGGTGGTGGAATTCTGCTAATTGTTTGACCGTCATCGGAGATTTGGCTGCAATCGATTCGAGCGTCAAATCAACCATAACTGGTGTCATGTCGAACACGTTTACCCAAGCTCAAACTTATAACTTGCAAATGACCAAAGTAGTCATGGCAAACTATAATTACCTATCTATTTACGGAAACTCTACCGGAGCCTTGAATGGCATTGCTTTGGCGGGCAATATGACCATGCAGGCGTCAACTACCGTGAACCCCAAGGGGTTTCTGAACAACTTCTATGATGATGAAGGCTGGTGGGCATTGGGTTGGATTCAAGCATATGATGTTACTGGAAATAGCGACTACTTGACCATGGCGGAAGACATCTTTGCCGATATGAAAAATGCCAGCACAACACCCTGCTCAAACGGGGGGTCGGGTATTTGGTGGGATAGGTCCCAAACTTACGTGAATGCTATTGCCAATGAGCTTTATTTGAGTGTAAGTGCACATCTTGCAAATCGTGCGACAGGAAGCGACAAGGCGAATTATTTGACCATTGCGAAAAATCAATGGCAGTGGTTCAAAGGAACTGGAATGATCAATTCACAAGGGACAATCAACGACGGATTGACAAGTTCGTGTCAAAATAATGGACAGACAGTTTGGAGTTATAATCAAGGTGTTATACTTGGGGGGCTAGTCGAAATTTCCACCGCTACAGGTGACTCAAGTTATCTCAGCAGCGCAAAAAGTATCGCCACGGCAGCAATCAAAGCTCTTTCAGACTCGAACGGCATTCTTCATGACCCATGCGAGCCAAATTGTGGAGGTGATGGCACACAGTTCAAAGGTGTATTTATGAGAAATCTTCAAAAACTCCAGCAAGCATCGCCCAGCTCCACTTACTCGACGTTCATCGCAAATAATGCTAAAAGTATATGGGCTAATGATAGAGATTCGTCCAATAATGGATTGAGCGTTAATTGGGCAGGACCATTTGTTGCGACGGCAAATGCAAGTACGCAGAGCTCGGCGCTGGATGCTCTGGTTGCGGCAGCTGCTATTGGCATCTAGGGATTGAGAATGTGAGATGGTGGGCTGCTTGATGAATATTCAAGTGTTTCGGCGTATTGATTTTGGGCTTGATATTTGAGGCTTGGGTGAGATATGGCGCACGGAAGGCTTGGGGTAGACAATGTCGGGTTGGGGTATGGTGAAACTCGTGCCAATTCTTGGGACGCAGGAGGGATACCCCGTTTTTTTGCCGTATATATGATCTGGGAATCAATGGGCTAGGAACCATAGTTTAATACCTATTATCTTTTACTTATTTCAATATCGGATTTTATATCTATTTCCTCTATGTCGCATACTTTGTGGGTGTTATTCATATTTATTCTGTCATTTTAAATACAAGTCGTAACTCACACTACAACTCTCAATATCTGAAAAGCGTCAGCAAACCAAGTATCGACATGCATATCGTCGTCCCCTGTACCCTGTAATCAACCAGCAATAGTAAATGCGTTCTCGGTCCTTGGGTCGGCTCGGCTCATGTGTCCTGGTTTAAACTTCCCTTATTATACATTATGATGCATGCAAGGGTCCAATTTCTCCGGAAAGCTCATCCTTGCACTTTTCTCGCCTGGCTTTCCTTTATCTCGTTCTTGTTATTGTTCTTGTTCTCGCACTATTGGGGACGTGGCTAGAAAAAGGCTTCCGGGAGAAGGATGGGAAATTGTGTGTGCTTTGGGCTGTGCTGTGATGTGCTGTGCCTTGATGTTGGTAGTGTTGATGGCATTGATGGTGTGAGATCTACGGGTTTGGTGGTGTCTGAGCGGTAGACGCTTGGATGGGATGGGGTGGGTGGTATGAATGTATGTGAATGTTATGTTACTAGCATCGCGATTTTTGTAAAATTGGACAAGACACTGAGGAAAAGATGTTATTCATCATTGCTGTTTAATAATTAACTACCAACATTTCATCTACCAAGGTATCTATGTATCTGTGTATCCATGTGTGTGTTACTGTTTGTACATTGAGAAGTATGCAGTAGAATGATTTTCTCCTCCTGGCATTATGAACTCCTTGTATTGCAAATCAGCCATGCATTCAGCAATCAGCTATGCACCTTCTATCCATCCTTCTCGCTCAAAACACAACCCCGAGGGCTTACAATAAGAATAAAGCGGCCCCAGCAATCATTGCAAGCATGGAACCGGCTTGGATGGAGGTGGCGGCGCCGGTGAAGGCCATGGGATTGGAGGTCGAGGTGCTGTTTAATCCAGATGCGGTGCCAGTGCCGGATGGGAGGGCGCTGTAGCTTGGCTGGCTGGTGCCGGTGGTGGAGTTACCGTAGCTTCCTGATGAACTGGAGCTAGATGAACCGGATCCATAGCCTGTGCTGGAGCCAGAGCTAGAGTCAGAGCTAGATCCGGATGAACCTGAACCAGAGCTTGATGAACCTGTGCTTGATGAACCAGAACCAGATGAGCCAGAGCTAGAGCCAGATGAACCTGAGTTTGATGAATCTGATCCTGTTGAGCCAGATCCTGAACCTGAACTTGAGCTTGATGAGCCAGATTCAGATGAGCCAGTGCTAGAGCCAGATGAACCTGATCCTGAACCAGATGAACCGGATCCAGAGCTTGAACCTGATCCTGAAGATCCTGAATCTGAACCTGAACTAGAGCTTGAACTTGTGTTTGATGAGCCTGAACCAGATGAGCTTGAGCTGGAGTCAGATGAACCTGATCCTGAACCTGAGCTTGATGAGCCTGAACCAGATCCTGAACCTGAGCTTGATGAGCCAGATCCAGAGCTTGATGAACCTGAACCAGATGAGCCTGAGCTGGAGTCAGATGAACCTGATCCTGAACCTGAGCTTGATGAGCCTGAACCAGAGCTTGATGAGCCTGAACCAGATCCTGAACCTGAGCTTGATGAGCCAGATCCAGAGCTTGATGAACCTGAACCAGAGCTTGATGAGCCTGAACCAGAGCTTGATGAGCCTGAACCAGAGCTTGATGAGCCTGAACCAGAGCTTGATGAGCCTGAACCAGAGCTTGATGAGCCTGAACCTGATCCTGAACCTGAGCTTGATGAGCCTGAACCAGATCCTGATGAGCCAGATGAACTTGAACTAGATCCAGATCCCCATGTGCCAGTTGGGGTTGGACCGCTAGCATAGACCGTGATAGTTTTTTCCGGTGCGCACATAGCGCCAGTAGAAGTAGGTTGAACGAACCAAACCATCGGGCTAGTAAAAGTGACAGTCTCGATGACCTTAGAGACAGCAGTCTTTGTTACGTTTTGATAGGCAGTAAAGGTAGAGTTGAGATATTGAGTAGTAGTAGGAACGGCGATGGAAGAAGTTGTAGTGGGATCGACACATGATCCGGTGAGCGAGAAGGCATGAGATTGAGCGTAGATAACATATGTATTGGTGCCGTTGATGAAGTTGATTTGCCATCCGTAATCACTCTTCAAATCGCACGGAATGGTGACGTCCACACTTTTGTCCTCTTGTGGGACATTTTGAGCGAGGGAGATGACGGTTGGAGGCCAATCTTTGAAGTTGACTAGATAGATGGAGAATTGGGAGGCGTCGGTATCGACGGAGGACCAGGCCACTTTGGTGGATTTACCCTTGGTGACAGTGGAGTTAAGAGTTGGGGTGAGAACGGAATAGGCGGAGGCCGCCGCCACAAAGGTGGCGAGGGAGAAGATCTTGGACAACATTATCCAGTATCGAGAAGATTAAATAAAGAAATTTGGAAAGAGTGTAAGTTGGCAGAGCCTGTAATGATTTAAAAGAGTGTGGGTGGTAGATAAACCTAATGGAGGATATCTCAGTTCTTGTGTTGAGAAAATATCTGACGAAAGAAGCGAAAGCGTGGGCAGTCTGATAGCTTTTGTATGCATTATCAACCAACATGATAATTTAGCTCGAGTAGACCAAACCATTTTTGGTGGTACAGGTGATATTCAGGAAAGCTGCGCACTTGCGGCACATTCTGGTGTAATTTCCTAATACCCCTGATTTTGCCCCATTACATCAATGTCTAGAATTACTTATAGGAGTTTACGATACAAGTCACAATCAAGGTGGTGATGTTAAGATTTTTTGGAATAGGTGGGTATGGTTAGATAGATGAATAAGCAAAGATTGTGTTGAGTACAAGTACATCTAATAGGTATGTATTAGTATAGATTATATCAGGTGGAGAGGGAGGTATTAGAACTATAGTGATATCGCACGATAGATGTGAAGATCATCATTATATTGACTTGGTATTTCTATGATTGTATGAGACAGAAGGGATTTTCCGTTTGCACAACACAAGGCTGCTCCAACAAGTGTAGCGGGGTGCAGTTTGTACCTTGCAGATCAAAACCCTGAACTGTGACCAATAAAAGGAAGGTTGTAGCCATGAATGGTTTGTTTGTCTTACCTTATGCTGTTATCCGACATCATTGTTCTCTTTGATTGGTACCAATTCCTGATTAGCCGTAATTACTGATGACCATTGCCCATGTGCTAGATGATTGGCCTGGTGGCCCAACCTCAGAGCATTGGGGCAAACCTAAAAACAAATGAGAGCACCTGTATAGTGTCTAATCGGTCCCAAGAAAAGCAAATGGAGGTTTAAGACTATACAAATTGGATAATTTCAATATATTGTAATGAAGTAGACAAGGATGTCGTTATTATCCATCAATCCATTTACCAATCATTCGGTTGTTGTAAATCCCAAAAATCATAGGGAAAAAAGAAATTTACCCGGCAGCAATAACTTTTAATTTCCACAAGGATGTGCACGTACGGGGTCTTATAGTGATAATATACAAATTCGGGAGTTTTCCATCGGGAAAAGTGGAAAAGTGTCGAGTAAGCAAACATTTGCTGATCAGGTTGATTGACCGTTGGTGGGATGTTCTTGTAGGGATCTTTCCTATAGGTTGGTTGAATACATCATATTCTTGACAGGGCATACTAAATCCTTGATCTGAAGGATTGCAGGTTCAACCGAAGCACATTGCAGTCCATATATATTGATACCCGAAGAAAAGGGGAGGAACTGAGGTTAAGCTTACACGAACTACCCAATAAAGAGAAAGGAACTCAGGGTAAAAGTCAAGCTATTTTTATGTCCTGCAAGCTTTTCCGAATGAAGCTTCTTCGGACTAATGGTTTACCCCTATCCTCTATCGATATCATCCACACATACTTTTCCTGTGATCTCGAACACTCAATTGATACTAACTTAGCCTGTTGATGGTCTTTATAATATCGCTTGCCCTCTCGGCAACGGCATACAATGTACTCGTCAAATGTCCACTGCTCTGGTACGGCCAAATAGATGCATCGACTACTCTCACATTACTCGTAAGATATACCTTCATATTGGCGTCCACCACTCCACCGGAATTTCTCCCTTGCATCGAGCATGTACCGACAGGGTGATTGTTTGGACCAACTATATTAATAATATTCAGCATACTTTAGGCTGTTGGAGTACTGAGAAGGAAAGCTTACATGATGATTTAATCCAAGATTCCCATTGCTCATCGGTAGCATTTTTCGGGACAACCGCATATCCTGGCGATAACTCGGTGAAATCACTCCTTAATTGTTTGGCCGCCCAAAAATTTCGAGTCCATTTCGCAATCGCGACTTGGACTTTGAGATCAAAGTCTACGAGGAAGAAATTAGGGTTGATGGCTGGATATACGGCAGGATCCGATGAAGAAACATGGACGTTGCCTCTAGAGAATGGTAAGAGCACCCAAAATCCCGTGCCTAGATAGACACTTGGCCCTGAACCGGTGGTTACTGTGTTTCCGAAGATCACCTCGATATCCGGGACCTCTTGGTTGATGAGATCATTTTGTATGGTTAAGAGATAATTCATGGCTCCAGATGAAATGGAATTATTGATTGCAGCAGAGATTGATGATGCCCAGGTACTTATGTTTGCAGCTGGTATACGAGGGAGAATCGAAGATAATGGTGCATAAGTCACGTATGGAACTGTTCCGTTGTATGTGGTGTTGCCCTGGTAGACGAATAAGTTGTTTGGTTGATCTTGGAGGTTTTCTCCTACGCCGGGGAGAATAATCTTGATGGGAATACCATTATTTTGCAAAATGCTAAGTATCTCAGCAATAATCTTGCAAATCCATAACTATTGTCGACACTTACTTTGGATTTCCGATCCCAGAATGTTCCAGTATCGCTGGTGATCTCAAAGTCCCGGCAGAAACGATGACTTCCCTAGTCGCATTGATAACCTCAATTTCTCCGTTCGGACTCAAGACTTCAACGCCACTCGCTGTATAAGTCGCTCCCAAGTTACTACCCCAAATGATCTTTCTAGCAGTAGTATTCAAGAACACATGCAAATTCGATCTACCCTGAACAGGGTAATAATAAGCTCTCGCTGCGTCTTCTCTTACATTCTTCTCTCTATCCAGTGTAGACGGTCCCAACATGTATCCGGTTAAGTTTCCACCGTTTATATCTTCATTCTTCCTCACTCTGAGAGATTCCAAAGCGCTCCCTACTCGAGAGAAAAGAGAACCATTATTGAGATTGTACGCATACCCAACTTTAAGAGGTCCCGTTTCTCCATGAAAGGCTGGATCATAGGATGCACCCGCTGCTTTCTGAGCATGTGTCGGAATTGTGAAGCTCTCACTTTTCTTATAGTACGGAATGAGATTGGACCAATTCCAACCCGTATTACCAAGCCGTTGTTCCCACGCGTCAACTTCTTGAGACGCGGCGCGCACATATGTCATTCCTACATCCTCAGCCTAACGATTAGAAATCTTCCGAGGATGAAAACCCACCATTGATAGTGCTAGTTCCACCCAATGCTTTTCCAGCATTGTACCTGACTTTTCTCCCACCAGCAGAGGCTTGACTTGTAGTCTCATACTGCCAGTCAATTGGCGTATTGAAACCAAGTGTAAACCCATCTACCCGGCTGACGTTTGTATTGTTGAGGATGGAAAGCCCAGCTTCGATTACGGCGACGGTTATATTGGGGATTTCTGATAGACGGTTTGCGATCACGAGACCGGAGGTACCACCGCCAATTATTACGAAGTCATATGCAAGGGTTAGTGTGTGGTAAGATGTAAGCGTGTAGCCTATAATGATTTGAGATAGGAGGGAGCGGACTGAGATTTGGGTTCGCAGCATGATGGGCAACTTGCACTTTGTATCATGTATCATTATTCAAAGGGGAAATAGATAAAAACGGAGATAGAAATATAAAATTTAGGAAATACTTGTCAAGAATATATATTCTTCATAGGAGACGGAGCAAACCCCCGCTTTCAGTCACTCGTATTTTCAGAATGGAGTACAAGAGATGACTGCAGGTACCCCGCACACGGGACGGCTCATGGATCCATGTATTTCACACCATTTGTATGGATCATCTCCGCCAAAATGATTAAGCAGTTCCCAATAATATTGATGGCTTTCTATATATGCATTTGAAATAAAGCCTCACGAAGATGTTCGCATTAAAGAAAGTAGAGTGGGATTACTCAAACAAGTTAAGTATTGTACAATTCGACGTCATCCTTATGTCTGACATTGTATCGACAAGAAACAGGTGTTATGATTCCAGGCACCAACCATTTCCAACATGAGACCAGAAAAAAGAAACGCAAACACCAAGAGGCAGTAAGTATGTTTGTTACATAAACACCAAAGAAATCACAAAAAACAATACAATACTATCCTATCCCTAAACTTTGTAAAATGAAATCTTACCGTACTTATCCTCGGCAGGCCTTTCACCGATCTGACACAAAATGCCCAGAGAGCTGGGGCGTTTTGTGTCTACACCACCCGAGCTCGCCCACTGCTTCTCCATTTCCTCTCTGTGCTTACTCTTTGGTTTTACATCTCTAATGCAAATCTTCTCAAAGAAAACATAGGAGGCATAGTATGCAGAACTAGTATTTCCAGCGGTCGGGCCCTTCTTGCTCAAGAAATCATTTAAGATCTTAGATTCAATTTTCTTCTCCTCGGGATAGGTTTTTGCAATCTCACGAAGAAAAGCAGCTTGAGAAACACCAGGTTCGCGAAGGTAAGCAGATATCTTCTTGCGGACTTCATCACAAGTGTCATAGACAGGGACAGAAGTAGTGGATTCTCCATCGAGCTTAATGGCGGAGACGTCGAACTTCTTTTCTTCTTCAGCTTTGCTAACTTTCGCTTTTTGGGGGGCTTTTACACCTTGGAGCCTAGTTTCTATCAGTATCTGATTTTTTGCTTTCAAGCATTGATTTTCTGAGTAACTCACTCTCTCTTTTTAAAGAAAGCAAACGCGTTGTAGTAAACATTGCTCTTATCACCTTTGAATTTCCCATTTTGGCCCATGAAAGAACCATAGCTTCTACTATTCACGCCGATTTTCTCCTGAAACTCAGTGACTTTCATCTCGCCAGATTCAAGAAAAGAGCGAATCTTGCGACGGACTTGATCACAATTTTGATCAACCATCTAAAGTCTCTCGTCATCGCTATCGATTTCTGGTAGAGCTTGAGGTTCAATCTCAGAAGCTTTGCGTTTACTGGCCGTAGCTGGTTTCTGTTTGAGAATTAGATTCAAGTATAAGGGAGAGAGGTGAGATATAATTACAGATTCGGGGGTCTTGGCGGTGACTGTGGTTATTGACTTGATTGGGGGGAGAATTACTGCTGATCGGATAGCCATGTTTCTGTCTGCAGCAGCTGAAGGTTGTTTCTCAGTCATGCTTTTCATGATAAACTACCTATTTTTTACCTTAAAACGCGTGTATTGAGTTGATTGATATGAGTTTGTAGAGTTGAGGAGAAGAAACATAAGGAACCGCGTCGAAACACAAACGCGGGGATCCGGAGTCTCACTCACGAAAACAATATATAAGCACGTGATTTGAACTGATATAAGCCAAGCCGTACAGCCATTTTCTCGTCTCACACAGTCACATCTCATAAAAGAGACACTCGAAAGTTTTTCCCACGCTCCAATACATATAAAATCAGAAAATCCAAGTAAAAAAGATATCTCTTGTAGAAGAGTTAGTCCTTCCTTTGACTGGCGAGATACCGCAAATTGATTCAAACGAGAGAAAGGCGTTCTCCCTTTCCTTCTTGTTCGCAATGCCTTGAAAGGAAATCCTTCCTGATTTAGTTCATGGGCGGTCCCGCACTCAGTTGTTCATTTGCTATGGATAATCTGATTGTTACACAGCAGCTGCAGCATAGATACAGCTAGCTACAGTATACCTCACATTTCTATGCACCGGAAAGCTCCGGTGCATGCCAATTTCAAGAGTTCGTGACAGAATTCTTGTTGTGGTTGCAATTTGCAGAACGTGGTGTGATTGTACTCCTACTTAAACATCAGCTGAATTACGTCAGGAAGCTGCAATATCGCATCATGGCATTTCGTACAGTATACCGCTTCGTTCTTACTCTTTAGCTGAGGTTGACGATGCAGTCAAAAATGGTAAAAAACAAGAATGGTTACAGGTTATATAATATATCCAAGGTATTTATTGGGTGATCTGAATCCAGCTGAGCTCAAGCCATTTTGAACGTTCTGGTTTGTTAAAATAGTTTTAGAATAAAAGGGTTGTTTCAAAATCTACAGATCTTAGCGTACTGCTGCTGTTACGTATAAGTTCGCTTGAAATAGTATAGCTTTTATTAAAACTATGCCTCAACTAGTAGAAGCTAATATAGCAAAACGAGCTTACGCGATATTTCACAGAAGAGATAATAAAAGTGGCTATAACTCCAATCCATATTTAATACTGACTATGTTGTATCACTTATATAGTATGTGATACACTAATCATAGTACTGAATTCCTTTTGTTCAGTAATATAATTTGGTTGTAGTACGACCTATGAAAGTCTAGATCGAGCGAAGGAGAATATACCGATGTAGATCACGTGATCAACTAGGTGAAGGCTATTGGATTATATAAGCGCATATGCATATTCCATATTGCAACAGTCTGTTCTTGATCGCATGTACCTCTCAAATTCTTAGGTAGGACAACACATCATACATCCTTTCGGCGATTTGTCATGAACTGTTCAATAATCTACACTATATGGCACTGTGTCTTATTTAGATTTGAAGTGTATCATTCTGTCCATCTTTATTGTTATCATGCAATCATCCCCCTTACTGAATCTTCTGCGAGGTGCGCTGGGGTCTCTATTCGAGTTGTAAATGTCGATCTCCGCCAATCTCTCACAAGTAATCTCTTCTCAAGTTCTCCTCTACTATAAGACATTCAAGGAAGGGCTACTTTTTGGCCTCATGTATTGGCTATTCAAACTCTCTCGAGGGACTAGGCAACGTCAATTCTGTTCAAGTGGCTATGATAAATCAAACTTAAGCATGCCCTAAGTTTGCAGTTTGCCCACGGCAAACCGTATAGATGTCTTCCACTGCATGATGTCGACATTTCTTTGGCGACTTCGTGCGAGCTCAGGAGAATCATCAACAGAAGATCGCACCTAAACTGGATGCTTATAGCGCTGGAGATATGTCTGGTGGAAGCATAATCTGTGTTACAAATGACGAATCTTTTCGTATGTCGAGATCGATGCTGAAATATGAAGTTGGGGGGTTTTCTATATAAACTCTCTCCCCCCAAAAGACTATCAATCACCCACATCAACAGAATTTACATTCCCAATACATTACTAAGCTTTCATTTAACTCATCAACAATTTGAAATCCCTTCCCAGTATATCATTATATTACCATGTCTTCTCTCCTAAGCTCAGAACTCGCCGCCGTCTCCATCGGCAACGACATCCATCTTTTCTACCAAAACGGTCAGGAAATCTTAGAAACATCCTCAGCCAATGGCCAATCCTGGGCTCAAGACACCACTACTATTGCTAAAGATGCAAACTATGCTGGTTCCGCAATCACTGCCTACTACGTAGACAAGGATGCCAATTTTTCAAAGGCACATACGGTATGGTTATAACTCAAAAGTCGTTCATTCTAGTGATCTAATGAATCCTGAAGATTCATTTACTATACATCAATTCATCCAATCAACTTGTTGAGAAAGTTAAGAAATTGTCTTCAAACACATGGGAGAGTGTGACACTGGAAGATGCAGTCAAGAAAGGCCCAGAGCCGAACTCTCGTCTTGCTGGCGCTGCATACAATTTCAATGGTGGATGGAACCCTGAGGGTTCCCAATGGGTCTACTATACCACGTTCGTTCGAAGCTCTCATCACAATCTTCTCACCCTCCAGTTTCGATCTTTCGCTAACGTATATACAAAAGTCGTGACTCTACCGATGCAAAAGAAGGCATTACTGAAATTCGCCGCACCCCGGGTGGATCCTGGAAGACTGAAAGTGTCCTTCCCCAAAAATGGGGGCAAATACTCTTAGCCACATCTCTCGCTGTTACAATCGTGAGAGGAGAAATCCAGTTGTTTTTTCAAAATCACGATTTGGATATCTCTTTGTATAGGAATACAAACAATTCTTGGACCGGTAAATATTTTCCTCCTTCCTCACGTCAACCTTTAATTCAAACATGGACTGACGAAACATATAGACCAAGGTGCAATAATCAAGGGCTCTCTTGTCGCAGCCAACACTTCTCTTGCTGCCACCAAGACTTCAGATGGCAAAACCCATATTTTCTATGCATCGAAGAGTAGCCCCCCAAAAATTATCCACAGCGTTGATGGGGGAAGCGAAGAACTTGTAGATTTCTATCCAGGTAGTAAGATTGGTACGACAAGCAGTGAAAATAAGGCTTCGACATTCTACAGAAGCTTGAACCCAGTAGGTAACGTAGAGCAGAAGGAGTATGAGGGTGGAAATTGGGGAGCTGCAGCTACGGTCATCAAGGAGTAATCTGTCAATCGATGAGGAATTAAGAGTTAACTGGTTATATGAGCGGGTGATATGAATGGAGAACAATATACTAGTCCTTGGACATTCCTTTGGCTTGCAATTTGGCTGCTTCTAGTTTGATTTTGATTAAATTCATTGCAATCTTACCCCCAATCATTACTTGTGATATGTTGGATTTCGTTCTCAAGTTTCTGGGTTTAGTTGCATGATGATGTTTTTCATACATAAACCCCCTTCCCAAGAAAAGAAATAAAGGCAAGAAACGAAATGAAGCTAATTCTGTCTAAACCATTTGACTACTTGATTGAGCGCCACATGTTTCTTCCCAGTGTTCTCCTAGATGATCATACGACATCAATATGTTCAGCAGCCAAGCTCAGTGCAACTTTCCTACCTTTCTGTGAACAAGCCATCTAATAGATCTTTTTGAAAATGGCGGAAATATACCCAACTTCCTTCTTCAAAGAGACCAGAAACACATCCATTCAAAACTTGATTGAAATTCAGTAAGGAGAAGTGGGCCGCAGGGCTAAACTTATCGTACAGTGAACAAAATTAGCGCAGATAAGCTGCATCTCATCTCTTGGACATAATCTGTACGTTTCATCCAATCAAAATCCATACAAGTTTTCACATGGCTTTCATTCTACTGGATAGATTATTGTTGCCAGATGATGAGGTATATAAAATGGACGCAGGGGTAAAAATATCTAACCGTCATCAACAATTCCACGAAACAAAAATTGATTAAATCCCTTTCATTCAACAGTGAAACGAATTAGGAAAGGGCTTAATAGCCAAAAATAACTACCTGATTCATTACATTGGGGACTCTGTTGCAATGTATACAGTGAAATCATCCCCCCTTCGCAAATCAACTTTGATTTTCAATATGAAAACCATAGAGGACCGCATAACTCACTAGAGTAATTGTATCTTGACATAACTAGCGTTGGATATAAAATACAGTAGATGGGCATCTCCGGTGCCAAAAATTGCCTCGACGCACTCTTTCAATTTACGTTGAGCTCTGCATTATAAGTTAAGCTTGAACATGATATGGCAATAAAGCAATGCAATAATACAACAGAAACCCATATTGGTCTTCACGCACCAGGCTTTTAAGAAGTCAGATATAAAAGGTTGGTGCAATAATATTTCAGCATATCGCCCCAAAGTCTTATATTCTGTGCCCATGCACATACTAGATATAGAATGGAATAGGATGCTATGAGCAGATGAGCAGAACATCTTGCTATTTCAAGGGACTTCTCTGTAGCTTTGCGGCGTGTATGATGAGGGTGTATGTAGCAATGAGATATCTTGCACGCGACTATCGTTTCGAAAGACTCTCTCACTCTCAATCACTCACCTTTTTGATGTCGAAACCCCCGCACTCTAAACAATACCTGCTAATCAAACCAAACCTAACCTAACCATGCGCACTCCCTCTCACTTCAGCCTCACCCCCCTTCCCAGTCAACATTCAAGTCGCCCAAATCCCCGCCACATCTCTCGAAGCCCTATAAACAACCTCTAGATCCCAATTCGCAAAAAGTCTTCTACTTCTATGCATGATGCAGAGAATATTGATTTCTTCTTCTCAATCTGAATGATATATAAATCCCTCAAATACGCCCCCAAGAAACATGAAGAATCCTTTACCTCGCGCATTGGATGCTGAATATTGCGCATAAGATCTTGAAGGTGTATGCTTACTAGCCACCGAGGAGTATTTTAGAACGAAAGAAGAACAAGAACAAGGCGCCATACAAGCCGCCTTTTCCATCCACCTACTTTTTCTTTTCAAAAAAGAAAAACGAAAAGGGGGGGACTAACATAAACCTCCAACAGCAATAACAACAATGTACCCGGAACCCCAAAAACCAAGGACAGAAACCGCATATATTCCCTTCACCACCAATCCAACCCCTCATAACCCGTTCTGCCCGCACCCCGTACCCCGCACCTAGCATCAAAATTTAACGTCATTTCCCACCATACAAACTATGCTCCTGCAGTGATACCCGCGCATCGAATTGCAACTTGTTTTTGAACCTGCACGCTCAAACCGAGACGGGGGTTACAGGGCGAAGTTTGTGATGGTTGATTGGAAGGCTTGCTGTAGATGGGAAGATTGATGTGGAAGAATGGGATACATGGAGTTGAAACGGGATACAGCAGTTTAGAGAGCAATTGGGGTGGTGAGGTCTTGGTTTTGGTTAATCTGGATCGGGATCGGGATCGGGATGAATCGAGTTGTTGAGGGGTAGATTGAATGTTGTGTTAATTGATGAGAGAGGAGTGGGTTTTTGGTGAAGAATAAGTATATTTAAATAGGGTTAGTCAGTTGGTGGGTTGGTTGGTTGAACATAAGGACCGAGCATGGAATATACAGCGCTTGTATGCCATTGCATCGAGTCGATGGCCTTCATTGCATAACGCCATCGAATCTCTCGCATTGTAGACGAGAAAGTGACGACGGGATTTCGCCTAAATTTTCCATCTCAAACGTGGACTACGTCGTGAAATTGCCGGTAAAGGGTAATTCTACAATGAACTTTAGATTGAGGTTTGAGGTTTGAGGTTTGGAAATTCTACACAGCATAAGACGACTGGAGTCATGATCACATGGGCAAATGGACTGTGTTCAGCCAGCTATATCGCTAGATTTTGCCAAGAGAGTTTTGAAACATGTGACGAGTGGGTTGTATATTCGAGAGGTGGAGATGGAGGAATATGCACAGGACTTGATGTGAGGATAGGATGTTGCTGCACGTGCTACAGCATGAAGGACGCGGATTCAGAAACAGGAGGATACACGGCTTTTGAATGGCCCTTGCCGGACTCTGGACTGACCACTTTGCTTTTAGTGCTCTCTATACGCTTCTTGTTTCTTCTTCTGTCCGTGTTAATGCCAAGTCAAGTAAAACGATGGCTACCTCATAGTATTGGTCGGCTATGATCAACACTTTGAGTTTTTTGCATATATGTTTTTCATCTTCGAATTGAATCATAGAGATCCAACAGTCTAGAATTCCAGGATATTTTGCAGATGTGCAACAAGAAGTCGTTGAGTTGGATTGCAGGCCAATAGAATAATTACATAACCAGCTCTCAACACCCGAAGTTGTTGCATTTCTTTTTTCCTCTCAATTCAATTATCAAACTCTTAATTTCACACGTAGATAGAATCTAGATTCAGATGTATAATAAGACTTTTTGATTGGGTTCCTAAGGAGTTCTCAGAACTCACAAGCTACTTAGTTATTTATATGCACATCTTACTGGGTTAAATAAAAAATTTACACACAAAACGTTACAAGAGTACGTAGCCAGAAATTAAAGACATATAAGAACATGCCGATAAAAACATAAGATGCAAACATAAGATGTATATAATTACACTCATGAACTCAAGATGTGCAATAAAACTTCATAGCACAACCTTGGTATACATCTTATTAGAAGTTCCACCTCACGACTTCTCGCCTACTCCTCCAAAACAAATTCCACCAACCCATCAAAATCCCAATGATCACACCTACTTACCACTCCGTCACCCACCTCATTTCATTCCACCCATACAATTGAAACTCAAAGTCAAAGCCGAACTGTGGGGAATATGCAATGACCACGTAGGATTTAAACATGCAAGCCCCTTTGGGCTACTTTCGAACCAATGTGCGACGTGTGACGCACACCCTTGTATCCACAGGAGTTCAATGATTGTGATTAAGCTCGTACGAGTACGTGAACTGGAGGCAGTATCACACTATGATACTAGCGGGATCATAGTGTCACTCTCTCGAGGTTTCGGAGAATGCGGTTTGTATTTGGGAGATCTGAATTTGGGGGGCGGTAAACGGATTGATGTGGGAGAAAGACATGTATGGCGGAAGAAGAGAAGAGAGAATTGTAAAGAGCAGGTATTGCGTATGAGAGAGCAAATAAGAGAGGATATTTTTTTGTAGATGGTAGGTTTATATTCATTCTGATGAATGTGTTGATCGTGACTTTCCCCGGATTTACTTCATCTGCTTTTCCAAACAGTGACCCAGCAGTCCAGCTCTACTACCGCTTTCTATTCTTCTCCGTTATCAATGCAATTAGCCTAATCCCTTACCACTGGGTGTTTCGGCAGATACTGTTACTGGCAGATAACAATCGACACTGGTGCCTTAGTACTTGGCACTTTATTTCAATTATTTTATACATTATCCAAGAAAATCGACGTCGCAAGGATCTAAATATCGAACACAGAAAGATTGTGAGGTTTCCCGCAAACAGGAGAGGTTATCACGACGAATGAGACCATACTCGAGAATCTCGTGATTGGCAGCACATAAAGAGTTTCCCCGTGGCTTATCGATATGCACGCCCGTGTCCTGCCTGCATCCTAAGCACTCACCTTACTGAAATTAAAGCGGCGACTTGCAGAGTTTGTGCATTTGCTAATTTGGTGAGAATAATGGTGGTCCATTGATGCCCGTTAGCGCCAAATCATAGATGTCAGCTGGAGGGTTCATTTCCGAAAACCATCATGGTGGAAGGAAGGGATGGAATTCAAGCGTTGGGTGATATATCATTTACCATTACTCCACTACTCCACGATTGAGAGTATATAAGTCTGTAAGAACAGCCTTGCCAGACTTCTAGAAGGATCAACAAAGTTCTTGACGACAAGTTTTAATGAGCTTCCAAGGATTACCTGGATAGCCAACAAGAAAAATCCCGAAGCACTGGGAGCGTTCAACTTCCAAAAGCTTTCAAAGCGCCATTTCAACTACCTAGCTCGGAAAGTATTTCATTTCCGACGTTTTCTTTTTGTCTCGGCCGTTCCATTTACTGATGCATTTATGGAAGACCTGCGTGATCGTCATAGGTTAAAATGATTCGAGTCGGGGATTAGAAAGGTAATTACCGGCCCTGGCCAGGTGGCAGATCGTTCAGCCCGATCTTTTTTGTATTGTTCTTGAGACTTGAGAGTTGAGCTGAAAAGGGACTGAAAAGTTGGTTGAAATATGACAGTTATAGATCTTGAAAGCTATCGTGGCGTATGCATTACCAACCGAATGAATTCAGGATCTAATAAGGCTGCTGCTTGCTACGAGAACCTCAATTGACATTGTACTGTCGATATCTTCAGGTTGATACTTGTTTGGGTAATCTTATATAGAAGCTTGGCTTGGCCCTATGAGTGGAGGAATCTCATATCACTAGGATCCAGGGGTATTGCCCTCGGTTACCCATGACTTGTTGCCACTTCACCCGAACAATTTGAGTTTTGAGATTGAAAACGTTTTGCGTTTGTCAGATGAGAATTTGACAGCCCGCAAAGTATATAAAAGCGAAACTATAATTGAGCAGTCCGTGGTAAGAAGGTATACAGCTGAGACTGAGACAAGAAATGCAAAACGGTAAAAAGAAAGGAAGATACCTGGTGACTTTGAGACAAGAGGTCGATGTGATCCACTTCCCGAGTGCTCTGATAATTGTCAGTAAAATGGGTTCATAAGTAAAACTTGGATATCCCTAGAAAGAAGCAGTAGAGAAGAGCAGAAGAAATTGGGGAAATGCGAGCGAAAAAGTCTAGCGATGAGGCTGATCCGACTGAATGAGAAGATGAGATGATATGATGATATTTTCTCGTAAAGGAATCCTTTAGTGACGAATTATCCCAGATGGTTTTTTGAGGTGTTGTTTCGCATAAAGTTTCTTTATCGAGAGGGTTGTACAACTATACAGTACATACCATCATTCATTTTCGGGATAATTTGAAGAAATTGAACCCATTCCATGAAATATCTCGAAATTGACCACTGTTTTGACTTCGGACGTTGCAATCCTTGATAATCACAAGTCTTTATCAACAGTAATATATGATATGCACCCTTGAGTTTGGACCGCGTTGAAAAAAACGGGTAGAAATAAGGAAAGAAAATGATTAACCGTCAAGGACCCAAAGAGCTTCTGAATATGGTTAAGTGTCAGGTACTTTTTCTCTCAGGTACCTTCATCATTTGATTCGTTCGCGGGTGAAATCCATCCCGTGCGTACCAAGGGATGCATGTATGTGTACTAGGTACGTTGCTAGGTTAGAGGCGCATCGATCCGTCAAATCCTAGATCCTGAGGGTTTTTTTAGATTGACACCCCCTTTTTTTGTTCATTGACGCAAAATATACTTTTTGAAGTTTTTGCTGGTTCATCTGATCTCATCTTATCTCAAGTCTCCTGAAGGTCAGTCGGTAGGTACCTAGGTCGGTATCTAGGTCGGTATGTAGGTCGGCTATTTGGATATCTAAAGGAAGCATTCGGGATGCATTTCTTTTGAATATAGATAGAGTTATAAGTATGCATAATGAATCCTGTATCATTATTCATCATACACCAATATAACACTTTAATCAAAGCAATTTAGTTAAATTCACATTACTTGCTTCTTACCTGTCTGAAACCTTGAATCAAGCTTGTTTGGATCCCTGCTTTGGTGATGATGATACAGTACAGATATCATCATGTGCTCAAAAAGTAAACTACAAGACAAGAATACATAATATAAAAGAGTTTCCAAAAAAGGTAACTCTTTCTTCTTTATTCTATATTCTTGATTCCCTGTTGCATATAAGCAATGTCATCAATAGCTTTCATAGAGATGAGTATATTGATCGCCATACTATTGTCCCCTCTCGATTCTAACAATCAATCTGAATGGTCAGACGCGCCGCTAAATCATTAGGAGTGCAAGCAGTTGATCGGTACTTGTACTTCGTACGATATGCTAAGATAAAAGCAGTTGTGCATTGGGTGATGCATAAAGTCGTTTTGGATTGAGTCTAGTTAACCTATTAGAAGTGTCTATCAGGTGATGGACATGCATGACAAGGGGTCTATAGATCTCTTCATCTCTTGAAATGCCCTTTTAAGAGCCTCTTGTGGATTCGCTTCATTCTACGCTATTTACGCCGGCTGCATCTTTTTCCTTGCCTACATATGATTTCTCAATCTTGGTAACTGATGAAGAAATCGCAAAAGGCTAAGCTAGACATCATCTAGATTCTCGAATATCATCCATACCCGCATATTCGTAGCTGTAACATTAATCCTTTTCTCCTCTCTTCAATTTAGCTGCCATAAACCTTGCTGCCTTTGCCCCTTTAACGCATATCGCATATCGCATGTCGCATGTCGCAAGTCGCATGTTGCATACCGGTATCTCACCATTCGTTCTAAAGGTATTATAATACGTTATCCTACCGCCGTACACAAGTCAAATTTCCAATCCGCTGTTCTATCCTACATTATGTGTATTTTTCTAGGTATTGTCTAGGTAGACCATAGACCATATTTCTGTACCTAGACATTAGAATGTGTTGTCACAATTGGAATTAAAGTAGTTCCAGCACACAAATTATTTGTCAGGGGTCTGGCCACACTTTTGATTAGAAAAGGACTAATAGATAGGTCGGTCGGTAGCTATAGGTAGGTAGATACCTAATAGAGTAGGTATTAGTTAGTCTAGATCAGTACCAGGTATGGAGGTACATCTAATACTTATTAGCTATTAGCTATTAGCTATTTGCTACTTATTACTTATTTCCTATTTACTTATTGTTATTGATTGTACCCGATTGTACAAAGCACACGCAGGTGGATGTAGAATTTCACAAGGCAAAGGAGGGGTGTGGGATAAGAAATGGAACGGGCCACGAGTACCCTTTGCTTAGCCAGTAGTAGCATTTTAGTCCAATTTTAGTACAGTTTTAGTAAAAGTTTAGCAGACTTTAGTGCATAATTCGCTTCATCAATTTCTCCTAATTTATTCAAATTCATCATAACATCAGTATTGATTGGATTGAACATCATCAGGGAACAAGAAGTAGAGCAGGTAGACAACGAAACTCTCTTCTTCCATAGTAAAACCCTACCTACCTAGTCCCTAGCTATCTTCTCTTCCGTCTATCAATTGATCAATTGATCAATGAACAATCCCTTCATTCCACTCATTCACTCGTTCACACATTCATTCACTCACTCACACTCCTGCTTCCACACTCTCTCATTCCACTGATCCTATTCTATCCTATCCCTCCACTTCACTTCACTTCACTTCACTTCACTTCTACGCCGTCATTCGTTACTTTACCCTTTAACATTCATTTACGCCTGGAGGAAACGTTAGAAACGTTAGAAACGTTAAGAAAGTCAAGACACAAAAGGATTTGATTATTCTCTTTGTAATAGGACAGAAGGGAAGAGGCAAAGTCGAGACGGGTTGATCCGACCATAACAGTTCAATATTTCCATACGATACTTCCTCGATACAGTTTTCACCTATCTTTATTCATTGGCATAACATTTGCAAATTCACATCTCCAACGGACTGACTGTTCTACTACATACACAATACCAGCCTCCTGGCGATTTGCATTTTTTGTGGTTATCAACATCCGAGCTTGACTTTCAAAACATCAACTAAAACATTCGTTCCTTTTTTGGTATTACATCCTTGAAGCACCGTTTTTCGAACTTCATACAAAAATTGTGCAGGCCACTTACTCAACTGATTGAGGCAATATCGACGAAGAAATACCATACATCAGCTCAGATTCCTACGCAACTCAATCTATGCACCGAGAAACGAATTCCATTCCCCAGGGATCCCGAATCGCCCCCATCCATTCATTTCAAAATTTGAGGCAAAACTCCTGATAATACCCCCCAATTTATGTTGTCTTGTTATATTAATAATAAGTCATCATCAATACTTGGTTGTTGACAATTGCAAAACGAAACATTTTCAACATCGCTCATTGTTTTTTCGTCTGATCAGAACTAGAACTGCCTTCACCCCATTACACTTCTTCCGTGCGTAGTTCACCCAAAATTCCTTTACTCCAAACAATCCACAAATTTTCAAGGCTAATGCTTGCATATCAAACAGCTTATTTTCAATTCCCCCAAGTTTCAAGCTGTCGTTCCCGCTTTGGTCCTCCATTCCAAGTCATTGTTTGCCATTCGATATCTCGACGTAGACGACATTCACTCAATAATTGAATCCGAGATTTTGGAAACTTTCTCACTAGGTTTTACTCGATCTTGCGATCTGACAACCCGATCTCAAATTGGGCCTATACTTTTACATTCGTTTGGAGAGCAGTAGAATCATAGTGCGAGACATTGAACATCATGTTTCGAAGTCGCAAGAAGAAGGATGCCAAGGATGCGGCAGAAGCAGTAGGACGAGCATCCAGCGATATCGAGCACGCACCGGCTAGCAAATCCTCGAAAACTTTCAGACTTGGGAAAAAGAAGGAAGAACCGGAACCCAAGTTGGAATTGGACCTTGAGCATGCTTTACCACCGTCGGATGACTTTCGAACAAGTCTGTTGATGAATGGATTATCAGCTCGGTTTTCCATGTTACGGGAACAAGATGATCCAAGTTCAAAAATTGGTAAAGCTAGCGATGATAGTGTATTATTTCCCAAACGAGCTTCGAAATTGATCGACTTCGGATTCCTAGGACAAGGTCTTTCTGATATCGCAGAAGTATCGTCGATACATGGATCAGTTCGACCACCCTTTGCCTTTTCCAAGCTTGATTCATACGCAGATGGATATGGAACGGACGATGAATCTGTACACACCGGTAGTATTATGAGCCGACCAAAACCAGGCGAAGGCAACGTTCTTTTCGGTGGTCGTCAGAAGATTTACAAAATTCCTGTGGGGTCGAAGAGTTCAGCTGATGGGGCTGGATTGGGAGGTCGTGTATTATATGACAATGATGTTAGTCAATCGGCCTTTCAAAAGCTACGAGAAAAAGAAAAGGAACAGCAATGGGAAGAGCGAAACGACGATGAGGATAACGCAGATAATTTGACAGCAGAGCACTCGAGACCAGGTTCTCCAACACTAGCTGGTTACAATCGTAATCGGGAAACGTCATCTACTACCTCTTCTGGACCAGTGAACACGAGAATTTCGACCGCTGCAACATCCGTTACTTCACAACGTACCCCATCTTTGAGTGGATCCCATACGCCAGTGTCGGCGGGAGGCTCTGTATCAAATTCTGGCATTGAGAGATCTACTACTAAAATGCGCCGACTTTATGAAACTGGTTTGGATCAGCATGTACATGATCACCAGAACTCATCTATAAGCAGAATCGATTCTCTGTCCAGACAGCGTGGTATGGGCGCTCAAAGTCCTCCACTTACAATGACCTCGCCTACATCAGCTACATTCAATGCAACCGATAGATGGGACCGCAAGCCAGTACTTGCAAAAGGTAGTATGCCCAATTTGCGTGCGGCAAGCCCACCACCTAGTCACAACCTTCCATCTCCTATTAGTGGGTTTGACTTTGGTCCAGTAATGAAGCCCGCCCACTTAGCGGTGGAGCCGAAATCACAACATGGATTCTCAAATCCTCCTTTGAGTCCTCCGGTCAGCGAAAATGACGAAGCAGCACCGATATCACAAGTAAATGACAAGGTCAAACCCTTGATGAATAGTGCGCTTTTTAAGTCTGGTGAATCGTGTGACGAGAGCAAAAGTCATCAGTATCAATACCAACTGAAAAACGGAAGAGAGACACCGCCTCCGGGAAAGCATTCCACTCCAGCTCCTTTCGTTCCACGAAACCACCCTGGTCGAGTTCGGACCGATTCCAGTGCAACACAACAAAACTATCCCCAAAGACATTTCCCTCCTAAAGATCGTGCTCCTGAACTACAATCTCCGAAACAAGAGCGAGTCATAATTCCTGGGAGTGAGAGTGTTCCAGCGTCACTTATGGGTTCTCCAAAGAGTGGTTCAGTAGCATCTCCAACCAGATCGGAGTTTTCTACCAAGAGTACAACAAGTCGACCATGGGGACTCCCTCAGCCCCGTAGTTTCCCCAATCTTAAATATCGCAATCACAAAGATCCGTCAATGACGCCACGGCCTGATGAATCACTACATCCAGCGAACCAGCAATTTATCCCCGCAATGCAAGGCCCACAACAGCCACTCCCTGCGCCCCCAAGTCACCCTCCAAAAGCTCTGGAAATCAAGACCACACCGCCACCCGATGATGGCGAAAGACAGCCTGAACCTCCAGCAGACTCCCCAACACTTCCTGGCTTGAGTGGAATGGTTCGCTCACATTTGCGATCTGACAGTGACGGCTCATCTATATATGGGATAATGTCATCAGGATATGATCACCAGATATCTTCTGATCCTGTTGAACAACCTGTTCAGGATTATGATGAGAGAAGAAACCCTTGGGACATCAATGACTGGGACGAGACACCAGTGAGTCCTCTTGTTAAAGTAAATAGTGCCATTCCCGCACCTCTTGCAACGAAGTCAATGGATTTGGATGTCGAGGTCGAATCTATACCAAAGGGGGCATGGGAGAAGGAGATGGAACCACGTCACAATAGGGATGGAAGTTCAGCTACTCAGCAGGAGCGACAGGAGTTTAAAAATGAGCTTGCTCAACGTCGGAGGCAAGTCCAAGAAAACTTGAAGAGCCTAGTGATTGAACCCGAACGCCAACCAGAACGCCAGATTGCTTCGCCTACACCAGGTGCCGCTGTTTTATCAAAAACAAAGGCGAGTCTCAGCGCATTAGCAATGAAGCAAAAGGAAGCCGCAGTTCAATCCAAAGGTATGAGGATGTTTGGGATGGGAATCAGCCCAGTCACACAGAATGGACCTTTGCAACCACCTAAGCAAAGAATCGATGACCACTCATGGAAGGAAGAAGAAGAGGAAATGTTAAGAAATGTTGCTGCTTCCTCAACGCCTCCTCAGACGAAGGCTTTCAGACAAGCACGACGGGATGCACAACGTGATCGTGAGCATCAAATAGCCACAAGAAATCAGCAGAACAGTGAAAGTGGATTCAATGAGATCAACTGGTCAAGTCCCAGGCCTAGTGATCCTCGACAAGCTCACCCCTATGAGCCAAGACATATGCAGGGAATGAATGATGGAGCTTCCAATTCAGCACCCCGTACAAGAGCTCAAAGCCGAGAGAGAAAACCTCCGCCAGTGACACATTCTCAACACAGCGCAAACAGAGAAAGTAAGGGTAGCATAAGTACGAATCATTCTGGATCACGACCTGCATCACGTACCTCTCGTGATCGTTCCGGCTCTGATGCTTCTGGCCGATCTAAGAGCCGCAATGGCCGGTACAGAGATGACTTACCTAGAGCGATGGCCGAGGGGACGGGGAATTCAAGCCAAGGAGTTGTTGAGGATCTTCAAAACGCGCGTCTGAAGCTCAAATCTACTGTATCAGGGGTATCTCCTGGCTCATCTCCAGCTTTGCCACCCGGTATTTCTGGTCGTCCCTCTCCTCTCCAATCTCCACCAATGGGCTCAAGATCCAGAAGCAACAGCAAAGCAAGCGCTCCGAGTTATTTCGAACTATATAACATGCAAGCTCTTCAAACTGGAGATGCACTAGAAATTGGCATTTCACCTAGACCATCACCTGTCACTCCATTTTCTGTCAACTCTACACCCTCGTTGGTCGATTCATCGCCAAATGGGTCTCGATCAACAACTCCGACAGCTTCTCAAGCAAATGGCCGCATAGCTTCCCGCAAGAAGTCTGTCACTAAATCCGATATCTCGGAACCAACTTTCATATCATCTACTTCTCGTATCTCAACAATCAATCTTCCTCCTGGATATAGTCTTCAAAATGGCACTGCTCCGCCTATTCCTGCAGTCAACCCAAGACGAAGACAAACGAGGGCTATGTTTGATGCGATCATGGGCAAAAAGGATTCTTCTGAATTGATCGAGAGGGGTGAGATTCCGTTGACTACACAGAGTAGCGAAGAGATGAGCACCTTTTCAGACGAGGAAACAGAGCCCAAGGAGAAACAAAGACAAAAATTGAGGAGGAGCTCGAGTGAGGGAGGTAATTTGAATGCTAAGGCAAGGGAAAAGGCGTACAATGCACCTAGTCCTGCTATGCCAGATTATCTTCCTGGAGGTGTTGGAGGACCAACATTAGTTCAGGATGGAAGTATGTTCTGATTTCAATAGCATGGTAATAAACCATGTTAGTTTTTTTTTCATTTTGGTTTATCTTAATGTTTTACACGAGCCATATTCTTTGTACACCTGCCTCACGGCAAGAATAAAGGGCTGGCGACATATTGGCGTTTTCAGGGGAAAGGAATACGGCCATGTTTCTATTTCGTACCAGAAATTGGAAAGTACCATATCAGAGATGGTAGTAAATGATGGAGCGAATGGATATGTAGCATATTAGGATATATTAATGGCGCAGCGGGCCTGGGTTATTGAGGACAGATTCTAGGAGTATTTGGTGAATTGGGTAGGATGTTTTGAGTGGTTTGTAGTGTAGTTTTCCTGCCAGGTGATAGAGCTCATGCAGTGGGCATTGGAGCCTTCATTCAGTACAGATAGGAGCAAAACGAAGAAAAAAATAATAAAAATGAGAGATGTCTTGTGTGATATTATATTTTTTTGGAACTCTTTTTGCCGTAGTTTTTCATTATGATGCTTAGGTTTTAGATATATCACTCGATCTCATGGTCTGAGTAGGGGGATCTACCTATGTAGTAGAAGAGAAGAATGGATGGATTGACTAGATTTCAGGTAAATATACATGTCGTGATTTGATGATAGATAGTAGACATAAGAGCAAGAAATATATATCAATTGATTGGCTGGTTTCAAAGTGAATGGGGATCCAGACGTGTCGGGTAGGTTTGATGTCACACAGGTCTGTCTGTTCGCTAAGATAACAAGCTGGCATCTTTATTACATTTTAACCTTAACCCCACAGCTTTGAAGCTATCTCGAGTATCAGCGGATCGTATTTCCATCAATTTCTTTTCGCGGAGTACAATTTGTTACTACATCGCAAAGTACATTGAAGTTTGGAATCGGATATCATGGTGGCAGCTAAAACATTGGTGCTTTTGAGCACTATCTCTACCTCTGTGCTTGCGGCAGAAGCTTCAAGACCTAGAGGTGTTGGACCTGAGTGTATGTATTATCGTCTCCTCAATTTCAACTCCGGCACTCTATCCCTGGACTAGATTGCAAGAGTTTAATTTTTTGCATGGCTAATTGTTTTTCGATGGGATGTAGTCGCCAAATTCTATAAATCAACAGACAAATTCACATGTCTCTCAAACCCTTCTATATCAGTTGATCTCTCCAAAATAAATGACGATTACTGCGATTGTCCAGACGGAAGTGACGAGCCGGGTACAAGCGCTTGTACATATCTCTCCAAGCTCTCTCCTCCTCAGCCTTTGCAGAGCACGACCGGTTCGAGTCCTCATAACACGAGTTTGGCCTTGCCCGGGTATTACTGCAAGAATAAGGGCCACATACCGGCTTACGTGCCATTCACATATGTGAACGATGGAGTGTGCGATTATGAATTGTGCTGTGATGGGAGCGATGAGTGGGAGGGTGTCGGAGGAAAAAAATGTGCGGATAAATGTGTAGAGATTGGGAAGGAGTGGAGGAGGCTGGATGAGATTAGGACAAAGGCACAGGCGAAAGCTAACAAGAAGAGAGACGAGCTGGTCAATGAGGCGCAGACTTTGAGAGCGGGGGTGAAGTTGAGTATTGGGAGAACTGAATTGGAGATTAGTCAATTGGAGAAGAAGGAAGAGGAGTTGAAACAGAAATACGAGGAGGTGGAGAGAAGGGAGAGAGGCAAAGTGGTCAAGACCTCGGAGGGGAAGACTAGCAAGGTTGCGATTTTGGCATTGATGGCTAAAAACAGAGTTGAGGAATTGAGGGAGACATTGACGGGTGTACAGGAGAAGAAGGTTGCTTTGCAGAATAAGGTCAAGGAATTGGAGGGAATTTTGTCACGATTCAAAGAGGAACGTAACCCTAATTTCAACGATGAGGGTGTTAAGAGAGCAGTTAAGGCCTGGGAGGATTACGCTGCTACAAAAGATGCCACCGAGGCAGATGATATTACAAGTCAGGATGCTGCTGTAGGAGAGACTGCCAAGGCTGAGAATGATGGTATTGAATGGGAAACATGGGAAAATGATGTAGAGGAAAGTGATGTCGATGCTCGTGAGTTCTCTTTATATTTCTTCAAAATTTCTATACAAAATCTAACACACAATAGTCTACAAATTCGAAGAATACCTTCCCGAATCCATTCGTGATTGGGTCCACCAAAAGGTCACCGACCTCCGAATTCTACTCGTCGAAAATGGTATTTTAGCTGATAACGCCAATTCCGGATCCGAGTCCAAGGCTGTACAAGATGCAAGAAAGGCTTATCAAACTGTCAGCGATGATGTCGGCGTTAAGAAGAACTCACTCTCTGATCTAAAATCGGACCTCGAGAAAGACTATGGTGTGGATGACATTTTCCGTGCTCTGAAAGGCAGCTGCGTATCCAAAGATTCCGGCGAATACGACTACGAGCTCTGCTGGTTGGAAAAGACCACCCAAAAATCTAAGAAAGGAGGTGGAAACACTGGCATGGGTAACTTTGTACGTTTTGATAAGTTGGAAGTTGATGAAGAAGTTTAATGCAGAGGGTAAAGGTCTTGGTAAGGGTATCAGGACTACTTTGATATTCGAGAACGGACAACATTGCTGGAATGGACCCAATAGGGCCACGACGGTTGTCCTGGCCTGTGCGGATAAGGATGAGATTTGGAAGGTGGTGGAGATGGAGAAGTGCAATTATAGAATGGATGTGGGGACACCGGCAGTTTGTGAAAGAGTTGTTAAGGGAGGTCCCAAGAAGGATGAATTGTAGGCAGCGTAGTGGGTTGATGGAAAAGCAGAGCAACTGTAGGGATGAGATATTGATTTTAAAGTTATGATATTATATTGTACGTGTCTATCAAATACGTGCACTCTTGTGAGATTAGTAGATTCTTGTCAATACAAAATAACTTCATCATGGTCAAAGTAAGTTCCCCTCCGAGACTTATAACCATGCTCCTTATGATATCGGATGGTAAATGTCTAAAATCGAAATATATATATATATATATATATATATATATATATATATATGATCTCATGGGATAGTGTTTGGTCTTTTCCAGCCGCGTCTATGAAGATAGATTTTCGAATATTATATTTGAGATCCTCCCAATCCTAATATTTTACATCGTTAAGTTTTCTTGGTTTTTCTTCCCTGGGGATGTATGGGTATTAGATTGGGTTTGTCGGTTTAGATTTTACTGGATGGAGGCGGGTCGGTAGGTAGGTAAGGTGTAGTGTGCTTTTTTCGGGGTTAGAGGAGAGGAGAGAGAGGAGAGGATAGATTGATGGTAGATTACCAACGTATGTATGTTAATCTGTAGAGATGTGCACATCTTGAAATCGTAGTACATGGGACACTCACTGGATATTATGAGACAAGGGACTTTTGGCGTACGTGTGCCATGAATGTGGTTTGTAATTTGGAATATGGAATTTATGATTTGAGATTGAAGATTGAAGATTGAAGATTGAGGGTTGAGGATTGAGGATTGAGGATTCTGCGGGGAGGTTGTGCACTTTTGGGAAAGTTGCTTTCGTTGCCCGGTGGGTGGTTGTGTGGTGAGATGGGGTCTGGAGATATCGTATGTGAGACGAATGGAAGGAGCTAGAGTTTTGCGAGAAGAGCGATGAGAGCGATGATGGTTTATGATGTAAGATCAATAAAGATCCTAAACTAAGGTTATCGGATCACTCGTACCAATATGCAATTGTGTCGACACGTCTTTCGATTCGGATTTTAATTCCCATGCTCACTATTGTACCGCAGTAACAGAGTCGATCAAACAAGTACCGCGTCTGGTATAGAATTCAAGATTCTGAATTGCGGTACATGGTATTGGGAGCTATGCTATAGTTTGCGAGGTAGAATATCTAGACGCGACGGGTAGGAATCTTCTAGCTGTGTAACATGTTTTCTTGGGTACGAATAACATGATATGATAGAATCCGATAACCACGGAGATGTGGAGGTCGAAGGTTGCGGTGATAAATGAGAATTGATGTGATATGATGTCTGTATGTAGAGGGTAGATATTGGAGACTATAATTATAGGTCGCTTGACAATCGATCCCCTATTGTTGTGCAAAATGGACCACTGGTGGACTTATATGATCCACCGTCCTATGCCAAATTACTCGAGACTTAACGATCATATCACTCTATTCAATTGCTGTTAATATCTTCACACAAGTCTCTTATGCTAAAACATGCACCATATATGCAGCCTATACGATTCCCGCGCCACTATTGATACTCCGTTCAAAACATTTTCAATTCTTCGCCCTACAAAACGCGCAGACCAGAATCCTTGAGAAGAACCGGCTAGTGGAGAACCAATACGAGATAGATATCCGTTCAAGATAAGAAAGAAATAGCACTGGAAGCTTGTACACAGAGTACATATCCATCATGCCATGTATATTTCCTAACTCACTTCACCAGCAGATAGTAAGAAGTTGGCAAAACTCTTCGAATTCCACCTTGATTAGATCATTGCATGTTCTATAATGATGTCAAATTTGCATCGACTTTCCATTTCCATTCTTATTAGCAGGCCAACTCCCCAATTTTCAAAATGGTATCTTTCTTCTTCGACCTCGCATAGTTTCGCATCGAGTATCTACACCAAATTATATAGTTTAGAATTCAAGCGTCGTTATATGTCTTTTTCTCCTGATAATTCAGCCCACCAAGAGTAATTATTCAACGCCCCGCAGTATCGATTTCATCATTAACCCAAAGGAACAAGTACCTTTATGGATGAACGAAAATTTATCGCCAGCAGAATTCATGCCAGAATGGTATTTCCAACGCCCCCGTAACATGGAATCGCAAATAATTCAATACTCCAAACGCATCAATATCAACATCGATGCTTTATACAACCATGAAATGCACAACGCTCAAAATAGCGTACAAGTCTCACATTTTTGTGATACCCATATAAAACAGCCACGCGACGTTTAAGCCAAGAACCACCCACCATGTTCCCACATTCCCGGAACATAAATGGCATGTTGTTTAAGTTGATGATTGCTTACACCCTGTAGTAAAAAATCCAGACGGCTAAAGTTGAGGGGCTTTAGAATCCAACCATCGAAGCTGAAAACCAATTAGCTTCCTCTTTTTTCTGAGGTGAAACAGACAAAAGAATAAAAAAGATACATATATAGACATACCCAGCTTCAATGTAATCGAATCGATTTTCCTCGGTAAGCGAGGCCGAAACTGCAATGATAGGAACTCTCTTCCTTACTTTGCGCAATTCAGGATGATCCCTCTCAAAATGGCGTATCATTCTCGTCGCCAGAGTACCATCCACGAGAGGCATCTATCTATTGTAAGTATTTATTGACCTCTGATATAGCCTAACACGCACCTGTAAGTCCATCAAGATAACATCAACCTCTTTATTTTCAGACTTATAGTAATCATGACATGATTGACCATCGTTCGCAATTTCAACTTTGTGTGCAAGCTTAACAAGTCTTCTATTGAGAAGCTTTGCATTGACAGGATTATCCTCCGCGACTAAGATCGAGAGCGTCTTTTTTGGTGATGTAGTATCAGAATTAGTCAACGAGAATTGACTTGACCTTCGTCTGATGGGTGATAAACCCAAAGGTTCGTCTTTCGGGAGGAGTGCGAGGTCAAAGAATGATGTCGCAATAGATGACCCTTCTTCAATTGGTGTGGCTAGTGGAGTCCCCCCAAAAGTGGAAAGTGCAGAAGAGGAAGTTATCTTTTCACTCCCATCATAGATGCTCCCAGTGTCAGAAAACGAACGCAAGTATTTACCGTTATTATTATTCGATGGTTCCTGAAAATCTGATGGTATTGAAGCATGCTCGAAAGGCAACTCAATACCAAATATTGTCCCTTTGCCTACCTCACTATGTACTCGAATTTGGCCACCGGAGTTGCGAACATATCGGGCTACTACAGCAAGGCCAACACCGAGAGTCTCTCTCAAATCAGTGGATGATTGTGGCGCATTTGGGGGAGTAGAATTATCTGTCTCGTCGAGTATTTGCTCAAATTCCTGGAACAACTCATCAAGTTGTGATTCTGACATTCCGTGGCCCACATCCTGAACAGTGATGGTGATTACAGTGCGATCAGACCATATCTGTAAGGGTCGGATGTCAATTTTCACGCCACCGGCCACGGAGTTCTGAAAAGCGTTACTAGTGAGATTAGAAACAACTTGTCGTAAGCGAGTAGCATCGCCCTTGACCATTTCCGGAATGCCTTTATGTATAGCGAGGGTCAAGTCTAGGCCCTTCCGAATTGCTTCTTTTCGGAAAGCTGAAATGGCTTCGGAGACTGTAGCCGAGAGGTCAAAAACGTCTTTAATTGAATTTACAGGGCCATTCTCAGCCTTTGTGAGTTTCAGTAGGTCATCGATGACATATATTAATGACCTCGAAGCCTTGTGAGCTTTTTCTAGCAACTCACGAGTTGGAGTTTCGACATTGTCTTCGAGTGCCATCTCGAGATAGTTTACAACAGCATTTAGCGGTGTGCGAACTTCATGGCCAGTATTCTTGATTAGGAGGCGAGTCATTCGATCCTGTCCTGATGATCCCGTCTGCCGCCAAATTTCAATGAACCTGCCATACAGAAGGCTTAGCACAGATGCAGTTTCGAAGTCGTCCGCGTTCCATGTTTTAGAAGTGCCTTTGATAGTCTCCGTCCAGCGCCTGAAACTACTTCTTGGTTCTAAATATTGGCTATTTGTGCTCTTGATTTTCTCGTAAGGATTGCCAGCCCACCTAACTTCACGCAGTTGACTTCTCCTGAAAAACACCAAAAAGTCGTTCCCACTCGAGCTGAGAGGCATGACGAGTATTCCAGCTATAGAATTAATTCCTGGTGGGCCTTTGAACTTCGGCAAGTCTTTTGCAATATTGTGCGAGGAAAATATATCAGTGAAGTGGCGAGACTGTAGGTATGCAAGTATCGCTAAGGCCTCACGATAGGGGCGAAGTTTCCCGATAGCTCGTGCTTCGTTCTGAATGTTAAGAAGACCAAAGTCGGCATCGAAAACGCGCAGCAAGTCTTCAGAGGATGCTGCAATAAAACCCGAAGGCGTCTTTCCTGGATTCTGACGTGGTGCTTTGCGAGCTTCAATTCGTTGCTGCATCAACAATCGTCCAATATTTGTCGAAGCACACTCTCCGATATTTCTGGCCAATTCGCGCATTGGTGATGTAACATGAATGCCCTTATCTCCATATCCATGGCATGCCACCAATCCCCAAAGGTCTCGGTCAATCACAATAGAGATTGACATAGTTGAACGTACTCCCATATTCGAAAGATACTTTATATGAAGTGGTGACATGGCACGTAAATAAGCATGTGTCAAGTCTAGGGGCTTTTCGAAATCTGATTGATCACGGCAGACCTGTTAAATGGTCAGCCTTCCAACGTTCGGTTTCGCTATAGCCTTAACGCATTGTTATATAGTGACCGCTTAAGCCTCTCGTTATGACATTCGAGCAATGAAAAAGAATGCCGATAAACTGGAACCACGTAAAATGATACACCACAGGCTTTCATAATATCACAAGTTTAAGCAATCAGGCTTCTGATTTACGGCCAAGAAAACACATAACGCCTCTCAAGCAACAACCAACCAATCAAACAACCAAGTAATGGAATATATGCTTACTAGTCGTGCAGTTTCTTCATCTCGATCATATAATATTCGAATCTTGTTGATTTTGTATAGGTCTCGAGCTTGTTTAGGAACATCGGAAGCTACCATTTGAGAATTGTCATTGATCAATGCACAAGAGATACTTCATATAAGAAAAACTAACCTGGAAAATGTAGTCCTCTGAAGATATCTTCACTAGCTTTGGGATTGACTAATTCAGCCTCCACGCATCCGTTTTTTGCTGAATCGAATCGGTAAAACATGGTTCGATGAAAGCCTGTCAAATCGAATATAAGACCTACCACAACATCTTGAAGCTTCTGCAGGGAAGTACATGCAGAGAGTTGCTCTTGTGCCTGTGTCATAGCATCGAACACCTCTAGTGACTTACCCTTTCCTTTAGCAAACTGTAATACGCGTAGAGGTTGACTTCCACTAGATGTACTTTTCAGTCGCTCTTCGGGTACTGTGTCATTGTCTATCGTTCGCGTTGGCGTCTCTGGTAAACCGTCCGTAGCGTGAAGTGCATCGGAATGAAATATATTCTCGGAAAACTCTTCGAATTCGCAGATAATCAAATCGTCAGTTCCTTTGGATATATGAATTGCGCACCAGAGATGTACCAATCCAGTATGTGCAACAAGTGACATGGAGAAAACATCCAAATTCGTATCGGAAGACGGATTTTTGCTGGCAGCTCGAAGAGCATGATCCGCTCGTGCAATGAAGTCTTCCCGAACATCTACGCCAAGAATGTCAAGAAAAGAATCCAAAGTGAACAATTGCTCTGGGGTATATTTCAATATCTTGAAAGTATTCTCGCTGGCAATTCGAGGGACGAGATCCCCCTGATCGTTATATTTCAACGCTACCAATGCCCCGTATTGTTGAATTGCTCCTGGGATATGTATAGGTTCATCTTCACATTTGTAGAACGTATGCTCTTCGGTGCTCACAGGTCTGCCCGGAGCAATACCTGGAGGTCCATATCTTGAAGGGACTAATTGTGCACGTTGTGATATCCTCCTATTAATTTCATAATTTAATGTCCTTTCATTACTGCCATCTGCCGATGAATCGTGTTCTGTGGAATTTCGAGGCAGTCTGCGAATTTCATCCTGGGGAGGTATGGGGGGGTAAGGCGGGGGGTAAAAGTTTGATTCATTTAGGCCATCGGCGGGGCGCTTCTTCACATTATCTTCCCGGTCTTGACCTTCTCGGGGGAGGTAGAATCTTGCCGGCTTGGGGCGTATGAAGGAGAATCGTCGAAATTCTGCAAGCTTGTTGGAGTATCGATATCTCTTCCATCGATATCTCTTCCATCGATAAGATTTCTGATAGGAAATACTCGTTCGACTTTGAACTCCTCAAGCGGTGGGAAGACCATCGGCTTGGAAGATGTTGGATCTATATTGGACATTGTTCAGCATATCGATCCGACCAAGCAGTTTGAAGTTTGGGAATGTCCATCTCCAAACATTTGGTTGACATGTACAAAAAGAAAATGTGATAAATATGGGATAGAGACTAGGATATCCTAGCATATGTGAGGCTAATTCAGGTTGGGTAAGTCCTCAACGTAGTTTGAAACTAGAGAGATCGCTCAATGAGCGATCTCATAATCAGTTACGATGTTATGGAAATCGAGGTGGAATTCCCATTATCATTAGCCACGGAAGGCGCCCCTAGTCGACAAGGATATCCAAAACTTCACAAACAGTGCAAGGTGCTCCACGGGGACAAACACAAATAGTTTCAATGGGGTATAGCTTCGACTTCCCGGTGTTATAGTAGGCATTTTGAATCTTTGTGGAGCATAGCTCTCTACCGTTTGCCATCATCCTAACATAAGATTGAGTGTTGGAAAATGTAACGGCATAGCAAAGATGAGTTTTGTTACGCAAACAGCCAAAGATTTCGCGAATAGATAGCCCCCACCGCACCCTCATATATTTGGCAGAGAGTGTATTCTTGACACGTTCAAATGGCCCATCGCTAGTTTGGCTCCATGAAGAATGCATGATTGTGTCCAGAGACAGGACATGGTGTGCATATTCAAGAGATGGTTCTGGAGGAGAAGCTGGGAGACCTTACACTTTCCTTTCCATTATCTGGTGGAACGAAGGCCCGGACCGATATGGCCCGTGCAAGGAGCTACAATGGGATGGCAGATCGGAAACTTTTCATCCTTGCCACAATACAACAACAGCACAGTAACCTCAAGCTTACTCAATTCTTTCCCTCGTTCAAATCTGCATCTTGACACCCTTTACTCCCACCTGAAATCTCGATGGCATTATTTTGAGGATATACTATTATCTGCTCTCAACAGTAACCTTCAGATATACAAACACCCATACATATAACTTTGTTTCTTCGCACCCAACCCTAGCTCTACTAGGGTGCCTTATCTGTCTACTCCTTTTGTCAAGGGTCTCAAATTCAGCTACGAACCTTCCCACCCTTCATTGGGGCAAAATTGAAGATATCCACCGGTTATCATAGATTTATGGTCCATATAAGCGCATCTCCGAAACTTAATCCTATCCCCCAAGTCCCCATTAAAGTTTCATGGATCCAAGTAAAAGCCTTAAAAAGAAATATAAATGTATCCCTATATAACCTTGCTAAAAGCCATTTTGTTTCCAAACAGTCCCGACTGCATCGGGGATGTAACAGTAAAAGAGAGACATTGTGGAAAAGATACACTTTGATGGGCGAAGTATTGAAACCCCGTTGCAAAGATCGTGCCGCCTAGATTGTGTTGCTCAATGGCCATTCGGACCAATTGGCATCAAGTCGCAAAAGGATGAATATGGATTTACGTAATTTTATAACTCTGCCATTGGTACGCCAGTGGCATATAGATCAACGTTGAGTAATGCAATAATCAATGACAATACCACTCAAGCAGACCCGTCCAATTGAACTTTAAATCGTTCCGAGGCTTTATGCTCAGACTTAAATTTGGAAGGTTACATTTACTACCGTGATTGCATTGTCTAAGCGTTTCTTCAAGTTCAAACACTGCAGCACAGCATCTTTGTTGCTGATACTATGTGGTCCATTAATCCTTCTCTCTCGCTGATCATTCAAAAGGGCCAGAACAAAGGAACGGATGTGCGAATAAAGTTTAACTTCATGTAAAACTTACATATGGACTCCTTCGGCCTGTTCTGCTGCAGCTGCTTCCGCAATGCGTTCAGAATCTTACACTTGAAATCTCAGCAATTGCATACTTACTCTTCATCAAACCCTCTCCATTCATCGTTCAAAGCTCATAAGCAGCTCACATGGTTTTAGCCATTTGTTATTGATGTCTATCAGATGGCCCTTCTTACTATTCGCTGGCTAAATGGCATCAAACAAGCCACCACATATTTGTTTCAACGTCATGCCATACGATCGCTGGAGAATCAATCACTCATTGTATCGACAAAATCCAACACTAAATATGAATTGTTGCTTGATCAGAAGACTCGTGGTTGCCCAGTGATTCACTCTCGAGCTAAACCTCTAGTATCGAAATTGATAGACCTCAGGTCTGGAATGTGAACTGCCAAGCTTTAATTGTACATGGCATGCGATTCACGATCTATGGCATTTAGGAACGCCGGCAAGTTATGATATCAACAATAAATCAGAACTCAGAAACTCTCCGTCTATGCGAGTCTCCAGTAAACAGAATCATTCAATATGTTACTTTCGACCCTTGCCATACTTATGATAGCCATCTTCTCGACACTAGCGATCCCACTTGCCGCTCCAGATCCCCATGCAAATTTTGTCGCAAAAGCAATCGCTTTGGAAGAAGAGTGCATGAATCAAGGTGGTCGAAATTCTCACTTCCATATATTTACTACTCATTAACACAAAAGCAGGTCACTGTGTGCATGCGCCCTGCTACAAAAACTCTGGCTTAGAATGTAGAGTGGATGGCATGCGTTTCTGCGAATTTGATAATCCACCCCGTAGATCGACACTCAGTACTTTTTTTGAGATATTTCAGAATTTCAGAGCAAGAGTATTTTCGGACGTCAACTCTTTTCCTATCCCACCGACGCATCAATTGGGGGATGAAGTTATGGGTGAAGATGAGGACACAACCACTCAACTTAAAGTGAAGATTGATATGAAATTGGAGAGTTATTTGAAATTGGGCGATGAAATTATTGCAGCTACGAATAGATGTAGTAAAGCTGGTTGTATGTATTTGCCCTTGCAAGACCCCCATATAAGAAACGAAATGAACGGAAAATATAGCATCATGCGACATTCTCGAAGGCGAGCACTGCTGCCCCTCACTTGTTTGCTACAAGTCTCGAGGCTCAGGCGCAGGTGAATGCCATTCACCTGTCGACGAAAGATCTGAAGATGAGGAAATACTGGATGTCTTGCGAAAACCGTGTCTGTCACTTGAAAAGACCATCAATACAATGAGCGATGAGCAGACGGAACAGAAAAAGGACGAGAAGATAAAAGAAGCGAATAAGTGGGACTTGCTGCAAATGGTCGAGGTTCCGCCTAGACTGGACGATATCACGGAGCTACCAAAATGCAAATCAATTAATAGTGGGTGGCTTTTTTCTTTACATTTGAAGAATGCATCTTGGGGAAATACAGAAACTGACAAGAGAAAGTGAAATGTAATCCCATAAGTGGAATACGGGTATGCTGTCCAGACTTGGATTGTATGCAAATAGGGCCCGCATTTTAAGATTTCGAATGTAGGAAAGCTCGTCGAGATGAGTTGGATGAAAAGAAAATCACTTCCGGCACAAAATATGAGGATGAAAAATATGGCGGCAAATTCCAGCGACTCCTGGGTCATTGGAAGGGCCAGACGCTGCGGTACTTGAGGGAAGCAATTGGGGCAGAAAATGGAGAAAGTGGAAAGATTGATGATGATGAAGCTTTATCCCCATGATGACTGAATGATGGATGAGATAAGAGGCCAATTGGGTATTATATTGAGATGCAATGGGCAATGGGTAATGAATAGGATATCGGTATCTGGTATTAAGTATCTATGGGTAACCCTGAGTTGAACCAAACAGGAGTGTGGTCTCCATGATTGGAGCTAGTTCTTGGATTGAATGAACATCAAAAGGTATTAGAACAAGTTGCTTTATTTATTCAGACCGTAATGCAGCGACAGAGACTCACCGTTCAATGAACGCTCGTGTGGCGTGTTCGGTTTCTTTGTTTGGGTGGACTAGTTGATTTGAAGTCTTGAATCTCCTTGGAGTATTTATTCCATGTCCAACTATTCATAGGCCTTTCAAGATTAAAATTTAGGTTCTAATAAAAAGAAAGGGTATTCAATGCACTAGTTGCATTTTTCTTTTGTTATTTCAAGTTATAGTAGTGAATTTTGGCTTTATCTACTTTTTATACGCCTTATTAGTACCATATTTTTCCCAACATATCTTCTGATGTTATGATTCCTCACTCCTTTACTGCTTCTCAAATAAATCTCTCTACATTTTATAAGAAAGATTGAATTAGGATAATAAATAAAACACCGCACAGTCATCGTCATATCACCTCTCATTTTATATAGACTTATTGGGGAAAATCTTAGCCGCATGAAGTATGCTCAAGTAACATGATCATGTAGTTGCAAAGTCACCACGCACGTGTCCCAAACTCGATATGTATGTTGATGTGAAGTTGGATTTCAGATGACATTTTGCCTCCTGCATTGACGAACAAGCTTCATTATACACAAATAATAGAACATAAAACACCGGCATCAATACTACAAGTGCCTCTCCAATTGACCTTAAAACTTGATTCCGGAGTTTCAACACGCTTGGTTTATTCCTTCTAACTTTATAGCTAAACAACCACCTTAGATCACTAATTTTGTAAGAGTTGCGGCCACAGCTTATCGCACCCTTTGTATTTTGACACCCCGCATTCGCTGTCTGGGTTTGAGGTACTTGCTGCTTGATAATAGTCTCCAAAACTCAGAGTGTACTAACTCGATACTGATGAGTCAAAACCAGATATTTCAACCAACTATTATTGGACAGATCAATGACAAGTATATTTGTTGCTTCTTTGAGAGGAACATGGCGTTGCAGGTTCACTGGTGGTTTCGGAATACAAGCTCTGAGGCTGTGAAACGAAATATCTAATTGTCTGTCCAGGCTGTTTTGTATGATTTTGAGACTCACAAGACCTCTGAAGCTATTTTATCAGGCAGTATATCTTGTGGCTTGTTCTATTCATACCTTGTTGGGTAAGCAGTGGATATGGCTCGCCGCTAATACTGGAGACCTGCATCCCGTTGACGAATGAAAGTGTCATTTTCCATATCATAGTAGAAACTGTTTCCACAACCTTATAACAAAAAGCCTCTCTCACGCACAAAACCGTTCACAAACTGCGAGAAAATTTTTATCAGGTATGAGTAACTTGAGTTTGTTTCTGATTAGATACACAGACAAGTTCACCTTGGTACTCCATACTTTAGAATGCAGAAGCTCTAAAATATTCGTGGGTGGAGCTTGTCTTAATGTTGAAACACAAGGAGATTTTAAGTAATAGTAGATGAATACTTCTGTCGTTGAAAGATGTACTAACGTTAATTAATGGAAGCTAGCTTGCAGCACTTCCATTAGGGGACAGAGCCCTGCAACCCTCGTTTAGAAGTAGTTCTTGATTTTCATTAATGCGATTGGTTCCTGAAAATTCTTCCAAATCTTCGTGATACAAGTAAAGTTTAGTATATCAGAGCACAGCAAGCTAGAAATACAAACAAAAGCTTTGCAAGTTACGTTCCATTAACGAATGTGACAAAAGAAGCGTTACAAATCGGAGCTTGCACTCGACTCCGCTAAAAATATAGCGCTCTGAGCTTCGCTCGAAGAGGCAGAACTTGGACTGTAATATTATTGTAATTCTTCTTGAGAGCTCTACCATTGCGTGACGATTGACCTTAAATGGACGATTCTTGATTAAATGTTTCAATCCATTTTAAAACTCCTTTGCAGTCGCAATTACAAGTATACATTACACAAGTATATGCCGGGTATAAGAAGGTAGATTACAATGTTCCAGCAAGTTATAACAAGTCCAGGCTGAGATTTCTCAGTATTGTGTATTTGCAAAATTTCTATGATCCAATCAAACCCTTATCAGGAGTTATAAAATCATGCGGATCTGTTCCTGTCCTCCCTCCCATGACCGCCTCCACTCTTAACAAGAATGCGTATCCGCAGCATCTCAATTTCATAAGTAAATCGATACGGCTGAGCTGCCGAGTTGCTACTGTCATACACTTTTCTCTACTAGTGGTTTTATATACAGTCGTTGATAAATTGCTTGCTCTTAAATATATCTATTACTTTGAATAATCAGCTCATAATTACTATCAGGAAATATAATAGACCCATAAATAGACGTCCAGAATATTTCAATAACAATACTGATGCATTTAAGTATTATTGTAATTGTATTTAACTAAAATTTATTCAAATAAATATCAAAAGAGACTCATCAGGACCAAGTAGTATCTTGAAATTTCGAAGTGTGTGACGTAATTGTCACACAAGATATAGTAGGGGCTTGCGACATCTACGACGTCTGCAGCGCTTGCAACGTTGTACAGCAGGAATTACACACTAAATATAGATAGCAGAACAGATAGAATACAAACAAGACAATTTACAACTAATACATATCATGCCAGTCAAGTGCATGTGATGAAGCCTTTTTATACGACTATGATTATGAATATGATCTCATTTGAAAGCTATTCATCCCCGCAGATTTCCAACGGAGGTCGAGCGCACAGCATACCCGGAAGAGCCCTAGCACCCGTTAACCGCTAGCTCCGGGCAACCCAATTCCAGGGTAGGCTGTTAAGAAGATAAGACAACTCTTTCCGGGGCACTGCCGTCATCTCCGCATTCGGTTAGTTGCCGCAGAAGATAAAAACCCAGATACCGAAATATCAACCGGCTTCCCTTCCGAGGGACGATATTAGTTACGTAGATCTATAGTACTTCTTGGCTCAAATACTAATCAATGCATAATAGTCTACGGCTGCATAGTGGCTAGAGGTAGGTGATCATTGAAGTGATTGAGGGATGTAGAGAATCTGCTTCATCATAAACATGATCCTCTCCTTCCTCGGTGAGCAAATGTTCTTCGCGGTTAGAGCCTTGCAGAGAAAAGAGAGTGCAGGAAAAAGCCCCTGGGCGCAAGGATGAAGGTATGATGCAATCGCTACTCGCTAAGCCCATTTAGGTAGGCAAGAAAACCCTTCCCCACCCCGAAATTTGGCCCCATCTGACTCGCCCGGCTCACTTACCCAACTCTACCGACTAGGGGCAGCTTTCAGTATGATGGCAAAGCATAATAGTAATCCAATATGGCTGAAAAATGATTGGGCATATATGATTTATGCGATCGTTGGATTGGAACTAAATCTCATTTTTTGGTATGATCGATCTCTGATATCACTGGGCATTGTCACAATAAATAGGAGAATATACGAGAATTGCTATATGTGCACACCACCCAAAAGAATTCAAAAGTCGGTAAGATTAAAATTTGCCACTTATTTTTCAGTCAGTAACCTTAGAGCTAGCTACATACACTTCTACTGTAGCAAGCGGCAGCCTCTAAACACCCATAGCAGGCAGGCATTACGTGAAATAAATATCCTATCTGAAACATTTTCTGCTTGTGCTCATCTGCCCGCTATGTTTGGGACCAATCGGATTATTTTCCCACTACAGGCTTAATCTACCACACGACTAGTAATGTCCGGCGTGCTGAAATTGCTGCCAAAAATCTAAGCATCATGCTATCCGGTATCCTTACCCTCATACCATATTCTCACGTATCGCGGCCTCCCACCAGGTGCACGAGCTTTGCCCGGATTGAATTCTTAGGCAGAATGATCAACAGCAAAGGGGCCAGCACACAAATGATCAATATGAAAGCCAGTAGAGAATTTGCCCAGTCGTAACCAAGTCGGCTGTACATGTAAGGAGCAGCAACAGGCAAAAAGGCACCGATGACGTCACGTAGCGGCAGAACTGCAGCAATGGCTGAAGCAGAAAGATCACCAAAACTATCAACGAGGGAATTCATGAAAGGAATTGTCATTATCGATAGGCAAAAGCCTGCCAGCGCCGCTGCAACAACCGGGACCGTCCAGTGTGCTTGAGCCTGCAGTATCCATCCATACAAAAATATCGCAGCTGGCAGAACTTTCATACCGGGAATTGCTGGAATTAGCTGTCTCTCTGATTGTGCGCTGATTGGAGTCCCTGGTGCTGATGTATTGTTGTTCTCCTGTAATATTATGGCCTTCTTAACGATGAAGCGATCCAGTGTCAAGCGGCATACAAGCGTTCCGATGAACATACCCGTTGCTGTGAAGTAATATACTATATTAGCGTATAACCTGTAAATCACATGTTTTAGGAATATGAAGTAAAGTCTGAAGATAAAGGAGGTGAAATGGTGTTGATAAAAGCTGAGAGAACCAACCTAGTCCAAGATATACCAGACCTGAATTGATCCTGGGGAATGAGTAGGTTTCCTAGAATACGGTGGCTAATATCGCCGCAAGCAGGGAGAGATGAGCTTAAGTGATCAATAAGTACAGCGCTACAGTTGTCGCAGCTCGGGATCCCAATAAGATAATAAATGGTTGAAAGAGGAAGCGCAGCATAACAAGAGGTAGTGTATACAAAGAATGCTTGGCTTTCGTTACCATAGGAGTAGCGACTGATCCATAGCGAACAACAGCCTATTTAGCTCGTTGTCGCAAGATATGGGGCAAGCATGTCTCCCGAAAGACTAAGGGCATTGACAACTCAACAATGCCAGTAAAAATGCCTATCAGCCAAATTTCTAGCGCTAGGCAAGACTTTATGTAATGTAGCCACCGACGATAGAACCTACTGCAGTTCCTACAAGAGACATCAAACTCATGATAGACATAGCAGCACCACGATTCTGAAGAGGGAATATATCGCCTACAATTCTAGGATTCAAACAGATAGATGTTGTAGCCATACCAGTCAGGAAACGGAAAGCTATAATCATACCAATACCGTTACTGAATCCAGTAACAACAGTAAAGACAAATAGAAAGGAGATTGCAGAAATGGTAAACAAGCAATCGACCTATACGTTCCGATAGTGGACCGATATAGAAAGGCGCAATGGCTTCACCTAAATTCCAGACAGTGATATCATAAGTAGCTAGAAAATCACTGTGAAAAGCCAAATTTCTCTTTGATTTAAAAACTTGCTGGTGCGCAAATAACGGTTGAATTATTGCTGTTCGAAGAGAACAAGTCAACTCAGGTGATACAGCTGTAGAGGGCATAAATAAAAAGATCGCGAAGAATACTATCGCAACAACTCACACGATACAGCTCGTACCCAAGATTGCAACGATGATAGACCATTTCCGATTGTCACACCGGTTAAGAGGTAATGAACTGTCTTCGCCATTACCCTCGAGCTGCTCTGGAGCACTCAAGGCAGGTCGATTGAAGAAGTAGTTGAAGCGGGAAGAACGAAGCTTGGATCTTGCCCCAGCTCCCTGGCGTTTTTCATCTCCATGTTGTTCTCCACGATTGATTACTTTGATTGTGTGAGTAACAGATATTTCACAGACACAGCGATTATAGAATATTCCGAAGAGGAAAGAGAGATAAGAATACTTATAGAGTCGATTGAGATAATATACCTATGTGACGTACTAATGTATTTATCTCTACCGTGATTGTACCCATAGTCAAGGGCATGATTAATGATTGGCTCTTTCATGAGAGTTTAGAGATAAACATGAACTGGATATCAGTAAAAGATGATGTCACTATCTGTAACTATCATGGAGCTGAAGTTCATATTCCTCAGATTCATATTCATTCAATGCTCGTACAAACTGTAGGCCAACATACTAGATCACTAAAAGCGAGCCAACCAACTAACCAGCCAGAATGACTGTACCATCCTGTTTATAAGTTGGGATTTAGTCAAAATTATAGGACTTTTCAAAAGTTCATAATATGAATGTGAATAACAAAGTTACAATGGTATCGTAAAATGATGCGATGGTGCTACCGATAAAATGGATATTTGTTCCGTCATGCCGGGAAAGCTTTTAGATTAACTTAATCTTGGCATGTTTTGCATAGAATCTTACTGTCGATCTGCAAGAGAAAACCAAGCAGGATCATGGGGTGGTTCTCTTGTTATGGTCGCCCATGACGGCGAGCTCACGCACTGCGAACTGGACAACCTCTCCATGCAGCTGGCCAATCATCTTACAGAGCTTGACATGCAGAACACAATTGTGCCTGTGAATTGGAAGAATTTCTATGGACCCCAGTTGTACAACTAGTAGTAATGAAGGCCGGTGGAGTATCAGTAGTGTTAGACACGTCACAGCCTATGAAGCAGCTTCGGGTCATTGCTGATGAAGTCCATCCACGATTGATCGTGAAACCAGTAGCAGATGAAGCTGTTACCTATCGCTTATCGGACATACCAGTCTTAATGGTGGGGAAAGAATCGCTCAGCCAGCTTCGTCGCTACGCAGCCAACTCGGAACTACCAACCGTTTCACTTTCAGTTAGACTGTATTGTGTTTACTTCATTTAGTACAGGTACTGCTAAGGGTGCAGTAATAACACGCTCCAACTTTGCAAGTGTCAACAATATCAGCAGAGAGCGTTGAAGTTTAGAGCAGGGCGGAGAGTGCTGGACTTTACGTCATATGCGTTTTGATTTTGCTTGTTCAAGCTTCGTCCATACTACCACAACTTGTGGTTGTCTCTGTATTCCCTCAGATAAAGAGCGGAAGCAATACCCACCCAGTGCGCTCCAAAATTACAAAGTCCATTATGCGCAGTTAACTCCCTCAGTTGCCTGACTTTCTTCCAAAGATCAACGAGGCAGTGTCAAAATCATGCAATTCAGTGAAGAGGCACTAAAAGCTTCTATGGTTGAAGAATTTAACAAGAAAGCAGCCATAAAAACACATAAGGGCCTGCTGAGTGTCCCGTGACTAGCACAGTGCGGGAGATCGGGACATCTCCAAGCAAAAACCCACCAATTGACCATAGCATCGGTGACTGGATATGGATCGTCCTATTGGAGAATTCGGAGATCTGTTGGTTGAAGGGTCCATTATTGAGAAGTTTATTTAGACGACGACCCGAAAAAAGAAACTGCGAGATTCGTGCATAATTCCCAATGGCTGGCCTGCTGTGGTTTTACTGCAAACAAAAGGGACTGCATACAAAAAGTTTCAAAGAGTGCGCTTCTGCAGGTGATCTTATACGATAAAACCAGGAAGATACCCTTGGACGTAAAAACTCTCGGTGAAATTTTTTGGGCAGCGTGTGTAACTTGAGGAGATTGAATATAACCTGCGCAAGACTCTAACAAAGGAGCTGGAGAAGAGTATGCAAGTAGTAGCAGAGGTCATTAATCCCCTTTGAGGCGTAAATCCAGCTCTTATTGCATTGGTAAGCCACCAAAATAGTGAGCTCCACACCGACTTAGCCAGTTTCATCCGCCCAGCTGCTGCTATATGGGAGGGATTCTGACTCACCTAGCATTAGATGAAAAAATGAAGCGAGCCTCCCAACATTTAAGGTGGGGCGGAAAATGCTTCAGACTTGGAGTGTTGTACTTAACTATCAGAGTCCAAGATTTCAATCGATGCTGCCTTTACCCTTCTAGGGGGAGAGTCAATTACTGCAATGCAAGTCGTATCGCGCTGCTGCTCACGAGATCTTTTTGTTACAGGAGGAGGCGTCCTGATACTGCGCACCATAAGAGATCTAGTTGCTGGTAGTAAATTTAAAGTGCAAAAAAAGAGGGCTGTAGTCAGCAATTGCAAGAAACACAGTTCAGGCCAGCTGTGGCCAATTTCACTAATGTAACAGCTTTATTTCGATACACACCCTAATGGACTCAATCGCTACACGCAAAATTTCTTGCATCGCGTCACTCAGCCTATGACTCTCAATGTGCTACGTGATGCATTGGCGACTGCTGTGCAGCGCCATAGTATGTTATACTTCCGCTTTCGTTTTTGCTATACTCACAATACCAAAAGCTTGGGAACAAGTGACTGTGCTGTTAGGTGACAATACCTTCGTTGTTGGAGAGCATCTCAATCTCATTGACGATAGATCCCGAGAGATTGTGCAAACTATACAGACAGCACCAGGAACTATCAAGGATTCTCTAGTTGACTCTATTGCTTATGACAAGAACACTCGCATGTGTGTACCTGGAAAAGGAAGACCGCATGTTGCCTCTCGTTATCGCAACAAAGACGGCCATGGAGCATTCGCAGAACATAGTAGCGTAGAGCTCTTGGCAGGAGACTCGAGTGAAGCAATGAGACTAGCAGGTGTCATGCGCAATAACGAATTAAATTATCGTTATCAGATGTCTTCAGGTGCACATGTTAGCATCTTGCCGAGCTCGCATGGGGGCTAGATGTTCGATCAGCCGCGTTGATGCCTTTCAGAAATCATCAGGTTCCGGATCCTTTCTCTTTGACAAGTAAAGTTTTGTCTGTAAGAGAGGTCAGATTGCAGGCAGCTTCACTGTGTGGTGTTGAGGTATACCAGGTCACGGATGCCTCCCCATACACTCCATTACAAAATGGCTTATTCTCAAGTCTAGAGCCCGTTGCTGCCTTTTTAGCTCTATGGTCAGGGGATCAAAGCATCTCCTTTGTAAAAAACGAGATATTACCACGAGTACAATGCAGAGCAGGCAAAACTACCAATGTTTGGCCAGCTTCAAGTACTCAAACGAAGTATATTGAAGATGCACTTCGTGTGCCCCGTAGATCGTGGTACCAGCTCTACATTGACTTTTTGCCTTCAGTGCAAAGAACGCGATTGGTACAGAGCTATCTGCAGTTGCTTAATCGACATGATGTCTTCCTATATGTTATCGTTTTGGTACAAGGCCGTCTCTATCAAACTATTTCCGACAACATACCTGTACAATTTAGGCAGGAAGAACTTTCAATCAAAGGAATCCAACAGGCTTTCAAGGAGGATCGCGAACTGGGGCTGGCGCGTCCAACTGTTCTTGGAACCTCGTTCGTACGCTCCAAGCTTCTACACAAGACCGGCATGTACGTGCGTTGTGTATTTAGTATGTCGCACGCTTTATATAACGGGTCAGCTCACCAGCCTCGGCCATCTTGCCCGTGATCTAACCGCTATATATGGCGGTATAGAGCTTCCAAAGGCTCCGGGGTTCGTCAAATATCTTGACCACAGTATCTCTCACGAGGCTTCAGGCCGAGAATACTGAAAAGCCCTCATATCTGGTTCTTTTGTGCTGAAGGGATTGCCCGATCTGCCTTCAGCTCCCCTTTCGGATAGCTCACCCACTGTTATGGAGAGAACTGTAACTGTCACTGGCTTCCCAACAGAAACGACACTGGCCACGCTTTTCACTGCAGCGTGCGTGATCGCGCTAGTAAGAGTCAGATGTTTGTCGGAGGAAGATGGTGTAGTCATATTTGGTCTAGTGGTCTCCATGCACAGTTTTTTACCCGCTGTACTCCAAGGCATCGTCGGACCTTGCATCAATACGGCGCCTGCAGCTGTCTGAGTGCCAACAATTGCTGCTAGCAGAAGTCATCGGGAAGGAGTACGCAACGACGTCGGGAATTTCTGCAACTCCACGGTAACCCCCGGGACAAGGAAGGTCAAAACTACTATGTTATGAGCTTGAAGGTGAATGCTAGCTGGACCAGCGTTTAGCAAGGAGAGTTCTAAAAATGTTGGATGAGCTTTGTACTGAATTTATCGAAGCATGGTATGTTTGAAGACTGATGCAACTTAAGCTACCTACCAGAAACAAATTATTCTAGACAGCAATTCTATTGCGCATTTATATGTACTCCGCAAAGTTTAGCTGAGTAGTTTAGACTCCGTAGTTCAAATCACTTAAGGCTAACCATGAACCTTGCCGATTTTGTGTTAGTGTTTTTTGTTTGGGATTCTGCATTTGACTACCTTATCTAGGTAGGTTGATTGGTTGGTTCGCTTAAAAATAGAGTCTGAGTTAACTGAAATGACCAGACTGCAATTATAGTCCGAAGGAGTCTGAGCTAGTTATTACATGATATATTAAGCGGATTTCCACCCGGAAAGAAATATACTAATTATACGATATATTACCAGCTGCAGCCATCACCTGTGCGTAGATGATACACCACAAGTCTGCGACTTTGCAAGAGTAATTCGTTTTAAAAGAGGATGGTCTACTAAGCAATAAGGTTTCGACCCCAAAATGCTACCCACTTGTTAAGAACAGGCCACGGCGTTACAGTAACTGCGACTGGAGATGAACAAGGTTTTAAAAGGTAAATTTCTCCTCATATGCTACCAGTATTCACCAATTTTGAACGTGCATTTGGGTTTCAAGAAGCTTAAGCTATTTCCTCCTGCCTCGAATGGTACCAATGTTGAATATCTCCCATGGCCAGCAGAGAATATAGAACTTTCAGTCTTTCACAAGAGCGGAATAACGTAGTAGCACTGTAAATGAAAGTTCCTACAAAGTTTCTTCTCAGTTTTCAATAAAGAAGAGCGGCAAACAAGAATCTTTCTGGGTGGCTCAACAGATTCTAATAATCTGGGTTTTCCGAAAATGATAGAAGATTCTCTTCTGTATCATGATGACGGGCTGTCCCAGCTAGTAGAACAATGATGACATCAAAATCATTCAATACAGTATAGGGAAATGTAAGAAACTTCAAGCGGCTTAGATTGTCTCTTATATGCGGCTATCAAATGAGGCCGAAATATAAGGAGACGGAATCAAATCCCTTCAATGCCCATTCTGTCTTACAATATGTTGAAGAAAACATATCTACACTAAGCTGCAGCCGCCAATCATGATACCAAGGTACGATCCAGCCAGGACCAGCCTTGAACAACACACAAAAAGCAACCCAAAACCCCATCTGAAAACACAGCAACACAACAACACAACAACACTACATTCCCGTTTCAAGCCAGCGCAAGACCCAGAGTATCCTGTACTTCCAACCATTCATCTCAAACCGTTCTTCCCATTTCCAACTCATAAATTACTATGGCTACAGATCAGCTTGTAACTCTTTTTCCCCAGGGCCAAGAAACCACGTTCATCTCCACCTGAAGTTTGCATATCACTACTCGCCAGCTCTAAAAGCAGCTTCTGAACGCGACTCGATCGACATACAAACTCGACCGTGGGCGCACATTAACTTTCCCCAAACAGTGTCTTTATACCCAGAAAACCAAGGTACCTTGAGGAAAATAGGAATTTGTAAATATAGACCGCGTTGCAACAGCAGTAACAATAATAACAAACTTTTCTCCATAGATGGATAAAAAAGAGGAAACCGTGTTCTCTTTGCCACTATGGTGAACCCAATAGTAAGTAATCGTGCATACGCTCCTACCTAATACCTCCTACCTCCTACCCCCCATCTCCCATCCCTAATCCCCACCCCTAAACTCCAGATCTAACGTCAACCCAAACCAAATAAACCAAGCCAAACGAAACGAAACCACTATGCACAAATTTTGGCATTCAGAGCTCACTGATTCCCATACTTAAGTAAGAGGAAGGATAGAAGAAATATATCAAGGAATGAAGATGAAAGGTGGAGTATAGGGTAAAAAGACTGTAGAAGATGGAGCGATGGAGAGGGATGAAAGTTTGTTGAGGCGATGCATTGTAGGAACATACTAAGAAGAGAGAATGTAATATAAATGACTGCATCACATATCAAATCAGGCATCGTCAATCACAATCATTGTCAACATATAAAATAATATTCGAAATTGATAAATATACTTGTATTGCATTATGTATGTATATATGTGTGTGTATGCAAGGTGGATTAGATCAGGGCAAGTGAGAAGAGAAATGAAGGAAATGAGCCCAGGGAACATCAGTAAAATCCGGGTCTAGGTCCAGATCCAGGTCCAGTGTAGGGATGGGTGACTGTCATTGCTAATCCAGAGGAGAAGCTTTCAAGTGAGTAGTAAGATGTGTTTGAACGTAAATTGGGTATAGGTAAGGTGGAAGAGGGAGGGCTGGAATTGATGCGTACCTTATGTAGCGAATGGTGTTGATATTGATGTGGTGTTTAGGTAATATTGGCGGGGGACTGATACACATAGGGCTGGACTGTAGTATGGGCAAAGAATATAGGAGATCAAGAAAAGTTGAGGAAATGGAAAGGGGAATGGGAGGATCAGAAGGTACGTACCTCTCACAGAAAGAACATAAATCAAGATAAAAAAGGGGTGCATGAAAGACGAAGATACCCTCATCCTTAACCGACCAAACCACAAGAAACATGATTTGTAAAGAATTATAGATCCAGATGCACTCCCATGTGTGCATCCATGCATATTCCCTGATAAACTTCCAGATACTCCTCCAAAAAACAAAGATATCATGTAATGTGCCGCTGAACAACAACAATTTTCCCAAGGTCCAGGCCAGGTATGCTCAACCCTATGAAAGTGCTAACTATAGCTACTTAGAGTAAAAAGTATGTTAATTTACAACATCTCCTCATCTTCGCCTCCATTTGTGTATCCGCCAAATTGATAGTTTTGAAAGGCTCCGTACCTGTGAAGTTTAAGTTAGCCAAAAACATATTATCACGTATGCTGGATAGAGTATTGTTGGGTGAGCGACAAAGAGTTTAGGTGGGGTTACATTTGGGGGAGAAAAGTGGGGGTTTGAAAGGTGGGGCCACCTGTTGGGTTATCGAAAAATGGGGGAGATGATGGAAGTGTCAATATATTGACTTAACAAAAAAGAAACTACTGACTGGTTCTCCATCGCTTCAACATTTGGGTATCTATTGAAAGATTGAACAGTCTTGTAAACTGGATCGATAGACTGCTTGTATTGAGGACCACCGACTGCCGATCCGAAATGCGAGTAGACGTCTTTTGAAGGACCCGTTGATTGCTCATACTCTCGTGCAGCCAAAATCTCATAGCCAGATGCCATGTAGGGTTCGACCTGCTCTGCATGATTCCAACGTGCATCCCCGCCTTGGATTGGTGTTAGGGGAGCATGGCTACTACCATCACTCATAGTATCATCATCCATACTTGAATCTTGTGTTTGAGACATTTTTTCCTCCAACATCTGGCGCTCATATCTCAACTTTGCCATGGACTCTTCTTGCTCCAAGCTAGTAGAAGGACCATTCCACAAATTTTGTGCCAACGAATTTCCTCCATTGTATGGTGGACAGATTCTCCATAGCTCAATCAAACGCATCTGCTGACTAGCATCCGCAGTTTTGAAGAGATCAATTTGAGTAGGGTACAATGAGGAAGAATCGACGCCATGTCTTGCAAGTATGATATCTACTGTGAGTTGATCTGTTTGGGGTGGTTCGGAAGCTGGTCTGGATGGTTGCTTAACAACATGTGCAGAGTGTGTATAGTGTTGAGAAATTGAGTATGTGTATGTTGGTTCAACTTCTTTTGGTTCTTCTACGGGGGCAGGAGGTGGAGGGTTATGGAGGGAAAGATTGCGTGCGAAAAGCATCGCGAGCTCTTCTTGCGTAGCCATGATATCTGAGTGTAACTAACTATAAGATACTATGGTCAATATGTCAGTTGAGTTATCGTGAGAAGGAAGATTGACATACCTTGTATTGCAAGGGGTCTGATGATTTGCAAGAGGAATCCAGCAAAAGATCTGGTTTCTTGAAGATGTTTCGAAAGGGAGTGACTCGAATCGAATGTTTTCTGATTTGTAGTAAAGCCTAGAGTCAGAAAGACATGCAAGTATGCAATAGAATGGAGCAGACTTTGTGGACAAATGCAAAAGACTTTGCTTGATATTTATTGACTAAACTATGTACTGAAGTAAAGGTAATAAAATAGAATCATTATTACTCTTGAGGGAAATGAGGGGAGTTCTGATTGTGAATCAATAGACGGCGATCGCGGTTAGGAAAGGAAGATGAGATGACCTTTGAGGGAAATGAGCTTATTTGGAATGATTCAGTTATTAGCCACGAAGGCTAGAGAAATGAATTTGAATCTTTCAACAACTTCGAGATTGTTTGTATTCTTCTTCTGAGGGGGGAGGGGAGGGAATCGTCTGCGAGGTTTTATTATGGCACAATATAATATCTGTATAATGTGATAGATATGGTAGTATGGGACGGGATGGGATGGGATGGTATGGTATGGTATGGTATGGTATGGTATGGTATGGTATGGTATGGTATGGTATGGTATGATATAATATAATATAATACTTCAACGCAAGAGAGTGTGACCGTATTCAAGTGGTTGAGAGTATCGGAAGGAAGAAAGAACGGAAGAAGTCGAAAGTGTTTTTTTATATATTCTCCATCTAACCTTATATGATGGTGCGGTGCGTATATCAAAGAGAAGAGATAACATCTAACCTTACCTACCTGGGTAGAGAACTGTAGAGCTACAGTCAATACCCAGGTATCTTTCTATCACCTTACCGGTCATGATTTATTCATTATCCCCAACCCCTCTTTGTTAACGAAGTCCCAACTTGACTAATTCTTCTATTTAAAGCCAATAAAATTCTATTTTCGAAACATATTGGGCTGCTAGCGTTACACTATCTGATCATTCATTCCCCATTCAATCAGTTTTCTGCCAATTGTTCCATGACACGAGGGTACAACCTTACTTTAATCTACTCCGGACTGGATCAGGTTCTTTGTTCATTTCAGATGTTCATGCCTTCATCAAAAATGTATGAATGCCTGTTATTAGATCATATATAATATATTGGAATGAAGTTGTTCTGTATTCATTCGAAGGGGAAAGGGAACGGGAAAAGAAGGGGAAGATTAGACAAAGTAGCTAGCTAGTATGTATCGAAACCCTTGTGCCGTTTCACTCCAATACAATGACTTACTAATACTCCTAGGTAGGCGGATATTACATGCCATCATACGGTAGGTGGGTATTAAGAGGGAGATGTCTGAATATCAATATTATCATGTCATCATACCATCATACGGTAAGTGGGTATTACAAGAGGAGATGTCTGAATATCAATATTATCATGGCATTCATCATACGAAAGCAACAAGATGTATAAAGGAGGCACAGGAACATATGGTCCGAAAACATGTGGCTCAAAAAAATATGGCTCAAAGACATATGGCTCAAAGACATATGGCTCAAAAAGAAGTGAAGAGAGATACCTACGGAGTAGAACGAATGACCGACTAATTGACTAAACTCTGATCGATCTGCGTCAGACTTGACTTACTTGACTATTACCTGTATTCTGTTACCCCCATGTTTCGTTATTGGGTACCACTTTCTGTCAGGGGTTTGTTTAGGTTACCTACCTTTTCTCTTTCTTTGCCCAAGCCCTTTGGATGTTTCTTATCGTCTTATCTCGCTTATCTGATCATGCTCTTATCATCATGTGATTTGATTCAGCTACCTAGCTCTATATATACCTTATATATCAGGCCCCAGATCAGAGATGACGCTAAGAGCCGCCGCCGACTACCTAAACGCGTTTCGTGGTGCCTGGAGCTCTATGTACAGAATCTCAAGAGCTTCATTGAATTTCCCAAAATCTCTTCAACCAATTCCAATTTATTTGTCCTTAAGCTCTTGATACCCTCTATTAAAAAATTCAGAAATCATGGTAAGCTTTAATTTATATAAAATTGTCCATCTCATGAAGTAAACAAGCTCCTAAGCTAACTTCCCGCCTTGTTTTAGACTTCGATAGGTACAGGTTACGATCTTTCGAATTCCGTCTTCTCCCCTGATGGAAGAAACTTCCAAGTCGAATATGCAGTGAAGGCCGTCGAAAATGGCGGAACCTCTGTTGGAATTAGATGTAAAGATGGTGTTGTGCTTGCAGTTGAGAAAGTTATCACTAGCAAGCTCCTAAAGCCAGGAGCCAACAAGCGTATTGCGACAATCGATAGACATTTGGGTGCCGTACGTACAATCCTTGTACCTGGACAGTAACTTTGAAATGATGAAATGGTTGACAATCCTTCTGCAGGTATCTTCAGGATTAGTACCAGATGGTAGACACACTTTACTTCCCGTGCACGCGATGAAGCTGCAAGCTGGCGTAACGTTTACAAAAAACTCCAATTACAACCGCAGATTTGGCTAGCCGAATGGGTGGATACCTCCAAGCATATACTCTCTATTCATCCGTACGACCATTCGGTATTACTGCCATTGTTGCAGGTTATGATTCCGAACAAGAATTACCGGTTGATGGACAAGTAGGAAATGGGCCATCTATTGGTTCTGGGGGAAAGGTTGAAGGCAAGAAATATGGTGGACCAGGTCTTTACATGATTGAACCTAGTGGATTGTACTGGGGTTACTATGGAGCTGCTACTGGAAAGGGACGTCAAGTCGCAAAGGCCGAATTAGAGAAGTTGGATCTTGCAGCAGGCAAATTGAGTCTATTAGACGGTGTCAAGGAGGCTGCACGAATTATCTATGTTGCGCATGATGACAATAAGGATAAGGAATTCGAGCTTGAGATGACCTGGATTAGCAACCTTGATGGACCAACAAAGGGAAGACATGAGGAGGTACCAAAGGACATTCTTGAAGAAGCAGAGAAGTTAGCAAAGAAGGCTTTGGAGGGTGATGATGACGAGGAAGAAGATAAACCCGCTGAAGGAGACAAGATGGAGGAATAGTCGCAGTATGTTTGAGAACCCTTATGTATCAACACCTGCCTTTACAGTTTACATGGCTTAATGGTTTTGAGCTTATCCAGCATATGACCCTCTAATGATGCATTTTACGCCCTTGATATGAGTTTTTTTTATCTTGGTTGTTTTCAATGATTAATGTTTTTGGATGCTATACTTGGAAATCCCTCTTCAAATTCAGAGACACGGGACATGATTCCAACCCTTTTCAGCATGATGAGGCGTATGTACATGGTTTGTTTATGAGTGGTTTTTACTAAATCACATTGCACTATATGATTCCACCGAGAAAAGTCGGTCTGGGGGGAGACCCGTTCATTCTCTGGAGCAGTTAATAAATCTGTTTACATTTGTCACACTCAACAACAACAAAATTATATTCTTTCCCCCATTTTCAGATATGCAACAAAAGTCATTTAACCTCCATTATTGGCTATATATCTCAAATTGTAGGTAGCAGTAGTCTACTTGACTCTATTCCTTGTTGTTACAGGTCAACAACCACAAAAATGTATTCTCTTTCGAACTTTCAGATATGCAACAAAAGTTTTCTGATTCTGTTATTATTGGCTATATGTCTTTCGAACACTCATCAGTCACATACCATGACAGGATTCACTAAAGGTGTTTATCCAACACCCACCTAATTGAATAAGACTTACATGAAGCAATAGATGCAGTAATGGGACTCTAGTCCAATAAACCACTCCCATCATCAAAACATCCAAAACCTAATTATCAATCCAATACGAAGAAGCTATATCGCATCCCACCACCTCCCAGCCGTCTCCCAGCAAGAATTATTGTGCACTTCGTTCATCACGCAGAGGTGAACAGCATCTTCTCTTCGTCGAGGTTACTAGTTCACACGCATAGGGAAAAGGCAGTTTTGAGTGCTCTAACGCAGGAACCATAATCAATCCTCTTGTAACCTTAGAGCGAGAATGATAACTTCGCACTCTCTGTCATCAACTAATACGTATTCACCCATGACACATTGTGTGTTTAACGAACAGGAGAACTATCGAAATAGATGGTTTGTCGCTTGGTGGAAAGGGGGGATAGTGGGGGATCTGGATCTGTGCGAATGGGAAGGGTACATGGTTGTATGGGGTCGAGAATTGAAGGTTGAGGATGGAACGTGGGGTACCAAAGTGGATTTTGAGAAGGGGGGAGAGGGGTCGGAGACTAATGGGAGAGGGTGGGGAGTATGGAGATGGGAAACTGAGGATGTTGAGGGAGAAGAGGAAGAGGGTGAAGAGCGTTTAGAGGGCTAAGAGGTGGATTTGGGAGCTAGGGGGAAGGAGAGGGAGGAAGATGGGACTGGGGATGAGAATAGGGGAAGCGATGTGGAGATTTCGGTTTCCCTCATGCGGAGTTTCTTGCTTGGTTTGACGGGAGATTTTGGGTTTCTTTCTCCTATCTCATGTTAAAGTAGTTGGGATTGAGATTGAGATTGAGATTGAGATTGAGATTGAGGTTGAGGTTGAGATTGGGACTGGGACTGGAATCGAGGAAAAGACTTGGCGCATTAGTCATTTGTGATAGATTGGCACAATGCTGATTTAATATCTGTGAGGATGTTGAAGACAAGAAAAGGTTTGAGCTTTACTGATCATCCGGTTCGTTGTGCGTATCATTGAGGGAATTTATTCACTATTTCTTAGGCTTGCTATAAAGTTCATTAATGCACCTTGACGGTCCCGTGTTTTTCCTGGTGCGATACAAAACTTTTACTATAGACTTCATCTTCTCTCCGTCGCGCAATATTCTCCGCCCACTCAATACTTGTTCAGTAGTCATGACGTATTATATTCAAGTATACCAATTCAGAGTCGGTGATTCTTTTTTGTTCTTTTTTCACTTTAATCTTGCTCCAACGGCAAGGTTTAGTCAGTTTCGTATTTCTATCCATAGTTTCGTATCCTAACTCAATATTCCATGTCGGTTATGAAGGATAATTATCTGATTCTCCAATAATCAGTGATTTCACACACGCGTGCATTTTGTTGTCCAGATCTTAACCACCGATTTGAAGTAAGTTTGTTGGAATTTTAGATTTTTGTCCCCTGGAACTTCGCGAGATTATTTTTCGTCTTCTTTTTCTTCGTCCTCCTCTTTTCGCTTGGCTTGGTTTGTCTGTAAAATCATAAATGCGAGTGGAATGTACGAGGAGTTGTCTCTTCCATGAGAACTTTTGTACTTTCTGGATTAAACTACTCGTATTTCTTTTCCCTTATATCATTTTGCTTCTCTATGTTGTCCCTTCTATCCCTCAATCCCCCCTCATATCTCTACTTTATTTTCCAGGTCACAGATTTCCGAGTACATCCAGGTATTGTCCAATTCTCCCAAAATCCCCTCGCAAATATTTAAACTGTCATATTCCAAATATCTATAGGAAGTTTTATTTACCCGCTTGTTAATCTGTCCTATCTAGTGTGAGCTTTGTACACATTAGCTACTGGGGGTGGAAAACTAATACTTGGTTTTAGTTTTGTGTACGCTTCATGACAGCCGTGACTTTATCTACATAAATACTTTGACGTTATTCTGGTGCTGTGTCAACGGGGAATTCTGTCACGGTGTATTCAACAAACAACTAATCAACGAACTGAGGGGAAGTTCTACTACCATTACTAACTACACCACAAAGTCTGGAATATATAGTCTTTATATCAATCATATCGTCATGATTAACTTTGTGATCTAGCAAGCTTAATACAAAATAACAGCATATGATTATCATTCTGTAATCAGTGTTTGTTTTTGTTTTAATTGGATGTAGTATCAATATCACACTCTGGGAGTCAAAAGTTCCGAGGAAGACTTTATCGGAATCACATCATTCTGATTACTCGATGAATCAATATATAACTACAAGTACCTAGGTAATCATATACCCAAACAAGTCTGTGGATTTAAACACATTCTCCGTGTTATCTCCTGCCTCCTTCTTTTCTGCCAAACCGTGAATTGGATATTAATCTCCACCAGATCGATCATGAGTTACAATATAGGGAATGATATAATTAAACTCTTAGGCTTGGATATATTCTCTATATTGTTCACTGTCTCCTTTTCCCCGCGTAATGGTGCATCGGATATCAACCTCTAACTTTGACAGTCTATCAGATCGACCATTAGTTACAATACAAGTGAGGGTTCAGTGATAGAAACGAGCTCCCGCCAATTTTAGGTCTCCGGAGAACAAGACTTCAGGCAGTCAACAAGGCTATGAAGAACGAGAGACTAAATCTAAGGCCGACTGTGCTAATACAAAAAGAAACACCAAGCTAAGGATTGATATAGTAACTACCTACCTAACTATAGCATGAATGTTGAAGAGATGAGGGAATTTACTTCCTATAGGCGCACCCCATCGTCTAATTAGCGAATAGGCGCATAAAGCTAACACAACGGAGACTTTACCTACAGTAGTTCTAGGCAATCTGCAATCTTCACCACCTTTTTTGCCATAGCGGGGGCGGGGTCTATTCACCATTTTATACAATAGGAAAACAACGTCAGCGTTTCAACCATATCATCCCTTTTTTGATGTACCCTTTCGTCACAATCGCGCTTGCCTAGTGTTAGTGAATTAGTTTATACTTTGTTATTTTTAGTTGGTTTCTCTATATATAGATACTCATCTCTTGCGTATAAACAATCTGTGCATCATATCTTGTTCTTTACTACCTCCAGTTCCATTTCAACCTACATCCAAGTCTTAATTAGAAGTACAAAAAGCATCTGGTAGTTTAAAAAATGACTGTCTTACAGGCCATTAAGTATGAAAGGGGAAGACTAGAAGTTTTAGATCAGTTGAGGCTTCCACATGAGTTCGTTTATGATGATGCCTCTACTTGCGAAGATGCATTTGATTCTATCAAGTCGATGCGTGTGCGAGGTATTTACTGCTCTTCTGCCAGTCTAAAACATGATAAGCTTTAATGGCTAAGTCCTCGTTAGGCGCCCCGGCAATTGCGATTGTGGCAGCTCTTGCGCTGGCTGTGGAGCTACATCACACGAAAGATGGTTAGTACTTCCTGGGGGTTGACTTCAGATGCCTTGTGATGACTGGCTAACTGAAACCATTTCAGACTCTAAAACAAAGCAAGAAACCGTTCAATATATCAATAAACGTCTGGATTATCTTCTAGGTAGTAGGCCGACCGCAGTCGATCTGTCAAACGCCATCAAACATCTTAAACGAGTTTCTCAATCTGCGGCAGAGACTACAGGCGCAAAAGATGACAGCAGCGCTTGTGCAGATGTTCGAAAGGCATACATTAATGCGGCAGAGAAGATTTTAGAGGATGACCTTACTACCAATTTGGCAATTGGTAGATATGGAGCGGAATATCTGAGAAGACAACAAATGCCGATTACGGGGGGTGAAGATGATGAGGATCATGCAAAATATTTCACCACGAGTCCTCCTGGCACACAAGGGGCGCCGGACAAGACATATAGAAAGTTAAGTGTTCTTACGCACTGCAATACTGGGTATGTTCTTCCTTTCTACGTCTCTATTTTCTCGGGAGACGAAGATTTAATAACGGCTCTATCATCAGTTCCCTAGCCACTTCCGGCCACGGTACCGCCTTGGGCATAATCCGCAGCCTGCACAAAATGAACTACCTCGAACACGCCTACTGTACTGAAACGCGCCCTTATAACCAAGGCTCTCGTCTTACTGCTTTCGAACTTGCCTTTGAAAATATTCCCTCAACACTTATAACTGATTCCATGGCTGGTGCACTTTTCGCCCGGATGAAGGAGAGCAAAAATATATCCGCCGTCATAGTAGGTGCAGATCGCGTCGCTCGTAATGGTGACACTGCCAATAAAATCGGAACGTATTCTCTTGCCGTTCTCGCAAAAGCTCACAATATAAAATTTATCGTTGCAGCACCTACAACAAGTATAGATCTCGAGACAGTTTCCGGAGCTGATATAAAAATTGAGGATCGCGCCTCAAAAGAACTCACTCAAATCACTGGAGCGGTAGTGGGGAAAGACGGCCACGTTGATGTAAATACTACGGCCAGGGTTGCAGTTGCTCACCAGGAAATTGATGTTTGGAATCCAAGTTTTGACGTTACGCCAAGCAAGTATATTGACGCCGTCATTACTGAGAAAGGAGAGGTGGTTAGAAGTGCAAAGGGTACATTCGACTTCAAGGCTATCATGCCTGAGAGGTGGGCACAGCAAGTTGAGGGAACTGAGCTGAGAAGAACAAATGGAAAATCAAGGTCGGATGAGTCAACGCAGTTTCAGATGGACAATATTTGAGGGGGTAGTCTAATCCACCTGTATTTTCTTGAGAAACCAATTTAATCGCTCTTCGTTGCTTTCAATCTTTTGTTATGGTCGACGTACATTTTTACCCCTTTTTTGATAAGTTTTGAACGTTGCTTAAAATTGAAAAGCCCAATTGCTTTCGTCCAAATCACGACTCCATGTAAATCTTGATCACAGTTGTCTCGCTACTAGATATGTTCTCCCCAACTATATTTACAACACTGGAAAATACTTGCAAGTGCTTTCCTTAATGCGGGGGTATATCTCTTAAGAAAGTTCGGAGGTACTCATGCGCGTTTATACCCATTCCTGCTAGTTCGAGTTGCTCTCTATTGCCCAGTTGGCTAGTAATTGATACTCTCAAGTTACTCTTACTTTGTATCTTCAGCTTCCAGTCTTCTTATTTTGCCACAGTCATGCTATTCTCCTTATTTGATCCGGCATTGAGAAATACACATGCCCGGAAACTGTAAGCCTGTCTCAGCATTATGTCCAAAAGACCTCGTGTCTGCTGATGCAGAAATACTTTTCACAGATTCAGGTCCTGCAAGATAAAGAAATCGATCCAAAATATGGCATGTTCACATCGTCAGCTGAACCCACTCAAAGTTTGTCCAATATCAATCAAAGGTCCCAATAGTCCAGATTAGGAACGTTCAGTATTTGAACTTTGAAGTAGTATGGATTTATTAGGCACAATTTTGAAGTTCAAGTGTACTTGAGATTTCAAAAAGATTGATGGCCTGGTATCTTTCCCATTATCCATTGAAACAAAACATGTGAATTGAATACAACATGTATGCTTAACTCAAGAACCAAGAGTTATTCCTTGATTGGTTTCCGTCAGAATTATTCAAAACTATAGCACGTCATTTTGATGCCGCGGTCTTTTCCATTCTGTGCATTTTAATACACTTACTATCAAACCCTTAGATAATTGCTTCATGTCATTTTCAATATCACATTTAGAAATATCGAATTCTCTGCTAGTGCATCTAATCTGCCCATTTTCCACAATTCTACTCAAATAAAGGAAGGACCCTTATCATATCCATTCTCTTGCTTTCTATTCCGCTCCACACATTTTCGAAAGGCTTCATCTTTATAAAATTGAAATCCACTTGTATAATCGCTTTAAACTCCATTTTGCTCTCAGTATCATATTTGGAGCTACAATTGCGGAATTGAAAGTGTTGGTGGATATCCGAGGGTCTTTGTTGATAGGTGTGAGGGCTTCCGATCTCGCTTGATGAAGGGGCAGGGAGATTTGCCTTTGAGTTTCTGAGGGTTTAAAATCAATTTTTAGTATTTGAGTGAATTATTAGCACCGAGATTCAAGCCTGTGCGGATTTAAAGTTATCATTTTTGTGCGCCCATGTTCAGAGGTTGGCAATGTGAATAAGAGCTCTGCTACTGGTAGCTTGCACCACGAGACGTAACCGCGAGACTTTAAGCTCGCACCAAAGACGCAGTTTTACGTGATAATCGTGGTGAAAGTCAAAATAATTGTCCAGGAGTGTCTTGGCATTAATTTGGGAAATCTCCTGATCTTCATCTGAATCTTCTCAAGTGGGATCCTGCTAGGTGTTTGTGGGGCCTATGGACTATACCCTACAAGGCCATACTATACTACTTCTAGAACCTTTCGCAGCATACTCTTTCACCCGCATGCACCCATTACGTCCCATCTTCACATCCAAAAACCTTATTTTGACTGTTCTAACCTTTCTTCCCTTACTCTTCTATGCTTATATTCCACCCAATACCAGAGGGTATTCAAACCTGACATAGGGAGGAAACAAAAAGTACGACTAGCTCGTCGCACAAGGGGCATGCATCTCTTACCTGGCAAGTTGGATCCCCTGATTCATTTTGCCCCCAGCGTTTCTTCGTCCAAATTCTTCTAGTCCGCGTCGTTTCTGGCAATGCAACGTTTTCTTAGTCTCGAATTTCCAGGTTCAATTTCCCTGCCATGCTATCAATCATATATGCCTGCATCGCCACGGGACTGTCATTTTCCGTTTTGGTTCACCTTGGTCTTGTTTACATCTCGATGTAATCTTGGCACTGCGAAACTCACCCATATAGAATTCGCCAGGTTGTTTGCATATGGATACAGATATACATACATATCTCTCATGACCCATCTCTAATCTCCCATCTCCCGCCACATCCCCATCATCCCAATCCTGAATACAAAACTAGATTACATCTCCATGTTCCTCACTTTCCCGCTTTCCCGCTTTCCCCCTTTCCCCCTTTCCCCTTTCCCACTTTCCCAACCCCCAACTCACAACTCACAACTCCCAAAATAAAAATCCACACACATCTGCATGTACACATACACATACACATACACAAACCAAAAACCCCAACCATCCATCCATCCACCCACCCACCCCTACAAAACCCAAAACCCAAAACCCACCCCAACAACCACATCATCACAAACCCATCCACCACCAACACAAAACCATCAACCCCACCCTTCCACACAAAGAAACCCACCACGTGAAACAATATATGCCCCAAGAGACCAAGACACTGCCTCCTGGATCCCAACTCCTCACACACATCCCATAGATATGCCTCTGCGTCGCTACGGTCCCCACAACACAACATAACATGTATATTCGAAAAGCCGAAAAGAACAGAGGGAGCCAGGTGCTAGCGACCCACCCCTACCTCCCTAGGTACCGACTCACCGACCTTGGCGATGTTCAGATGGAGATCTTTTCTTCGACTATTGAATGAAATTATGGGTATAGAATTGTTCGCCATTCTATATCAAAGCCTGTCTCTCATTCAGCACACCGTTAAAGTTTGATTTGCTACACGCGCACACACACACACATACACACATACATGTCTATGTCTATATACAACATGTATAAAAAAAAAAAAGCTCGGTCAATAATTTAGTACCTAGGTATCAAGTATAAATAAATGGGATATTTTAAAACCGCATAATGAATACCATGCAAATCGCAGATACCCATGCAAGAACATAGGAGGAATGTCCGTCCTCAATATACCCGAGGTTCGATCAGGTTCGCTTCCAAGATAGGAGAATTTCCTCCGCCCTTCAACACATCGCTTCGCTTCCATTTCCTATGTACAACCGTAGATAGTGAATATTCTCGCCTGTAACCAAGCAGTAGAAGATATATGAAGAGATTAAAAAAAATCATCTTTTCGTTATCGGTACGAAGGAATATTTGGAAAGTTCTTGTCAGATATTCCATACGTATCCACCCATCAATTCCAAGTTTATCTTTGAAATCATACAATGCAGTTTCATGTCTAATAACAAGGACAGGTATGTCATACAAACCTTTCAGGGAATCGTAATCATGAATGCCCTCAATATCCCAACGACTCCAGGCTCCATCCAAAGCCAACATCCCGTACGCCAAAAAAAAAGACCGCCCGTAAATATTTCAAGCAAACATGCCAATTCCTATTCTTCCATACATGTGCCATACCTTTCAAACTACTCTCGAGAGGTGTGGGAACTGACCAACAATCAAGGTTGTCCCTCGCGGCTAGTGCGATTTACAATTTCTCCTGCCCTCAATAAAGCGTTGATGGGGTCAAGGTCGAGTTCGTCCGCCGCCATAATGTAATTACTTGTCGATTGATGATGCGGGTTGGCCATCGATTGAGGGTGCGACGGATCTGTTGTGCGTTTTTCAGATCTCGTCATGTCAGGTCTGCCTATGACGCTGCCCATAACGTTCGAGATAGTCTGAGCAACTTCACTATATCTTCGTATAGGAGGCATTGTAGTAGGGAAATCTTTAATTGAATTCACTATTGAATATGATTAGCCATCATCTACTTTGGGAATGAATGCATAAAACAAGCCGAGGAACACAAACGATAAGGAATAAATTGCCACGAACCATTCGGCGATTGTTGGGTACCAGGCAAGGGGTTTTGAGGTGATAAGGATGGAGGGCCCGCTAAAAATTGCAACGGGCTGTCATAGCTGCCAGATTTCTGAGGGTAGAGAGGTGGAATAGGAAGAGCTCGATTTAGGTCTGGCTCTAAAGGTGTCCGAGGTGGAAAGTACATTGAGGAATTGCTGGGTGCAGAGCCATTTGATTGAACCGTCGATTCTGAGGTTAGTGATGGTGGCGGATTCAAGTTACCCTGTCGATTTCGACGATGATGGGTGGAACCGTTCATATTCAAGTGATCTTGTGTGCTAGAGGGAGAACCCGATTGACTGATGCGTCTTTCGATACTGGGACGGGGAATTTGCTGTAGATTGCCGCCTTCGTCACGATGATCCTCTCGCCAATGCTGCGCTCCTGGCACTAAAATGGACTCACGATAACCAGGAAGAACCTTTGCTGGATCGATTGGGGAACCTCCTGGCCCTAAGATAGACTCACGATAACCAGGAAGAACTTTGGGCATATCAACCGGAGACGCTGGGTTTAATCTTCCTTGGAGGACTGGAACCTTCGGGACATTTGTCAGAGCTGGCAAAGTCTGCATGGGCGTCATGATGACGGATGAAGGTGGTGTTGACGAGTGCCATTGAGAACTTGATGAGGCCGTGGAATTCACGCGCATACGACCCACAGGAAATTCCGCACCAGTTGGGTTTCCGCCAGTCTGGCTGCTAACGTTACTTCCGGTTGCACTGTTCGCTGTAGCCTCGAGTTTGGGCCTTTTCGCAACATCCATCTCCGTAGCCAATTGCTGGTTTTGCTTTTGCTTGAAGTCAGTGAGGTATTGTGAATAGTCTTTGAAACTTTGCGTCTTTTTGTACTCGGCCAATTCATTGTTATAACGTTCTTTAGCCGCATATGCCGACTGCTCGTATGGTTCCTTCTCACTTGGTAATAAATTCTGCCAGTGCTCGCCTACCAATTTGGCTATTTCCGTGAAAGATAAATTACGCCCTTTCAGATCTTCACGCATTTTATTTGAAAAGATGACATATGCCGACGGAGGTCGCTCTGGTGCATTCTCGTCTGTTTTAGGATGCCGTCTATACTTTCTTTTCGCTCCATGCGGCCCACTAAGACCCTCCTTGGCATCTCTTACCCCCCCTAATTTGGGCTGCTCCTCTCCATTGATTTCACCTGCCGTACTGCCAGTAGGAGATGCAAGAGCCCTATCCGACGACAGACCTCTTGTATTGGCAATCCTCCTCTGAAGCTTCCGGCGATGACCGAGTTTCACACCAAGAGCATCGAAATCCGATTCCTTTATATCGAGTATCGTGTCCCATGAATCAAAGCCTTGTTCGATGAAGTTGTCGAGGTAATGACGGATGCCCAACTCCTCAAAGATCTCTGACAAGGCAGTCATACAGCAGGCTGCCTCTGGATCTTCGTGTCCAGATAATATTAGTGTGAAAGTTTACAGCTTCGAAGGATAATTTCTTGCTCCACCTCTTTATTGAAAAGTACTTTCGGATTTCAGTTCACTGGCTTTTGGGTATGTTGTGACCCAGGTTTTTGTTGTAGGTATATCGCTTGGATATCCTGCTTGGAAGGATATCGAGATGTAATCTCCCTTATAATGCTAGTATCCGAGTCCTTCATAAAGCGATCGAAGGATAGGAGTCTTGTTAGAGGATTTAACTTGAACAAAATCTTGACCGCGAGGGTTTGTCAATTTATTCTTCTCTATCATGAAGCCTCCGTTGCTACCAGTGCCGATGACGCAAATTGAGTTTCGGAGGTGATAAATGCAGAGGCGACTCAAAAGCGGTGGACTCCGTCCTGAGATGATGTCTTGATTATGTTCCTTTGCCAAAGTGTGTTTGGCTGTCAGAGCTTGGTGAGAACGAAGGCAAAATTGGGCAAAAAAAAGATCGATCGAAGATGATATGGAGAAATGATGCGTGCGTCTAAAAAAATAAAATAGTTGGGGCGTGCTTGCTGTAAGACGTTACTTCACATCAACGTTAGCCAGAAACTCAAGTGGAACCTAAAAACATGGGAGTCTTCTCATACATATGTACCCGGTTGCCATGAGATGATCTGCTGTGGCAGTATAGATGGGACTAATGGAGGGGCAAGCTTGATCCTTAGGGTAGATGGATGTTGAGAAAGTATGGAGGAAGTATACCTGATTTGAGAGTAGCTGGGAAAGCTGAGTGGCAGTATGGATGTTGGTAGTGTGGTGTAGATTTGTGCAGGATGATGTAGTGGATCTGTGAATATCCTTAATGGTCGATGGTTTGGAAGAGAGTTTATTCGTATGGGGCGGAGTGAGTAGAGGAGAGATTTCGGTGTGAAGGGGGTTCGGACTCGGTATAATTCCAATCAAAATGCGTATAGAGAACGGGAGAGATGCGATTTAGGCGTATTGCCTGCCAATGAAGTCCGATTGAAGGACGAGGAAAAGATTGGAGATTTGATGTTTGATGATTGGCAAGGGGGGGTATTTGGAATGGGATATATGGTATTTTGATGATTGGTGTTTAGTATTTGGAATTTGGTATGTGGTATGTGGTATGTGGTATATGGTATGGGATATGGGATATGGGATATGGGATATGGGATATGGGATATGGGATATGGGATATGGGATATGGGATATGGGATATGGGATATGGGATATGGGATATGGAGTATGGAGTATGGTTTTCAAATCAAAAGGTAGGTCAAATGGTCGGTGGTGTCTCGAGAGAAATATATAATGATAGATGATAATCAATAGAACGACGGTGATGATGAAGAGGGAGAGCGTGGAAGGGAGAGAAGGAAGAAGCAAGAATTACCTAAGAAGGTATATAAAAAAAGAGTAATAGAAAAGAATTGAGATAGTTGAAAAGAAGGATGAATCTAACTAGGTGAATAGAGGCAAGAAATGCCCAAAAGATGAAATAATAGTAAAAAAGACGAATGAATAAATAAATAAATTAATAAATAAACTAATAAATAAAATAAAATAAAAATAAAATAAAATAAAATAAAATAAAATAAAATAAAATAAAATAAAATAAAATAATAAAATAAAATAAAATAATAAAATAAAATAAAATAAAATAAAATAAAATAAAATAAAATAAAATAAAATAAAATAAAATAAAATAAATCAAAATTAAAAGAATTAATAGGCGTTTTCGTTGCTTGAATGTTAGATTAGATAAATTGAATGGGAATTCCTCTATATAATGAATATTTCAGTGGATTGAATTGATTTTTGGATAGATAGTAATAAGTAAGTAGGTAGGTAGTAAATAGATGAGTAGCTGGATAGATGGATAGATGGATAGATGGATAGATGGATGGATAGATGGATAGATGGATAGATAGGCAAATCGATAAAATGAATAAATAAATAAAATATAGAGATATTAGATCTCTAGTTCGATAAACGATAGGATGAGATAATCTGGTATTATTGCTGTCATAATAATAATATTAATAATATTGATAATATTAATATTTTATTACTTTTGTTCCTGTTCTGGTCTGTTCCCGTTCCATCCATTACAGCATTTTCAAAATAAGGTGAAAGTATGAAAGAAAAAGAATTTTGCAGATTTCACGCGCAAGGTTGTCATCGAGATCTCTTAGGATGGTTGACTAATCGTCTTTCACCATACCATTCTGCTCTTTTCCTACTAGTCGGACAAAAGTATGCATGGTTGCACAGTGCACAAGCAATGACTTTCCCAAGTGGGGATTTTCATAAAAGCACAGTTCACCATTGGAGCTTAGTCCCCGATCCATCAATTGTTTTCCGATTCGGATCCCCAATTGTTGATATACACTAGGTAGGTACTAGGTAGGTACTAGGTAGGTACGGATTAGATATTCGATAGGTCGTCCTTTCTATGTTCTTGCTTCTCTTTCCTCAATAGGTAGTCACATGTCCCGGCACAATGCTCTTTTGCGAGAAGAGGTTTATTATGGATATATATTATATAATGTATAATACAAGATGGTGGCATATAGTATAGAGACAATACACATAAGTGTCCACAGGCAAATGTGTCATTTATATACTACCTGCCAACTCAACCAGAGTAATATCTACCTAGTACGGTAGTTCCATCTCCCAACCCACCCAGGACGGAGTAAAATACCTAGGTGCCTAGGTATATGAACATATATGGAGCATGAACGAACATACGGAGTACAGTACTCAAGCACTCATTGATTATCCATACCTCCCATCCATTCAGTCACTCGATTCAATTGATATTCACGCACTGCATGCATCGATCCCATCTATCCATTCACCCATCCATCTCATCCATGCATTTATATATCTCATCCATCCACCAATCCATCTTATTCATCCACCCATCCATCTCATTCATCCACCCATCCATTTCATTCATCCACCCATCCACCCATCCACCCATCCACCCATCCACCCATCCACCCATCCACCCATCCACCCATCCACCCATCCTGAGCCTCTCCGTTCCCGTTAACTAACGGGCCAAGCCTCGTTCGCACTTAGCGCCATTCCTACTGTCCTACTTAGTCGTAGCACTTACCAAGTGAACTAGCCACCCAACTCTACAGCTCAGATCAACAGAGTAATTTCGAAAGGTTAACATACGACTACCGTATATAACAATCAAATACGGTATTACCTGCTTCATACGAGAGGAGTCGGTAAAATGCCATTGAGCCAGTTCACCACTCTCATCTTCTTCAAGTCAAATTAATGATCTGGATGCTGGTATCACCTTCATAGAGTCGAGCTGAACTTATGCCCATTCGTTTGTTATTACCCAAACCGGGTTAGACTCCCTGCTTTCTATGTTCCAGGGCATTTTTGATTCTTCTTATTTGCTGTCGCCTTAATATAGAACATCAATTACAAACACGTACTCACGTCTTCTCCCATCTAGCAAGTCCTGTACCCTATGTGATGGCCACACAGGTTCAAGGAGCGATGTCCGCAGCCGTGAAAATACCGGTAGTTGGGTTAGTTGAAGTACCGTGTAGTCAACTGTACGCCAATCAATCCATCAATCGACGATGTATCTCCAAGAACCGAGTCATTGCCTGTTTCCTTTTCTCGATATTATCATCGGATATAGTACGGTACATAGAGAATTGTGGGGAGGGCGATGCTCGAGATATATTAAGATACGCGCGTGAGTGATAGCATTCGTGCACTTCAAAGATTCATGATAATAGTAAAGCATAATGGTATTGATATCGATATTGATGTATGCCTAATCATAGAGTTGCACGAAAACATACGAAAAGTATATAGAGCCCATCAGCAAGTATCTTCCTGGAAAGAGAAAAGAACGGGAACAAAAGGAAGAAAGAAAGAGAGGGGGAAAGAGAGAAAGGGGGAAAGAGAGGAAGAGAGGAGAGGAAGAGAGAGGAGGAGAGGAAAAGACTCAAAAGTCCAAGAAGAAAGTAATAAGACGGGAAAGAAAGAAAGAAAGAAAGAAAGAAAGAAAGAAAGAAAGAAAGCAAGAAAGCATCAAAGCATCAAAGCAACCACCGTGTTCTTGCAGTAGACACAGAAGGGAATATCCTTGATGGTGAGATGATATGCCAAAACTAAACAACCGATATTTCATTTGATATCAGTTTCTAAGAAATGGCATAATAGTATATCACTTTACTATAACCCAATATCTGCATATCGGCAAAGAAATACATGCTCCAATCTAAAAGCAAGATATCGTTACATAGTCTTAATACAATGTAACTCTAACTAGCTAGGTATACAGAGCATATCCATCCATCTAATCAAAATAGACGATCCGTCCTTGAAAGATATTTATCCGACCGGTCGGAAGCGAAACTTCGGGCTACCTCTCCCTTCTGTATATGATCTTCTTATTAGAATGATTTGATATGCAACATACCGGTAGATAATCAAACATCCCTCCCCCGCTCATACGTAACGGAATTGTCTTGAAAGTATGCCATTTTCCATTCTCCATGCAGATTCGGCTCCCCTTTCGCCTTGAAATTAATCATCGTACCGTTAATAATACCAAAATCCAGTTATACACAATCGCCTACTCTTTACACTTTCCCTTTCTCTTGGTTATCATCTCAAATCTTATATCGTTTCATCCTTTCGTCCTTCTACGCGTCTTCTTTGAACTATACTATATTACCCCATGGAACCTATCAAACCCACGTTTTCAACATTACCCAATCCTTATTAATGAACTTCCCCAGTTATTAGAGTTTTTCCACTCATTACTCGTAAGCCTGGGCAAATGAAACCGAAAACTCTAATGTCATACCAGTACGGGCGTCGACTAATCAGCCTGCAAGCCATCGAACACTCAGAATGCGATCTTTCAAGTCATCTGTTTGTCCAGATACCCATCCATTCCATGTTCATATCCATGCCGTACTGCACCGCACTATACTACAACTACGGTACACTATCCTCACTACAGTACAGTACACTACGCTACACTTGTAACTGAAGGTTCGACTAGTACTAGGTAATCACTATCTATTGTGTACGAGGAGCTGCGTAGCCAATCGAATGATGTGGCACTCGGAAAAGAAACCACAATAAAGAGTCTCAAAGGAGTTATTTCATCGGAGTCGGGAGCTTTCTCCAAGATTTAATGAATCGATGATCTGATTTCTCCATGGCAATGATTCGGAAGCCCTTTGACCTCATTCGCTACCTAACCAGCCGTACTCGTACTGTCTTTGTTTGATGAAAGGGCTAAGAATAAGAAGTGAAAGTCCGCAGTCATAGCTATGGTTGGTGAATTGTTTTGATGTGGAATCATGAGGTTGCTTGGTATATGATTGAGGGAGTCCGTGACGGAAATACGAAAATCTATCAAAGAATAAAACATTATGATACACAGATACATAATCCAAATGGCATTTTCCTTTTAACACGAGGTAAATCTCCAAAGATTCACATTTCTCCTTTTCCCTTCGGTAAGAAAAAGAGTTCGTACCAAGCCGCCCAACTCTCGTGGGTTTACTTGGATTGGACATCAACCCGTGAACAAGTATGATGATTTCTTTTCCTTCTTTACTTCAAGCGAGGCTGTGAACAACAACATCCCATTCATGGATTATTGGAAACGATGCGAGCACGGAGCTGGAGCTGGATCCGACCATCAACCACAACTTATCGATAACGACGCATCGTAGTTCCAAAACTCTCTCGAGACTCCAGACTCCCAACACCCACTTCATACTTATCAATTTAGTCAAATCTGAAATTATGTCTTCCTCAAACGATGCTAAGAAGAATGATCTGGACAATGAACATGGTGATCTCACCCATTCAGATGCAGATTTAGCTCAGGTATGTCAATATCGCCACATTTCCTGATCTCTTCACTCCCCTCCACTTAAATCCATCCATCCATCAATCAATCAATACCATCCAACCCATCAATGCCAACAACCATCTTGAGCCACGCGCCCATGATAGGCGACGACACAGACCCCACCCCCAGTTCGCAGATCCGTCCACGATCGATTGATTGCACTTCAATTCCGTATCCTTCCCAGATGGGCATCTCTACATTCCCGATGCAAAAGCACATCCAGAAAGAGAATGCCATCCATGAATCCCACGCCCTAGCCCAAGCCCAAGCCGCTGCACCCAAGACCCCTGTCTAACGCGCCCCCCCTTCAATTCTAGGCTTTCAAAGAACTCCAACGTGCGTTTATACCCACGATTCTCCCCTCCTAGTCTCTCTTTCTCGCTCGCTCCACGCGACGTGCTAACGCCACCCGGCCATCATGCCATTCATGCCCATGGCCACATTGCATGCAAGCGTGCTGTGCCCAACACAGTCCACTCCCTCACTGCCCAGCTGGTTCTCCATCTCCGTTCATTCGTTCATCCCCGCTTGCAACCCATGATGTCGAGCACTGATCCCTGACGAGACACATAAATTAGGCGGCGAAAAGACAGCACAGATGCTGGAATCCAACCTGAGCACTCTGGAAAAGAAGATAGAGGATCTCTTGGCGAGCTTTGAGGCACAGGAGACGGCGGCGAAGGCGGAATCTAAAGATGGGGCTGGGGGGAAAGGGGAAGGAGGACGCGGAATGAGAGCAGGGGGCATTGAGACGGGGTCTGGATCTGATGTGGTGAGGCTATGGATATGGCTATGGCTGTGGGGGAAGTTGGGTCTGCGGAACTTGCGTCGGTGAGTCTGCGTGGGGAAAATGTTGGTGTTATTGGGGATTGTTGGGTTCGCGCTGTCGTGTTGGGCGCGGTGGGCTTGCTCTTGGTTGGACCTCTGTTGGCTATGGAGCTGATGTAGGGAGGTGAGGGATGGAGGCCATCTCATGGATGAGATTATCATACGCTTAGGGGGGTCTAGAGTATTTCTCAAACATACGTTTAGGAGGGTCTAGAGTGTCTCTCAAACAATGTTCTTGTCGTGCAGCTTAGAGGAGACAGCAAACAAACCAAAGAAAGAAAGAAAGAAAGAAAGAGAGAGAGAAAGCAATCCTCACCACAAACCATCCATCATCCCACTCCATGCTCTAGAAAACCAAATCTCCGCACCCCCCTACACATCAACCACAAACCCAATCCAACAACCCAGTCAAGCGAGCACTTACCCTCACCTCAATCCCGCAAACCACATGCTCCCTGAAGTCACCAAGAACCCCTTCCACGCATTATGCTGTCTCTCCAACCCTATCTTCCACCCCTCCCTCTCACCGTTGATATCCCTAGTCCAATATAATATATATACTGCTGGTTATTCTTTACATTGTTTGCATCGGGGGTCTGGACACATTCAGATTGATGTTAGAGGTCTAGATGACAAGGTCTTCTGCTATACAGTAAGAGGGTATTTGGTTCTGGCATCGGTTTACTTTATGAGGTTCTTTGATACGTGTGTTGTTTCGTTGTGTTTGGTGAGCTTGTTTCTCTCGGACTCCAAGTATTTCACTTCTACGTATTGCACTTCTACGTATTTCCCTTCTACGTATTTCGACTCCCAGTAGTTCACTCCCAGTAGTTCACTCCCAGTAGTTCACTCCCAGTAGTTCACTCCCAGTAGTTCACTCCCAGTAGTTCACTCCCAAGTACAATATGAGCACCCAGGCTCTGCAACGATTCGCCTTGGGGAAATATAGATGCGGTTGGTGTTAGCATGTTTGTTTATATATTTGGCGCTGTTTTATCCCCTCTAAACGTTCTGGATAGCGTGACTCTTAAGTGTTGCATTAATGAGAAGCTGTGATTGTATTTGCGGCGTTCTGATATATTATCTTCACATGCTGTGGATTTGGTGCCATTATTCCAACCAGTTGAGACCATCGACATGAGTTTTAAGCGAGTATTTTCCGCCCCCATGCCCCCTTTCATGAACAAGCAGGTAGTCCTTGAGCCTCAACCCGTCGACCAGCCCCCCAATCTCCCCCTCAAAAATCCCTGCAATCCAACCATAATCTCATCAGCCACTCCCCCCTCCTGCCAAGCCAGCGTGATAACCAACGGCCCCCCTTCCACATTCACAACGCTGCATCCGATGGGAGCCCCGGTCACCATTCCACATTGCGAGAAGATCAAGGCCTCGAGTTTGAAGGCCGTTTGCGCAGGGACAGCATTCATCCTCACCATTCCCAGATTCGATATCTCATACGTCTCTGCTCTCTCCCTCAATAATCCCTCCCGACAATAAACGTCGAGATCGGGGATATTTTCCACGACCCTCAGCAGCCCCACACCATCGTCATGGATATTCGCCAGCTCCGTGGAAAGCTCTGTAGAAAATCGCTTCCCGATAGCGGAAAGCAGTTCTTCCTCTTCGGGCGATCCCTCCTCGACATCGCGCATCCTAGCCAATAATGCGGCATCCCACTCCGTCGTCAGAGACGAGACATGATTCGCCATCTCGCTAATGGGGAGCTTGCTGAATGGGCGCAGGGAGTACGGAGTACCAGCCTTAATCGAAAGCTGGTGATCCGTCACCGCCGCTCGCGCAAGAAAGCCCACAACCAACCCATGCAAATACCCCGTGACGGTAATCCCCAACCGGCGACTCATATCGACGATCCCTCGCACCCGTTCCGCAGGGACAGTCACGAGCAGCGCAAGCGACCGGTACGATGCAATCGTAGGCATGCACGGGGGATTTCCCGCCCAGAGCTTCCCCCCCTGCGCATCTTCGGGTGCGCCCGACAAAGCGAAGACTTTGCACCCCGCGGGCCGGATCACCATCGCGTCCTCAATGGCGATGGGTCGGCCCACATCCTCTGGTACGATGTAGGGCCACGAGACTGAGCTCTGCTCGTCGGTCTTCGCGGCCGCGAGACAGAGCTGCTCGTGCAGTGTTCGCTGGAACGAAGCACAGCTTAGTCCGTCGGCGATGGCGTGGTGAGTTATGAAGAGGATGTAGATGCTACATACACCATTTTCTGCACGGAATATCAGCACGCGGAGGCGCCAGATGGGTTTGTGTTCTGGGTCGTCGAATAGTTGGGAGTGTGCGAGGCCGATTTCCTCGCTTATGCGGGTTTCTTGGGTTGAGGGGGTGGGGGGTTCGGAGGAGTGGGTTATTGATATTATGTCTTTCCAGGATATTTGGGGGAGGCGCTTGAAGCGAGCGGGGAGGCCGCTGGGTTTCGAGGCGGGGAGGAGTCCGTAGCAGAGGGGAGGGTGTCTTTTTATGGTTTTTGCTAGGGCACGTGAGAGGTGTTGTGTGAATTCTTCGAGGGGGTTGGAGGTGCTGGGCGTGAAGGTGTAGTGGGAGCTCACGCCGCAGGAACGGTAGAGGCCATGATCGTGGCGGGAGGAGTAGTAGGTTCCTAGGAGACCTGGTGGTTGTTAGATGGCCGGTTGGTTGCTAGCTGTTGGCTGGTTTGTTTCTTTTTTGGGGGGGTTATTTTATAGTGCGCTTTTTGCAAGATATGTTTTATAGAGTAGTTATGGTTTGCTCATGTAATCCAACGTGATATGATACAATACGAACGTCCAGTACGCAGAGATTAAGACAAAAGACTGGCTCGAATTGAGGATATTGGATTTTGGACTAGACTCGTGACTCACCGGCGGGAAAAGTATCATCTTCCATTTTGAAGGGATTCGAGCCGAATCTGGTATGTATGAATGGTATCCGGATCAAACAAGAATTCTGGTCGACTATATCTAGATTTTCTTCTTATCAATCTTCAGAAGTGAGATCATGTATATGTATATATGTATGTATACTCGAGTATATACTACGGATAAGCCTATCTATCCCGAACAGCGATATACCGGACTCCTGGCTAAGCTTATGCCGGCGTTCATCGATTTTTATATAATGATACCGAATCCTCAGCCTATATCGGAATAACATCTAACACCAAACAACTTCTTACCATATCCAATTTAATTCGAGTGATATTATTGGTTAGATAAGCATTGGGGCTTTTATCACAATGGCTATTTCTGGGAACTTAGGCCTTCGAGATTGTATAACTCGTATGGAATTCGCGTGGTGTATCATAAGTAAGGTTGTACATCTGTTTGTAAATAACGGAATCCTGGATTATTGGGATTGATTGGTCGGCTTTTCCATGCTGGTTTGAAGGTTTGGGTATGTATATATGAATATATACATGGATATGGTATTTCAAATTTGGAAAATGTTATACGGAGACGTTGAGTTGATGTTGATGCGATGATGGGGGTAGCCGATGCAATGCGTGCGGTACCGCATTGAGCAGAACAGGGGTGGTTTTTTGACTTTTCGGTTTGTGGGTTCATTGGAGGGGGAAGAGTGAGAGCTATCGGGACCTCAGATAAGATAGATAGTATGTTGTCGTTCATACTTTGATTTTGGGTATTGTTATATCAACACTAATACTAATCTCAATCTCAATATCGTTGTCTTGGAGAATCGAAATTGCAATCGGGATTTCTCTAGAGGGTAATGGAATGGTTCATTGGTATCGATGGTATGATAAGAGTTGACTGTAGCTATACTCCTTGTTGTCTAAGTACATAAAGTATCGGTGTCTCTATCTAGCTTTAACTAGATCTGCGCTGAACCTATCCTCTTCGGTGTTTCATTTTCCTTCAGCGAGGGATTGATTGGGTAATGAGTTTATATGAAGTTTCTTGTAGCTCATATGGTTTTTGGTATCAGGGATTGGTGATTCGAACTTCAGCCCTGGAATCTTGTATTAGTTACTAGTTCTATTTGTGGCTATCTTTAGAATTGCACCTGATATTTTGGTACGTTATATGGTTGTGATGATGAAGGCTTGAGTGACATGGACTGATCATGTTCTTCTTTAGTGAGGTTTTCTCCAGGTTCTTGAGGATTTGGATGGTGGAATGAGCGGATAACACTTTGTTGGGTTCATTGCTGTGAAAGTGGTAGAAGTAATATTTCTTTTGATTGCGTTTATTTGTAATGGATTATTGGGCTGTGTTGGTTTTGGTGAGGGTTTGAATGAGGTTTGAAGTGTCAACAAGTGTGGGATTATACATTGTTCTAGACCTTTCTTTCTCTCTGTTTGAATGCCGTCAATCTTTGTGTCTATCATATTCTAAACTATCTGAGTAGATGTCCTATCTCAGAAGGATCCAATATGCGTTAACGGATTCAACAACCCCCAACCCCCAACCCTGACCAGAGGATACATAATGTCGGCTCAAAGTCGTATCAAACCTTTGTTACTTGAGATTCTCTAAACATAATCTTGTTGTCCTAGAGATTTCCTGGATTTCAAGTTGGTCCTAATTTTACGTTGCAAGCAATCATTACTTGAGTTGACCTCCCATCATCGCTTGTAAATTCAAAATCTTTTTGCCACTTGATATTCGTCATGCATGAGTGAGCAAACAATTTTGAGATCTTATTCTCCATTCTTCCCCTAGTCATCCATCCGGGCAATCCCTCTTCTCCAATTAGTCATTGCCTTATGTATATAATATTGTAAGAGCACCATTTTAAAATACATCAAAGTCATACCACCCTCACTTGTATTTGGGTGACACCAAACAAACAATACGATTATGACCAGTTACACTCTGTGCTGGCCAAGATGATTTCACTGGCCGTACTCAACAAGTTAGTTTATTGAAGATGCATCAAGATCGAGAGTAACTGCGGTTTATCTGGGACATTCTTCTGAGCAGGTAAATGCTCGGTTCCATAATATTGAAGGTCTATATTTCACAGTTGTGCATTGGGAACATTTCACCTGTGTCCTGCGTCCTCGCCCGCGCCTAATTTACTAGAGTTTGATCTTACAAGGGCTTTGAAGGTATTAGATCGGATTCTTTCGAGGAATCATTTGTCCAGATAGGCCGATTTCGAATTCTGCAAATTCCCCAGGGAAACATTTGCAAATTGGCTCCTGAACGAAGCACCCTGTTGGTTCTTACGAGCCATTTGATAAATCCAAACGTGAAAAGTTCCACTGCCAGACAATCAAGTGATCAAAAAGGTAAAATCATCTTTCATCATGCCTGTTTTTCTCCAATCCTAGCTACTCACTAGCATCTAAATAACCTTTCCCTAATTTGGAAACCGCTAAGCCAGTCCTTATAAGAACGGCATTCATGAGTAAAAATAGGTAAAGTGAGGCCTCGGATGAGTGAGTTACAGGTCACGTCACTTGAAAGGTCGATAGGAGGAGGAAAGCTATATATCATGACTTCCAACCATGTATAACACCTATACTCGAGAATTTGCGATGGGAAAACTGAGGAATGAACGATGCTTTCGTTGGGGCATAAATAACTAATCTGTCTAAAGCTAGGAGGATGTGATATGGGAATATGATGGCTATTTTATTAATGCCACTGAGTATTCTGCTAAATCTCGAAAGGCTCTACCCGAAACAGAAGCCCTGCTGAATCAAGCCATGGGAGCTCCTGATAATCTATACTTAGAACATGGCTATTTTACTCTTCGCGGTGATGTATAGCTCCTGTGAAAATCTTATTAATAATGAATGATTGCCGATATATATTATATAATATTGCTCGATCTCATGTTGGTAGATGTTGGGTTGGGTTTATGTCCCAATCGAGCAATCAGGAGACCTAATCCTTCGGTTCAATAGTGAAAAGGAGAAGAACGATATATGTTCATAAGGATCTTGTGGTCAATAGCAAACTTATAAAAATAAAGACCGATCGTGATCATTCAAACCTGCGCAAACTTTCACCGGCAAAATTCCGTGTATAACTAAACTTCAAGCTTCATACCACCAGTGCTTCACTGTAAATATATTGCCATATTGGTAAAGACGATTCTGGAGGACAGGAACCTAGATTCACACAAACTGGTAGTGACTGAAATTCAGTCTTGACGAAGCTAAGTCGCCCTTCGATTCTGATCTTGATATCAACGTTGACTCTGTATCAATTTCAATCTCATCTCAATATTCAGAAGTGAATCTACTTTCAGGGAATTTTCGAGAAACCGTATGATATTGTGACTCCGTCGTTTGCAGTCGGATGAAAACCACAATCTCGTCACTTCTCTGACAAATCTCTTGCTAGAAAATGATTTCAAAGCGGCTGTGTCCGAAGTTACTCGAATAAGATGATATACGAATGTCTATGTCTAGCCGCCAGATATCGAGCTTATTATATATGAGAAATTGATATCAGTCACTCTGTTTGCTTCTAATAAGAATTTTTATTTTATTTTACGTTTTCTCGAAAAAGAATTCTTGCAATGGCCCTACTTTAGGGATACTCGCTTCCGTGGTTACTCAACCTAATTAGAGGCATAAAGAATGACGGATAATATTGTAGATGCAAGGTATCGATGATATGAGAACACACGACAACATGCCATGCTTAAGTAATAACAAGAACTTTCAGGACGATGCCGATTTTTCGAATCTGTAAAGGTATGGGATATGATCATGTACAGCTGAAAGGTCTTGCATGTGAATTCGAAGTAGCGGGACATTAATTACACGACGACTCAGAGTAGGTCAACTCGTAGCTATAGAGATTGCACACGAATATAGAAATCTTGTTAGCTTTTGGAATCACAGACTAATGTGAATGAAAGGAAGAAAGAAAGAAAGAAAGAGTCAAATAGTAACCTGAACGAGAACTAGGAACAGTACTCCGTACATCCCTCTGCAGTTATAACCCAAGCCAAGACCCCAAAAACTTCAACCCACCCACCCGTTCGTTAATATAATTATCAGCCATAGGCTGCTGCGAAAACCTTCAACTTTGGATCATCGCTCATCCATGTGTCGCCAGAACTTATCGTCCCCCCGGAAAACATCAGTGAAATGAGTTAGTTTGAGGATATCGATGAAGTTGATCGATTGATTTCTAATGACAGCTGAACTGATGATAAGGCAAGGAATGTTATACCCTATCGCATAGACTTCCCAAATTAGTACTGTAAGGTTACCGTTGTATGGAGGAAGAGTGGGGATGCCAGTGGTTTTGTAGGGATAACCGGTTAATTGAAGCTTGCCATATATGAGCAGATGATCACAACCAATCTGATGAACATCTAACTTCACAGACGATACATCGGATTCCATTGAAAGAACTCAGTATTGCAGATTTGCAAGATTGATTGATTAATGAACCTCATACTGCAAATCTCGGTACAGATTCACTACACACCACACACAAGCTAGAAACCCAGCACTCCCCCTTTAATATTAATATATTTCCCCAAAACCCCCCAATATCCAAATCCCATCCAGGAAAAAAAAAAAAGAGAAAAAAAAAAAGACACAAAAAGAAACAGACCAAGAAAATGTCATTCATCGTCCCCCAATTCCGCAGTCCCTACATCCCCCAACCTACCAGACAACAAGCCCTCGACCGAGTCTTCGCTGACCCCGGAATCCCCGACCCAGTCTACACCACCCAATCCTTCTGGATGCAAACACCCCACCCCACAATTGCCAGAACCCAATCCGAACACCTCCCCCAAACCACCGAGTACCTAATCATCGGCTCAGGAATCACAGGGACATCCGTCGCGCAAACCCTGCTAGAAGGTCTCGCAAAGGCCAGCCCACCGCCATCAGATGACCACCCCCCATCTATTCCCCGAGTAGTCATGCTCGAGGCTCGACAAAGCTGCAGTGGAGCCACGGGGAGAAACGGCGGGCACATTCTCGAGACCGGGGAAGACTACGCCGAGATGAAGGGCCGGCTGGGGAAGGACGCCGCCATCAAAGTCCATCGCTTGCGCATGGCGCATCTGGAGGCCCTGCTTGCGAGTGCAGAGAGTCTGGGGCTGACGGAAGAGACGCAGGTGCGCAAGGTGCGCTTCTTGAGCGTGTACTTCCACGAGGATGCGTGGGCCGAAATGCGGAAGTGCATCGAGATTTTCATGGCGGATATGCCCGAGGATTCCAAGGGGTGGGGATTCATCGGAGCGGATGAATTGGCAACGGTACGTGAGACTGAAAAGTATGCGTCGCCTCCTCCTAATCTCTCTCCCAGGAATTCGGCATCGAGAACGCCGCCGGAGCGGTGACCGGCATCGCCGGAGCCATGTGGCCCTACAAATTCGTGACCGGTCTGCTGGCCCATCTACGGGAAAAATTCCGCTCCGATTTCGCCCTCGAAACCAACACCGGGGTTTCCGACATCCGCCCCGGGCAAGGTGGCTTCGAAGTCGTCACACCCCGCGGCACAATCAAGGCAAAACATGTGATCCATTGCACCAATGCTCACATCGGCCACCTAGTCCCCGGCCTCAAAGGATGCATCTTCCCCATCGTCGGGCAAATGTCCGCCCAGCCCCCCGGCGACAACTTCAAACACCAGAGCCAGCACTCCTGGATCTTCAACTACGACCGCGGATACGATTACCTGACTCAACTCCCCGTTGGCTCGGCCTCGGACGGAGAAATGATGCTGGGAGGTGGCTTTGCTCGGACGCAGGGCGGCGGAATCCAGTGCACGGGTGTGAGTACCGATTCGGAGATCGACATGTATGCCAACATGCACCTCCGAGGCGTGCTGGGATCGATCTTCGGACCCGAGAGCTGGGGCGTGGTACGGGGACCAGCGGTGAAAGCCATGTGGACTGGCAACATGGGATTCAGCACCGATGGATTGCCATGGGTTGGCAAGCTGAGCGAATCGTTGACGGGGAGGAAAATGGACACGACGAATGCAACACCGGGGGCTGAATGGGCTGCAGCCGCCTTTTCTGGCGAGGGCATGGTGCATGCTTGGTTGTCTGGGAAGGGGCTGGCGGAGATGATCCTCTCTCATGATGATAGGGAGGGTGGCTTCTCAATCCCGGACTGGTTTCCCGAGGCCATGGTTATATCCGAGGAGCGTTTGACGGCCGCTAGATTGGAAAGAGATGCCAAGCCTGCACACGATATAATATAAGCAAAAAGATGCAATATTTTCTCATTAACAAGATCAACTTCCAGAATATCTCCACCGAGAAGCTCCAATATTCGCAGTAAAGTAACATCCTACGTTGAATGCGTGCTGGTATCCCCGAGACCGCAATACCTTTCTCCAACCTCTACATCACCAGCCGCAATAAGCCACTTTGAAGAAGGAAAAAAAAAAAAAACTCCCAACTACCTCCCATATAGCCTGACACAGCGAATGACCACAGAATATGATGTCTAGCCAACAAACCATATACCAAACGACCAAATCCAACAGACTCAAACTTTCCAACCATACCATGCCAACACCACAAACCCCAAACCCCAACTCACCACTTCCCAACCCCAGTCCCCCACCCCAGAAAAGAGCACACATTTCACAATCAAAATATAAAGCGTAGAGAAACACTAGTGAAGATCTACCCCAAAAAGGTAGAAGATGTGAGTATCAAGCGAGAAGTAGACATAGGATTTTGCAGGACGCTTGTGACATCCTTGTAGCATGTCGATGGAAAAGAGTGAAGAGGCGAAAGAAAAGAGAAAGAGTATAGTTGAAGACAAGGTAAATTGATAGTGGATAAAGGGTTTATTATGGAGGGGTTGTTCGGTGAAACATGCACTTCTGAGGCAGCGCTACTTAGGCTAACTCTAGACCATGGTTGGTGACAGATAGAATACTGACCGGAGGTATGAGAATCTTCAAGTGTAAAACAATCATTGCAAGAGTCTTCCAAACGTGATGCTGCAATCATTATCATCATTATTATTACTTGAGCTCTTGCTCTTCTGATCTTCCACCCTCAAAATTAAGGAAATTATTAGCTCTAACTACTCTATACACGCTGTTTCGCAATCTATCCCCCCCCCCCCCCTTCCACGATCTTATATTGGGTTGAGCGGTTTCGTAACGTATCATGCGGTTCTCGTAATATCATATTATCGTGTCACATCATATCGGATTTTATCCCATCTCTCATAACCTTGGCACCTCATCGGAATACCATACTTGTCTAAACTGATATATCAGTATGTCTTCGCCAAGTCCAGTTATCATTCGCTCATCAACATCTTCACAATCTAGAAGCCTCATTTACCCTCTCCAAAGATGAAATAGTAAGCATGTTAGTACTCCAATATGTCAATCCTTGCTCTCGATACATCCAAGCTTTGATCCATAAACTAGGTAGAACGATTAATGATCACCTGCTGCACTTCTGCCGCTTCTTCTAAGTCCAAACGCGCTTCGCTTTCCCATTCCTGTTCCTCCTCCATTCGTGCAATGTATATTTGTGATAACATTCTCACTAATGACCCTTCCTATTCTCCCAAAAAGTCCCTTCTCGTTAGGATCATTCTTGGGCATCAAGGCTTTATTCTTCATTGCTGTCGCATACTGTATTTGCCATTCTCTAAAACTTTTCTTGGCTGGGACCGTACAGCATAGTGATGCAAGAAGTGACATGACTTTTTGAGCTCTTTTGTCAAACTCCTCAAGAGTAACTGATGGAGTTGAGAAAGTGAGGACAGTTTTATATGATTTTGCCGGTGTCTTCCTGCGGGATTTCTCTAAGAGTGGAGCGGGTGAATCGGATCTGATTGGAGAACTGGTTTCTTGGATGTTTTTACCACCGCACGTGTAGTGAGAGGATGGCTTTTCACGCTCAAAGTGACCGCCATTTGGGTAAAGAAGAGGACTAAGAACACAAACATTGAAATCATCAGTCTGATACCTATCACATGCAGCTTGAAATCGACCACACCAGTAAGCTGAAGGTTGAGCAGTATGAACCTGGAGAGTGTTTGTTGTAAATTCTGGGATTGGGGAGTACTTTGTTGTCGAAATAGCTGGTTCGGCAGCACGAGTACTATTAGAGGCTGAGCGGTTGCCGTTGAGCCATTGAATAGAGGATGAGTTCTTGAGTGTGGCAAAGACGCCAAATGTCCTTGACTTCGGAGCAGAAGCTGATTCGAGTGGCGGCTCTGGGGTCATCACTGGAGTTTGCACCTGGAAAGGTCCCGAAGGAGATCTTCTACCTGGGTGAACTTGTGATGATCCCCAGAATACCGGAATATTTCTTCGTGCCTGGCTTTCCTCACCTTTCTCTATCGTTCTCCTCACGGGAGTTATTAGATGGCGGCGACTGAACGGTCTAGAGCTAGAATCTGAAGTTGGACTTGGAATCCTTGAGACGTCTCGCTCCGTCTTTTTTTTATTTTGAGAACGGGGCTGGCTGAGATCAGTGCTAGAAGCAGATGCAGTTAAAGCCGAACTAGCAACAGTAGGATTGCTATAGAGCGGGTGAGGGTAGTAAATGTTGTTAATTGAAGTTCCACGCAAAATCTTTTCGTGCAATTCACTCCTTGGAGCAAACGGAACTGGCGGGATATTTTCATTGGCGATTGATAAGTTGTTGATGTTCGGAGATGAAAGTGAATAGGTTAAATTACCAAGTTGACCGCGTCTTGATGAAGCCGGAACTGAGGATTTATGAGAAGAGGGCTGTAGCCTGGGAGATTTGGTATTATCAGCACGAGGTAGTGAGGATGAAGCCGGACCAACTGAGCCTGGGGGGATCCTACGTGCAGTAGAAGCTGCAGTTCCTCCCTTATAATTAGAACGCGAGGATGGACCAAAGATCAAACGCTCTCCTGAAGAGGAATCTTTAGTATTGTTGGATCGGGTAATCGAAGATGAAGCACGGTCTACAAGTTGGCTTCTGAGATGGGTACGAGAGGATGAGGCTAGATCTGGTGGATTTTTGACATTGGTACGCGAGGATGGCACTGGGCGAGGTAAGTTGCTAACATTACGAGCGGAGAAAGGTAAGCCACGAGGGGTTGGGGAATCGCGAGCAGGGTCCTTGACCAGAACTGCAACTGGCAAACTCTTTACTGGGTACTGTGAGGGAGTGCCAAGTTTTGAGGTCTCGTTTCTGTAACAATCCATCTCTTCTGGTATGAGACTACCTGATAAGGGTCCAGAGGAAGTAGCGGACCGGCAATTTGAATTCGCCATGGTTTCTTGCTTGCTTTCTATAATTGAGGTAAATTGTTAGTATATAACCTTCAAAGAGTGCACATGGGCGCGAAATGTCTTGTCGGATATCCTGAAGTGGCATGGAGAGGCGAACAATAGACTCATTTGTTGGTTATGAAACAAAACACAATACGAACATGGATCCAGGTCAAACTGGTGATTGCGTTGATTATGTTTTGAGTATCATTCAACTCCTGCTTCTTTGGTATCGATCTATTCGAACAGTTGGTGGAAAGGAGTTGCTAATCTTACCAGAGTAATCGTTGACTCTCTAGCTTCAAGGTCTCAAAGATACTTGAAGACCTCTTAATAGATCAAGTCACAAGTTGGACTTCAAGGTATTGTTGTTTTTTTGATCAAGCAAACAAGAATTAAAGATCGAAGTGGAGAGAAATAACAAAGGTGGGAAGGACTCAAAGCTTTTTGAAAACTTCGCCAGAGCAATAGATTTCTTTCCAAATGAGGCTAACTATCATACCCTCGAGGGTGTTGTCGACGCCGAGACATCTGTGGTTGGCAAAATTAGATATCCGAGATTTGATGCCATTCATTGAACATTGAATTTCTCTTTCATGCGTGAGATTACCAAACATATTCTATCATTTGAAAGACTGGCTAGAATGAGATGAGATATAAGGAAAGAACAATAGAATCATGGTACATACAAATGAAAGAGTTGGCAGGAACCTCTCTGGAGTAGAGTGTGGCTGCCATATACATGGAAAGGTATGTTGTATTGGCAACTAGAGGAAATCTACCAACATCATTCACTTAACTCTTGGATTACATTCGTTTGAAAAACACGATACAGTTTATCACCTGAAGCTTTGAAAGACCTGGACGAAAACCTTTGGAATAAAACAATTTAGAAATTTGGCCAGACACTGCTGTGTGTAAATTTGATGTCATGACCAACCCTTATAATTCGTAGATATGCCCTTGGCACTTGGACTTCTTCATTTTGACTTAATCACAAGTGTATTTGGTCGTCTGTTATCCTATTAGCAAGCTACAGCACCGAGTCCGGGTATACTTCATTTCCCTTACTTTCCCCATTCCATCCCTCAATCTCAAATTCAAACTTCATATCAGCCTGACCCCTTTCTATCGAGTTGCCTTCATCATCAAACAGTGAACGCTCTATAAAAGTGACATGCCCTTCCCAATCTACGAGGATGATTGTCTGCCTCTGCGTGCCATAAACGCCAGAAATAACATTAGTGTTTTCGGGTGTTGGCCTTTGCTCCTCCGTATGCTTAACCTGCTCTTCCTTCACGTCGAGCCCAGAATCTTCATATGATGATGCTTTTTTGACAGCAGCTGCAATCTCTGCCTTTGGAAACTCCGGAAGTGGAGTTGCATGACCAATTGTAGGTATGAAGATGGATTTTCGAAGGTGATAAATATACTCTTCAAAATCTTGGCTATCATCTTGCTGGGGAAGTGTATCGATATCTAGCACTGCGTATAACTTCTTGACCAACTCATCTTCCCCAAGGCCCTCTCGCACAGCTTCTTCCACAACCTCTAATACCTTTTCCTTGCCAGACTTAACCTTGGGCCAAGTTATTGGATCATCGTATGAAGTATTGCTTAAGCCATAAACTTCCCCTCTTCTATCAGCCACCCATGGTACCTCGTCTGGAGTCCCACTTCTATTTGAAATGATCGCCAGAGGCTCCATTTGATCATCAGAGGATCTTTCTTTTCGCAATTTTCCGCACACCAACGAGAACCCACCAACACCTTTTACACCCTCACCATCCAATAACCTGTGTACAAATTGTCTGGTACTCTCATCCTTTTCTGCTGTTAACCAAGCCGTGACCATGCCGCCTCTACTCCGGGTTCCCTGTATAGGATGATCCTTATCGTGGGTGTCTGTTTCGCGATAATTCGTAAGAACAGCAAAATTACCCGTTTTCGTAATCCCTAACCATGTTCCTTGTTCGGCGCGTTGCAGGTCTCGACTTGACAAAATTTCCTGGTGATGGGACGACCACCAGTGTGGTTTACTGGTGGGACGGAGAATGAATTCATCTCGATTATCAAGAACGATAAGTGCATAGGAAGGATGTGCCGTAGTTGCCAAGACGATACACATAGTGAAGGGAGTTATAGGTATAGAGAGTAGATTATTTATTTAGTTTCCTAAGTGATGTTGAAGAATGTTGAACGTGGCAGCTGGGCAAGTTCAGTTGTTTAGCTGAGGAAAGAAATGCAACCTACCAGAAGAGACGATCTCTTATATGGGAGTGAGTTAGCTGTATATGGCAAGGAGTATTCTAAGATTCTATTGGGAATGAATCTCAGGCCATATGCATATATATGGCTTTAATTGAATATCAGCCCATGAAATCTCAATCAATTGCATCCGTATAGAATCATTTCTTGGACCTGCTGGATTGTTGGACTGTTGGACTGTTGGACGGTTGGACGGTTGGACAGCAGATTATTATCGCCACGGGTGGTTAAGCTAACCTCATGATCTATCTGCCAAGCTTCTTGTTAGTCATCCACGGGACGCTAAGTGACTTTTACTCTAACCTTCCCCTTTACATCGACAGGTTTACCGGTATTACGTAGGTAACAGGAGCATTGTGGAGATCGAAAGCTTAAATGGAGGTGAAATATAGTAATTATGATATAATAAGATATAATAAGATATAATAAGATATAATAAGATATAATAAGATATAATAAGATATAATAAGATATAATAAGATATTATAAGATAAAATAAATATAATAAGATATTATAAGATATTATAAGATATTATAAGATAAAATAAAATATAATAAGATATTATAAGATATTATAAGATATTATAAGATATTATAAGATATTATAAGATAAGATATTATAAGATATTATAAGATAAAATAAATATAATAAGATATTATAAGATATTATAAGATATTATAAGATAAAATAAAATATAACAAAATATAATATAATAAAATATTATAAAATACAATAAAAAATAGTAAAATACAATATAATATAATAATTGATCATAGACTTACTTAAACAAATATTAAAAATATCATCTAGCATTTACTATACGAATAAACTTAATAATAAAAGTCCACCAGGTGGTCTCTACCTTTAACCGTAGTAGCTGTGACTATGTGTAACGAGCCTTACGTAATCCATTTCATAGCCCTGCACTCATATTCATCCGTCTCCTTCATCTCAATCAATACCCGACTACCTACGTATAGATCAGAAACTTAACCTTCATCAACAACAGACTGGTTTACGAATAACGGCGGTGACAATGAACATCTACGTACGGTCTACGTACGGGATTCTGAGTTAGCTGAGTAGATACCCTTGGAAATGTCTTATATCATTGAAATCATCCATTCTTTTCGTATCATCCCCTCAAACAGTAATTCATGTTATTCCTTTGCCTCTTCATTATTCATCCTCCAAGCATTCCGTCGCTAGGCGGTATGTCTTAGGCTGTTTTAGGCTGTCTTAGGCTGTCTTAGGCTATCTGGGGCTATCATGGACTATTCAATATAGGCAGCTGATACCCCATAATGATGAGAAACACACTAAAACCTTGGAACCTCAAAGGAATTCTAGAGTTTCCCGAGGTCTCTGGTAGATGATCATCATCTTCATCATCACCGGCGGGCACTTGTTACTTTATTACTTTATTACTTTATTACTTTATCACTTTATCACTTTGTTACTTTATCCCTTGATCACATTTCCCCTTGTTCCTCCTCACTTATCCTTATCCTCATCATTATCATCATCCATCTTCATCGTCACTTCATCACTTCATCACTTCATCACTTCATCAACCTACACACTCACCTCACCGTCTCTACTCACTCCAATACTATTGATTTTTACTCACCAATTTAAATTTCAATCCCAAAACTGTCGTATTCCCTAATATATCGATCTAGGTAACAGGTAACCGTAGAGCCACGAAAAGTGATCATGTTCGATACATTCGCAAGGCTCTTATCGTCAGTCTACCCCGCCAGTGTTGATCAACAACGATATATGATATGATATGATACAACATATAATACCATTTGATATTACAATCATACTAACAAACTCTCCAGTTCTATTCCTACATTTCTTTTCCCAGTTTTCGCTTCCTACAAAGCTCTCAAGACTTCCGATCCAGCATTACTAACACCATGGCTTATGTATTGGGTGGTTCTTGCGATCGCTTTGTTTGCTGAATCTTGGCTTGGATTCATACTAGTTTGGTTCGCAGACGTCTTTTTTCTCTCACGTTACATGCCTAGGTAGACAAAAATGTCATCTAACAATCGCTTCTTCTTAGGATACCATTCTATTCATGGTTGCGACTCGGTTTCCTGCTCTATCTCATCCTCCCTCAAACCCAAGGCGCAAGGGTGCTCTACCAAACTCATGTTCATCCATGGCTTCACAACAATGAGCTCGCCATTGACGATTTCATAGCATCTGCTCACGAACGCGCGAAGGCCGCAGGCGTCACATATCTCAAACAAGCGATAGAATTGATTAGACAACAGGTATTCGGTCTTCCACCCAAGGAACCAACGCCACCATCGACGCCTTCAACTTATACCTATACGCAAAGTCTCATGGCCCGCTTCAATCTGCCATCTGCTAAACCTTCGTTCCCATCAAGTCCTATTGGGGGAGCTACTAGCACCGCAACCGACTTTTATTCTCTCCTTGCTTCAGCGGTATCTGCTGCTACATCATCCAACGCTGCTGTCGGTGGATCCGGAGATAGAGGACTGTCGAATAGCGGATCGTTGATACCTTCTAATGTATCTGGAATTGAACGCATAACCTTCATCCAAGCCCAACGTGAACGTCTCTCAATACTTCTTTCCGCGTTAGACAAAGAAGCGCTAACCATACAAAATGAAAAACGTGTTCCACGAAATATTTCTAGCATGTCATTCGATGGCACCAGCAGTGAAGATGACAACCTTGATCGACCAAAAAGTTCTGCGAGTGGCATGACCTCAAGAAAGAGCGAGCCCGATTTCGAAAAGATTGATGCAGATAGCGGAACCGAAGAGGTTGGAAATACGCGAAGAATGGCAGAGAGGACATCCAGTGGGAGTTGGTTGCCTTGGGCATGGGGAGCCAAATCCGCCGCCCCAGCCCACTCTCCTTCTTCCCCTGGGGATGTAGGAAAAAGTTCAGGCGTTGATGCATAATTAGTCTCGTGACTCGGTCCTGGGTGTATGCGACATAGATATCGAGAGGGTGTTTTACAGGACTAGCGGGGCTTGGTATAGACTCACGTCCCGGGATCTGGGATAATGGTAGAATGGGAGCCGCGGGAACTGTCTTTTGAAATTGGCGCTGAGATGAATCAAGGGGTCTGGTCAAGATTGACAAATTCAGAGTTTTGACACATTTATGACTTCGAGTTCCTGAGAATTCTTCTGCGTGGTGTCCGTGTCTTTTCTAGATGAGGAGATGTACAATCCGTTGACCGTCTACGTCGCATAGTGCTTTTTGTATAATGTCTCTTGGGCTTCCCAAACCGAACATCACTGGTGCATGAACGTAAACGATTCTTCGAGTGGGAAAATACATGCACTCCTTTCTTCCGTCTCTTCCTTCAGAGCTTCATCATAGTATGTTCAGCGCACATTCTTGAAACACCATCTGCTTTGATAATGTCGCGTAAATTTGTGGAAGATGGAGGGGTTGGGTTTAAGAAAGGGGGGGGTGAGGGGAGGTGAGGTGAGGTGACAAAGTGGCGAATGGTATTTGGCAAGTACATACATACATACATACATACATACATACGGTAGGTGGGTAGCTATGGATTTAGAAATTGGACATGAAACAATTAACATTTACTCATAAATTCGAATGGTAATTTATATACAAAAACGCCATGTATACATATAAAATGGTTCAATCCCTCATCGTCATCAGCGTCAGCGTCAGCATCAATTACTACCTCCTCCTTTCCTCTCACCTCCCCCCATCCCATCCCATCCCATCCCATCCCTCTCAATCACAACACCTCTTGGCATCCACCAACCTACTCTCCCCATCCGTCAAATTCAACACACTCCGCACCACCCCATCCCTACTCGCCGCCACGCTACTCGGCGTACTACAATAACTCGGCGGAACATCCAACGCAGGATTGCGCGCAAAGAAGTGCCGCGGGCGCAACAACAGCGTCATGGGCTCCGCCGGCATGATGGGGAAATCCTCGGGCGACGGGAAATGCGTAATGCCAAACGTGTGCCAGAGCACGACGTCGGTATTCTGGATCGAGGCCGCGCCATCGGCGATCCACTCGGGGAGCCCGATGCTCGGCTCCCCCGACGTCTGCGGCACGTGTCGGCCCGCGGGGTGCAGCTGGTCGTCCGAGTAGGGCGTTACGTGGACGGCGTGGCGGGCGAAGCCGGCGCGCCTCCAGACGAGGGAGCCCTCTTTGGGGAGGAGCTTGGGGACCTCGCGACTGACGAGCTTGTAGGAGACGGGCTTGTGGGAGTGGGGGTTGAGTTTGTTGGGGTTGATCATGTCCCAGGTGCGGGAGGTGGTGGCGTTGTAGTCACTGAGGGAGTCGTTGACGGTTTGGTATTCCGTTCTGTGGGCGTAGAAGGCGTTGCCGTGGGGGTTTTCGGGGGAGCCGACGGCGCCCGCGCCGGGGGTGGCGTCGCTTTGGACGATGCTGTTGTTGGGGCCGTCGATGTTGGGGTCGATGCGTAGGCAGAAGAGGTGTTGATGGTTGTGGGCGTTGACGCCGGGGTACACTTCGGTGCCCCAGCCTTTGGTGTCTTCGCCGGGGTTCATGGAGTAGGTGTTTAGGATGCCGGTGAGTTTGATTTCGAGCTGGATGGAGCCATCTTGGTGGAAGATCCAGTAGATGCAGTATTCGTAGTTGGCGGCCGTGAAGATGTGGGAGACGATGAGCTTACGCCCTCGGGTTACGATGACGGATTCGTCGCGGAAATCGGTGTGTTTGAAGAGGATACCAGCATCTTCTTCGTGGATGCAGATGGCATTCTTGATGGTAGTGCTTTCACCGGCGCGGTTTACGAAAGCGGCATCCTAAGTGTGTTAGTAATTGTTGGGGACCTTTGTTGTTGAGATGAGTAAACTATACCATGTAATGAATTGCACCTTTACAGTCGCAGCCGAGAGTAAGACTATTAGTCATATATCCTCCTCCATATTCTCCAAGATCAAAAGCGTGTTTACGTTGATGAGGATGTTCGGGATTACCGTAAGGAACGACCATTTCTGCGAGAGAAAGCCGGTAGAAAACTGGTCTGACATCGCCCTTATCGTTATATGTAATGTTGTTGAGGACAATTCCTTCCTTGTAGTTGAATCCAACATGGAACCTCCAATTTTGCCAGCTAATCTCTCGACCCTCAACCTTGAATGATACACCGGATGGTTGTGTGATATTGATTGGAGCAATATCCTTGCGATATCCTCCCTCCTTTTCTATACTCGCGGGATGGTAATTATTTGGTGGTGCCTTACTGACTGGTCGTCGAACATCAGGAATATCAATGTGAATTATCTTCTGTTTTTCGGCATCGAAAATGGGACAGAAATCGAGGGGGAAGGAGTATTGTGAATCATCAATGTGAGGTCGGTAGTACATGAGTGCTTGTTGTAAACGGGCATTGTTACCGAATCGGTGGTCGTAACCAATGGTCCATGCTATCATCGCTTAGCATCAGGGGGATAGACGAAAAACATAGGAGACTTACGATCGCAATACACCTTGTGCATATCCTCCTCTGGAATACCACTCAAAATACATTGTTCAATTACCTTGGGATCTTTTCGAACGATATGCTCAACAATTTGGAGGTCCTCCATGGTAATCTGCAATTTTGATTAGTTACCGTTTTTCAACAACATTGGTATACAAGATCGTAGCATAGCATAAAGACATACCAAAGGTTGCACACCATCAATCTTCTCCCACTTCACCACTCTTCTTTCTGCCAGGTCAACCAAGCCATCATAGACGTGACCACCCGGCGCAATAACTACCACGTCTGCTATTCTCTTTGGTCTTGGGACAATTTCTGGAGTATGAAGCCACTTCATCATCTCCTTTTTACGAGGTTCATACAACGTAACGGCATTGTAATGAACAGGACCCTTTTCAGTTCGGATGACCTGAACAGCTCTCTCAATTTCTGCATTGGAAAGGGGGTCAAAGGGATGTGGCAGTGGAGAAGTAGCGGAGAAGTGATGCGCGAGGGATTGAAGCCTGCTGGAAGCCATTCTGACAAACATAGATCAATTGGGCGGAAAACGAAACAATGACCAAGATGCAATTGACGGGGATAAAACTGCCCTTGGAAGATAAAAAAAAAATGAAAGTGAGCAAGTCAAAAAGAGAAAGACAAAGAGGAATGGTCTATCGAAAGAAATACAGTCGGGGGGGACTGCCAGCCTCAAATATATATCTTCTACGACCATCTCCACTGAATGTAAGGTACCCGTGCATGAGCGGGACTGGGTGTATCAATCGGGTCAAGACACGACAGCTCAACTCCTGTTAGGTTTTGGGCAACGGGTATCCTCATTCCATTTCCAACGACGGTGTTTGAGATTATCTTATGGATGAATGGATATGAATGGATCTGGGTGGATGGATGCTAGCTCTTCCGATTCCGATGCCATGACCGACGAGGGCTTTGATAACCGTTAGTGCAAATTGTGAAAGCTTGGGAGGAGTGGGTCGAGGGGTACGATAAGCTTGAGATAAGACATCCTAAGCCCAATCGGGTCATGGAATCCCGTGACACGTGATTGATAACACCCCTCTTCTTAAGCTGCACGAATTGGGGATGAATTTCCGGAAATCTCGAGGTTTGGTGGGAGCGAGAATGCGTGGATTGATATGGAAATGAAGTTTATCTGATTATCACTTCAAGATAGTTGTTCAGTATATCAATGTATGATGATCGGAAGAACTCCATATCCAATCGAAGCATTGGGAAGCTCACCAGCTCCCAATGCAAGGACTCGGGTATCATGACCTTCCAAGGTGTAAGTATGACTGACACCTGTTAAGGACAGGGTCTTGAGATAGAGAGGATCTAGAAAGTGCAAAGGGTTATGTTTTACGAAATCCTTTTCAAGAGAACTTCAAGAGGCATATATATCAGCGGGCTCGATAGTTCAAAGATAGTTTAGACCATTTGATTTTTATGGTATTCTTTGGTATATGCAGCATCTAAATTTATGGTATAGAAGAACAGTACATATTGCAGTATTCTAATATGCTGAAAGTCCGACATGAAACCTGAAAGATGGAACATGTAATCGATTCCCTAGCAAACGTTTGGACCCGACTCCAACACCCTCGCAACCCCCTGAGCAAGAACATCATGAATTGGATAAGTTGGATGCAACGAGTTCAACCAAAAGTACTCATTAACTGGTATGTGACAAGAAGGATCAAAGTAATCTGGTATCGGTGTACCACTACTTTGGTTAGTAGGTAGGAGAAAACCCAACGGAAAGTCGAGGAAGTTGTAACTTACTTCTCATAGGCAACGCAATAGGCGGTTGTATTCTGATACACAGCTGTTTGGGGAAAGCTTTTTGGGTTATCCAAAACTTTGGTAAAGAGGGCATGGGTATCAACTGTGAATACGTTGACATCTGGGAAAGTATTCTTCAGACTCTGAGCAAGGGCTGCGAGACGATGATTCCAGTCTGCAATATCAAGCTTTTCTTGAGCCTGTGCTGTAGCACCACTAGCAATCGATAACGGACTTCTATCAACCGGTGGAACATTCAAAAATGCAAAGTTTCGAGCACCGATATAATAGAGCTCGTCGACCAAACCGTGGTAAACTGCCATGATTCGTTCGTTGAGATTTGTCGTTGCTGGCACTCCCAGGGAATACGAATTACCAACATCATTGATACCGTCGAATATCGCAAAGAGCGTATTTTCAGATGACCAAGGAGCTGCTTCAGCCTTCCCTGCATAAGTGGGAAAGAATTGATTTTCGATTTGCTCGGCAACGGATGAAACTTCTGGTTTATAAGGAGCAACGAGATCCGAGTTGACGGTTGCTCCGCCATACGCCAAGTTATAGGTCAAGAGTGCAGACTTGTTGTATTTGATAGTTAGATAGTCTACCCAATTCTGGCCATTGGTGGCAGGAGATCCTAGTACGGGTTAGGGCTAGTGTAGATCAAATTTGAGGTGGTTTGACCTGGATATGGGGGATTTCCTAGTGGATTGGTGGGTGTTGGCTGAGTGCCGTTTGTCTCAAATCCGGTTTGCGTGTATGAATCTCCGCTAATATATTCAGTTGGTACTTTTTGTTTGGGGTTCGAGGATTCGCTCACAACATGAATGCATATTCGACTTTCCCCCAACCTGGCCAATTCGAGGTTGCTGGACAGTGCTTCTGAGTGTCCTGGACCAACGGCGCTCCCTGGATGGAAGAGATCCAATATATGATGGCAAGCAAAATAGTAAAGCGCAATGAAGCCATGCTCACGGATACCAACAAAAAGACTATATTAAAATTCGGATTGGGAGGGTTTGATAGGTGATACTAAGGTACAGACAATCAACATATATGAAGGAGTTCGAATGATCATATCTATCTTGCTGTTAATCCCTGGCTAGTAACGGCAATACATTCTACACAGGTCCCTATCCATGGAAGTCAATGAACACATATACATAAATGCAAAGCATCACATCCCCCAAATCCACACCCCTCCTCATAGCAAAATTTTGCATCTAACCATATCCAGAGCATAACCCGAATGCACTGCACTCCAGATTGCAGACGGAACAACTCGTTCCGCCGCCGACTGAACGTTAAGCTTTCCCACGATACGTTCGGAGTGCGGGGAAGCTCCAGTTCACGCCCGCCTCTTGCAGAAACTCTCCAATGGTGTTGTGGCTGCCAATTTAACCCGGTGGGGAATGGGGGATACCGTTGGTTCGCCCTGTGTGCCAAGTTGCCATTTCGGCGGATGGGAATGCGGCAAAACTTGCACGATACACGCGGAGCACCTGCATGAATTGGGGGGCTTGGATTGGAGAGAGACCAGTCGAATTCGTGGATCTTGTTCACGTTGAAAGATTAGGAAGAATTTGAGACGATGCAGGATATCTAAAGATGTACATGTTGAGTGCTGCATACTAGTTTTAGTATAGATAGGAAAATGCTGCAAAGTCCCGAGTAAAGGGTGTCTTTTTTTTTCATGTAGAATAGGGAAATATATTTTGCATTCACGATTCACAGATTTTCATAGCAGCAAAATATCAATAAAGACACCTTCAGATGCGAGAAACTCATCCAGATCGATTGCGGTATACACAGCATTTTACTCCACCCTCGGAGGATTATCGGGTCAAACGTTAGGATGAAGCTTGAGTTGAAGCTGCAGTCAAATGTAACAATCAGTCTGAATCAGCACACTTCAAGTATCAAGATTAATTTAAAGATTCAGACCAGTTGGAATGTTCAAGCTACTTCGCCCACTTACGACAATGCTCTCATTTCTCTGAACGAGAGTCTCGCAGTATTCCGACTTCGTAGTCATAAGTTTGAGGATCCTCTAGACAGAGATACATTATCCCAAAATGTAAAGGTTTCTGATGTAAAGACATGATTGTTATTCCGCAAAGATGTGCCCGCAATTCTGGCCATTCTGTCTCTCAAGTTAACGAGCGAGACTCCTAGGAAAGCTAATGAAAGATTGTATCTTGTGGCAAACTATCCTATTGCTCTCTCGAGTAGCTGGTTGTTGCGGTTGTTGCGTGTCATTAATCGTTGGCTGAGCTGCCGGATAACTTGTGTCAAAGGTTTTGGTCGATGTGAGACATCAAGAGATCGAGAAGACAAATAGTCTATTAAACCATATGCACGAAGAAGAACCTTTGAATCTTCAGGACTCCTCGGGAAAGATCCCCTACTCTTTCGCTTGTGAGTTTAACACATCGGACACGGTTGTGGTACTATATTTGGTGTGTGAATTGATGATTGATTTCCAATTCTTGATACTGTAGTTCCTATTCATGTAGGTGGTAGCGAGGTCCAGGTTTGTGGATTGTATCGAAATAATAGGTACTGACAGTATTGTGGTCATGTGAAGAGTGTCGTGTCAGGTCGAAAAGAGCTTCACGTTAGCATCCGTTAATTTTGTGACGATTAATATAGTAAGGTAGGTAAGTAATGTGGTGGAACGGGCCGGAGAGAAGCGTTTCCATAGAGCACACCTTAGCGCCGCTTCATTTGTCATTTTGACATATCCGAGATTCGAGGAGTTGAAGTCTTGAAGACAAGATGGCTAAGAATATTGGGCGTCAAATAATTCCTAAAAAGGCCCAACTCCCAATCCCTTTTTCTCCCAAATCATCATACCACGGCTTTCTTATTACTGGAATATCCTCGATGTCATGTCAAATCTTATTCTCCGCATCGATGCAGTCCGTAACAGTACTCGGTACTCAAGCATCCATATGGTAATTAAGATGGCCAAGTGAAAAGCAATCAATCTAATCGCCCTCTACGTCACGTAGCTTAGAATATTTACAAGGGGCGGTAAGGGAAAGGTTAGGAAACCCTTGAAAAGGCCCTGCCTGTGTTCTTCAAGACCGAGTATAGAAGCACAAGTCTTGATCATTTTCGGTTAATAATGGAATGAGTATGTATCAAGTTGACGAAATCAACGCAAATGATGAAGATGAGGGTGAATGTGAATGTGAATGTGAATGTGAATGTGGATGGGAAAATGTGAATGTGGATGGGAATGCAATGGTGAATATGAATGCCTATGTGTATGTATGTATGTATGTATATCCATGAATGCAGAGCAAAGAATTAAAATGTGTAACGAAAATCAACAAATCAACAAATAGATAGATACAAAATCAAATCGACCCTCCAATGTGATTCCAGACAACAAGATGTTCTGATGATATACCACAAATCAATGGATCAGCGGCGCAAGACCAACACAGCAGCACATGAACCCCACCAAGGTACATACAAGTACTTCTGATCATGGAGAAGAGTTGACTGAAAGAGGCCATTCAGAGCGCGTTCACGTGTTATGGTCTACTTGGGCAGCTGGGCAGCAAGAACCATTTAGCCCAATCATAAGGTTGTAACGAAGATGAAAAGCATGAGAGTGAATCCTTGAATTGTTGAATCCAATCCTTGAATTCTTGAATCCTTGAATCCTTGAACCCTTTGTCACTTTAACCTGATCTTACGAAGCCTGCTTTTATGGTAATGGGACGTACTGGGTAGGGGGGCAGGTTGGTTGGTAAGTGCTAGGTAGATGAGTAGGTAGGTAGGAGTGGTGGAGGCAGTGGGTAGATATGCTCTTCATCCATAGCATACGAAGTACAGTACAGTCCTCTTGCGTACGGAGTATGGTCCTTTTCTCTTCCTCTCCTCTCTGCCTTACCCTCGCCTCTCGCCTTTCGACTCTCGACTCTCGCCTCTCGACTCTCAAACTCTTACCTCTCCACCCGCAACCATCCACAATCACCCATAACAACGGCAACAACAACAACAACAACAACATCACTCAACTCTTATTCAAAAACGCCAGACCCTCCGAGATATCCACAAATCTTCTGCTTTTTCTTTCACCCTTTGAAGAGAACCTCGATCAAGAATAAATACAAACCAGGCTAGTTATAGACTTACCGTAGTACGTACAGTAATAGGAATTCTCAAACTGACAAGCTTTATTACTGTTTACAAATTACTATTACTACCACTACTTCTACTACGACCACTACTTTTGCTACTTACTACTTACTACTTACTACTACTTCTACTACCGACCAACTATACCACCAGTATTCTTATTCTTATTCTTATTCTTCTTCTTCTTCTTCTTCTTCTTCTTCTTCTATTCCTACCCTTATTATTGCTATCCTTCTTCCTATCATCCTTCCTTATTCCAGCCTCCTTCTTATTTTCCCAATCGTGAAAATTCTCCCCAATGTCAAAAGCTTATGTCTTTTGAGTTATCCATCTAGTCCTCCCTACCCACAGATAATAATCACTCGACTTGTTGGGTTGGGTTGGGTTTTATCATTCATCATCCATCATTTATCATCCATCATCCACAACCCACCCACCATATTAATTTTTTTGGTCACTTCTTCCTTCTCGTTAAGCGGGGTATACAATAAATAATTCATACCATTTATCCATCAACTACCCAGTACCTACCAACCAAACACTTAAGAGTCGGTTCGCATAAGACATATATCATATCTCTCAGCTGAACATCAATTTCTTAACTTTTTCTTACTCGTTCACACTCTCATTCTCATTCTCGTTTTCTTTTTTCTTTTCTTCTTTTCCTACCCTTCCATTTGATTTTTCTATAAAAAAAATCAAATTCTAGTCATCATGTCTAGAATGGGAGATCCTTATCGTAATTCCTCGGAAACCCTGAGCAACTATGGTGCTGGCCGTGGCGGCGGGGGTAACCGTTGGGACACCGAACGATTTGCCTCGGAGCGCGACCGAGTCCGTTTCGCAACAGAACGAGAAGAACGAGATTCACGATTTCTTCGTGCAACGGCTGGTCATGCACGAGAACGATCTTATGATGATGTCTATGAACGTCGAGGTCCAAGAGGATATGAAGAGGAACGAGAACATTACGAAGAACGAGACTATTACGACCAACCCAGATTTCAGAGAGAACGAGAAGCAGAACTAGGACGACAAAGACCTACAACCATCACAATGGAGCGAGAACGTGAGAGGGAAAGGGATGATTCTCCACCACCTCGAAGAGCTGGTGGGCGACCAGCATTTTTGAGAAGACAGAGTTCTCTCGATACATTTGACCGTAAGCCGTTGGTGAAGTATGAGAGAGAAAGAGAGCGTGAGAGGGAGAGGGATGAATATGGTCCTCCTGCCAGACGCCCAGATGTCAGACCACCACCTTTGACCCCTGTCCCACTACCAAGGGCTAGAGGATTACCACCCCCAAGAAGATATGCTGAGAGAGATTATGAGGAAATCAAGGTCGCGGAACCTGATTTCTATGGTGATGAAGATTTCAGGGCCTACCCAGAAAGAATTAGAGAAAGGGAAATCGTCAGGCGAAGGAGAAGAAGCCACGACAGAAGAGGAAGCCATGAAAGAAGAAGTCACAGGAGTCATAGCAAAGAAAGTCGTTCAACCGCGACCAGGAGTGTGAGAAGTGAAAGTGTCAGCTCTTCTGATAGTGGTACTACGATATCCGTGAGGAGCGAATTCCCCAAGAAAGGAAAGACGAGAATGCCAGCTAGACTGGTTAGTAAGAAAGCCATCATCGATTTAGATTATCCCTTTGAAGAAGAGGTTTGGCATCCATACATTCATTTGACAATCGACAACTCGCTGACATATACAGGGTGATACTATCATTATCCAGAAGGCACTTGGGAGAGAGAATATTGATGAGGTTATCAAGTTGAGCGAAGACTATAAAGCAGCCGAAAGTGAGTGGCCTTTAATTTTCTTTTCCCCCCTCATCACTGCATTAAGATGCCCCCTGACCCCATTCTGCAAAAGAAGCCAAAGTGGAAGAGACGAAAGAGGTAGAGACAACTCTAACAACATACCTCGTTACTCCAGAACTCGAAATGTCCGGTGGTAGATCGGAAGCAGGAACTGTAGTCGAAGAACGCACTGAGGTCTTCACTATCCCACCACCTCCGCCATCAGTACACGCTACACCTCCTCCCCCTCCAGTAGTACACCATGTTCCTCCACCTCCACCATCAGTATATTACGCACCACCACCTCCACCAGAGTCAGTACACTATGCGCCTCAACCTCCACCAACACCAGCCCAATGGGCACCACCTCCTGCATCAGTTGTATACGCACAGCCGCCTCAACCAATCATTTATGCGCCCCCACCACCCCCACAACAAAATGTTGAAATGCATGAATCTACCAGAATTGTGGAACGTTCTCCATCTCCAGCACGAAGTACATACTCTCACCATAGCCATCACAGCCATCATACTCACCACCATCATGATCCTGTAATCCTTGAGGGTCGCCCTCGATCGCGAGATGAGGAAAGCGTCTTCTACGAAAAGCGCGAAATCATTGAACGCACAGAGCCTATTGGTGCAATGACCGTATCCCGCTCTCATAGTCATCGTAAGGACGAGCGGTCAATTCGAGCCGAAATCAAGGCCCTCGAAGCTGAAAAGGAAGCACTCAAGGCGGATCGACGAGCCAACCGAGAAATGCGTCGTGCGGATCGCCTTCGCCGTGAGGGTGCCCGACATAGCGATAGCCAATTGGTACTTTATGAAGATGAAATCCATGATGGTAGGGATGTTACAATTGTGAGAAGGGAGAGAATCGTGGAGCCTGAAGGGGGTGTTAGGATCGAGAAAGACCGAAAAGGTAGGATGAGCATCAGTGTTCCTAAACATGCCTATCGTTAGGTGTCTTGCCTGAATGAGGTGGGTCACTTGGCATTGGGATGGGTGGCTTTTGTGAATGAAAGCTAATCAGCTTATTCTTCATAGCTCCTCCACCAAAATTGGTTAGGGCCATGCTGGCTACACTAACTTAATTCCTGCCTTTCAACAATCGATACATTTTGCTCATTACGTCAGGCGCATATCGAGCCGAAACGGGATAATAAATAGCCTTGGCACACGTTAATTTGTGATTGGATTGGACGGATCTCATGCATGTTTCTATGCAGGCAGAAATTGTACTTCTTTCCTTTTTTTCTTCTCGACTTTTCCAGGCATGAATTGGCTTTTTAGACTGTATTTGGAGACGGGATGGGTTGGAATCAAACGATGGATAACGGTAGCTACGATGATATCTACTGCTGCGGCATTTTTACGTTTACTTTCCTTCAAAGATACACCAGTTAGGATACCGATACGTACCGCTTTTTTGAACGCTTTTTTCCTTTCTACGTTATTTTCGTCTGCGCAGTTGCAAGATTGACGGAGGGACGAATCTTTTTTTTTGATAATGGGGTAATGGTTGGATGGGTGGGCGGATGGAAGATGCACGATGCACGATGCATGCTGTGATGGTTTGAAACACATCTAGAAGATGCAATATAATGATTATGATTCGATGATGTTTGATGTTTGATTGATGCTTGACAGCGGTGAAATTTCTCCCTGCTCATTATTTTCAAAGTATAAGCAGGGGGAAGGCTATCAGCAGCCTATCATAACCCACTCTGACACTAGTAAATCCGCACAACACGCACCAAGAATCTAGGGAATGCGTCAGGTGAAGTTTCGCTTCTAGTTATCGAAAAAAAGGGGGGGTACTCTGATGAATAGCGAATTCGAACGCAGTGATGATTCTAGTTGATTGTGGGGTTTGGGGTGTGGATTGGATGGCAAAGGAGAGTACTACATGGATGGGTAGGGATGGAGGGTGAAGGGCCTGGGTATGTTTATATATATATATATATATATATATATATAAGGAAGAAAGAAAGGTTTTCATCATAGAATTGTTAACCCGGTTATCGAACGCCGCGCCATGCTTTTTATCCTGTCCTATCCTGTCCTGTCCTGTTATGGCGTATCCTATCCTATCCTATGCTACCTATGCTATCCCACGCTAAAACGATTCCTACCCCCGTCCCCTCTCATCTCCTTTTCCCGTTTCTAGTTCTAATTCCCAACCAAGTGGAAAGGAAGAAAGAAAGTGGGGAAGTAAATTCCCCCCTTCCCGCCGCCCTACTTGATCTTCCGCGCCTTGATATAATCCCTCAGCTGTTCAACCCTCGTGACGAAAAACATCCGCTTGGCATCATTTTTCCAAACCAAGACGCCCACCTCCTCGGCATACTTCGCACAGCCCTCGTACTCCTTATGGCCCTCGAAGTCCTTGAAGAGAAAGCCGGGCACGGCTTTCATGCGCTCGTTTTCGAGTTGCCAGAGGCGGATTTGGTCGACGACGGTGGGGGGGAGGACGGGGCCGCCGTGCGCGGCGGAGGACGCCTTGACAAGTTGGGGGTGCGCGTGCGTGGAGAGGTACGTGATGATTTGGTCCGAGGTGATGCCATGGGAGATGGCGGTGCGGATGGAGTCGCGGGAGATGCGGCCGCTGACCATGTTTGGGTAGCGGCTGTTGAGTTTGGTGAAGAGGGAGAGCACGGCAATCTGGAGGGGGGAGTTGGTGTAGGCGTAGAGACGGTAGTTGGTTTCTATTATTATGAAACCTTTTTGGCTGGCGGCGGATTTGGATGCGGCGTCGAAGCCGGCAGATACGGTGCGGAGGGCGCTGGCGTCCGAGGTGAGGGTGGTGGCGAGACGGGTGGGAAAGAAATTGCGTGGGGGCGGAGGGGGGGAGATAGATTAGCCCGAAGTCGATGAGGTTGCCGAGCATGTTGTGCTGGGCGTCGGTGAGGGTTGTAGTGCTGTATGCACGTCCGAGTTCGAGGGAGCCTAGCATGAAGAGGAAAGAGAGTACATCGACGGAATCCATTCCCATGCTCTCGGCGTTTTCAATCCATAGGAGAAGTAAAGTCCAGACTTGCGCATTGGCTTCTTGTAGTAGAAATGAGAATCCAGCTTGAGTAATGCCCACTCCTCGCCCTCTTGTAACCAGCTTTCCTGCATCTAATAATCTCTTGACTGAATTTGCGGGACCCTTGCCCTCTTGTCCTGAGCCGGCTCCAACACTGTTTACCATGTAATGTAGGATTCCTTCCCACTGCATTCGAGCGTGTACGTCCAAGAAATCTATATCAACATGTGGCGCAATGTGGTCTGACGAGGGAACTCCGAACGATTGATGATTTCCTCCTCCAGTAAGTGCCAGTCTTAGTGATGTTCCAAAGTTCTTAGTCAAAGCTACAGTTTTGAGGATCTTCTCGGCTCAGCGCAGTGATATCGACAATATGCAGTCGCGATAGTAAAGAGAGGGCTTGATCTTTCTGCCTGAAGAAGGTTAGCAGGAAATATTCGTCTCAAATCAGGATACATACTTCTTGCTCTTCGGTTGTACCCATTGATCCAAAGCTGTAAGAGGTAGAGGCTTGGGCATATATAGTAATGCCATCACAAAGGTTTTGGCAAGATGAGGTAACATGCGCCTGAAAATGGCCAGAGAAGTGGAAGGTTGCTGATACAATCTTCTAAAGGTGGTACCTGGCAGTCTCTCCAGGTACTCAAACGAAGCAAGACTTGAGACAGACATGTTGAAACGAGTATTTCCTATTGTCCGCAAATATTATCAATTCCTCATTTCTGGTAGTAAATTTAGGAATTATACAGCCTCGCAGGTTGAAGTAGCCTTGGTGGTGGAGAATTTGAAGCTTGGGCCATATCTTTGTATTCCCCGGTGAACATCGGAGCAAACGGATTAAAGCATTTCAAGACATCTCGGTACTTATATCGACGTGGCAACTTCACCATTACTCTTCCAATATGGCTGCTCTGAGATTTGTGAGATCAGTGAGTGGTTATCGTATAGTCTATTCTGTGCTTAGCTGATAAAATCACTTGCTCCGTAGGTTTTGAAGTCGTTTCAAGAATCATCAGGACTTGAGCCGAGGTACTGTTTTCCATGTATTTCTTGGTTCCCTCTTTTGCAATACAGTTTCGCTCTCATCTCAAGTATTCAGCCCTCTATACTTTGAGTGTCTGGTTTTCAGGTAGTATCTGGAATCGATCTATTAGCTTAAGATTGCACATCGGGGCTTATTAAATCATGTAACATTGGATCCCTCTGTGATGGATTAACATTGTTGATTTCTGCGGCCGTTATACAATATGTGTTTATAATAACGTTGACTGACATTCCCAACTGTAGACTCTTTGGTGAAAATGTAGGGTCTTATGGAACTTTGTTATCTATTTGTTGAGAAATTGACCTTCGAAAGCTTCGAGTCACAGCAGCAGAACCAGGACGTGTGAATTTTGAACTTGATATCAAGAAAGAACACACTGTAAGAAAGCTCTTGTAAATTTTTATGCTCAGTCCTGTTATTTATTCATTTTAGAATCGTTTGAATATCATTCATGGAGGTACAATTGCTAGTATGGTGGACTTGGGTGGCTCATTAGCTGTTGCTTCGAGAGGTCTTTATGCCACTGGTGTTTCTACTGATTTAAATGGTAAATGCCCCATCGATATATCTCAATCTAAATTTGAATTAGCTAACCCAAGTGAAGTCACTTACCTCAACTCTGGCGGTAAGGTTGGAGATATACTGAAAGCAGAAGTCACTTGCGACAAATGTAAGTGCTGTCTCATTGTCGTTGGGGTTTCTGGCTCTAACATAGGTATAGTTGGAAAGACGTTGGCGTATACATCGATTCAATTTACCAATAGTAAGGGTGAATTAGCAGCACGAGGAAGTCATACGAAGTTAGTCTTTACTTTCAATTACCCTGATTACTAAAGCTAAAGAAGTTTTAGATATGTTGCACTTGCGTGGAAAGAACCGAAGAACATAGTTGAGGAACTGTCGCCTCGTCCTTGAAATTGTTTATCATGTCTTGATCTTCAATGTACTAGATGTCGAGTTTATTCTAGGCTTAAACGCATCAATGGATTCATGTTCATAACCTCATTGGCAAGCGCAAAATAGCTCTTGACTTCGACCCAAGAATTTGGTCCAAATCCATGGCATTGGATATGTTTTTAGTCGCGGCTATCTGTGGCAATCTAATTATAGAATTTTATTGAGAAATATGTCGTTTGTTATTGCCACTTACCTACCAAGTCTCTTGTGATTCAATAAGCGATGTGAAATTATCCGAGTACATGATGCGTGCCGACCCCGCATATAATTTACCAAGTCAAGCGTCAAAAACAAGATGGCGGATTCTTCATGGGTCATGAGTACGTTAGTGCGTTACACAGCTTCTGATTCGACTGATGATTGGGTAACACCACTTCTTGAAGGATTCATACTTGCCACGGCATGTCATCAATCACGAAGCTACATTTCCTAAGCAACAGCTCATTCACCTGAGGCGGCAAATAGTGTGTTACTCTGATAATCCTGAGCTGCCATAAGTTCCACGCATTGTGGTTGGCAGATATTCACCCAGTGGCTTGAGTCGCAACGGTGCGTCTTCGGCGTTTGTTGATGGCTTGACAACCCGAGTAGCGATGAGAGAATAGTCCCAATAAAGCAATTAATTTGTAGAACTAATCATCTGATTTGCTGCTGTACTAATTATCAAAGCTGACAGCCATACTTAATGCCGGGTCTACCCAATATAGCTTCATGACTTGATCCATTTGAAGTAAACGACTCGCATTTGCAGCTATGTACATGTAAATGATTCTCATGTCCATCCTGAGATGAACATGCCAATTCCACGCAGGATAGATACCACAAGACTACGGATATTTACTAATCTTTAGACGGGCAATTACCCCAGATTTACTTTGAAAGCCTATTAATGCCTTTGGATTACTCGGAGTAGTTGAACCCGAATAGGTGAATATAGCTAGGTCATGCAACTTTCCTTGAGCCGTTTCACTACAAGAGGCTAGAGCCAAATCAACTCTGACCGTATCCTATTGGTGTATTTCACGGATTAGCGCTTTTGTAGGAGCATAGATCCTCGATTCACCAAATTAACCCAATATCAAACTTGAGGATCTTGATTCAACACGTGCGGACAATCAGAATAATAGGTGAATACAGCAGCATATGCACAGATTAATCTAGTACAATTATCTAGCACTCCGCCGTAGGTAACTCATTTCGTTCGTTATTGAAGACTTTGAAGGTCGTGGTTCAACGATCCAACTTACAACAACCCCAGAACAATTTCAACACACTTTACAACTTCAACACTAACTTTATCGAGGAGTCGTTCACTCAGTCGCAATGTGGCACACGAAAAATGTGTACGTTATCTGTGCTTTTGCCGCAATAGGTAAGTAGTTACTCTCGAGGCAATAACAATTAGTAACATGTCTAGGCGGTGGTCTTTTCGGCTTTGATATCTCCAGTATGTCCGGTGTTCTTGGAACACAAGCATACGTCAGATACTTCAACAATCCTCAATCTTATGGTCAAGGCGGAATCACCTGTGCTATGCCAGCTGGGTCTCTCGTTGGTGCTTTGTCTTCCTCTTACATCGCCGACAGATATTCGAGACGGGCTAGCATACAAATTGCGTCAATTTTCTGGATTATTGGTTCAATGTAAGATTCTCTCTCCTATGTTTTATACACAACTAATACTTGTGTAGCATTCAATGCGCTTCTGTAAATGTACCTATGCTAGTTGTTGGTCGGGTCATTGCAGGTATCTGTGTTGGTATTGCCTCGGCGATCTGCCCCGTCTATCAATCGGAAATTGCACCAAAAGAGATCAGAGGCCGAGTCGTCTCTCTTCAACAATGGGCTATCACTTGGGGTATTCTTATTCAGTACTTCATCCAATATGGCGCCTCGAATATTGGAGGTGGTCCAAACAATCCTGTTAGTTCAACGGCATTACAATGAAAGCTAGCATACTAATAAATTTCCACAGGATCAACCTACCTCGGCATTCCGCATTCCGTGGGGAATTCAAATAGCCCCAGCGGTCGTTCTATTCTTCGGCATGTTCTTCTTACCTAAATCCCCTAGATGGTTGGCATCTAAGGATAGATGGGAGGAGGCCATCAGAGTTATCGCAGACCTTCACGGTGGTGGTAATGTCAACCACCCTAAGGTTCTCGCTGAATACCAGGAAATTGAGGAAGCACTTCGCTTCGAGCGTGAGGAAGCTATTGGCAGTTACAAGCAACTTGCAGCCCCACGAATGTTGAAGCGTGTCATCCTGGGAATGTCTATTCAAATGTGGTCTCAGCTCTGTGGAATGAACATCATGATGTACTACGTTGTTTGTAAGTAACCAGCACAGGAAGGATGGGAAAAATCACTAACATTTTTTAGACATCATGCAAGGCGCAGATATTGCAAACCCATTGGTTACTGCATCCATTCAATATATCCTCAATGTGATGTTGACTCTTCCAGCAATTGTTTACCTTGACAGATTTGGAAGACGCAGAGCAATGCTTATCGGTTCCCTTCTTATGATGAGTTTCCTTTTCATTGCCGGTGGCCTTCAGGCAGGCTACGGAGAACCCAATGATACCGAAAAGACTCGAACCGAACAGAATAAGAATCTTACATGGGTCGTGTACAAGAAGAAAGGTGTATCATCTGCTATTGTTGCCATGGTACGTATTGCTTACCTCTTGTTTCCAATGTTATCTATTTCGAGTTTATCGATTTCGCAATCATCACAAAAGCCTCTCTATGACTTGTAAAGGCAGGCATGAAGATGTATCTTTTCCCAATATACTAACTTCTGTTTTCATAGACATACCTATTTGTTTGTGCATTTGCAACAACATGGGGACCGTCATCATGGACTTACCCAGCCGAAATCTTCCCAAATCAAATACGTGCAAAGGCCGTCTCCCTTGCTACATCATCCAATTGGTTTTGGAACTGTGTTCTTGCTTTTGCAGTCCCACCGCTGTTGAAGAACATCAACTGGAAGATGTACATGATTTTTGCCACATTCAACGCTCTTGCTTTCATCCACATTTTCTTGACTGCACCGGAGACTAAAGGCAGAACACTTGAAGAAATGGACGAAGTCTTTGATTCGGGCATCCGTCCATGGAAAGTAAATCCAAATAAGGTATCTAGATTGGATGTATTGGCAAAGGACATTGAAGCTGGACACGTCAAAGTTGCAGCCCCTATTGGTGGTGCTCGCGCTGTTGACGGAGCCGGTGGGGTCGGTGGTGTCACTGATGAAAAGCACATCCATCGTAACGATGGTGTACTTGATCCAGCGAGCACTCATCGCCGTGATGGAGTGTCTGATACACAACAAGTTCCCCATCACGATGATGAGAAGGCTGTGATCAGGGAGCATAACCAGGCGGTTTAACTGCGGGGCAATTCTTCGCGATACACACATCCTTTCTCTTTTTTTTTTGGACACATAATGATGGATGCTCATCGGTAATTAGTTATGCAATCTTCTATAAGGAGATTCTAGTTAAATTTTCAGAGCAATGCTCAAGACCTTAGCCAAGGTTTGTGGGTGGTAGGAAGATTTTGGGGTTTAATCTGGCACGAAAGTTGACAAATCCATCGAGTTTTAATAATACCTAGGTACCTAATAACAATAAAACTTCAGAATCCTGTTGAGACGAGGGGACCTTCATCAAATGTTACCTATATTCAAAGTTGTAGATGTTTTTGTAACGTAAGCCAAGCTTTGCTAGTAAGCAAGGGGCTTAAGATCATGTGACACATGGAAGCTAAAATATCATCAACGTCATGGCCGTTAGCTTCGATCCGTTCAGATACTTACATCCATGAAAAGTGTTTTAGCCATGAACTATCAATTAAGCGCATGGCGTATGGAGTTCATTCTATAGAGACGCGGGAGAGGTAAGGTATATATGTATATCGTCTGAGGTAGGAATGTTTCTTTCAATTGTCGTTTCTCAATTTCCAATCACAATATATTGAATGATTGAATGTTTACTTCTCTCTCTCCTCACTTCCGCCTTACCGGACACCTCGCATTCCCTTTAATTCCAAGATCTAGCTTGAGCAGTGCACGTAGAGCTATCTCTCTTCAAAACAGCTTTCAAATCAGAAGTCTAGAAATGCCACCTAAACGAAAGAGATCCTCAGTAGCGACGACGCCCGAAGTCAGCAGTTCCTCAACCTCAATTCTCCCCCTGAACCAGCCCACTTTGGTCAAGCCACCTGCCAGGCCCTCACGACAGTCGTCCCGCAGGGGCAAACCTGATACCAATCCCGAGCACAATGCGGACATCGTAGATAGTAAGACGGCACTTCGCGCAAGTCCAGACGCTGATGAGGCAGGAGAGTCTTTTGACCTGAAAAAAATCGAGGTGCCCATAATACCCGGAAAGGAAAATAGTGTGAATGTTTCAGTCAAGGATGAGGAAAGCGATTCTCCTTTGTCTGAGATTGGGGACCAATTGCTAGTTCCCACACCCGCCAAGAAGCAGAAGAAAATTCCAACAAAAAGTTCGGTTGCTGCAAAGAAAGGGTCCGATGAAATCAAAGCGTTTGTGGCAGAACAGGCAGCAAAAAAGGCCGCGGAGAAGAAGATAAAAAAGGAAGACGACGAGGATGAATGGGATAAGAGGGTTGATCCTGATGGAGATGATGAAGGGCACGCGGAGGATGCTGATGCTATAAAGCTGGAGGCGAGGAGACCCCCTCCTATCAACAGTGACTATTTACCTCTACCGTGGAAAGGAAGATTAGGATATGTAAGTCTTCTTGTCGCTAGACTAACATCGTCGATGCTCATGTTCAAATACAGGCATGCTTAAATACCTACCTAAGATCCTCAAATCCTCCGGTCTTCACATCTCGAACTTGCCGTATTGCTTCCATCATTGAACATCGATATCCTCTGAAAGATCCCTCACAGCCTGAGCATGCCACCAAGAATCGACCAGATAAATCAAAACCTGCTTCTATCGAGCGTGGGCAGCAATACGTCGAAGAATTGTGTTTGGCAAATGTCCGTGACCTACCAAAAATGCTGCGATGGAATGACAAATATGGTATCAAGTTTATGAGATTGAGTTCGGAAATGTTTCCATTCGCTAGTCATGCCGAGTATGGCTATAAGCTTGCTCCATTTGCTGGCGAAGCTCTTGCAGAAGTTGGAAAAGTGGTAGCAGAATTGGGACATCGAGTCAGCACACATCCTGGACAAGTAAGTTAAACGGACAGAATTCGGGTGAACAATTAACAAAATATTCACAGTTCACCCAATTGGGTTCTCCACGTCCAGAAGTCATTGCGAATGCAGTTCGAGACCTCGAATATCATGACGAAATGCTCAGCCTCCTCAAACTACCTACCCAAATCGACAAAGATGCAGTCTTGATCCTACACATGGGAGGTACATTTGGCGACAAAGCAGCCACGCTCGATCGCTTCCGCGAAAATTATGCTAAACTTTCACCCTCCATAAAACAGCGACTTGTTCTTGAAAACGATGATGTATCATGGACTGTCCATGATCTTCTCCCAATATGTGAAGAGCTTAATATTCCCCTCTGTCTCGACTTCCATCACCACAATATCATGTTCGATTCTAGTCAGATCCGTGAAGGCACTAAGGACATCATGGATCTCTTTCCAAGAATAAAAGCTGGATGGACGAAAAAGAGCATCACGCAGAAAATGCATTACAGTGAACAAACCCCTCAAGCCGTTACTGGACGCCAGAGACGAAAACACAATCCTAGACCAGCAACACTCCCACCTTGCGCAAATGATATGGATTTGATGATTGAGGCTAAGGATAAAGAACAGGCAGTATTTGAATTGATGAGGACATTCAAATTACCAGGATACGATACATTTAATGACATTGTCCCATACGAAAGAGACGATGATAACCGTACTTTGCCCAAGAAACCCAAGAAGAAAAAGACAAAGAAGCAGATCGCTGAAGAGATTGAAGAATTTGGTCACGAGATTGAGGAGGAAGAGGAGCCGGCTAAGGAAATAGTACTAGAAGAAGAAGTTGGCATGGGAGGAAAGGATAATCGTGTATATTGGCCAGTAGGTATGGAGGAATGGTTGCGACCAAAGAAAAGAGAAATCAAAAAGAAAGGAACCGATGGAGACAAAGAGGAAGAGGAGATATTCAAGAATCCTACACCTGCAAATTTCGAGGCGAGAAAGAAGATCACCGCGAGAAAGAACATGCAATTTGATGAGGAGGTTAAAGAGAAATTGGCGAAGGCAGAGTGTCTAAATGACGTGTCGGAAGTGGTGGAGTTGGTTAAGAGTGCGCAAGCTAAGGTAGATGAAAAGGCTGAGGCTAATGGGTTTGCGCGTGGGCCTGGTGGCTCCTCTAAGAAAAGTACGCCTGCTAAGAGAAGGGTAACGCCAGCACCGGCGAAGAAAAAGACCGCGAAGAAGGTACAGACGCCTAGTGCTAGCGTTTCTAATGAGGACGAGGATGAAGACGATGATGATTTGAGCATGCCTGACTTATCAGCTGACGATGATGATGAATTGAAGAAACCAGCAACGAAGGCTAGACCGGCTAGAAATAGTGGGAGGGCTGCGGCGAAGAAAAAGAGTTATGCAGAGGTTGATGACGATGGAGATGAGGAGTAGTAGCTTGTATATATGTATGTAATTGTATTGTCGAATATGGAGCAGTTTCTATCGTTACAGTCTACTCATTTTGCATATTGTTAAACCTGTACCAAAAGTAAAACTTACCTAAGCGTATGGTGATAGAATTACAGTCTCGAATAATTCCATTCCTTTTGCCAATATGATTCATAGTAAGTATTAGTAACCATGAGAAGTTGAACTCTTACCTTTTCCTGAATGGGTAGTCTTCTGAATGTTTCATGAATTCCTTGTATCTTCAACTTCATACTTATTCACTACACTTTAAATTTATTTCCTTGTAGTTTAATCCTAAGATTGATTATGGTCAAAACATCTCATGATTAATGCTTGAGTATAGTCACAGAAGTGCAAATAATGAAACTCCCTCACATCTCCCCTACCCCCAAGACTTGTTGGTGCCAACTAATCAAAGCACACTTGAAGCACGCATCGCTATTCACTTATGTTCACTTCGCTGAAGATGTATATCTCAAATAACTTAAATATGGCATGCAGAACCTTACCCGTAGATATCATTCAGCATATGCCCCCAAATTATTATTTACAATATGGCCGACAATATGGGATAATTTTTTAATGCTTTCAATTTTCTCAAAGACAACCTCGACTAGATACTGACATATTGCCTTGAAAGAAAGGCGGTTCCTGGCCCTCCTACAACCCTCCGAACAAACACAAAAGGGTTACTGATCCAGCATGACTTTGAAATATCTAGTTCATACGGCTGATACGGATTTGTGTATCTTAAGTCGCATATCGCATTTTCGCATTCCGTATTGTAGTCGAGAAGGCAGCGAGGTGTTGAGTGAGGTATATTTAGGATCAGGAGAATTTAATGCGAATGAAGGGCCAATTCTGAAATCTGTTAATCAGAATTCTTATGATCATGCAAACATATTAGTTTCTGACAAAGGTTTCAATCCTCCTTTTCTCATTATCTTAATGTAGAGATGCCGGTGAAGTAGAGATGCAGGGAGATGATTGAAAGGTTTGGTATCTAAAGTCTGTGCTTTACCACCCCCTCGCTTAATTTAAGCAAAAAAAACTCTGAAGAGATTTTCCTGAGGGTTTGAGTAGATTTATCTTGATGATATTGTTTAACAATTGAGCTGCGTACAACAAATATAGCCTGCCCGGCTAGCTCAATCGGTAGAGCGTGTGACTCTTAATCACAAGGTTGGGGGTTCGACCCCCCCGTTGGGCTCAATTCCCATCATCCAAACATGATTTTTTGAAATTTTTTGCTCTCCACCCTGATCTCCCAGGATACGATAGCTACTGTACTGCTATTTTCACCGCCCCACTCATAGTATCCGTTATCTCACATTCTCCATCCGTAGAATTGTGGGATCCAAGCTTTTGTGGATGCACCTACGACACTACTTTTTTTTTTTTTTTTTTGAAACCTTTTTTCTCAATAAATTTTCTCTTGATGGTCTTGATTCATCTGAGACAGGCTACAAGTTCCCTTAACATTTAATCTAAAATATCTTACGTGAAAGCATAGTAACTATCAAGGACAGATGGCCGAGTGGTTATGGCGTGTGACTCAAGCTCAACAGCTTAGTTGATGTAAAATCAATTAGCATTCTCATGGGCTTAGCCCGCGGGGGTTCGAATCCCCCTCTGTTCAATCATACTTTTTGCAGTTTTTGACCATGGATGATTTTGTATTTCCTTAAAAGTGAATGAGGTGTGAACCTTTCATTGAATATCAACTTTTGAGTTTCAGAATAAGAGTTTCGACAAGCAAAACAAGGCATATTTTTTTTTTGGATCAAGTTGCTATGAGTTCTTGCTCTTCGTTTCTACCATGCCGCTGGCTTTTTGTCCAGTGAGAATGACGGTGGACAAAAATCTCTGCTATCATCTACTTGGCTATAGACGATAGAGTTGACAGAGACGAGTATTTCTGTTGGTATTCGTATATTTGTTTAACCTTTATGATACTGATTTATTAGGTAGTTGTTCTCAAGTGAGATCAGTAATGTGCTGAAAACCAGGTGTGACCATTGTATTGTGAGTCAAAAACCTTGATGCTCTTTCTTTGAACCCCTTGGGTAGAATAAAGATTCTTCTCTCGGTCGCTTGAGCAGAATAAACTTTTGGTGAACAAGCACGTTACCGTGTTTTTAGAATACTTTGAAGTAAACTCAGAGAATCTTTTGACAGGCTTCTGTATCCGGCCGAAGAAGGAGAAATCAAGCGTCCAAGAAGTTCTTTGGCGTTGTGAAATGCGCCATCGATGAGGCATCGTCCTTGTATGGCAGTGCAAATCATTTCGAAGAGGTTGATCTCTGGGAAGCATTTAGTTATTTGAGCATCTGATGTTGATTCAGCAGTAGACTGGAGACCTCTGTCAATTTGCTGCTACTCGGTCTGGAGTACTCTGTTCTATACGAATGAATATTTTCAATCCAAGCTCCAGCATATGCATTCATTGTTGAATTTTATATGGACTTCGAAAGAATGGATGATGTTTAGGTGATATTTGCTTTATCGGCTACCGAAAATATAAACATCTGTAAAAGACCCCGCCTCCCCTCTTCTAGAAGAAAGGATTGAGTGTATATTGCGGGAGCCAAAGAACAAAAAGTATAATATTCGACTTTGGATGAATTTTTGATGTGGACACCAAATAACTTGTGAACTCCAACTAGGGGGCTTTTTAGATGGGGATAATCCCCGCTGAGGTGAGCTTTTAGAGGTATTAACCTGTCTGCTACTACCCCGAGAGTTTCTATGGGAGGAGAAAGGTTAAGGCTATAAAATAAAATAAAAAGATAAAAATATCATAAACAAAAATTTGACAAGAAATATACAACAATAGAGATTTGCTAGTGATCACCTACCCAACTACTAATCTACCGATTCAAGGCTTGTATGTAGCAAAATAGATGGAATGCCCAGTTATATTTAGCATATGGTTTTATATAGAAAATGATTTCATTCTAACGATGAAGCCTTTCCTATCGATCCTCTTTTATCAAATCCTCGCCCCTTGTCCCCTCCCCTCATCAGCCACCCTTCTCAATAACCTCCATCATGATCCCCACACCCCTCTCCCCCTCTCCGACTTCATCGTATCCCCAGATAGTCTCTCCTATACTCCTTATCTTGTCCTCAATCATTTGCAGATCATCAGAGATAACAGGATCCTCCATGTCCAACATGCGACCATAGTAGTTGCAGGAAGAAACGGCAGTCGTGGCACGTGGTTGTCGGATCTGTGTGTAGGCTGTAAAGAGCGCTTGAAGGTGAAGTGGTAGAGGTGATGATGTGGGGGATGAAGATGATGGCATTAATAAAGGGGCTGGGGAATGGGGAAGACGGGAAAGGAGTGTGATGAGGATGTATACATCTTCGACTAAACGAAATGAACCACCAATCAGCTTTGTAATCTTACTAGAAGCCCAATTCACAATTGCAGATTTCATCTATCAACACGATGAAACAAAACCACATAGAAACTAACAACACAGAAGTGGTCGGAAAAAATGAAAGGGAAAACATACTACCAAGACCTGCGCCTTGTCCAAAATGTGGAGCAGTTGTGTGGGCAGAATCGCCGATGAGAAGAATAGGGAGAGTCGGATGGTGAAAGGTGGGAGCTGTGGGGTGGTAGAAGGTTGCCCAGTAGGAGGGAGACTTGATGAGCTAAAGAATTTAGTGTTAGTAGGATCTGGGGCTTTGTAGTTGGGGTATGAATTAAACTTTCATGATTGAGACGGAAACAGACTTCGGATGAATGAGATGTATGGAGTAATATGAAAGAGATTGTTCCAAGTCTAACTGAACAACTTGATGAATGTAGAAGAACGCGAGGGAATTAGTCCCAACACCAGAGCAGAAGTGGACAGAAATCTCAACACTGAAACCAGAGAATTCAAAATCACCTACTCTCATAATTCCCTCCACATCTTTCCCCCATTTCCCATCCAAATAGTCCCTCTTTAACTCCTGTTCTACATGCTCCCTAACCCAACTCCCTTCCCAAGCCCCCTCCTCCCTATTCGCAAAAGCAACTACATTCATGCTCTTCCCTCCCTCAACTGGAAACGCAACCACATGTCCTCCATGTCCCAAATGAAACATTCTTTGTCCCGCTTTCTCCCCTATACTTTTCTTCGCTTCGGTCATTGGGATTAATCCTCTATAAGCTACTTTCCCCGTAAAGCGTGCTTTGAAAGCCTGAGAGTTGTTGGTGTGGGTAAGGACTAGATCCCGACATATGGATTTTACCCCATCGGCGCCAATGACTAGATCTGCAGAGGAGGTTGTGCCATCTTTGAATTTTAGTGTGACTTTAGAACTGGAGTTATCGGAAGAAGAAGAGGATGTAACCCCTACGAGCCGTTTTCCAAATCTCACATCGCAAGAAGAAGGTAGGAGTTTAATCAGTACATCCATCAATGACCTCCTATGAGCAGTACTTTGTCCCTCTCTCCCCTCTTTCATTTTAACTTGTGCTATTAACCTACCTTCCCATTCCTCGTCTTTTCCATTGCCAACTCTGTCTCCTACGACAAAATCCCACCAAGTGTTATCTTCTCCCCAATTCGCAATAGCTTTGTAGCTTTCCCAGAAATCGGGATGAAGTAGTTTCATGATTCGATGGCCACTTGCGCCGAATCCAATTCCAGCCCCGATTTCGGAGTAGCTATGGTGTGATTCGTATATGGTGTAGCGGAGATGGGAGCACTTGTGTTGAGGAAGTGCAGAGATGGAGAGGGCAAGAGCGAGACCTGTGAGGCCGGCGCCGATTATGGCTATATTGAGGGGCTCAACTTCCAGGGCGACTAGTCGAGACTGAGTGGAGAGAGTCATAGTTATGTTATTGAAATTGGAGTTAAATATTGAATTGTCAATATAGTTTTGAGAAATTAGGAGGAAATAATGAGGCTGAGTAGATGTAAGGCTCTGTCTTGTTGGTGGAACTCTCTGATGAGGGAGGTGAAAATAGATGACTTGACGAAGGGATGTAAAATCAACAGGTGTGAAGGACCCTTCAATACTGTAACAATCAGAAGATCTCGCAATTCAGACACTGACTGAGATTAATGTTGCAAAAATCAACAGTGGGCGGTTGAGTAGTGATATAATATAGACTCGGATACAGAAAGATACCGAGGATCGCCAGAGCACAAGGTCACCAATGCTGGAAGATAGAATGCATGAGAAAGCCAGTTTCAATTATTCTCAGTGATGACGACTGAAGAACGAATCGAAACCTTGGAGATTATTCCGAAGGTTACATTGCATCGAGTATGTTGAGTAACTTCGGGATTAATTACAAAGCGCGAATCTGAAGTGGTTCAGCAACTTTCCGAGATAAACACTATGTTTGACATGAGAATCCATGGATGGGGCCCAAAATGGACTGATTGAACACTTTTTGACTCATTCCACCGTGAATTTCTAAGAGATGTCTACTAAGCTAACCCATTTTCCTCATATCTGTACTATTCGAAACTTCTCGAAAAACTGTGTTTTGAGAGCCTTGTGAAGGCTTTCTACCGTATTAGCTGCTATATTATAGAGGAAACACAAGCTTTATCTGCCTCGGTAACTAATAGGTATACCTAAAAGCAGGGTGGCTATCGCCAAGCTTGTCGACGCCCTCTCCCTCTAGTCGATAGTCTCTTTTGCCAGCTGCTCTGGATCTGTTTTCTACCCATAGGAAGAACGTGTATATTGATATAAGCCCCATAGCGCAAGATGTCATCGCTATGGTGGTTGTATAACCTAAGACAAAAAGCGGTGCCTTGGTACTTGCAAAGCAGAGTGTTGAAGCTACCCCCCCCAAATTACCAATGCTGACTTGGATTGCTATGGCAATACCCATCTTGTATGATCCAGTAATGTTGTTCGTCAAAATAGTCCATAATATTGGTAGAGCAATATAAATCCCACAAGCCAGGAGATAGATGGCTCCATATTTGGCATGCACGTTTACATGTTTCTGGTTGAGTAGGATGATGGCACCGGAAATGATCATGACATATCCGAGAAGGGCAAATGCCGTTCGATGTTTGAAATAGTCCGATAAGAAGGAAGAAATAAGTGTAGCTGCCGATGCGGTTATAAAAACAGGAATACACAAAGCTTGCACATGGCGAGGGTCTTGATGAGGGGCCATGCCAGATATAATCGTGGGCGTAAAGATCGCGACACTATAAAGTGTGATTGTCGTACATCCAACAATCAGGCTACTATTATCAATTAGCCTAGACCAAACCAAAAACATGGGGTATATACCAGACCCATATCTTCCAGTCTTCAAGGATACCAAAGAGCATATGGCGATCTAGCTTTTCATCAGACATCGCAACAATTTCTTGCTTCTTAATGATATCGGCGAGTATACTCTTTTCATCATCAGACAGCCATGTTGCCTGACGAGGCCAGTTCGGGATAAGAGGGTAAACCAGAACTGCCACTGAAGCAGTGATACACCCCTCAACGATGAAAATCCATCTCCATCCGTGATAACCATTACCGGATTCGATGCCCGCAACAGCGTAGGCAAGCAATCCAGAAAACACGGTGCCAAGAGCATTACCTACCATCAACATGCCTAATCTCCATTGCAACTCATAACGAGGGTAGTATTGAGCAAGAATATAGACATTTGCTGCAACTGCGTCAGTGGGTGAAAGGCTTCGCTGAAAAAATGACGAAAGTACCTGGAATAAGTCCTCCCTCAAATAAACCTACAAAGAAACGCATGACATTGAATCCTGCAACATTTGTAACGAGTCCCTCGCCAATTCCCGTAATTCCTACAGGAATGTTAGCTCCAGCCTCTAGCCTAGATACCTTAGGGAAAAGACCACTTACCAAGAAGAAATATTTCGCCGCAAAGAATGACCTGTGGTGAGCCATACTTGAGCAGTGCATTGCAAGGAGTCTCTACACAAATAAGAACTATGACGAAGATGAGAATGGCTATGTTGTAATCATTGCCTTGCATATTGAGATCCTTTTGAATACCAAAGATGTTGGCACTTCCTATATTTCCACGATCTAGAAGAGCAACGAGCCAAAGAGCAAACAAAGCTGGCAAAACATGAAGATCAATCTTCCAGATGAATTTGCGATACTCTTTAGGAGATAGCAAGGTAGGGGTTGATGGCTTAGGAGGAGGTGACTCGGAACCTTGGGGGTTTATATCACCCCAACTGTTTCCATCTATTTCTTTCTCCATTGAATATTGCTTTTGAGTATTTTGTGAAAGATCAATAGATAGTGGACAGAAAATTCAAATACAAACCAAGAAGAATGAATGAAGTAAGGTGGTTTGTTTAATTAGGCAAATGTATTGGGAATTGTAGTATCAAGAGGTACTCCAAGGAATCTAATAACTGCCAGAAGAAAAGGATATGCGCTGTTATCCATAGCGAGTCCAAAATGCAGAAATGCCTCTCTGAAATAGAAGTCTATGAACCTGGCCAGCCGCTAAAACTATAGTATTTGCTACCTTGATCTGAAGCCCGTCAAAATATCTTTAAGGACCATTGTGTGACACAAAAAAGTCAACACCATGAATTTTGCAAAATGCCAAACATGCCTGCATCTCATACTTATCTGAGATTCTATTTTGAGAATAATGAGGAAAATTGTTCCATCACAGTGCATGGCTTCACTCGAAGACTTGCCTGGAAGTGTCTGCATTCGCAATGGGTCTTAACCTTACTGAAACAGGACGAAGAGATAGTATTTTGTACCAGCATATGGCCATGTTATGATCTTACTCGCCACGGGAGTAAAAGTGTGACCGAGACTTAGTGGTATTGTAATATTGTACATGTATTGATATGTTAGTGTAATTGGCGCGGCTGCTGTTTCACAGGACCACGATGTATAGAGTGCGTTTTTACGTCCAAGTATAAGAAACCTGACAATACATTTTGCATTAAATTTGATAAGCGTTGAGAATGAATGAGTTGAAAGAGAGAAAAGTTGGAGGGTGCAACTAGAAAGAGTGGCTGTTGACGTTGTGTAACGCTTTACAAAGCTAACCCCAACGTGGCCTAGCTTCACGCTCCCTTCCAATAATATTGCTTTTGTACGACATCAATATATTCTCTAGAGACTTTACTGTTATCCATATGTCTTCAGGTAACCAGAATGAAAAATCAATCACGGTATCATGATTCCAAAGCTGCGGTCATTACGATGAGGTGTATTGAAAGAGTTTTCACACTTCACTAGCTATAGGTTCGAATTCATGATCAGTGAGCAGACCTTCCTGCTAGCTGTGCGCTATCAAGTATTATGTTACTTCGATTGTGTCACACCAAATTCTAATGGTTGCTTTCGAGACCAACGATGGGTGGTATAAGTTGACTGTGTTCGTACTATAATACGCAGCTATTATGGAATTGATGATTCATCCTGCGACACACGACTTGTCGAGTTGCGTGGATCTTCAAATTCAGTAGGATCGCCGCACAGATTCAGCTCCCTCGATCATCGTTGTGTTTTAATCTGCGCTTTCTATCTCAAACAGCTCTCACCAGAATGAGAAAACGTCATGTAAGCAAGCCTTGAGTGAAGGAGCAGTACTTCATTGCTATCAGATAGAGCTGGGGAAAATGACCTTGAAACTCTTGTTCATATTTTGAATTTTCCACAAGGATATATGGGAATATCCCTACACCTCGAGTAGATCAAGTCACGATGGCCTCAAAAAACGATCGTGTAACCTCCAGCAACACAATGAGATACGATACCAGAGAGCCCAAATGGTCATGAAGTATCAACCCGTACCTACTCATGAAAAGCCTAGCTTGCCACTTTGCATACAAAGTCCGTTTTTACTCCGATTACTTTCGATTTCCTCGAAAATATTTTGTTATTCTTATTCATGTCCAAAGTTATCATCAAAACGCCGGCCAATGCTATGTCCGAAGTCTCGAATTATGGCCTGGCTTGGCTGGCAACCACAATACCACTGTTGTTGGTTTCCGTTGTCTTAATCTCATCCCGTGTTGCATGGAAAGATGGAGATTTGAAGAAGACCGATGTGGGGGTCTTGATTGCTCTTGTGGGTATTCTTGGAGAAGATACTGTCATACGGATATAGACCCCTTTGATTGACACTCTATACACAGGGTTTCGCAATCGCTCAAGAGATTGCGATTTGTGTTGGTTAGTCCGTTCGTTGAGCATAGGCATCCATAAATTCTAAAATATTAAATTCTCAAGGTATCTTGATCTCGGGACTCGGCTACGACGTCGCATTTCTCGGTCCTGAAAGGGTCCAGAAAGCTACTACGGTAGGGTATTCTCCCTGCCCACCACTTTTTATAATCCCAAGCTCTCTCAGTACTAGCTACTTTACTGGCTTTGCCCCAGCATGATTGCTGAAGGCATTAACAGTGCCTCTACATTTCCCAAATCTTCTACCAGACCACTGTCGCTACAAACAAGATTACCTTAATTTTATTCTATCTGGATTTCGTATCGAATTCCAAATTTAGAATCATGTATCATATCACTGCTATATCCATATTACTATCTATAGTAGCTTTTGACACGACAACAATCTTTCAATGCGCACCAATTTCCTATTTCTGGGACCGTGCAATCGAACAAGGCCACTGTATAAATACATCCGCCCTCTCGATAGCTCACGCATCAACAAACATATTCTTCAATCTTCTCCTGTTAATCCTAAACATCCCTACCATCCGCTCCTTGCATCTGAGCACTAGCCAAAAACACGCATCAACATGCGCCTATTTCCTCGGATGCCTGTAAGTGCACACTCCGCATCCAGCTTCACCCACTACCCACCCCCGATATCCAAAGCATCAAGCCACCCCAACTAACACACACAAAACATCCAGCATCCTCACAACAAGCATCCTCAACCTCTCATACCTCATACCACGAAACCCACAACCCCCCCCAGATAACCAAGCCCAGCAACCCATCCCCCTCCTCTTCACCCACTCCCTCGAACCCATACTCGGCCTCCTTCTCCTCACCCTCCTCACCCTCCACGCCCCAATCTCCCATCTCTTCACCTCCCTCACCCCACCCCCTCCCCTCCATACCACGTGCACGCATCCCATTCCTCCCCAAACCAACAACAACAACAACACCAAAAACCATACGCAGCCTCTTCACCCGCCCCCGCCCCCGCACCCCTGGAAACCCCTCAAAAACCTCCCCTCAACCTCCTCCTTCCGCTCCTTCAAATCCCGCTCCTCCCGTTCCCACCCAACAAACCTCAACACAAACAAGAGCATCGACGATGAAACAATGATATACGTCACCATACTAGGAGACTTACACGCTGCATCACCCACGAAAAACACAACAACCGAACGCCATGCATGAGACAAATAAAATGAAATGATTGTTGAGTTCTCAGATGGGAATTCTATAGGTTGATGGAGAGACAATACTAGAATTGCAGGTGGGATTTATACACTACCTGCCTACCTGCCTACCTACCTACTTACCTACCTATCTATCTACCTGCGAAGAAAAATTGTAGCTGCAATTCAAAGAGGTGACTTTATTTGACTTATTGTTGATAGATGCTCTATTCTGAAAAATGTGAGACTAGTATTCTACTCCTTTAGAACACTGAATTCAATGTGAATGTAATTTATCTCAAGTTAACATTTTCTTCTCTCTTCGCAATCCCAGCCTATATTGCTGATCCTTCTTGTATAAGCCTAAAAATGGTTGAAACAGCTTCAATTTTGATGGAACGGGTAAGCAAGAAAGATAGGGGACAAGGGGCTGTTGGTACAGAGGGAAAGAAACTGCTATAGGAGATCTTCAACCTAATAATAGTAGAATTATTATATTGGAGATGAATGATTCAACTTCAGAATTCCATGTTGAAATTTGTTAGTTAGTGTCTAAGTACGCCAATGTAGTTTGTGCGTTTTATTATTTTCACGCTCCTGTAGGGCTAACATTCCAGTTCCCCTCGATATTATATTCCTGCCAGTTGTATCCATCATACGTATGGTCCATTCATAGTATTCACTCCATCCGTCCATATGCATATTCCCAAATAGTGTATTGAACCCATTTCCCAAACTCATGTCACAATGACCCCTTAACACTCTCATGTAAGCAAATTCCCTACATCATCGTAATCTTTGGAAAGAATCTTGGACCTGCAAAACCCTTCGCAACTACACTTTGTATATCGATATTGCCATCCGATCTCCCATCCGGACTCCAAAGCTTCAACAGAATATATTTTCCACTGATGGGTGTACTAAATTTGATCGTACATTTACTCTTGTCCCTCTCGATGAAGAATTTTGCGTGAGGAACCATAAGTTCTCCGCCCACAGCTCGAACTGCCTCTTGCGTTGCAATTTGTGACGCTTCGGCCGCTTCGGCTAGAGTGATATTACTAGCAGTTTCGCGTCGACGTAATCTTGGTAGGATAATTGTAGGGTCGTAGCGATAATTGCTGTTGGTAAGTCGGTATGGTGTCGAAAAGTCCTCGTCATCGCTGCTTTCACCGTCATCGAGTCGTGGATTTAAATCTTCTATATCCCTCACTCTGATTCTATAGGCTCCCCTGGTTCTAAGAGGCTGGTCATCATTGTCGGAAAAGTCACTACTACATTCCATGGTGACTTGATAAGGTGAGGTAATATTGGTAAAGTCGGATGGAATCTGAGCAGTGGGAGGTACATAAGGAGTGTTCAAATCGCACTCCGGGTCTTGGGCACCTAATGCAACCAGGCGTCCAGCACGGGCTTGGGCAGTTGTCATACTACTAGTTCCATCAGTATTATGGCGAATGGACATTACCGGGGGGCGCTCCGGATTGCGGGGTGGCGAGGAGTACTGAATCTGATACTGTGCAGTACGAGTTAAAAGGTCATTCGAAGTCCCGGAGACAAAAACCATTCCTTCCTGGACTCTGAAAATCAGTTAGTATTACCCGTTACGACAAGGAAACTAGAATACTAACGGAGCTGTATATCCTTTGTGGGGGGCTCTAATAACTATTTCCGTAAGAGAGAATGTCGTTTCGCCTTGGTGCTTTAAGATCATATTGCAGCGATTACTTTTAGTGCAGTAGACCGTATTGTCGTCTTTTAGAACGTTTTCCAATCCGTATTCTCCTTCTACGCCAGTTTGAAAAAGTCCCCCATCACAACTAACAATTTCCATTTGTAAAATGCCAGGTTCGACCTGCCCATACCTGCCATACTTGAAACCCTCCCAGGAATCTTTTTTATTATCTTGATCCAGCTTTCTTCTCTTAACCCTTCGATTATGCTCTCCTTCGGCAACGTATTCGGGTGACGAAAACCTGGAAGGTGGGTTTCCAAAGTTTTCTGCTAGAGCTTGGAAATCCTCTAATTGTGTCAGATCATCATTAAAGCTTGCTGCTATTGTGTCGCCATCATGCAGCGCTCTCTGTGGTTCCATATATCGATCAGACTGAAACAGGCGAGGTCTTCGGCGACCCGGCAGTGCCTGGGCAGGTCTGGCTGTATCTTGCTGCGGGGTATGAGCTCCATCGTTTTGTTGTCTGGCTAGGGTCATTCGTCGTCTGTTCCTTTCAGTTTCCTCAGTAAGAGTTTCAAATGGTAGATACATCATGAGATATATCGATGTGCGTCTCGCACGTCTTCTTACTGACCTGTGTCTCTCGATTACCCTGTTCCTATCGAGTATCCTGTTTCTCTCGACTCTGCGTTCCGATGAAGACATACTTCTAATAGTCTCTGGGCTATAATATGATGGGATTGGTCGTTCTGCTCTTCGCTCTTGAGTATATCGCTCTATTGCTCTATAAAGTTCACCGGATGGACTTATTTGCGCATTCGAATCAGGCCCGTTCTGTAGTATATCCTGCACTAGTTGTTCAGCCGTTTGGAATGGAGATTGTGAAGTCGAGTGGCTTGTTGGGTCATCAAAGTTTCCGGACTTTAATAATCAATTAGTGGAATGGTTCATATGTCGATGCGAGGAACATGGAATCACCATTGAAGAGAGTCGTCTGGACATAGACTGAATTAGATTGGATAGAATCTCGCAGGCTGGAAGAGGACGGACGAAGAATGGCTGTGAACCTTTTGGGTGGATCGGTAAAGGATGCGGAGATGATGAACTCCCGATGGTTCAAGATGTAAAATGGGTTGAGAATGAATGCCCTCAAGTGTTCAAATACTTGGATGCGATGGGTTGCTTATATTGGTGTTTTCGATACCTATTCAGCTGCTAGGTATGTATCGATTGGTAATTTGATAGTGAGTTTGTGGCAAGAAAAAAGATGTGAGATGTAAAAGAGATGTACTGTCCTCGTACTAGGACTGGGTAGTTTGTTGAATGGTGTGAGTAGAGTGAGTGGGAGTAGAAGTAGAAGCAGAAATAGAAGTAGGAGTAGGAGTAGGAGCAGGAGCAGGAGCAGAAGTAGAAGTAGAAGTAGAGTAGAGTAGAGCACGGAGTAAATGGCGGGCAATCATTCGAATTCCGATGGCTTTGTGGGGTCAAAGTAAAGTGCAAGTAGGTCACCCAGTAACCTTGGAGATTAGAGATTAGACAGATCATTGGACAAAGAACTGGTACTGGAATTACACGTGCTAGGTGAGCATGAGTAGATGCTTTGAATCATTACCTTCGTACCTGATTAGTAATAGCAGCCAGCAGAATCCATAAAGTCGCTGTTGAGAGTTGTCTGCATATAGTCCGAGTATTCAAAATACATGACTAGGTGCCAGCTATGTCTTGGTAGGATATACGAGGTTTGAGGTAAAATCCTATCAATCACACACCCACACACCCACACACACACACCCACCTACCTACTTACCTACTCACCTACTTTTACCTGGGCAAGGACACCGTGACAAGGCATAATTTCAGCCTTGCATAAGGAAGCTAAGATAGGGAAGTTTAAGTTTTCCAAGGTTTGACCACCAGGACCACCAGGACCTTATCGCTAACCTGGAAGGAGGAGCTGAGCAACTTCAAAGTTTCTAGAATTCATATCTCACATTTAATTTCTAACAACAAAGAAACACCTCCTCCTACACCAATCGACAATATGGATTTACCTTCAATGGAAATACCAAATCCTAATGTCGTACCCATCGCGACTCCAGCAGGTATCAGTGCTGGTAAGTCAAAAGCCTGTTCTCTTTCCCATCGACAGTCTCTACCCTAAAGAAAGAAGAGTTAACATATAATTGTGATATGAAGATGAAATCGCCTTATACGATCGACAAATTCGCCTCTGGGGGGTTCAAGCTCAAGAAAAAATCCGAAATGCCAACGTTCTTCTGATAACTATGAAAGCTCTCGCGAATGAAATAGCAAAAAACCTCGTTCTAGCCGGCATCCACTCTCTCACCATCGTTGATCATGCTCTTGTCACCGAGGCTGATCTCGGCGCTCAGTTCTTTATATCTGATTCTGATATTGGCACGAATCGCGCCGAGGCAGCTGCACCACAGGTCAGAAAGCTGAACCCAAGAGTCAATGTCATTGTGGATATGGATGATATTAGAAGCAAAGGTCCTCAATACTTCGGCGCGTTTGATATTGTAATTGCCACGGATTTAGATCCAGAATCGCTTAATATCATCAACACGGCTACGAGAATTAATCATAAGCCTTTCTATGCCGCGGGCGTTCATGGATTTTATGGTTTCATTTTCTCGGATTTGATTCAACATGAATATGTGGTGGAGAGAGAACGTAGCAACAGACCTACCCTTCTACAGGCAGAAACACGTACACGAAGTGTAGTTGATGTCAAGACGAAGAAGGAAAATGGAAAGTCTATGGAAATCGTGACAAAGAGAGAATTCTATTCGACTTGGTTCCTGGCTAGCGATGCTGCAAATCTGCCTGCAGAATACTTGAAAAGCAGGCGTCGATTGAAGGCAGTTACACCAGTTCTGTCATGTCTACGCGCTTTATGGGAGTTTGTTCAACTGCAGAATGGTCGCCTACCTGCAACCAAGGAGGACCTACAACTCTTCACCATTCTGGCGCATAAAAAGCACACAGCTCTTGGTCTTCCCGTGGAAACCTTACGCTCAGAAATACTTCGAAGTTTCCTTCAAAATCTAGGCAGCGAAATAGCTCCTGTCACTGCGGTCCTTGGTGGTCAACTTGCGCAAGATGTTATCAATGTTCTTGGCCATCGCCAACAACCAATCCAAAATATGGTATTGTTCGATGGAGATACAATGGAAGCACCAATGTATGCTCTACATCCCGAAGGTACTCTTGGTGAAGGGTTATTGAAGTCGAGCGGAGACATTCTTATGAACGGTACAGTGATCGCGCAACAGCCACCATTCCCACTCGATGTAACTGAGTCCTAGCTCTCTGAAAAGCAGGTAAAATTTGGTGGTATTCAGGATCTGGCGTTATCTTGGAGGAGTTTTAAGGACGGATGTACAAAATAGATGATATCTCACAGTATGGCCAATGGCCAACTCAGCTTAATGAACAGCAATATTTCGCTGATCGATATAGGAGAGCAACTGCTCATCAGACATTTCTTTTTCGTAAATCGGAGGCTCCTTTGGGAGGGGAATTGGTATTATCGTTCATCTCGTCTCGGTCCAATCTTCGTTTATGGACTCGTCATCGTCCCCTCTCTCGTGAGAGGCTTCGATTTCGCTCTCATCATTTTCCTCATCCTCTGTTCCATCATACCCTCCCTCATCTTTCCCTTTCACCCCATCTTCAGAATCCTCATGATCCTCCTCGCTACCCTCATCCTCATCCTCGCTACTCTCATCACTACTTTCTCCTCTCTTCCTTTTTCCTTTCCCAGGCCCAGGCGCAGCACCCTCCCCTTTCCTCACAAAAACATAAGTTCTTGCAGCCCTATTTTCTCCCTTCCATCCCCCACCCCCCTTCACAACCCCCAATGTCCTCGCGTGTTTATACCCCTGATATGCGCTCGCTTGGAACTTAAAGCTCCTTTCCACTTCTAATCCTGCATGGCGACCTAAATCCCGAATATTCCATAGAGTATATGGCTCTCCTTCGAATAGTGTAATTATTATCGAGGAACCTTTGCGTGGTGAGAGGGATGGGATTGCATTGCGTAGAAATGCAACAAGGAGTTCTGATTCGGCGCAATATTAGTATTTTACTTTCATCCCAGGATCTCCAAGATACAAGACAAGAAAAATAGAAGGAACTCACCTTGATTGTACCTAACCTGCCTATTAACATCCGTACTTTTCCCACCCACATGCGGAAAATTAAATATCACTCTGTCCATGATCCCGTCCCCTCGTCCACTCTTCCCCGTGGTCCAAGGCCGCATCTTCATAGCATCGACCCCATACTTCACAACCCCTCCTCCTTCCTCAATCTCTTTGATATTCTCTTCGACGTGCGGATATTTCTCGAGGAGTACCGGTAATGCATTCTCATAAACCGTCGCGGTCACCTTGTGCACATGATGATGGGTAACCAAGGAGCGCGCAAACGACAGGTCCCCATCGCCAATTAGGAGAATAGCATCGCTTGGGGAGAAAGGAATTATAGGGTCGCTGTGTTGAGTAGATTTCTTCGATTTTGAGTTTGCGGATGAATTGGGCGTCGACTTTTTGGAGGGTGCAATGGATTTGGTTATTCCAGTTGGTTTAGGTTTGCTGGGGCCGCGACCTCCTTTTATCTTCTTGGATGAGGACTTTAGCCGTTTGTTTTTGCCCATTGTTTGTTCCGATATGTTCTTCAATTGTGATGCCAGAAAAGAAACAATTGGGTCGAGAATTATATCATGGAGGATCGGCCCCAGCGGGCGGCGGATAATTGCGGCCGCGTGGTCCATACTACCTGGTACTGCATCCAAAATGGTCTAAGAGGTATTAATGAATTTTCATGTTTTGATTTTCGATGGCCTTTTGGTAAACTACTAGGTAATGTTTGTCCAAATATGCATTCGATTACTAGGTAGGTAACTACTAGGTGGGTGTTCGCTCTTTTTTTTTTTGGTGTTTTACGTCATAAATATAACATAACATCGAAGATATATCAAGTAGTAATCTCGAATTGACACTTGTAGAAATACAATACACTAGATCACCATCGCGCGCTTCACAGGGGGGCGCATGGGAATAGCCTCAAAGATCAAAAGAACTAGGTATGCTAAGGAAGAAAGGATTCGCACAATGGAATCAGCAAGGATAATCACGTGATTTGATGAGCACTACCTAGTAGGCATGGCAATCACCTTCCAGAGTTCCTGTCCGGAAATATATAATTCTATCATAGCGTTTGGTGGTTGATACATACACATATCTGGCAAGAAACTACCCTTTACTTTAAGATTTCCTGGTCAACACATTTTTCCTGCGAACATGAACGCCACTATATCTTCGCCACTGCGTCGAAACCTAATCAACCGCGTCTATCCTCGTAGTAGGTCCTTGGTGCTGCAAAAACGACTCACCTCGAACTCGATTCACCATTCCCACGACAGGAAGGTTCCTCCGCCTTCTTTCAGCAAGTTAACAGTATTGCTATGTTCTCTTGCATCTGCAGCCGCTTCGCTATGTGCTGGATATGGCTACCTTTCATACCAAAGTAAACTTGGCCCAAAGGTCTTTGGTTCCCCCATAAAATATGCAGAACCAGCTCTCATGCTTCACGTATGCTTTGAGCGAAAGATAATTCTCCCATGATTATACTCAAAACTGACATATAGAGCAGGCAATTCACGAGATTGCCAATGAGCTAGGCGATGAATCAATTAGTTATGATGAAGATGAGCTTTTGGCACACTGCTATTCAAAATGGTCGACTTCAAACTCGGATAATAGACCACTCGCAGTTTTGTATCCAAAAGACACTAATGATGTGGTCAAAATTGCTAAAATCTGCTCCAAACACAAAGTGCCAATGAGTAAGTTTTTGTGTATAAGGACTTGTGGCTCTATCATACTTACCAGTTGTGAACAGTACCCTTTGGAGCTGGTTCAAGTGTGGAAGGTCATATTTCAACTCCCTGCTCTGGATTGAGTATCGACTTTGGAAGGATGGACAAAATTGTCCAATTTCATCCAGATGAGTAGGTCTATTTTCTATTTTCACGTAATCGATGTTAATTTGAAGAAGTATGGATGTTGTTGTACAGCCTGCCGTGAACTGGATGGATCTCAACGAGCAGATCAAAGACACCGGGCTTTTTCTTCCATTAGATCCAGGCCCTATGGTATGTCATTCAGATGAACCCCAAATATCTAAATCCTGTTATTTTTGCTCTAAGAAATTTAGGCTCACATTGGAGGAATGGTCTCTACAAACTGCAGGTATTTTCCACGTATATACATGAATTCAATCCGTTCTCACGATCCACAGTGGTACCAATGCAATGAGGTACGGTACAATGAAAGACTGGGTCATTAATTTGACCGTGGTGCTGGCCGATGGTACTGTGATAAAAACTCGAAGAAGGCCACGGTATGCCCTTATTTTTAAGTAATCTGGTTACAAGGGTTCATTCTAACAACTTCGAAGGAAAACTTCTGCAGGATATAACTTGACCTCTCTTTTCGTGGGAGCTGAGGGAACTCTGGGCCTTATCACAGAGATCACTTTAAAGTTGGCTGTAGTTCCTGATGCCACTAGTGTCGCAGTTGCCACATTCCCCTCTGTCGCTGATGCCTCAACCGCCGCATCGAAGATTATCAGAACAGGGATTCCTTTAGCGGCTATGGAAATCATGGATGAAGTACAGATGCAAGTAATTAACAAAAACGGGGGCACCGGTGGGAGAATCTGGGAAGAACAGACAACTTTGTTTTTCAAGTATCTTTTGCTCGTCTGTCCCTTCAAATAGGCTTTGCACTAATGAAAGATAGGTTCTCCGGTACCGAACAAGCAATCAAAGATCACATTCAGCGTGTACAGACTATAGCCAAGCAGTGGAAAGGTGGAGAATTTCAATTCGCTCAGACGGAAAATGATAAAGAGGCTCTTTGGTCAGCAAGAAAAGAAGCTTTATTTGCAATGTTAGCACAACAGCCACCAGGTACTGAAATATGGAGCACAGATTGTGCTGTACCAATGTCAAGATTAGCTGAGATCATAGGTAAGTTATGTACCCTATAATTCTCCGCCCCTAAGACTAATAATCCAATAGACATCTCGAAAGAAGAATCTGGGAAACTAGGCCTCTTTTCCAGCGTACTCGGTCATGTAGGGGATGGGAATTTTCACCAATGTGTTATGTATAACCCCAAAGATCAGGCTGAGACAGCTGCTGTCAGGAAGTGTGTACATGATATGGTTGACAGGGTATTAGAAATGGAAGGAACAAGTTCTGTTTGTTTACTCACACCATTAAGGGTAGTATCATGTGTTAATGTACTCTAGGGAGAACATGGAATAGGTCTTGGGAAGAAGGTGAGCAACAGAGCCGAGGTTTCGCTTGATTTTTGCACCAACTAAAAAGGAATAGGATTGCTTGATGAAAGAGCTTGGTTTTGATACTATTACCGTGATGAAGAAGCTGAAGCATTCTCTGGATCCTAAGTAATTCACCATACTACCCTTAGCAAGCGACAAAGCTAATTTGAGGTAAACTAGTTGGCTATTGAATCCAGGAAAGATTTTTGATAAGCCAACGAGCACATAGGGATTGAACAACAGAGTCAGTTGTCTATCAAACTCTCGTCGCATATGGTTGAGTTGGCACCATGAACTGCGAAGGTCTGGATATTGTGTGGTGGGACAACTTCGGCATGAATCTGAAAGATATTGAGGACAACAAGGGAAATAGTTCATATATACGGACTATTCAATTGCTAATTATGAATAATAAAGGCAAAAATATCATAAAAATACCTACTGGACCATACAAATTGATCCTTTCTCATCTTATCTCTAACAGAATTCCCTTTCACAGGTTTTTACCTCAGCACACTTTCATATGAATTCTCATCTCCCCCACCAATGCCCCACATCCGCTCTCGGAGCATCTTCCCTAGTTCCTGCTGCCCCTCTCTTCAGTCCTGTTTATCCACTCTGGAGGTGAATCAATAAGAAAGGATACATAATCAAACATAAAACATAGGACTCCAGATCAATAGGACCGCTGGCGCAACGGTAGCGCGTTCGACTCCAGATCGAAAGGTTATCCGTTCAAATCGGGTGTGGTTCAATACCTCCATTGATTGTACTTTTGCTTTTCTCCTTCAACTCATGGGAGGTGACCAAGAATGAGCTTCATTTTTTTTCCAATCTGTAATCATGACTTTGTAGACTTTTTCCAGTTGTGAATTTGAAGGCTCACGCTTTGAACGGCATCTAAAACCTAGAGGCGAGTCTTATTGAGCATCGTTCTGGGAACCCTGGAATCTCAAAGTGTGGGGTTGGGATTTTTTATTGAAATATCAAAAAATAGATCTGCTGACTTTACAGATCACAAACGTGATTAGTTGCTTCTCTTTTTACTCTCTTCTACTAATTTTCGAAGCGAAAAGTCAATTCAGGGGCAGTGAGGGGTCGGGAGAAAGAATCGGTACGTGAAGATGTTGATAAATGTGGAAAAGACATTATCCGATAGCTTCCAGCCGGTTTCGGTTACTGTACCCGACAGCGTCCAAATGCTGGCTTTAGGACAGGTATTATTGAGAATTGGATGATATATATACACTATTCTTTTCCTTCTTCTCTTCGTATACTTCCTCTCTTGGGTGAATTGCTCCTCCCTTTTGTGTAGATAAATCATCAATAACTCTGTCCCCTCATCGAAGCCGACGCTTGAAGTTAATTCACCGTATCAATTCAATTGCCGACATCATTACGACTGTTGGGTAAACGTCAGCCACCAATCCATACATAAACTCTCTTTCTACACAACTCCTCCTCGATTCCCATTAGTGTTTCTCAGCATTGTAAATATGTCTCTTTCCCGCCGCATTCTCACCACAACCCGCCTTCCGGGCCTCCGCATAACGTCATCGATACGCTGTGAGTGGGGCCAGAAACCACTTTCTCGATCACGGGATATCCGACACTTTCAAAGCTATCAACGACTTCTCGAGGCTCCCCGGAATCCATATAAGGATGAGGAAGGTGATAGGAAAGCGCCAAAGATTGTGAGAGGTGCGAGTAAAGTTTATAAGAATGCCGATGAGGCGGTTGCGGATATCAAGAGCGGGTCGACGATTTTGAGTGCGGGGTTTGGATTGTGTGGAACTGCCGGTACGTTCTATTTCATTTCTCTGATTTCTGAGATGTGGGGGTTTGGAAAAACAATACTGATGGGGTTTAGAAACAATTATTGAAGCATTGGAGAGGAGAGGAGTTGAGAGTCTTCATTCTTTAACCGCTGTTTCGAATAATGCCGGAGCATCGATAGCAGGAGGATTGGGAGCACTCACCCAGTCTGGACAGGTAAACAGATTGATTTTGAGTTTTATTGGAAGTAATAAGGTTCTCGAGAAGAAATATCTCGAGGGGAAGATTGCTATTGAGTTATGTCCTCAGGGTACGATTGCGGAGAGATTGAGAGCTGGTGGGGCTGGAATCCCGGCCTTTTATACACCTACTGGTGTTAGTAAGTGGAATCTTCATCTCTAGACAAGCAGCGCGTGTGTTAATGAGTATAAAAGGTACCTTATTACAAACCGGTGGTATTCCTACTAGACTAGGCCCCCCAGCAGAGGGTTCTAAAGAGAACACCGTCTTAGAAAAAGGACAAGTTCGAGAAACTAGAGAATTTGACGGCAAGACCTACTCCATGGAAAAAGCCATCAAAGGAGATGTTGCAATTTTGAGAGCATGGAAAGTCGATGAAGCAGGAAACTGTCAATTCCGGTAATTATTCTATGCCCTGGCATAGCAAGCAGATACTAATATTTGGTAGATACACCACAAGAACATTCGGACCCATTATGGCCAAAGCTGCAAAGGTCGCCATTGTAGAGGCTGAAAACATCGTCCCAGTGGGCTCGATTGATCCAGCTGATGTTCATCTTCAAGGAATCTATATTGATCGTATTGTTCCAGCCACTGTAGCTAAAAAGCTAGAGATAAAGAAGACTCGTGCACCGGAAGGCCAGAAAGAAGATGCATCAAGCAAATCGGATGCCATTGTAAGAAGAGATCGAATTGCTAGGAGAACAGCAAAGGAATTGAAGAATGGTTACTATGTCAACCTTGGCATTGGTAAGTCTCTGCACCAACTTTACGTAGAGGAATGTGTGATTCCTAACAAGCAATAGGTCTACCAACTCTTGCGCCTTCATTCTTGTCTCCTGAGACAAAGGTTTGGATTCAATCCGAGAATGGAATTCTGGGAATGGGAGCATACCCAACAGAGGAAGAGGTTGATCCGTAAGATACCTTTTACTGATTATGAGGGTAGACTGACACCTTTTTAGCGATATTATCAACGCCGGTAAAGAAACCGTAACCCTCGTGCCCGGCGCTTCCACCTTCGATAGCGCCGAATCATTCGCCATGATCCGTGGTGGTCACATCGATGTATCCGTTCTTGGAGCACTCCAAGTCGGTGCCAATGGAGATTTGGCAAATTACATGATTCCAGGAAAGGTATACCATTCCATCCTTTCAAAAAAGATTAATCGGCAGTAATGAGCTTACAAGAAACATAGATTTTCAAAGGAATGGGCGGAGCAATGGACCTCGTATCCAACCCCGATGAAACCAAAATCGTCGTCGCAACCGAACATGTTGCTAAAGATGGAAGCGCAAAAATTGTGCAAGACTGTAGTTTACCGTTGACCGGAGCGAAGGTTGTTAGTACGATCATTACTGACTTGGTAAGTTCTGTCTATTCATAGATTCTTGATGATTGGGATTACCCAGAAGACTAATTTGTGCGCTTAGTGTGTATTTGAAGTCGATCGAGTGAATGGAGGTCTCACATTGACGGAATTGGCACCGGGTGTGGAGATTGAGGAGGTTAGACAGAAGACCGATGCTAAGTTCGAGGTTGCGGACGATCTAAAAGTTATGGAGTAAGATGTAAATGATGTACTTTAGATGACAATGACTGTATATTTGAATAATGATATCAAGTTTGTAATATTGGGCTTTAATTATGCCTAGTATATGAGTAGTGTTCATTGTTGAAGTCCGGCTCGGGTCGTAATATCAACAACATCATATCAAATTATACTGTTTAAATGACGTTAATATATTTATCATTTGGTTTTCAAGTTTATTGGATTTGTTGGTTTTGTTCTATCGTTTCAGTTGTTGTTGTTTGACCATCAGATCAATTTTCCAATCCCCAACCCAGTTGGACACTGAATATTTTATATTTACTGCGTACCCCTACTTACCCATAAGTATGAAGTATGACAAATTAGAATTCATGTAGTACGTTTTAAAAGAAGACCTCGCTCTTCAATATAACACATATGGCTATCAACTATATATAACCCTCAACTGTCTCCACCACAAACGAGTTGAATAAAGAATGCACAGATCCAAAGAGTTCCTAATCACTAGGATAACGTCCCCTGGCATTTTGAATCCCTTCCATATGAAGATCATTGGCCTAACCCCACATTAGTCAAAACCATCCATTCATTGCAGAGTTAAGAAACATGCTTCTGGCTCTTCGCTTGATATGGGGACCGCGGCTCAGGAGCGGGCAAACACCTATCATATACGAGTATTCTCGCACCTTTCTTTAACACCGGAATCAAGTTGCTGAGAATCTAAGCTGTAGATTTATCCTACCAACTATGTAGGACATTAGAGATTAGATAGATAGAAGCTGATGATGAGAGCGATATCAAAGATGGCAATGGCGATAATGAAAGTGATCATGAGTCTCGCGCTGCTATTCTTGTAGGACACTTAAGACTGGTTGGGTCAGCCTAGCTCACGGGAGGGTTGAGGGGAAATTAAGCAAAAAAGTGAATTTGAGTAGAAGAAAGTAGCAGCAGTACACTCAGGTGCCATTGACAGTCATCAAGACAGCATTGCAGGCAAAACAGGACTCGGGACCAGGAACACACATCCATTTTCGCATCGCTAAAGAGCTAATCTGCTTTCTAAAATTTATCCTGCGCTTTAAAGATGTCATTTCGTGCATCTTTGCTCTGTGCCTCAGCATCTCGAAATTTCTCCTCTCTTGCTTTAGCATTTCTTTGGTTCTCCGCTGCCATAGAAGCCACAGGCCAAACAGACCCACCGTGGTAGGGACTGTAACTGCCCAATAGAAGTAAAACTTCCTTAAAACCACCCCCGCATCATCACCAAGTTGGAAATTGACGAATGTATTGCTGAAAATTGCTTGAATGATTAGGCATGTGGGAAGCCAGCCAGGTTTCTTTTTCAGCTCAAACTTATCTCAAAGAGTGTACCAGGAAGGAACACAACCCCCAGCAATGATATAGTCGTCTGCTTCCTCGATTCCAAGATCTTGTTGTTGTAAATTACTGGGACAAAATCACTAACGAAGATATTGATCATTCTTAATCGTCTCGCATCCCGACCAATACAACGGGCCCAGCGCGCTTAAAGTCTCAATCCATGAACGAGGATGGTACGTGGCTTCCACAATCTTTGCATGAAACCTATTGAGTAAGGAGATGACTTGAGTTTCAAATGTATCAAGATGGCTTGTACTTCTTTGTAGAGTGAGAATCGTCAGTAAGAAACTCGATTGTAATTCAAAGTAATGCTTACATTATCCTTATTCCTCCAATGCATCCTTATTTTTTTTCGAATCTGGCCTGGGATTCGTGAGTTAGATCTGATTTGGTAGCTGGAAGCAAAAATATGACCTGAGTTAGATACTCATCAATTTAATGGTTTCATATCGAACAGTGAACTCGAATGTTATAATACAAATTTTGCCATAAATCATCAATTTTCAACTTGATTTTAGGAAGAAACTATCGATATGAGCTGATTTGGACAATCAAGCATCAATGTTCAGTCAGATTTGAAGATAAACCAAGGTAACTAATAATCCAATCTGATTTGAATAGTAGATTAATTATAACGCTTTTGATTTACTCTGAACAATGAAATAATGAATGCTATTGCTCACTACTAGAAAATTAATCCTACCTTTTGATACAGGAAATCTTTGAATTCTTCCTTTTCCAAAATGGTTTCCTCAATGACCGTCCTTCGATATTCAGGGTCCTGATACATCAATCTGTAATTTAATATCCTCGATAAAAATAAGGAAAATTAAATTGCTTCATATGACTTACGGCATAGAGAAAGGTTTCAAAACATGTAGTTTTCTCTTTTACTGTAGTACAATTATGTAAATATTGATCAAATAAGAATTTATCCATAGCAATATACTACTGGCGCTTTAGCAGAACAAAAACTTCGTTAACCATTGCCAATTTCTTGTGCATGAACGAACAATTCCAATATTAGTACCTGTTTAATGAGGCTCAATAGTTTTTGGTGCTACGAAATGAACTCACCGATATAATGCATGGCTCATGCAATTGTATGGTGGGGTAGAAAAGTTCTAGACCAGAGTAGCTCCATATCTATGCTCGGTCAGAGCATCATGCAAGGCAATCATCACCCGGTCCAATATAAAGCCAAAGGAATGAATAAACGCCAAATTCCATACGACTATGAGCCAGGTAAAGTTCTTTGACTAGAATCCTCTGAGAGATATATATATAACTTGATGAATAAGCTAAAGAATGGAATCGACTTATAGAAGTATGTAAAAGTCATTTAAGAGATTAGTTGACTCATGCTTTTCTGCGACAGCTTGTTTTTTCAGGATAGTGGGTCCCAGGCTATTCTATCAGCAATAAGACCGGCCGAATACGTGAAATTCTTCGCATTTGAGCCCAAGAGACAAAGGAGCTATATTATTCTAATTCAATATTTGCTTGGAGAACCACTATTCTGAAGATTTTAATATTAAAAGAGTATAGTGATTGGAAGCCACTTGCTGCTTATTTATAGTAGCTATTTGAGCCTCAACTCTAGCTCCATTAATCATATGACTCTCATGAAAAGAAGGGCTGTACAGGAACAAAAAAAGTTATCGAATAGATGCAGTGCGCATAAATGACGCTGATGATCGCAGCGAGGGTGTTGGCAGACATCGCATATGGACAAACTGGCCCCGAAAAACTCAAAATATCAAGTTGATAACAATTTGAAATGAAATGTATACCTTGAAGTGTTTATATACAGCAGAGGGTGTAGGAAATCATCACGGTCATTGACGAACAACAGCTGGAAAGTTGTTATTGCTGGGAAGAAGATCGCATTCAAGGGTTGACATTGCGAAAACATTTAAAGTATGAAATCTCAAACTAGTGCAAAATAATGAATTTCCGCTTTACTAAATCTGGAAACCGCATTTTTGTGGCTAATTCACGGCCAGAGCTGATTGATCTTTCTAGATTGACATGTTGGTTTTAGATTTACTCAAGCACGGTACGATTATCATACTTTTTATTCTATTCCTATGTGAAACTACGAGCTTAAAGGAGAAACATCATCAATAATTTTCTCTAGAATAGTGTTCTATGTAATCCAATGAATAGACAGTTTACTGGCACTTTATGATCTAGATATGTTCATAGGCGAACACACTAAGAAATTTTCCGCAAAACAATTACCAGCCAGAATTGGATAGGCATGCTCAAGATTTGAATCTAACCGGGAATTCAAGGATAAAGTTGCAGCTCAGCAGTCAAGATAAAGTACCTTTTCAATCATATATATGAAGTTTCTCAAGAAAACTGTTTTTGGATTGGTTCTCTCAAAGTGTTGTTAGCGAACTTTTGAACCCCTTGATTAACCGATAGGGTATGCTCCACTTACCGCACTAATTCAACCTACCTAGGTAGGTATCGAACAACAAATAGTTCAAATCTCAGAAAACAGTAAGATTATGTTTTTGAATGGTATCTCAAGGTAAAAATTATATTCTTGGATATTGTCACATTGAGAGTTGTGAGAGGATAGGGTTTGAAATTGATTCTCAGTTTATGTGCCTCAGGTCAACTTTTCCGATGTTTCTACGTTGACTGAATTTATAAAGGATCTATTTTTTTTTCCAAGTATGGAAGAATTGCTTCGGCTGATATTCATGAACGCTGAGTTGGCATCCACTAATTCTGCAATTTATACAAAATAATTTGCTTGCCAGCCATGGAAAAATATTCACCACCATAATATAGACATTGGGCTCTCTCATCAACAAGATCTTACTCAATTCCTGATCAGATTAACTTACAGCAAAACATACTATTGACCATCCTCTCCCCATCTCATTGTAAAAGGTAATTACCTATATCTCAAACTCTCTGAGGAATGAAAATCTACCCCACGTATTATCGCGTATGATCGTAGGAAAATTTCTCGACCAGCTTTTGTCCCGCCTCAGACGGCCAAATCCTCATCAGATATTCATGCTAAAGCTTTAATTACAATCTCTAGTCTAGATCTTCAATTTCTCTAACAGCTTGGTCGTCGAATATATTATTAACCCCCTTCAAATAATCAAATTCCAACTCATACGCCAATTGCAAGTATTCAAAAGTTGGAGATCTCTAAAGCAGTAGCAATCATATATCTTCGTCAAATCATGGTAGAACTTTCCACTAGCACCATTCTTATGGAAAACTTTAAGCTCCAGGTCGACGAAGATGATTCCAATTTTTGCCGCTGTTCAAGCCAGAATTTAAGATATTGAATCCTAGCAGGTGGTAGATAAATCCGCCTAAACTCTGAGCTATGAAAGACTCCGAGTTGCAAAGCTGGATAGATTCTCCGCGAAATTCTCAAGAGAGACTTTGTAGTTCAGGGCAACATTTCGGGGTCAAAATGAATCTGATATCAAAACTAGGTGGAAAACTCTGAAAAAGATATTTTCTACAACAGCCGTCCAGCTTCGTGCTAAGTTTCTGCCTCCATCAAATGAATTGCAAATTCCAGCCAGGGAAGTTACGGATGATCTATGCCTTGAGTTCATCTTATAACAACTTGTTAGCTTTATCTTTGATGCAAGAGCATATTAAGTTTTGGCCCTATGGGTACACTTGCGATTATCCAAAAGTACACTCATCATTCCTCAATAAATTAATTCTCCTTTCCATTTTTACGGATACGATGCTGCATAATAAGACATTTATTCCGACACAAAGGAAACAATTATGATTCCATAGCATAAAAAAAGCCCCTAATCACTTAATATAGTGAGTCTACTCTCGTATCTTTAAGTACTGCAGAAATACCATCTGAGCAAACAGAGATAGGTAGGGATCTTAGTGTATAGGTTGAGAAACACCGGAGGAGATATGTAACAGATGAAAGTTCCAGGTATTTTCTAACGTTAACGCACCACAAAGGATTTGCAGATAGAGGTATGAAGATTTGCATATTTCAAAGTTTGTATATGGAATACAGTCTTGACTCTCAGAGACGACAAAAGATTTGGGGGGTTTTTTTTTTCTTCTTTTTTTTTTCTTCTTTTTTTTTCTGACTGTAACTTTGAATGGAATGATTGTCAACTTTTCGAAAGTCTTTACTTTTATTGTTTGATCGTAATTTAGATACTAGAACCTCGAAGCTTTGCTTCCTCTTATATTATACAATGAAGCCTTTTCATCTAATGTAAACTCTGGCAACCCATCTCAGTGATGAAATATATCTTGAAAACTTCAGGGTTTTCATTTTTTCTCTCTCAATGATATACACTCTCATCATTTGATTGAAATTGAGTCTGGGTGTCATTTCCGAGAGTCAACGATAACACTCCCCGTAAACCATCAAACGAATGAAAGATAGAAAGTAGAAGGCTTATTACCAGCAAAAGAATCCCCTCAAGAAACTGATCAACAATTTCTCAATCTTAAATCTCCATCTCCTCCGCCCCCCATTTCATCTCCACAGCAAGCAAACAATTCCCAAACTATGCCATAATATCACTTCTATACCACGCGGATACGGTATCTCAACCCCATAGAAAGTAAACCGCAAAGAAAAGATTTCATCTCTACCATCCTTCAACCCCGATACCAATTCTCCATCTCAAGACCTCTCAGCGCAACCAATACCCCCACTCTCCTCCACAACCTCCAAACTCTTCTCAACACTCAACCCCCCACTTGCCTTTCTTTTTCTCTCCCTCTCGCCGATCATTTCCCTCCTCTCCCTCTCCCTATAAGCCCTTGTCCCCGGCTTGAGAGACCCCAAAACATCACCCTGACCATATACCCCTTCCTCCCCATCTCCAACCCCAGGACCCAAAGACCTATGCCCATCATCCACTGACCAAACCTGCGTCGTGAGCGTATTTTCCGCATTACAAAACAAGGGATTAGATACTCTATCCTCACTCAAACCCCGATTTCTACCTTCAGATTGAGAACGTGAGTATGAATGCTGATTATCAGACGACGATGACGAAGATATGGAGTTTGAGGCAAAGAATGAACTGAGGGGAAGCGGGTTCATTTGTGTTCTGAATAGGGTCCACATGCCTCTGGATGTTGGTGAGGGGACAGAGAGTCCATGGACATCAGGTTCTTTGGTTTCGGTTTCGGCAATATGTGAGTAGATGTTTTTGGGGGGGAGAGTTCTTGGGAGGGGCAAGATACCATCTTGATCGTTGCATGTAGGTGCTGATGAGGAGAATGAAATGTCGTTTTCGTCGGTACTGGCTGTGGCGATGGATGGTTTATGGACAGAAGAACTGTATATGGAGATACTGGTGCCGAGTTGGACTGTGTGGGAGTGTTTGCAAGTAGAAGAACGAGTCCTTTGACTAATATCAGAACTTTTCTCAAGAAAAGCAAGATATTAAAGAGTGGGGAAAACTTACATATCACCATCATTCAGCGTCGTCGCTGTGGATATACTCTGCTTTCTACTCTCCGTCTCCTTATTGTCAAAGTAATGAATGGTCTTACTAATCAGATCGAATTTCCCAGTCCAACTTCCTAGCATCGTGCCAGTACTCATTCCAAATCTACTATCCCTCTCCATCTTCTCCACCCTCCTCTCCTGAAGCGTCATCCCCAATCTCGGCCACCATCTCGCCAAACCAAGTTTAACCAAGCCCTTCCTATAGACCTCAACTCCCTCGCTATTACAACCCCAAAACGTGAAGATCATTAGCGCTAACGCAACCCAATTCCACGCATCATATTGAGTTCCGGCGGGTGCATCTGCAATTCGCCAGAACACAATGAGAGGCCAGAAAAGAGGATCGTGGATACGGGACCAGGAATAGGGACTGAGCGGCCAACTAACATTAAGATAGAAGTAGTATATAACAATGGGAAAGTAAATGACGAGAAGAACAACAGACATGGAGAATAACTTGAGGAAGCGGCGGGGATTGAGGCCCGAACTGGAAGAAGAAAGGGTACTGATGAAGTTTGTGCGGTGACGACGGAGTCGATAAATGACCAGGACTGCATTTTCGTTAGTTTCCACATCGTCCACTCAGAAAACAGGGATTTTGACACCACAGAAATAGCATACGTACCCGCGAAATAAAAGTTCAAGCACGCGAAAATCGGCGGCCAGATATGCAAAATCACAATGCTAGGCCAGCTCACATCGGGCGCATCCACGCAGCCATAAATCGTCATGACGGTGTACCTATTCGACTGAACCACATAATGCAACGCCATCTGCAGCACCGGAATTGTGAAACAGAACAAGCAATCCTTCACTACTCTTCTCCTCTTCGTCGCCGTCGTTTCATGCATACATGCATTATCCGTATCGACGGCTCGCGCGAGAAACATGGTGATGCAACATGTTGTAGATGCCATGGCCGTATAGAGGGATTGATGGACGAGGACTTGAATGTCGCAGACGATGTGGCCGGACCAGCGGTTGGAGAGGTTATCGGTGGGCCAGGTGATGGCGTTTATGGCGATGAAGAGGAGGGATATGATGTTTATGATTACGAGAGAACATGCGGCGATATTGCTGACGCGGTAGAGGAGACGGAATGGGACGATGAGAAGGAAAATGAAAATTATAGAGAAGATTGGGAGCGTGATGGCGTTGGCCGAGACGGAATAGACTGTTCCTGGAGGATCTGGACCCGTAGTGATGATATTGCTTGACATTATGAAGTCGTGTGCGATACCTGAGTTGGGAGTAAAGTTTAAAGTAGACGAAAGGATATGAGAGATAGATGGCAAAGTGTCAACCTCCTTCTTACATAAAAGGTGCGGTATCTACTCCTGAATGTGGAAATGTGAGACGGAACACGAGTGCGCTGAGATGATATGAGATGGAGTCAGTCAAGTCGAAACAAGAGAAGAGAAGTGGGCGTAACAAAGAGTCCAATATTCCGATGATATTGGTATCAATGGGTATGAAAATTTCCGTGAAACTTATGCGTGATAGAAGAATTGATGTTGAAGTATTGTTCTGAAAATAGTTTTAAGGAAAGGAAATGGCTCTTAATATTTGGAGGATACTTGTAGACCTCAAACGCATCATCGTCTCAATAGGGATGCGATTTCTATTGAGAAAACACCATCCTAATTACCGAACCCTCAATAGATAAAAATATCAAGGGGTCAACACACTACTGCGCCCCATTATAATGGCACCCAAAGTAATGAGCAAGCCATCCACCCAGTTTCAACCCTCAATAAGAATCCGAATTAAGATGCTGAGATACTTTTCAGCTATATATTCAAATTTTCCCTACTAGTGAGGAATCATCCAGCCCTCGCCACGATACCTCAAACGTTGCGCTGTGGTTGGACAAAAATCCTATTGAGCATCGCAACCGGAATAGCGAGAAAGGGGAACCGAGACGCTAAGAATCCTCAATAAGAATTTTGGATTTTGGCGACAGGCGAACACCAAGGCACGAGCCGACAGAAAACGTAACGCCAAGCCAAAAGTCAAAAAGGAAAATGTATTAATATTCACTACCACAAGCGCCAAAAATATCAAGCAGCAAAGATAAAAATGAACATATGTCGTGGTCGTAGAACGCGCGCATATATCCAAAAAGGGTACATAGGTACGATGGTACTCAGTAGTGACATCTTAACGGGTGTCACCTACCTACATTCAAAAGTGCATGCATCAAATATGCATTCTGAAAGGAAATTCAAATGCAAGATCCCTTTCTAGCTGATGAACTAGGAAGTCGGCTGCATGCGTTAAGGACCTTTTTTGGTTCAAGGAAATCAGATATTGTATCTATATTTAAAGGTTCACTAGCTGGAGATTGTTGAAGATCGATGTCCTGCATTTTGAGATTGTAGCGTGAACTCAAGGCTTTTGAGTGTGTATTGTGTGGTTTGATACATAGTGTATCGTTTGAATTGAATGGATATTCAATTGATGTTTCTTAACATTAATCATGATGTACAATTATTGAGATGTCAAAATTTGAGATTCTCATTTTCTAAAAGTTTTCGGGGGTTCAAAATGCACGTGACACGCCGTGGTAATAAGATTAATAAGTTCTAGAGCATCTACATCTTGGAATTTATCGATCTGTGAAACTTGAAAAATGGTCATGGATTGATTTGGAGGCGGCAAACAAAATTCTGTGAACCAAAATTTGAGTGACAAAACATGAATAATAAGCCAGGATGACGAAGTGTTGCTGTTGAAAGATCTTGATCAGTTAAGCTATTTGAAAGAAACCAAATCAATAGCTTTGCGAAAGCATCCACTCCCTCTGTTTTTCTGATAGAGCTCCTATTGGTCATTCTCTTCTTTTCTGTCCAATTTTCTTTTGACAAACTCCAAAATCCGAACGCTTAACTATCCCATATAGCGAACTCACCCCCTGTGTCTCTTTATTCTTACAACTTCGCCATACAATCTTTAATGTAAGTCTTCGTATCCTCCTGCGCATCACGAGCCTCCTTCAACATATCTGCCAACCCAATGAAAGAATGAGGTGCTCCAGTATATACCTTAATGAAGGCCTCTCCACCTGTCATCATCCATTTGGTAGCCATCGTCACAGAATCGTCTAGTAATGGATCTTCTGTGCCACATGTGAATAAAGCACTTGGTAGTCTGCCTCGAAACTTCTCAAGATTTTCGTAGTATGGAGATATAAGAGGATTTTTTTTCTGCTCATTCGTCATGCCTGGGAGGAATGTGTCTACAAACCTTCGCATTAGGTTATGATCGAGCATCAGGTCTGGCCGTCCAAAATTTCGGCATTGAGGGAGCATTGTCAGATCATAGATACCGCAATGAAGAACGAGTCCAGAAAGCTTAAAGTCTGGTTGCTTTCTGAGGAGATGGAAAGCAACAAGCAAAGATAGATGGGCACCAGCACTCTAGTAAGTAATGTCAATAGATGGATAACATGAAAGTAATAGATCAACTATACCTCTCCCCCAATAAACCTTAATGAGCTACCAAAAGCCAATTCCCCATTCCCAGCCAGGTATTCCCCTACATCAATACAATCATTCGGACCGCATGGAAAAGGATATTCAGGAGCAAGTCTGTATCCAACGGATATGACAGCGAGGTCTCCAGCATCAGCGTAGAACTGGAGGAGAGTATCGGCAGAATGCTGATCGCCAAGAACCCACCCACCACCATGGATAAGACATTTTATTGCCCTCGTCTTTCTTCGCTCCTCAATGGTTTTGCGCCACGAGGGATATACTAGACAACAAGGAATCATTCGATCATCATCACGAGAAGGAATCTCTATGTCAAGACCTTCCGGTAATAGTTTAGGCTTGGGAATGGGAGTTTTCCCGGCGTTTCTCATCTCGCGATATTCGGACGCGCCAATCTTTGAGTGCGCAATTAGTGATGAGCTAGAGGTCAATTATGAAGCAGAATGACCTCGAACCATTTTGGACCATCTTTCAATATATTTATCAAGTTCTCGTTGACCTCAGCTGTTTGGGCAGACGTATTCTGGGGCGCAAATTTAGCAACATCAATGGATATATCTGATTTAAGCGGCATTTTGTTCAAAACAAGGCTGAGAAGACGTTTGGGAGTGAGGGTGAAACAGTTGAATAGAGAGTAGTAAGCATTTTATGGAGAATTGGCGTGAGGGCAATGCGTATTTTTAAACCACGAGGTTTAGATTGTTGAAAACATGTTAGATAAACTTGACTGACAGTAGCCACGCATTTTTACAACCACCCTCCGATAGAGGAAGCAAATTTCAGATCTTCAGCAATGTTTTCTCAAAGGTGTTTGAATCGAAGGTCTACTCTATAGATCAGAAATGAGATCGGATTGTACGCGTTACATCCGCGGAACCATAGACTTCCTGTGACGTTCCTAGATCAATAGATCCCCTATGATGCGTATCTCAGAGCCTGTGTAACGGCTCGACTATCGGAAGCCAATCACAAAGTTTTTTCAACGACCTGTGTTTCAAAGGGCTTGGAAAGACCCATCTTTGGTTATCCCGTGCAATGTATCGAGGCAAGTGGCATAATGCATTTCATTCATTGGTTCTATATTTGTAATTGTAATGGTTAAATGCCAACTTTCCAACTGTTGGAATCTCATCTCTTTGGCCTGCCTTGTACACGTTCACTAGATTTTGCATGAGGCGCATATCGACCATTCGAGCTTTTCTTGAGTTTCTCAGTTGGTATCTGGCCCCCAAGTAAGAATTTGGTATAATTGACCATTGCAAGAGGTGTTTTAAACGGAAGGCTCACGATGGTACCAAAAGCTTGTAGCGGGAGAGTCATAGCTGAGGATGCCCAATCGAAGACTATTCCGAAAGTACCTCGCTTTTGCGAATTATTCGCTGCTGCTGCTGCCAAGGAAATGGCATCATTCAACCGTGCTTCCAAATCTAGTAGGCGGCTCTCAGTTTGGAATGACTGAAGTGTGGCGCGTTTTTCGTAACGACGTACAGCTCGGTTGAGAGCATCTAAATCTGGCTGCATTGTACGACGAACCTCTGTAGTAAGAATTGCTGATTGTTTCCCATTCAAGACGGGCTCTGGTGAACTTCCGGTAGATCGCTCTTCATTTGAGGCTCGGCTCTCTAATTCCTCTAATCTGCGAATCAGATCTTGAGTCTCGTCGGGCGTCTTTCTATTGGAACCATCGTACGGGTTGGAATTCACAATTCGTTGCAAATGCAGGGTTCTTGCTCGTAGTAGCCTAACTAAATGTGCCATTGGTCTCAATTCCGACGCTAGTAAGAAGATCGTCAAATTGTAGTTCGAGACCAATCCTTCGGACGGTCGACTCAATTGCGAGCGTATCGAATGCAGTATGTATGCTCCGGCTATTGGAAATACGAAACATGACAGTAAAGCCAGGATTTCATGAACATAAAGTTCGTTTGTAGCAGTCTCATGTGTAGGAAGTCGCCTTGTCTTGAATGGTGATTGCGGAATCGGATTCTCATCCGAACTGCCTTCAAGGTTCTTGTTGGTAGAATCTAATATGCATTCACTCCCACTCTCTCCCTCCCTAGCCATGTCGTCATTATATTCTTCTTTCTTTCGGATTGACTGTGCGGAATGATACCAATCCCCTGAATTATTAGCACACATTTGTTACTCAAAATACTCCTTGAGCAATTGCACATGGTCTTCATAACTAGATTTAAGAAACCAACAACACCCAAGGCATTTCCCCGAAATCTCCCTGCAATTGTTTCTAACTCGCAGACCCCCGAACTTTTTGAAATGACAACTTACAAGGGACTCTTACAGACCAATTCAGTAGAATGGCTGCAAATCCAAGTAACATAATATCCGTTATGACCGAACTTCCATTTGTAAAGAAAAGTCCCCCAACGGCCGGCAGAAGTGCAAAAGCCAAAGGTGCCGAGTCCCAATGTGAGGAATCATGATTGTGTTCTTCCTTCATATCGCTAGGTTTGGGAAATAAAATATCATCCGTTGAGTCCCTCAAATTCTTATTCAATTCGGTCAACGAATATTCCGAAAAATTCGAACTTCTGCGACGACTTTCTGCTGAAGGGATTCCATCTGTTGACCATCGATTGGAACGGCGTCTATTTAAAGTTGCTGTAGGCTCATCGCCAGATATAAAAGTTGAGGTCTTGCGAAGTGGAGATGTACTTGTACTTGCATTTGCATTTGCACTTGGTGGTGGTGGTGGTGGTGGTGATGGTGATTTATTAATAGTTTTGTCGGGAGCTTCTTCAACCATGTTCATGATTTTCGGGTAGGGAAGATGGATGAAAGATTAACCTTAAGTACTTTTGGGTGGGTGGATCAAGTGGGGGATCTGAATATAAACTTTCAAGGAATCGTGTGGGGAATGATGACGCGAATGGTGAAGATGGTGAAGATGGTGAAGATGGTGAAGATGGTGAAGATGTTGAAGATGTGATCTGATGAAAATAATGGAGGGGAGGGGTGCGGCTATTATTTTTGTGCAAGTTACGAGTGGATCTTGATAGATACAGTCAGTACAGTATTATTTAGCTATCAGATAGTCTTTGTTGTACGAGGAGTATTATTTATTGCTTGAGTATACGTAGGCGAGTGGGTGAGTAGGTGAGTAGCTGTATGAAGTTCCGTTATGATGTTTGGTCTTGGTTTCATGATAAATGGGATAGATAGGTAGATAATGTAATGAATGATGATGATGATGATGATGATGATGTTGGTGAAGAAATAGAAATTCCAAAAAGCTGGCGACTTCTAGCTGATCTTCTGGTTGTGGCATTTGTGTTGCGTTCCAAGACATCAGCTCCTGCTAGTAAGGTTGTTGTAAAGTACAAGTAACCTTATTAGACACGTACCCACGCAAGTGATCAACCTTACATACATACGAAGTACGTAGGTAACTTACATGCATATGATATTCATCAGAGATCTTGCAATAGTAGATACTAGCTGGCAGAGTGGAGGCTGGTACTCTCTACTTTGCCATCATAATCGCCTTTCAACTTCAATATCAACATGTGCAGACGAGGGAGGAATCCAATTTATACATCCATTAAAGATTCTTATGAACGATTAACGATGGGATATTCCACCAGTGTGATTTTCTGATATTTGTCGTATTTGAAGCTCATCTAGACTTATCCCTTGTTACCCAAGTATCTATTCCAAGGTCATCATAAGAATTCCTTGTACATGAGCCTATGAGACTTTTCTCCCAAATATCTACGGTTGATAGGTACATGAAATCATAGATCTGCATACCGTCAGAACTAAAGAATCGCAACGAACGAATGAAACCCCTTTATTTGTCATGGAAGAAATACACCCTCAACCGAGACAAAGGGTCATTCTAACATACATAGCCGAAATATATACTTCAGTCAATTATCAGAGAAGTTTTCTAATTCTCTCGGTGATCTATGTTTTGATGATTTTTCCAAGATTATCCGTCAAGATGACAATTTAAGACTTTGATCCTCTACTATCAAGTAATTTTACATTCCTCAACCACCCACCCTTACTCCTCACAACCCCGTAAATCTCTCCCGCCCCCTCTCAACAAATCTCAACGGTACCTTATCTTCCTTCGCCATCTTCAACACTATCTGTGCTTGGTTACATCTCCTCAATACCTCATTCGTTTCTCGTATCGCCATTCCATAAACCTCTTTCCTCTCCTCCATATTCATCCTATCCACTTCCTCATCACTTGCCCATCTAGAAACATCTAACTCCACCGAATATTTTTGAAATATAACAGCCAACACAGCAGTGATCTCCACCTGCGCAAATTTTTTTCCCGGGCAACTTCTCGGTCCTTCACTGAATGATATAAACGCTCCCTTAACAGGTTTAAACAATGTTGACGTTTCCTCATTTGAAGGTTCTTCTCCCTCTATATCCTTGACATTCTCTTCCTTTCCATTAACATCATTGTGAGTTTCCCCTGTCTTGGAAAGTAGCCATCTCTCTGGCACAAAATGATCCAAATCTGTCCGTTGTCCCTCCAATTTCGCATGCGGCCAATACCTCGGATTTCTATTCGTACCTACGGTGTTCAGATGAATAAACGTCCCATCCGGAACAAGCATTTCTTTCCCATCTACAGTCACCCTCTGTTCCCCTGACGTAACCTTCGGGATCGTGTCGGCTATGGGCATTAATCTCAATTCTTCATTAAGCACCGCTCCCACCATACTATTATACAACCTTGAGAAATCACTCATATAAGTCCATTCCGAAGGAGATTTTGAGCCCACAATGGCGTCGATATCATTTTGCATAGAAGATTGAGACGCGAGAGATATAGCGAGATAAACGAAACAGAGATGGATGGAAGAAGCTGTTGTTTCATGGCCGGCGAGTAAAAAGATGAAGGCGTTTGATTTTATTTCCGATTCGGTGAGGGGAGCATCCGATGAGTGTTTGAATTCGCAGTCTACAGGTGATTCGTTGGATGCTTTGAGCATGCTTCCTGGGAATTGTCAGTGGATTACTGCTGACTGTAGATCGTGACTTGCCCATCAAATCCATGGTATCTTTATCATGTTCTTCTGCCGCCATCTGTTTCTTTTTGTGATCGAGTAGTTCAGTCACGTATTGCGTTGTTTCTTTGAATGCTTTATATACCTCTCCATGGCGTTTTATGGGAGAATGTTCTGAACTTGTTAGTATAGTGCCCAGTTTACTGAAGAACTCGGTAACTTACTCAAGACCCACTGCGGCCATAAGAATATAAGCTATATTATATGATTATCAATTCCTCAATTCCAATACTATCCGGCACAGTGTCACTTACGAGAAGGCCGCTCAAAACAAAATTCAGACAATCCTTAAATCCTATTGTATGATCCCCCACCGGTCTGTTCAATCCCAAATCTGGAGTTCCATTTCCCTCACCCCTTCCAGTCCCCTTGCCCACCTCCTCATTCTCTTCCCCCTCCCACAATTGCGGTACCCCAAACCCTGCCGCGCAAATAACATGCAAACTTAAGATTGCAGTATCACTCCCCGCATCACCCACCCGTAGCCCCTCACCCATCAGACGTTTTCTCTCTCCTCCATTCTCCATTCTCCTCCCCCAAACCCTCACCATCCCTTCCGCCTGTCTCAAACTCTCCTCCCAAACCAACCCCATGCTCCTCTCCCCAAAGCTCTTCCCCACAATCCGCTTATGCCTCCTCCACTCCTCACCCTCAGTCGTCAAGATATTCCTACCAAAAACATCCATAACCCTATAATTCTTCACCGGTTTAACAAAATCATTTTTGCGCGCCGCAAACTGCGCTATCAATTCCGCATTCGTCGTGCGGAGCAGATTTAGGTTAGAAGCTGCAAATACGTAGGTGTCACCATGGACATCATAAGTGCTGCGGAGATTAAGAAACGAGTTACGATGGTTGGCTATGCTTTGGGGGTATTAGATGGAATTCCCGAATGAGCTGGGGGCAAGGGGGCCACGCACGACAGCCATTTCCAATGTTTCGTAATAGGCAATTTTTCCAATATCGGAATGATGAATTTCAATGTCAAAATATTGCTCAATCCTATGGGGGCAAGTGCTATAAATCATGCATATATCAGCAATCCTTCAATACACCCACCCTCTTCCAACCATAAATCACACTCACGAGTTTCAATAACCGGAAACCCCGTCCTCAAGGCCCTCTGTCTATATTCTCTAAACCCACTATACGCATTTCCCACTCTCCAAAACACCAAGGTCCAGAACCCTAGAGTTGCCAATAATATTCCGACCATTGGCGACGATCCAATGCCCAATATAGTGTGCAGATGCAAGGCAATGAGATAATCAATCATGAATCGCGACCGGATAAAATACAGGACAAACACTCTGTGAACAAACCATCAACTAATTGATTGACGAGCGTAAGCTAGGCATGCAGAAAAAAGAGAAAAAAGTTAAGTAAACCGAGTGAGATTCATAAACGTATGTGAAATATGGAGCTATCTGTACCCCTCATCTCACCAATAATCTCAATACCTATCATCATCGGTTTTCGTGATGTAGGCTGTGACGAGTCCTACTTAGGTACATGGCGAGCATGCAATGAGAAAAAAACGCGTGGAAATACCTACTAAGCATAGGTAGGTATACGTGTACGTAGGCATAAACTCGAATTCATCATAACAAACTAAAAATTACTTGTATCGATGACTACCTGGTATCATCCGCTCATCTACTCGTGTGCTTGTTCATTCATCCATCCTTCTTCCATCCTCTCTCAAAAGACCCCCCCATAAAATCATAAAGTATCACGATTCTCCAAACCAGGGCCCTGGTGGCCTCGTACATTCATTCTACTGTACGTAGTAACCGCATCCTCTCATCCTATCAAAAGAAAGAAACCCGTCGTATCCATTCAGGCACAGATGCACCACCAAAGGTTCTCGACTCCTCGAGCTGAAAACCCACCGAGTACCTTCGTACTGTAAGCCGTACCCTCAAATCTCAGAGCCAGCCAACCAGCATACAGAATCCCAATATCTAATCGCGCCCTTAATAATTTCCTGACCAGTGCTGGTACGTAACTATACATGAGCGATGGGCGGAGTACTTTATTTGGAGATATGGCCGATGATATCCATGGTGCATGGGTAGGGCTACCTCCGTAGGTGCGCATACATTAGTTCTACAGTGTGTAGCACCCACTCATCACTTCATGGCGTAAATAGGTAGTAAAAGCTCTAAGCGTCTACCGACGTCTAGTCTTTATTTCTAATCTGACGTACATATATATTGCATATACTTTTACTCAATTTGAAGGTACGGAGGTATGTATGAGCTACATGAGTAATGTATGTATATGTGCGACCTGTACACATACAAACCGGCATCTCAATTTCCAAAAGCAGCTCGGAATACGAGATGCCGTTGACAAGAAGTATGGTTCCTTTTCTCTCGATGGAATCCCTTCCATTCTTATCTTGCAACTGTTCCTCTTTCTCACTCTTGTATTACATCCACACCCCACAACCGATTAAGGAACAGAAGCTCAACTCACTCCAAGCCAAAAACCAACCCAAGACAAATTCGCCTGGATAAAGAGCTCCATGTGTAATTTCGTATTCCCCAAACAAATCCACCCTTCAATCGACCCGTCCCAAGCCATCTCTACATTCGCCCTTCCCGATCCCACAATGCGCATGCCATGAATCAATCCATCTACAACCCCGCAAGCATTCCCGACCCTTCGGTCTAGGTCGCCGGACAAGCTCGATGGGCACCAGCGCAACCTAACAAGAGCAGCCTCACGCCACTTTATCGGCATCTAAACCCAGCACAGGAGGGATTGAGGGCCCCTCAAACCCCGGGACCCCGGTTTCTCAACCACACCATACCAACCAGACCCCAAGATAGAAAGGAGTAGCAAACGACGCACGCGGCAAGCCCGCCAGCAAACACACAATCCGCATCTCACCACGATATCAACGATCTACGCAAAGTCATGGCGTGCATTCACCACACCCAGAAGCTTCGCATTGCAGAAGGAATCCACCAGGGGGGAGAAAAGGCGAGATATATATTAATTACTTGCTTATTTCCTTCTTGGCTACCATTTGCATGTGCGATATCATCTGCGCTCCCGTGTTGTTTCCGTTGAGGCTGCTTTTACCATTCTTTTGCAACCGTGCTATATATCCACACCAACGAAATCCCTTTGCCATGCATCGTCAGGCTCTTTTAGTCGCTCTGCATGTCATCTCACGGACATGGCGCATGAAGATATGTGCAAACGGAATCAGGGACATTGATATATACTGGGTAGATGAATAATTAACAAGCACATGCACATGCTAATCATAGTCAGATGAAGGAGCACTTCCGAAGAAGAAAGAGTAAACGTAGGTAGCAATATTTGATTTGAGAATTGCAGACTTGTTCTGACGATAGAGTCTAGGCCATGCTATTATATACTTCCCTGTCTCGGTTCCCTCTGCTTGCTTCTTTTCCTCTTTGCCTCATCGATGCCTGCTAGAAATATGTTTCCCCGCATTGTTTGCACTCCACCTCCAATCCAACTCCCCTTCGACAAATTAATGAGCAGCCTTGTAAAGATAACCATCTCTTTCATAACCTAACCGTAACTGTGAAATCATCACCCGTAAGTAAGCCCGATTGCCCGAGTGTGTTTGTTTGTATGATGAAATCCAGAGTTCCATATACACATCTCTTTTCGTTCATCCATGTATCCATCCAGTTCATCCATATCATTAGCCTCCGATCCAAACACCATAAAGATACCATATCGTACCAATGATCCATCCACCAGCCACTATAAAGATAATAGTAAAGAGACAGGACAAATTGTGCATAAAGATACGTGCTCGCCAGATTATTGAATATCCCCAAACCCAGATCCAATCCGAGCCCGAGCCCAAACTTTTCCACCAGAAAAATCTGCCTTCCAACTAATCCATTCCCCTCCCCATCCATCATGCGATGACTTAGCTCCAATAAAAGAAGAATAGGACATAAAACAAACAAACATGAAAAAAGCAAACAACTGATTCCAGAGTAACAAGAAAAAGTTCGAAAGTTGATCAGAACACCCCCCCCCCCGCCTACCCCAACCCCGCCCCTTTTCTGCATATAGATAATATGCCGGCCACACATGCTATGGTATTCGCTCATCTCCTTAACTGAATATATGCCACCGTCCCCGCGAGGAGTTTTCAAAAATAGACGCTAACAATAGAAGTCTCCCTCCCATACTACGAGTACGGATATCCAAGGCAATAAATCGAAGCACAGATCCCCCATCCAGGCCGCTTTTAATGAACGTAAAAAGAACCTTTCCTTAGCTCTGATGCAAATTTGGATCACTTTTGATATCCGGATCGTGATTTCCATAATTTATTGCCCTCAAGGAAATCGAATGCGCTATGCTGTTGGTGGGAGGGCAGCTGATGTGGATGCCCTAGACTTCCTGTTCTAAGCTGGTTTCCCACTTGAGGAGTCGTTTCGTACTGCGATCTATGAGGAATTCCATCAAAAGAGACGCTCAGGGGATGAGAGACGGGATGAGAAGGTAATAAAGATTGGGAATTGGGCGGCGGGAGTTGATATGAATTAGAGGAGAATGATTGCGGTGAAGTCGTATAGAAGTTAGTAGATGGGGAGGGGTTGTTGAAAAAGGGTGATGTCCAGTTAACGCTCGACTGCTGAGAGTTTTGGTATTGAGCCGAGGATATCGAGGTCGACATCGGACGCTGGGGTTGATCTTGTAAACTTGAACTATTCTGATCATTGAAGTTTACCCGGGGTACATATGTAGCATTAGTATTGATGTAAGAAGATCCATGCATATGCTCTTCCTGTTGTGAGCTATATCGGTCTGCATGCCGAGAAGGTGCATAGATATTTTCATGGTCTCTTTGGTGACTTGCATGCGACGGAGCTTGTTGCGCTTGCTGCACTTGCATGATAGATGGCGACACCGAACTATGCGGTGTCAAGATCAGGGGTGAAGCTTCTATATCTTGAGGTTGCAAGTCATCATCTTCCAGCTTCATTCCCTCATCTGGCTCATCATCTGAAATTTCCGCTCCGTTTCTGTCACCATACATTACGTGAACGTAGGTATCTCCAGCTAGGTAAAAATCAGCTATCTTGTTGAGAATTTGAATAGTAATTGAGCTACTAACTAATTTCGCCGTTCTTGTATTGCTCCTCCTTTCGAGAAACCTTGAATATCTCTTTCAGGAAAGGTTTTTTGGCAGAGTTCTCGGGATGATCTTTCTCGGTAAACCAGTTTGACATGGCCTCCATTGTCACTTCTTCCAATTTTTTGACGTTGAGGTTTAGTTTTTGAACAGCCAGACATTGCTTGTGGTATGGCTCCACAATCATTTTCAAAATATGGACCAACAGACGTATTCTTTCTAATACGGATCTCAATCAGAAATTCTTCATCTAGAAATGGTGATATCAAACTTACCAGGCTTCAAAAGATGATCCGGCTCTCTGTGACGAACTAGAAGCTCTCCACTTGTGACTGGCCACCACGGTGGAGCCTTTGCAGCTCCCTTAGTGTATGGGTAGTGGGTCTGTTTTCTAGGCTCAACTAGCTTCACGAAAGCTTTCCCCATGACTTTGCAAGACGCCTGCTGCATATCCTTGAATCGACAGCTGTAGAACTTTGTGACCTCTTCCTCGTCTCCAATCCGAAGTGGCATGGTCTTTCTCTCTAAGATAGGGCTCTGCGTATCTTCACTGGATCCATCATATTGACGATGGTATCGCTTCGTCTTCTTTGATCCTGTTGAATCATCATCAGAATCATCAGGACTCTGTTGAAGCTGGCGATTTCGACGCCTCTTTCCCGCTGTCGAATCGCTTCCTGTGAGCCTCCGCATGCCTGTTCCGTTGTCTATACCGAAGTCGTGATATGCTATCTCTCCAATATAAGCTGTGACAGCAATATTTAGCAAAGAAGAAACCATGATAGTAAACAGGGGGACTGACATGTAGAATTTGAAAATGATGCATCCAGCCCAGCTCTTTCTATGGATTTATGAAAATCATTCTTCAAATGTGGTGAGAAAATCTTCGGTTGGAAATTCGTCAAATTCTGAGAAGTGTAATTAACTTCCCTTCCATCGTCAAGAATCGCGATGACGGCAAATTCTTTCACTGGGATACGGGCGCAAGATCTTAGGCATTCTTCGACGCTCTATAGTGATATTAGTTGAGGCTCAAGTTGATTAGAAGCATCAAACATCTACTTACAAGAGGCAATCCGTGTGGGTGGGGGCGGTGAGGTACAATCGATGTGAGTCGAGGTTCATTCAACGACGTTTGGCTGCAATCGAATGACCTTTCCACAGTACTTGGCCACGATTCACGGCCATAACAATCCCTTGGTTGCATGGAATTCTCGTGCTGAACCATTTCAAAGATGATAGGTAGTAAGTAAGGGCTCTGAGTCTGTGACTCGAGGCGGTGAGGTTACAAGTCGAGCTATCGTATTGATGATATACTTGATACTCTTGAGATCCGTGAACAGGGAGATGAGATATAAGACGTATCACAAACAGTATGGGAGACTGCTCTATCTATTAGCGGATAATTCACGCATATACATAAAATTAGATCCGAGTCTGCAAGGAGAGATTTGAGACATAGAGATGAGAAAAGTAAAAAGTGATGCAAACAAGATTTATTTTCGTATCAATGTCATAGGATCATGGTAACTATAAGAGGGGTTTCGCGGAAAAAGAGGTGGCGTTATGTCTGGCTTGAGTGTGGTAAGGTAGCACAAACCAAACCTAGATCCAAGCCAGATGGGTGGGGAAGCTGAGTGTATAGTTGCAGTTTATCGATTGAGGCGCTCAGTGAGATAATGGTACCTTCCAAGACTTGGGCAGTCTGCCGACCGATTATCTCCCTTCCCGATACGAAGCCGTGCGGACCGATTGTCGGGGTTTTGGCCCGAAAAGCTCGTAAGTTGACAAGAAAGTAACGTAAGATATGAAGTGTTGTATTGTATGAAATGACGAGGTCAAAAGGGGTTGAAAATCAGGAATATCTTCGTTTTGGCTGGGTCCAGAATGCTTCTCTCTCATACCATCCAGCTGAGAGTTTGATTGCCGCCAAGTCAGCCTCTAATATCATTCGGAAACGGGCAGTAGTTGCTGTTTGGCTCTAGTTTCCTAATTTTGGGGGTCTTTCTCCGCCGTTTGATCTTCAAACCCTTGTGATGATTAGACGCCCGGGGAATTACTATTTGCGGTGAAAAGCGAGACCAGTATGGATTCTTGAATCAGTGGAGATACAATCTCACAAAATAAGGATCAGTGTAAATATATGATCGACCCACAGCTGTGTAAAAATGAGCTACTAGGTGATAGATCTAGGATATCCAGATGAAGGGAGAGAGAAAAAAGTAAAACGGAAATGCAAGAATGTAAGATGCGCTTTTAGATAAGAAGATTCGAGTAATTCCCGTATGTTGCGGGCGCAAAAAGGCTGCATAAAAGAAAAGGAATGGGTGAGGGGGTAGTGTCACAAGCTACAGGACTCTAGCCTTAAACGACAATCAGGAATAAATTAGATGCGCTGTTAAATGTATTGTGATTGACGGTTGGTTAACCTGGTTTACCTTTAGAGTACTTGATCCTGTTGTGTTTCTATGCATTTGGGCTTGCGTTGCTCGTTGAATGGTTCGTTGAATGCTAATGTCGTACTACATTATGAAAAAACGACCTGCAACAATTAAGCATTGATACTGGTCAATATCAACCCATAATCTTTAAGCAGCGTGCCATAATTCCCAAGAAGACCCAAGCTGTTGGGTACAGCTTTTTAAGCCAATTCAAAATATCGACTTTATGATTGACGGAAATCGGTGTTATCCATGTTTGGCTGCAGACACATGGACCTTCACGAAAGACCACAACGGTTCCTGGGGTTTTAGATAATCCTTGAAGGTCGCCTTGCCGTCGTGTCTATTACTCGGCTTGGGCTAATGGATTAATTGAGGCCGTAGTATAATGCAAAGTAATGCTTACAAAGTGCAGCGTATCCGAAGATGAGCGAAGACTGCCTAAGCAGTTGCACAAGATGGATAATATATAACATCAAACTTTCCAAGAGAATATTGATAGTACGATATGTATACCAGTCCAGAATAGTACAGTATAGTGGGTATGCATAGTTGATGAGAAATATCTTTTCGGACGCAAATGCACATATACAGCTGTTGTTTGTATGGCTGTGTTTGTGGGGTTGCCGATATCCTATTTCATGATCTTGTTTTCTTGATGCAGGGCTATACTATAACTCCAGGGACGTTGTTTAGTTGCCTTAAACACTAAAATAATAACCCGGCCAAAATGGAGTTGAAGAATATTATTGAAAACGTGGGGAATCGTGGGGGGGAGTTCATAAGATCATCAATGGCCCCTTAGAGAATTTGGATATAGAGTCTAGAACTGGTATTAGATAACAAAGTCTCTACTCAGAAGCATAGATTCGAAGAGTGAGGGTCGTGGCGCATATGGCGGGAAAGGCAAACAACGCAGTGAGACCACAAGGTACGGTGAAAGGTGAGAAAAAGGAAGTGTCCAAGACTTAGTGGTTTTTGATGTAACCTTCAAGAACTACATGAATAGAAATAGACGGTACGCCTAAATGGGTAGTAAATGGTCATCGTCTCGTTTATTTAGCCCTGGCGTATATTTGTATATATGTATACGTAAACACCCAACAAACAATTAGTTATACGTATGAATAAGAAGAGAAAGGAGAGGAAGAATACAAAGATAATGATGATAATGATGATAATGATAATGATAATGATAATGATAATGATAATGATAATAACGGCAACATCTACTGTTTAGCTAATAGATGATAATACATTAGTCGATTAGTTGATTACAAATAAAAGAAGTGAAGTGAATTGAGCTAGCGCTAACTTTGGAAGAAAAAGGTCTGTGCTTCGGATTAATCAGCTAGACCTACCTAGTGAGGTTTAGCCCTGGAGGAGATAGTTTCTCTTATTTTTCCGTCGGTAACCTTAACCTAATCTGACCGTCTTCGCATCTTTTCCCCTTTGGTGAACATTAATCTCAAATATCAAAGCAGAATTCTAACATGTTGGATCCTAAAATGTATTACTTCATAGATTCTGGCCTTGATTATTCATGATGGATGCAGTTTGATGCGTGTAATCAGCAGCCAACATCAAGTCTTCAACATCCATCTTCAGCTGTTGAAATAACTTACAAAAGACTTAATTGCGCCCATATCGATTCAAATTGCGACACTGGATATGAATGAATTCCTTGTCAATCTTATAACTATAAAGCTCGATTAATCTTATGGGTTTTAGATCTTCGGCTCTTTATTATCATCATTCATAATTGCTACAGGTTCATCCGAAATTCCCCCTTATTTTCCTTTTTCCAATCCTTTGATCTTTCTTCCTATTCTTCCTTGCTTCTTTTCGTTTACGCATCCCTCCTGTGTAGCACAAGTTTCAGATCGTACAACATGAGAACGGTAGATTTTGAGCCAATGGCCGACTTAAAATCTACAGAGATCGTCTGATCTACCCGAATCCTGTTTTTCTGGCAAGCATGGAAGATAAATCCCATCATTGGTTAGAATTCTAATGTATACTGTATATTTAGCTGGAAGATTGCACCGCAAGAAATCTACGTTTAAGGAATTCTTGCATGGCATGATGGATTCGTCCAACCTCCCGGCTCACTCGAGTCGCGACCCGGGTCTGAATGAAGCAGTACCCAATCACACCATGATCGACCAGAATTTCTAGGGTATTCTTCGCATGGTCGTTATCTCTCTCGCTCTCCCTCTCCCTCTCTCTTCCTCCTTTCTCGGGGGATAGCTTGACGAGTGGCTTTAGGTCCCGACCGAACATGCATGTTGGGAAGCGGTGAAAGCGGTGGCATCTTGACGTACATTTTGGAAACTGCAGCAATTCAATGCTTCAATCTCAAACTTCCATCAATCACCATGGGTAATGAAGATAAAGCGGTCACGAACAGAGCAGTGCTCTTTTGTCCAAACCGGTGGAGCTAGATTGTCACTTTAATTCTAGAAATAGGTCATCACACCCAGGTTTCTCAGTTCAGGGGCCTAAGGGAAGCCTCCAGTAAAACATCGCGCAGTCTGCCATTTGTTTTCCAGTCTGATTCAACTCGGTTTAGATTATATCAACAACATCGAGGTAATAGACATTCAGAGTTGCAAGTATATTTTGACGGTCGCTTTTCATATTCGTAAGCCTGTAGTGTATTTTTATCGTGATTTATTCCCATAGAGGTGGAGCAAATACCCTCTGAAATCGATGGTATCCAAAAAATATATGCTGCAAGGCAGCTTTGTTAGATTGTGACTTCAAGTCATTTCATAGTCTTTCCACGGTTCGTGATATTTCATTGGCCATACTATCATACCAATCAACTAGAGACTCGATTTTTGACGATGCGATTCATACCTCTATATATGGCATTGGTTATGAGTACAAGGTAATTAGATTTCGCTTTTGGAACAGGACTCAAAACTACTCATCAATATTTGCCTGTCTGAAAAACTCTCCCTGTTTAGGTTTGTTCTTGCACCAACAGAAGTTCTGCTGAAAAGGTCTATCCAGACTAACAGCTACAAGAATCAGATGCCATAAATGATCTTTGTTTACATATTAATTTCAAGCAGTCTTTAATGTAGTAAAGGTTGCACACAGTGACGGAATTATCTCACTCCCTTCTGTACCTTGTATGCATCATAAGCATAGAATACCCAAGAGACATATATGTCTTCAACGTCGTTCATTATATCACAAGTCCTGTTAAACAACACTCAATCTTGAAGAAGCATTCGTATATAGAGCCCTCGGGGCCAACTCCATAAGCGTGTGTAAGCACCTTATTAACTCTTCATACTGTACGTGTGTTGTTCATTGCTGTAAGCCATATCGTATTAGTCGATTTTCTATCACATGCGTCCATGTACAAGTCGGACAATCCTATCCTCGCCCGCGTTGATTTCTTACCGTACCCTAGTACTATGCCAACCACATATTACACAAAGCCGTTCAAATCCTTCAATAATTAACAACCCTTGCTTATCAAAAATTGGTACCTAATGAGCCACGCATATAATACCAGGTGTATGAAGAATTACACATCATCACATCACCAGCTGTTACCTTCACCAATCTTTAATTGAACTTGAAATATACCTCTCGAGGTTATCTATCGTCGAAATTGTGTGACCACACTGAAAGCTCAAAGCCGCCTTAATGCCAATTCAAGCGCGGGACCGGTTGAGACTCCATCATGCTACACAGTGATCTAGTCTCACAAAAATATTTTTCCCACGTTTTCTGCTCGATTTCTCTGGAATATATCGCTCCTGTGCCTCCTTGCACTGCATCGGTTCTTACGGCATTGAATGTAATTCACACAAGAGGTAATGAAACCCGAATCGACTCAACAAAGAACACACAGCATCCGAGGATCTTAAATTGCATCTTTCAAAATGCCTCACAATACTTGCCATGCTATACACAAATCTACCCACCTCAATGTCCTCATTCCAGCCTCGTGGTACACCGAACCAAACTTTGGAGAAACGCCATTTTACCTTTCTCATCATTCTTAGCTCATGATCACTTCCAATTCAGCCCGTCTGTCCGTGCTTTGCGTCGTTTGTTGAATGCGCATCCTTGAATGCAAATCAACATTATCCGGTTGCACACAACCTTGGGTGACACGAATCAAGCAGGGTATACTCGAAATCTCCGTATCTGCATTCCATGAATAGCCTCCATGTCTTGTTTCGATTAAGGTTATTCATCCATGTTACTGCAAGTTACCATCATCACGTCTTTCTGCAAGAATGAGCTGATTCTACTATCTCCCCTTCGATTTTTTCATCCTGTCTTCCGGAATACAACATCCGAGGTTGGAGATTACAGATTAAATGTTGCAGGTTACTCGACCTTGTAGATAAAGTTGTGCAATCCAAGTCTCTTCTCCATCTTTCTTCCCCAGACTCCTACTCAGTGCCGAACTTTCACAGAATATCTTCAGCATATCACGCAGGCCGTATCTAATCTCATCAATACACCCCCTATACACAGCCTCCACTATTTCTTCATCATACCTACCATCAGTCTCTGCAACGTCAACCACGGCATCAAGATAGGAACATGCGGTTCGAAATAGTCCTTACCATCCAAACAAACATCTCCGTTCATCAGCGATTCCATAACTCCATCAGCCACTATCTCGCATCAGACCTGACTACTTCTCACCATACACCGTCACGCCACTCAATTGCCTCCTCGTCTCCAGAAAATCCCAAATTTGCCAAGATCTTATTTTCCTTTTCAGATCCAGATTGAGGAGAAACCTCCGCATTCACAATGCTTATCTCGTCTATTGACTCAGTTGCCACTCAGTACTACCTGCTTGTGCATCGACATTTGAAATTTCAATTTTCTGGCACATCAAATCCTTACACCACACGTCGACGATTTCACCAAATGTATCACACCGACCCCTACCTTTCTCAACCACCTTTTTAGCCCCCAATCCTTTTTCCCCTTCCGTGCTTCCTTCCTTCTCCGCCGGCCATGCATCTCACCTTCCTCAACACAAGCCTTCAGTACCACACATCTCACAACCCAAGGTTCCACAACACTACTCTAGTACTCGACCTCTCTCATCCTCCACAAACCATGCATACGCTCGGACTACCCCGCCATTCAAACCATCCACATACCCTACACATGCCATTGAAAACTTGCATAGTTCTGTACACCCAACGGAGGAGACTCCGCATCCTATGAGGACCCTTAGTTTCTGCCTAACCGTCTCTCCATGTCGTGCCACACAAGTTGGCAATCTCTCAGCTTATTTTCTTTTTCGCCGCTCGATTCTCGAGTCATTGGTATGGTGCTACGTGTTCTCCCGTTGTATTTACGGTCGTCAGGGTTGTTGGTGAAATCGAAGGATTTGGTGGGCGTATCACTCGGTGAGCGCATTATGCAAATCGCCATAAAACTACGGAGGGTGATCCTCCCAATCAGACAATTCGAGACAGAATTAGATACGGACGACAGATCTATGATCCTTGCGGAAGATATGTGTGAGTCTCTGAGTGAGTGAGCGAGTACATGCGAGGTTTTCGTTTCGCCAAAGGATCAACAGTGCCGATGGGGTGACCGGCGATGAGTTCATCATATACGAGATTGGAATCAACTCAACGAATGTTCTAATCTCAAAAGAGAACTCATTTTCACAATAGAACCATGCTATACAAAACTCCACCTCTTCATCTCTCTGTAGTTCTATTCCAGTCTTCCATTAAAACCCTAATCACAGGTAGGTCTCTTACGCATCTACTCCCCTTCCTTTCCGTCCCATGCATTTTATCAAGTTCCTCGCCACTCCCTCTCATCCTAATATCTCGATTCTTCATTTTGTCTCCCCTCCATGAAGCTCTTCCAACGCATCACATGATTCCAGCTCCGCCTCACTTCGACCCTAATCAAAGCCGCATAACCCACTCTACTTCCCCACTCGTATCCAATATTCTATAGACATCCCCCCCCCCATAACAGGACCACCTCACCATTCCCCAGATCCTCCAAATCCAAGCCCTGCCCTCCCTAAACCCCCCACTAACCTCCCCACCAGCAACCAGGCCCTCGACCAAAAAGTCCAGTTAACCCCCAACCATGAACTAATCAAACCCCCTTCATCCCAATCCAACTCCAACCCCCCAACATTCTTCCCCCCCCCCTCCCTCCCACTGCACCCCCAATTTCCACCACCACCACACAACCACACCCCAGCACTCCATCCTCCCACTTCCCCCCACACCACCGCCCCTCCAAAATTCCAAAATTCCAAACACAACCCCACCATTCCACACTAAATCCACATCCCCAGTAACAAACAGACCATACAGCAAAAACCATACATTTCAACGAATCAAACCAAACCAAACCACACCCCAAAACCCTTCATCTCTACCCCCACCCGTATGCAGGGGGAAAAAATATCTTAATTCCCTCCCTTCCCCTCCCCTCCCCTGCACTCCCTTTCCCTTCCCTCTCCTCTCCTCCATCTCCCCCCCCTTTCCATCCATCCATCCATCCTCTCCCTCCACCCCCTTCCCAAAAATAATCTACAAGATACAGACCTCCTCTCCCTCCCTTAACCCCTCCCCCTCCCCCTAACCACCAAAACCCACCAACCACCAACCAAACCTCCATCCAAATTTCAAATTTCCAAGTCTCCAATCTTTATCCACTCCCCCCCCCCCGCACCACCGCAAAAAACCCCTACACACCCAACCCAAACCCTCATAAACTCCCAACCAAACAATCACCATATTCGTATTTATCAATGAGAAAAATCACACATATTCATTGTAATATTCATTGTACTCTCATTTCATCTCACTTCATCTCACCTCACCTCATCTCATCAGATCTCATCTTATGTAATCTAATTATATTGTATCAAAGTAACTCATAATAACATACTTAACATGTCATTTATTTATACAAAAGGACTCCTCCACTCTGCCACTTTTCCACTCGCCTAATGCCGATTAACCCCCGACCCCCTTCTTTTCGATTCTTGATTTACAATTTCACTTTTCCTTTCTTCGCCTTTATTACCCCCCAAAAATAGAAGAAGGAAAATGGATGCTCCGAGCTTGACTGTCATGCAACTCGATTAAGCTTGCGAAGATATGCTCCTTGTACCTCAAGTTTCTCACCATTATCCCGTCCCAGCTCGTCTATCTCTTCCCCATCTCCCCTGTCTCCCCTCTCTGCCCTCATCCTCTTATTACCTTCCATTCACCTCACACTCGCTTCCAACCCAGCTTCCCTTACCAACTTCCAAAACAAGCCCCTCTTCTCCATAAGTTTTTTCGGACTATCGAATTCCTTCACTTGTCCATGTTCCAACACCACAATACGATCACTATCCAAAATCGTGTTAATACGATGCGCAATCGTTATAATTGTGCGTTTCGCAAACAATGGACTCCTTAGCGTTGTCTGTAAAAGGGCATCTGTTTCTACATCTACCGCAGCCGTGGCTTCGTCTAGGACCAAGATATTAGATGGTGTGAGAAGTGCCCGTGCGAGGGAGACGAGTTGTCGTTGGCCTTGGGAAAGATTGGATCCGCTACACCGGAAAAACTTGGTTAGCTTGTTTCTCTTCAAAAACAGGTTTTTGTAAATGTGTGATGTTTTGTGTTAATAAGTCAAATTGTGCTTGTGTTGCTGATGGTAGTGGTAATAATTTCGGTAAGATTTTAGGAAAGGCATATATTGTGTGCAAAAGGGGAATGTTTGAGCGAAGAATGAAACGATGCAATAATAAATCGCAAATCAAAATTGAAGGATAACGCAAATGATGGCATGTGATGGTTCTTATTTGCGACGTTGGGCAGTGATGTGGTGAAAGGTAGGGCGAAAAGGACGAAAGGAAAAATTGAAACAGGCGGGAAAGGGTTCAGCTTATGATAGGGAGGATGTGTTACGAACCCTTCTTGAATTTTGGCTTCCAAACCACCATTCATAGTCGAGACGTGATCTTTTAGCCTTGCATGTTCTGTAAGGAGGATTGGTTAGCGAATAGGTTGGTATTACACGCCGCTTGCAGGATATGATCACTCATATCTCACAAGTAACGCCGAGTATCTTCGTCTAGAGTTACACTTACCTAGTACGCTCCACAACTCTGTATCATCATGTACATGGCCTGGATCAAGGTTATCGCGAATTGTCCCTTCGAAAAGAGCCGCATCTTGGGGAATAATCGCCAGTCTGCGTCTCAGGTCGAGTAGCCCTATTGTTGACGTGTTCAGTGTATCAATGCTGATGTTGCCCTCACTCGGCTCGATGATCCGAAATAGTGCTAATGTCAAACTCGACTTTCCTGCACCTGTCCGACCAACGACCCCAATCTTCTCGTGGGGTTTGATATCAAGATTGACATTCTTGAGCACGAGGTCTAAGCCTTCGCGGTATCGTGTGCTGTAGTTATTGAAGTGTACTCCACCCGAAGAAGGCCAACTGATTGGCGGACGATGTCTGTGAATCACTTCTGGAGCTTCGCTTGGTAATCGAGCGTATTCAAGAACACGTTCCACAGACACGATATTTGTTTCCACTTCAACGGTTTGACGAACAATCCAATTCAAGGATTGTGTGATTTGAAGGGCATATGACATCGCTAGTCCAACAGAGCCGGAAGACAACTTACTTCCCGTACTTACAGCCACGATGGCAAGGCCGGCTGCGGCTAAGATAATGAGTGATCCGAGAAATTCGAGTCTCACGGCAAGCCATCTGCGAATCGATGATGTCAGTTTTAATGCAATGTTCCAAATACCGTCGGATACCGAGCAATTGGTCTGTGCCTAGGTGATCGGATTCTCAAAAACAAAGCTTCACTTCTTAATGATAATCACGTGTCTGGCTACAGAGCTTAATTTGAAGGGGCTACATGACGTACCGGTTACTATTGATAGATGGGAAGTAAGCCCTCAAATTAGCGTCTACTCTCCATTCATTTTCTTGTGTAAATCGTTTCTGTTGACTAATGTACGGAAGAATTAGCATCATTTCTGTATTAAATAAGCTCCGTTTCCGAAGTCTTGAACTTCAGAAACCGAGTAGATGGGTTAGCCAAACGGCTAATTCTATCAAGTTGCTTACCGATAAGCTCGGATGGTACCGATACCTCCGAGAGACTCCTGGAAGTGAGCATAAATTGGACTTCGGCTGACGCTATCCAAACGCTTCAGTTCACGGGAAGTGCGGAGATAATATCGCTGTACCCAGTAATACACGCCTGACAGCGGGATGATCAGAGCGATAAAGGCCGGGGTAGAGACGGAAATGACGACTAGGGTAAACATTGCCCGAGCAGTGTTGACAAATAACATGTTGAAAGTCCTCGCGAGTACCTGTTACGGGTTAGAACATGTCAAAATGCAGGGTTATGATTTATAGCTACTTCATCTATCCGATAAACATCACTAAATTCGCGATGGTTAGCCTGTGGTCTAGATAGATCCGATCTCGGTTGCGTGTAATGTAACACAACATTCAAACAAACAAATTGAAGTCTGGATATGGATCGAACCGCATATGCATATTGCTCAACAAAGCGGGGTGTTAAGGCAACCAGCCCCCACAATCGACGGGATAATGCTTTAAGAGGGGATGCCGACAGATCGGGCCAATCAAGAGTATTCTGCTACGAGGAAGAGATTGAAAAGCAAGCAAGGAAAATTTTGCGGAAAACGTACCTTGAGAAGCGATTGAGAATGCGACCAGCTGGGGTAGTTTCGAAAAAGGACATTGGGGATCGGAAGATGGCAAAGGCCATTCGCTCATGAAGTTTTCTCGAGGCCTAAGAGGGTGATATGTTAGCTTCCGTTGCTGCTTCTGAACAATGCGAGAAGCCGCTGCCTGGTCGGGATGTCTTACCTCAATAGAACAGAAAATCCACAGGATCAAGGTTTGGACTACCACGAGAGCTGCGGATCCAATGCCAAAAGCAAAGTATACACCAATATATACTTGCCTACATTCAAGTTCACACCATATTTGTCATTGGCCTCAGCCCAACTTTTGAGCCATACGCTGCCACCTGTGAAGTATTAGTGAAAGGTAAATCGGGTGTGAGGAAAGCGAGTGAACTGACTGATTTGTGCCGTTTGTGCGCCAACCAACATGGTCAAATAGATTAAGACCGCTGCAAGATTGCTAGTCTTAGCATATTCAGCGTATACTAATTTAATGTTAATACATCTCGCTATGGTTAGGGACTTGTGTTTGCCTACCATCCCATTTGACTTTCCCTTGTTCAGAATGTTCCTTGCCCTGCTTGGATTTTGAAGGTTCTTCTTCGTCGCGAATTTTGCCTCTGGGGCCTCTGAAACTGATTGTGCTGGCACGTCGTAATGTATTGGAGCTCCCTTTCCTCTTCTTGACACCTGATCCTCCAGGCTTGATAGGTTGAAGTTGTGTTAAATGTTCTTGGGCTTCCTCGGCCTCGTCCTTTTCTTCCTCTTTTCCAGGCTGCTCAAAGTCAAGTATAGTTGATGAATCGCTAGCTTCAGTGGTTTCGGAATCTGTAGATACATCCTTGTTCTCGGATGTGTTGATCAGGTTTGCAATTTCCCCTCTTCTAGCAATGGCCTGATCATATGTACCGCGCTCGATGATTTTTGTATCTCGAATCAAGCAAATGAGATTTGCTTCCTTGAGAACCGGAATAGAATTTGTGGCAAGAACTCTAGTCTTTCCGCCAAGTAATCCAGTTGGGCCAAAGACATTATCAATCAAGTGCCTACCGACGTGCTGATCAACGGCGGACAAACAATCATCAAGTAGATATATATCAGCTCTAGCGTAAACTGCTCTTGCTAAAGTCAATCGTGCCTTTTGACCTCCACTCAAGGAGATACCACGCTCTCCGACCTCAGTTTCATCACCATCCGGCAATTGAGCAAAATCTTCAGTAAGTGCACAGGCCCTGACAGTTTTATCGTAAAAATTGGGGTCAAAACGATGACCGAAGAGAATGTTTTCTTTGACAGTCGCATTCATGACCCATGGTTGTTGTGCTACATAGGCCGTTTTCCCATGAACCACTACCTGGCCCTTGACCTTCCATAGATCACCAAGAAGTGCCTGTAGAAAAGATGATTTCCCTGCTCCAACTCGACCAACAATACAAGTGAGCTCCCCTTTGTGTGCGGAGAAATGGATATCCTGTAATACATTGCGGTCGGAGTTTCTGTCCCATGAAAATGATGCATCTCGGATCGTTAGGGTCTCTTCGCCATCATCTTCAATCGCTCCCTTCAGGATTACCGCATCGGGCTGTAACTCTTCGGCTGTGAAGAAAGATGTCAAGCGTTTGACGGCAACGGAAGCCTCAATGATGGAGGTGATGACCATTGGGAGAATGGCCAACGGGAAAGTCAACAGATTGAGCAAAGTTAAAGTAGGGAATACGATATCAGTAGTCAGTGGAGAGTTTGTGGTCAATACAAAGACAGCAAACGTCGAACAAGAAACCAAGAATGGCGTGGTAGACCATGTAAAATTAGCAACTGATTGAGCAGCACCAATTTTTCGTAAGGTTTTTAATTCTTGATCGTTTCTCACAAAATTCAACTTAGCCATAAAGGCAGAACTCCAAGCATAAAGTTTGATGCTCTTCATGTTGTTGATGATTTCCGCAATCAATCTTGTTCGGGAATCCTTGTTCTTCATCTGCTCCTGTTGTAACTTTTTCATAAGACGAGCGATTAAACCATTGATTGGAATCATTAGAACCATGGCGGCAACACCAGCCAACATTGATAGTCCGACTAGTTGATATAAGGATACCATGCAGAGAATGATCTGATAAGGAGCAGACCACAGTTGCTGTCCGTATTGGGTAAGGTCTTGTAATCTTTGAGTGTCGACGGCCATGTAGTTGACAATATCACCCGTAGACTTTTTAGATCTTCCTTCGTTCGATAACTTGAGTGACTTTCCGTAGATGGCTGCCGTCAATGCGGTCTTAATACGCATACCAGTTTCGAAAGCTCTCTGGAAGTACTGATGTAAAGCCATGGTCTGTCCCACAGAAACAGAGAACATACCCAAAGCTATGGCAGCGCCTCGAATTATAGGTTGAGGTTCATCGGTCGAACGTGACTTGACCCATCTGATCAACAACTTTAAAAGTTGTGGTTGTATAAAGGCGAGCGAATCACTAACGGTCTTGAAAAGAGCGCCACGGAAATATGGTCCACTGAAAGATTTAAAGATAGCGATCCAAAGAGATGGGTTCTTCTTGTGTTCAATTTCATAGTCCCAAGCCTCCTGAAATGTCTCGCTGCATGACTTTGTGGTGTCCCTCTTGGCCAAATTCCATAAATCGTCTTCTGTCAAATATTTCTTGTACCCTTGTTTCATCATAGGGGTCATCCAACCGAACGTAAGGATAGAAAATACAGTGGCATACTCGATAGGACATTCGTCGTCATCCTCCAATGCCGAATACACGCTTTGTTTCTTGGGCACAAGCCACTCCAAGCCAAACTCAATCAACGACAAACCAAAGCCAACAAAATATGCGATGAAGTATGGAAGATGCTCGTGGTATATCTGTTGGGATATCAAGGATCGAAGCTTGACTGCGTATGCGATATTGAGCAAGAGCCAGTAGAAGAGTACAACGCCGTTTGGATTCCGCAGCCGGGTATGCTCGAGCCATTGGATGCTAAACACAACACCGAGAGATGCGATTTGTAAAAGACTGGTCCAAAATCGGAAATCGCCCGCCCATACATCAGGATAGTTGAGTATTTGTATACTGAGTTGCACTGCGACTGAGGCTGCGATTCCTACTATGATGGCCTATTGAGAACTGCGTAAGCTTTTTTACCCCCGGTCGTTTCGTTTCTCTAGACTTGCGAAACAATTAGAGAGAATCATACCTGCTTGAGCCAGAAATGCCAATTCTTCTCAACCTCAGCATGCGTCTTCCGCCTTACAAGCCACCATATTGCTATAGCACCTCCCAATATTCCAAAGGTCGCCACAGAGCTCACCCAAACATCCATAAAACACGGTGTAAAGTCATAACGATAAGGACTCAAAGGCCCCCATCCCTCCTTATTACCGCACAACGGCTGTGATCGCGATACATCTGCCGTGAGATATCCGCTACCAAGCTGCTCCTGGAATGCGCGGAAGCCAGAGAAGGAGCCTGTCTTGAGGATGCTCTGCGGTGAGCTAACGACCATGACCGATATGTGATACTTTGTGTACTGAAGCCCTCGTTCGATAGACGATAGAGGTTTCAGAACTGGAGATATTAGTGTATAGAAGAATAATTCATTCGTTCTGTAACACAATCAATGATGGAAGCGGCAGACAGTTGAACGATTTTGTCTTATTGTACGGGACCGACAAAAAACTACCTATACTAAATACGGATTTACCTAGTAAACTATGACGGGAGAGATCCGGTTCCTGTAAAGTACCAGGTAGCATTACAAAGCAACAGAAAAGGTTCAAAGGTTCTAGAAAACGATGCACCTCAATAACATGAAGTGAACACTTGCATAGTTTTGGGGAATAGGTTATTGATTGGTGTGCTGTTCATAATAATACTATGACGGGATCCTCTAGATGAATTCAATGGTGTTGACTTATTTAAGTGAGGTTATATTATTGGCTCTTCCGACGAATTGGTAATATCAGTTTATTAGAATGCAAGCATAATAATTAATAGATTGACGATTTATTACTACGTATACCTACCGTATTTACCTACCTACCACCATGCCATCCATACCTAGGTACTTTTTACTAAAGACGTCATTTGCTCCTGCACCCACTGGCCAATCACATTGAAGCTATTCCTACAAAAATATAATGGTTATCATCTCACACCGACAGGTAGTGCTCTTGCGAGTTAGCATTGATAAGTACGGAGTACCGACCTAGATGTTTGTTGATTAATGGGTATTACTGGTCGAAATATGACTCAAATATGACTTGAATCATGAGCAGGTTATAAAGGAAGCAATTCTTCAAGAAGGTATTCAATATCGTATTCATATGTACATACGGAGTATATATATAATCATCATTGCTTAGGTGTCTTATGTTGAAGGGGAGGCAATGAATGCGTGAATGTGTGAATATCTGAACATCTGAACATCTGAACATCTGAATGTACAAATAATGAGAAGCTTCAAGCTAGAAGCTCTCCTGCATCATGCATCGTGATCTTATCTTCAGGGATGTCAAGTACTGGAGTGGGGCAACAATAATGTACCTGGACATGGTGCCAAATCATCTTTGATCTTTAGTAAAATTGATATGAGACGTAAAAGATGTATTTGGCTATTGGACACGAAATTGAGAAAGAAAAAAAATCATCTCCAACGCCATAAGCAGAAGGAAATGATCCCAAATTTTCGGTCTAGGAGATTCCCCCAACCGTGCCTATCAGACAAGAGAGACCATAAAAAGCAAAGCTACCCTACCCTATCTCCAAAAATCCCCAATTCTCCCATGAGCAAGAATAAAAAGCGATAAGTCGATACACAAAGGCTCGACAACATTGTCTGTATAGGGTATCATCTCATCGCAGTTTCGGCCAGTAATGTAGGAGAAGGCCGCCCAACATTCTCAATACTTCATCTAATTTTCTGAAGTACCAGCATCTTCCTTCTTGGGTGCTAACCCGGCACTTTGGCATGTCTTCTTCCACGTCTCAACCTCACGCCATGCTCTCTCACATTCAGTCTTCAACTTGTCGTTACTAGCACTGAGTTCTGCGATGGCTTGTTCAGTGAGGAGTTTCTCTAGTGTCCACTTTTCAATGTTTTGAGTCTCGTTTTCCTTGAGCTGAGTGATGAATTGGACGGCTCTTTGCAAAATTGATCCTTTGTTTTTCTCGCATCCCGGTACAATCTTTGCTAATTCATTGATGCCTTCATTGATTGTTTCGCGGCGACGTCGCTCAACTGATGATTGGTCAGTACACGAAAGTCAAATATGGAATAAGCAGAGTGACAATTACCTTCTTTGTGATTGTCCTTTCGAACTTTGTGCCATTCATCAGATCCCACGACAGGCTTGGAAGTAGAACCTCGACCTTGCGATTGATGTTGCTGTTGTGAATTGTCCATGAAGCTATTGTCGGGTTGCTGGCTGTTATCCATGAAAGACGAATCTTGGTGGCGATCGTTCTCAGGTGCTTGGGAAGCAAAAGAGACGTCTGTTGGCTGTGGAATTGTCATGGTTGGGTAGATGCCAGCAAGTGCCGCAGCGGCAGTAGATGAGGCGTTGGCATGATCTGCGGCACCGTTTTGATGGTCGGGATGAATTTGTTGGTTGTGTTGAAGGTTGGCATAATTTTGCAGGGCTTCTACGTCCCCGATCTGCTGATTGACCAACGATTGGTCACCAGAGTCATTGCCAGAATTCGGGGAAACACGCTTGTTGTTAAGACGCCTCGTGTCATCAGCTGATTCGGAGTCCCGCTTCCGCTTTTGTACAGTGTTGCTCATATTAGCATTCTCTTCCCGCATAGCATTTGCTACTTCCTGCAATCCTGAATGTTCAAGGTCCATGTCTGTCATTGCGATAATATATCTGGCCTCGTGACGAGCCTTGCACAATGATTTGTGGAGGATTGAGGAATCAAGAATCGTAAGGCGCAGATGACCTCGAGGGGTTGGTAGATAGATTTAAGGCTGAACTTGATCTTTCGTGATTGAATGACGTGTCTACCGAGGTTGGCACAAGTGCAACGACCGTCTTCTTCTAGTGCAAATAGTACGGCTGCTACGGAAGCAATGGAGACGTATTGGTGACTATCTCTGATGCTTCGAAGCGCTCAGCTGCAGTAGTTCGTTGCCGTGATCTTCGAAACGAACGTTTCTGTGTCCTTCAGAGTGGCACCTACAAGGTCAGCACGTGTCATTGCAGATAAAGTATCACGTAGCAATTTAGTCCATAAGTTTTTGATAACAAAATGAGATGTCAATTGACTCTCGTGTTGTTGCGCGCGCGCTCTCTTTCTCCTTCACACACACACACACACACACACACTCTCTCTCTCTCTCTCTAGAAATGCTGCGACTTCCGACTGATAAATCATCATGAATCGGATCAAGCTTTCTCGCTGGCAAAAGTACAATTAAAATTGTTGTACTTTGTACTTGAGAACAAACATCAATGATATTTGTGTGGTGAGCATTGCAGGTAATTACAATATGATATTGACATTGATGCTGCTCTGCGTAATGTGACGTGGGAGGAGGCATTGGGATCTGGTGATGTTTTTGCCTTTGCGGTAATGTCCGGTTGGGACTAAAAAAACCCTCATGTTAGGTAGTGGAGTCTTGAACACTAGATCTTTAAGTTCCACCAACATGGAAAGATAACATTTCTTAAATGTGCAGAGGCGCTTCTATTTCTGATAACTCTGTAACAGATGGGGGATGCGACGGAGAGGTACAGAATTGAAATAAATGATCGATCCTTGGAGGCTTTTGACTAAGAAAATCTGTGTGGAAGATGGGAAGATGGGAAGATGGGAAGATGGGAAGATGGGAAGATGGGATGATTGGAACATTGAAGCATTGGAACCTTGGCACATTGAAACGAACATGGGAACCATTGGGGAAACTGGTGGTTGGGAAGAAGGAAGCAGGAAGCAGGAAGCAGGAAGCAGGAAGCAGGAAAGAGAAAGGGTAAGTGGTGGAATAGAGAAAAGGGAAAGAAAAAACAAAAACCTCAGGCATACCTATTTAATTTTTTATTTATTTAATTTTTTCCCTTTTCCCTTTTCTTTTTCTTTTTCTTTTTCTTTTTCCCTTCCTTTTTCTCTCTCTCTTCCTTAAAAGAAGGGAGGGGTCGAGGATGTTATGATTGTTATCCAGTCAAAGGGTCGGTTGTTGTTTTGGGGGCGTTATCTCTCCTCCCTTCCTTTTTTCGGCCGAGCCCTGATGGATGAATGCGACAGAGTGAAATGGATTGATCGTCTGGATCTTTTTTTGATATTTGTCGGTTCCCAACCAATTCTGATGGGAAAGCAAAGATTCAAAACCTATGAAGCAATTAGTAAAAGACTTGCATGAAGAGAAAGGATCAACAAATGGATTTAGGTCAACCCATCTTCATTGAGGGCAGGGAAAAGGTCGAATTGTTGCGACACAAGGTCACCTGCATCAACTTACTTACGATCACGGATCACACCCTCACACCCTCGTGATCAAATTTGGTATCAAGTTCCCTTATTGCGACCGAACTGAGACAAATTAGACAACCCTCAAGGAAAAGAGGATTAATAATTCGAGGGATTGAGAAGTTATTTGATGATTTGGATATTGATTTCGACACACGTGTTGGTTTGGTTTGGTTGATCACAGGTTGATTGATCACAAGTTTAAGTACACGTGAAAGGAAGGCGGGATTTTTGAGAGTGTGGGAAAAGTTGAAGTACTGCACTAAGCATGGAGAATGGACTAAGCCACATTGAGCACTAGATCGATCGGCGCACGGATAGTTCGTATTTGGTGAAGGAAGGCCACCGTAATTCAGTAATTTAACACTCTCACTCTCATATGATATACCTAGTACTGCGTAGTATCTATCTTGTAGGTAACATGATTAGTAATCAACCAAAGCTTCAACACCTCCAGCTACAATCACTTCATTGTCACCAGCCAGAGATAATAGAATCCACCACTTTTGTATACTATCATTCAATCAATTCAATTAATACAACCAAATTAACACAATCAATTTATATAATATATATATATATATATATTCACAAAGTATATAATATATATAATACATATAATATATACACATTATATATCCGATATATTACATTATATACATTCTTCTTATTCAAAACTCGTCTACAACTGCAGGTGTATATATATCCCTTATGCTTCATTATTATACATCATCTCATATCTTGACTTTTTGATAAGTCATTCATCACCTACCTACCTACCTACCTACCTACCTTGATTGTGACAAACCCACCGTTCAGTCTTCTTAATTACGTTCTCTTTCTCTTCTCTCCTTCCTCTTCAACATATCAGATTACCTTCTCTTCTCTTCTCTACTTCCTCTCCTCTCCCCTCCTCTCCTTTCTCTCCAACATATCATATTACTTTCTCTGTATTGTTTCACACTCAAATATCTATTCGATATGGCTGATCTGATTACTACCAAGCTAAATCCTGATACGCATCTTATTCTTGTAACCATCCATCTACCTTTTCCAAGTCAACTCTTATAGCTAATCGCATCATAGGATCAACCCCTCCTCAGACTTCCACTCGAATTACTCCGAAAGAATTTCAAGGTTGTCCATTTAAATGTCGAGAAAGAAAGTACAAGTGTCAAGGCAGCTCTCAGAGAGACAGCAGATGCCTCCCTAAATGCAAAAGCGTCCCCGGATGATGTTCTCAAGAATGTAGATTCCATGTTAGCTCGAATGCGGGGTTTAAAGAGGAAGCTCAACGCATGCGCAGAAGAGGAAACAAGACTACAACAGCAATCTCAGGCTAGAATAAAACATTTGAGCTCACTATATGATATGAAGAGTCTGGATGATGTAAAATATGAAGAATGGAGCAGAACACGACTGGATCGTTTATTGGTGGATTACCTGCTGCGAAATGGATACGAGGAGAGTGCGACAGCTCTGGCGAAAGAGAAAAACATTAATCAACTGGTCGACATTGAAACATTTGTGCAGATGAGTAAAATCAGAGACAGTCTATGCAACGGCAAAGTTGCTGAAGCATTATCATGGTGTTCGGAGAATAAAAAAGAGCTTCGGAAGATGGAGGTAAGGAAACAGGGCCCAGGCCTTCATACATATGCTGATACCTTGTTAAGAATAATCTCGAGTTCATGCTCCGTTTTCAGCAATACATCGAGTTAGTAAGAACACAAGATCAGGTGAAGATGGTTGAATCAATCAAACATGCTAGAAAGTATCTTTTACCTTTTGAAGAGAACTATCCCAAGGAAGTGAGACAAGTTTCCGGGCTTTTGGCTTTTCCTCCTGGCACAAAAGCACGTGGATACAGGGTATGTTAATCTCTCCTTGCGGAACTTAATGTTCCTAACGTTCTGTAGGAATTATACAGCCCTACCCGCTGGACGGAATTGGCCAAACTTTTCACAGAAACACACAATGAGTTACTAGGCCTACCATCAGTACCACTCCTACATATTGCATTGTCTGCGGGACTATCTGCGCTTAAGACACCTACCTGTCACTCTTCACACATATCCTCCATATCTCCAACTTCTTCCTCCTCGGCCACGTCATCCGTCTGCCCTATTTGCAGCATAGAACTCAATGATCTTGCTCGAAACGTACCATATGCACAACACACCAAGAGTCACGTAGAGAGCGACTTAGTTCTCCTTCCTAATGGCTGTGTGTATGGATTACAGCGGCTTGAGGAATTTAGCCGAAAGGCAGGCTTGAGTGATGATAAAATTAAGGATTTGAGGACTGGTGATGTGTTTGATCGGGAGAAGCTTAAGAAGGTGTACATATCATGATCAGCGAGGTAGTCATAACTATCATCCTCGTGCTTCATGCCACGGACATTTAGCCAAATATTGCAGTAAAATATACAAACCCATATATACAGATAGACATTTTTATTCCCTCGAGTTTTCTCACCTCCCTAGCCTGAAAGTTGATGTTCAGACTTGGCCAGGATCGTGCTATCCTCACCTCTTCTACATCTCACGAGTCATATTGTCTTCAATGAACTCAACTCGCCCTGGAAGGTGAAGGCAAGCACAACCCCTTTCACTCCACCCTTTATACTATTTTTCATGTCTTCTTTTTTTTTTTTTTTTTTTTTTTTTCATATTCCAGGTTCTGCTATTACAAGTTGGTATTTTACTATATGTCTTCTATGTATAGTATCCAAGCCATGGCTATTGTGCGTGCCGCTTTAATCGATATTTCGAGTCGGTCATTTGGGTGTGTATGGTTGGTGGTGTTGATGGTGATGTTAGCGTGGGGGAGGGGGAATGCTTTAGATGGTTTCTTGTATAGCAGGTTTCTTGTATGGCATAGCATCTTTGGCAACCTGGGCTAGTATGTTTAAGAGTCATCGTATGGTTTGTGGATTTTTGTGAGGAGGGGAGGGGGTTGGGGGGTTTGGTTTTGGTGTGTGGTGGTTGTGTGGGGGTGACGTGAGGTTTTTGTATCGATATCGATATCTAGGGATTCAATTGCATTGTATTGTATTGCACTGCACTGCACTGCACTGCACAAGACTAGCCTCACTAAACTCAACGCAACTCAACAAGAGAAAAACAGTAAGCAAGATGTACTTTCCCTTTCTTTCTTTCTTTATTTCTTTCTTTCTTTCTTCTTTCCTTCCTTCCTTCCTTCCTTCCTCCTTCCTCCTTCCTTCTTCTCAACCATCTATCGCTACCGCGCATTCCCCTATTCTTCCTCCGTAGCTAGGTAGTCTCGGATATACTAGTGATACGTGGACCCCTTGTGGTATGTGGAAAAGTTGGTTGTAGCGGGGATGGGATGGGACGATGCCGGATGAAATCAAAATGGGAAGATGATTTGATGTGACATGATATGATATGATATGATATGATATGATATGATATCCATGGATGGTCTTGGAATATTGGGGAGGTGGGAGGAGGAAGAGGAGGAAGAGGAGGAAGAGGAGGAAGAGGAAGGAGAGCGGGGTTCAATAATAAGTTATGGATATGGATATGGATATGGATATGACCACTCATGATGGATAGGTCGTAAATGGATGGGTTGTATGATATACACATCTACAACCATCCACATTACCTAGGTACAACTAGGTACAGTCCACACAACCATCTAAATCCCTCGCCTCCCCTTCCTACATACATACACATACACATATACATACATACATACATACATACATACATACATACATACATACATACATACATACATACATACATACATATATATATATACAGGATGTGTGTATGCGTAAATAGAAAATAGATATAGATGGTATTGCAGTATACAGACTAACAAGCCAACAAGCATTTACATATCTACCACCTCCCCAGGCAATAGCTATCATATCTACATGACATCAGAACGTGGAGGAAAGAACTCTATCCTGTGAAGGAAGTTCAGGATCAATGGGCACTGGCAAAAGATCATATAAGTTAACATCAAAACAATGAAGTACAATGTAAACATCTTAGTTAGAATCAATCTTCTAATCATTCATCATCATTATCAGCACCTATGTACAAGCACCTATTAAATATCGCACATCACTTTTGTTTCACCCATATACTTTTTCTTCCCCGTCGTTTTTCTCCTGGCCCCTATTACCCATCAACCATCCTCATCAGACATGACATGATATTCATCAGCTCTCTTCCCGTATCTACTTCCGCCCCTCTCGTTATTCATCTCCATCTCTGTCCTCAGTTCCACCCCTGCACCCATATCCCCATCCAAAACTTTGCACATCAAAACCCTCCCAAAAATAGACGTATGATCTTGCAATCAGTATATAAATGCAACGCCCAAATATGCCTCAAAACAGATCAACTATTTTTCTCTTTCAAAATCAGAACCTCCCCAAAAAAACGCCTACGCGATCAAAATTAGAAAGTGGGTATAAAACAACTCTTCCGTCCTGCGTCGTCACTCCCTCTCTTTGTATTACACCTCCGCCACTTCCTAGGGAATGCTCTCGACATGACTACTCCTTCGACTTCCACTAGGTATTCTAGTCATTAATTCTGGTTCCGGTGGTGGTTCAGTCATGCGTGTATCTTGTGATATGCCCGAGTTCAATCGTTCCGACTCGGTGATTGTGGCTGGGTAGGTAATTTCAGGGTCTGGGACTTGGATATCGAGCTATTTGGCAGATGATTAGTACAGAACTCTTCTTGAAAACCTCACATGTACGGGCAGTATCTGAGATCACAGAGGAATGACTCACATTCATATATCCCGTTCTCCTCAAGCTCACAATTTTCGGAGCAGTTCCCGATTCCTTTGCCCTTGATTCCATATCCCTATTCCATTCCTCCAACCACTTTTCTACCCGATTCAACCTCGATTTCACTCCCGTCCATCCCAAATCGTCCCATAACCAACCCGTTATTAACCCCATCACTCCATCAAAAATATTCCTCGCTCCCCAAGGATTGAACGCCGGTATCAGCTCACCATTAATCCTTTCAATCAAACCCCTAAAGTCCTGTTCCGTAACACCAGCCGGATCCAGAATCTCAGGATATAAATTCGAAAAGGTAGGCGCGAGATCACCTTCCACCATCCAATCGCGACGAATACGTATAATGCGGGTAGTTGCGTATAGAGGGGATGAGAGTGGGACGTGCATATTCATATGCGGAAAACATGGATGTTGAGGACCCCACTCTTCACCATCATCGCCCTCTCCGGGCTCTTCCCCAACTATCGATGTACCATTAGAGGATAATGCAGGGCCGATTCCGCCGGGTAATGATGTATTCGAATCGTTCGCATGGGGTATTTCGGATGTGCCGGATGCATTATATGGGTTTAGGGTATCGGGACCGCGTTCGAGGTCCATAGACATATCTGCTTTCCTAAAGTCGAAAGAAATGCCAGAGACAGGTGTCGGGGTAAGTTGTCTTCCTTCCGGAGCCCTTCCTGTAAGTCTTTCCAACGTTGTTTCGAGGGTCACAACAGGCTCTTCCTCCACCGCTTTCCCTTTTCCTTTATCAATCTTTTGTCCGGTGGTAGACGTGAGAGGAGAATCGCCGCTTTTTCGACGTCGCGCAAGATCAATACTTACAGTTCTTGGCAAGGAGATGCGATGCGAACTCAATGAACTTCCACTCCGATCAACCTGTAAACTCCCCCTTGTGGATGCAGAATGTCTTTGCTGTCGTTGTTCGGGTAATGTTAACAATGGATAATCACCTCCGGCAGCAGCTCCCTCTCGCAGATTTGATATATCAGGATGTTGAAGTGGTATTGCAGGCCCTTCGGCTGGTGATTGAAGCCTTTTTGGAGACTGCGGATATGCTCTTGGAGTCGAATTTGTAGGATTCCACAATCTTGCTGTGCTTGGTCTTCTCGGTCTCCCTCTCGTAACGCTTCCCGATCCAGCACGAAGTCTAAAAGGGTTTGGGAAAGATTCGGTAGTGTAAGGATTCGCAGCGCCTTGTAAAGCGTTCCTCCAACTCCACCTCGTGGGACTACTGATTCGGACTTGTGGTTGGTTGGGATTGGTTGAAATTGGAATTGACGATGGATATGGAGGTTGAAGACTTGGTGATGAAATTCTCACGTTTCCAGTCGCTGAGGGAGGTGCATCTGCTCGATTGGCGGTTGCTATGGTGGGTGAAGGTATAGTGTTGGATAGGATTGATGCGTGCGACGCCGTTGGTAGTTTGCGGCCGGATTATTGGCCGCTAACTTTGATAAGGGCAAGTGTAGTTCTTTCTTCTTTCCAAGCTCTTTCTTCCCTTGAAGATCTTCAAACCCTTCTTTAATTACTAAGAGTAAGATTATGACAATTATTGGTAATATTGTTGATAATTGGTTATGTCGTCGTCGATCTCGAAGTAGAACCTCTATTGATTGGGGAATATTGAAATATTGACCCTTCAATTGAAAAAAGGAATGATGGTGATGGTGATGGTGATGGTGTTGATGTGTAAGGTTATCGGTATTTAGTAAGGAATTCGGAGTAGTACTAATGCAAATGCAAATGCAATGCGATGCAGTCGGATAGGAGTTCTGAGGAAATTGAACTTTTTGATTCGCTTGTCGATCCAAAATTGATGAAAGGCCTGATATATCAGGAACCTTCTTCATTTCTTTTCTACTCTATAGCTACTAGACCTAGTAGTTGAATTGAATTGAATTGTCTGAGATGAGAGAGATGATTAGATGTTGATGTTCATATCTTCTAATTGGATTCTGGATAGCTTCAAAGAAACTAAAAGTGTATATGATAAGGTAGCGCAGAAAGGGTTCCAAGATTTAATATAATGTGACCTTGGGGCGCGATGGCAGATATATATATATATAAATAATTAGATGTATATGTAGGTGGTAGATGCCTACCTATACCTAGGTATATTTATATATATATATATATATCTCTCTCTCTCTCTCTCTCTCTTTCAAAAGAGGAGGAATAGATCCAAAAGACAGCTGAAAAGTACAATATACCTAGTAGGTAGAAAAGCCAAAATAGAAGACGCTTAGCTACTGCGGTGAGTCAAAAAGGGGGGAGAGTGGGAATGGTATATTAGGAATGGAAATGGGAATGGAGTACAGTAATAATAAGTAGTACAGAATCCATAGATTTAAATTTAAAAGTCAAAGGATCGAGAAGAATAGAATAGAAAGGAAGTAGCTAAAGTTAAGTTAACTTTAGATTTAAATTTAGATTCGACTCTAGAGAAGAAGAAAGGTACAAAAGATTTCTCTTATATAAATGAGATCAATATAAATGTATACATGTATAGAGGTACCGTACCTAGCTAGATAGGTGTATAAGTAAAATACTTCAAATTGTATGTATCCCTTCAACAAATGATCAGATATTTCTTGATCTAAAACTTCCAATGATTGTTAATTATTATTAATATCTGGATATTTATCAGTCAATACAGTACTGGTGTACTCATGATCCAATCTCCCAATTAGTTCCTTGATTCTCACTTGAACATTTATCCCCAGGTCTGTTTTGTACATGAGGAGAAAGCAAATACATTGGATACAATTGAACAGCTAGATATGTATGTATCACTTATTAGATATGCAGTAATGACAAACCAGCCGTGGCTCAGCTTCTATGAACTTCATATATGTACTCTAAAGCCTAGCTCAAGTCTATTCATCTATTCATCTACTCATCTACTCATCTATTCATCTATTCATCTATTCATCTATTCATCTATTCATCTATTCATCTATTCATTCATTCATTCCTTTACACACAACATAAGACACAATACAAAAGATCAATCAGTTGGTGTAACTCCAAAAGTAATGATCGTTAATGAAACCCTCGAGGATTTCCATATATTGATATCGATTGGTTAACCATGATGCCTGTCATATACCCCAAAAGAGCATTGGGCATATTTCTTCATCTATGACCTTTATGCCAGGTTGTTGGTTGGTAGAAATGAAAGAATGAATGGCCAGATGCCAAAGAAAAAAAAAAGTATTAGGCTTTTATAAAAGATAGTGTCTGAGCGTACAGATAACATTTCACATTTCATGCATGACCTAGATCTATGTGATGTGTGATGTGATGTGATATGATATGATATGATATGATTATGCGTTCCAGTCATATTATTCAATAGCATATCATCATCTCCTACAGCATCCTTCCTTCAATCTGAGATTGCATCCATCCGGCCGGCAGTCCTCAAACTCTGAAGCTCCTCAAGACTCGAGATAACAATCAACTCCCGACCCAACCCTTCGGAAATGAATCTCGTCCTTCCCGAGTTTACCCCTGAAGCCTGTCGAAAGTTCAGTTGACACAGTACCTACTCCTACTCCTTCCTACCTAGCGCACCCTTCACCCTTCACCCGTCAAAACACGTCGAAAATTCAAAGATCCAACACGTCAAATTTCAAGCTTCAGGCTTCAAGCTCACAATATCTCCTAAACTTCCCAAATCCCACTCAAGCTTCCAGTCTTGGCGTTCAAAACCCCTAATCAAAACTACTTCCGCGACCTCAAGGCGATGTTCAGTGCGAAAATGGTAGGTAAAGAATACTCTCCCACAACAATCCAAGATTCAGCTCAACCCATACGAACGACAGGAAAACTCGCCCGCCTCGCTGAGGCTCCCTCAATCCAATCTAGACCATCACCCACCACTCATTCATCTGATCTACATCCAAGAAATCCAAGCAGTGAGTCACGACCCCGGTATCCATGCTAAGCTCATGGCATGATGGTTTGATGGCCCATCCACTTTCCCGGCAAAATCCAAATTTCATCTCATCTCATCCCATCCCATCCCAAATTCTCAAGATTCCAAGACCCGTCCATTTCAACCGTTCATGCAGTTTCCATCTAATTTACAATATACATGTACAGAGTACAACATCATCCATCCGGGACGCCGTACAACGAACGATTATACATGCACACGTGACATACACACCATCTCATGACCCAATTCATTTCATCTAGATACGGTGCCTACGTTATCTCACTTTCAAACCCTCTTTAGATGATTTACGCTTTTTTATACTGCTTTAGATTATTTTATAATTAATACGTATAAATATGCATTGACCATAAAACGAACCAATCATATAAAGTTGGATGTTAATCTTTACAAAAGTCTGAAAGAGTTTGGGTGTATTTTTAATGAAGATATAAAATTATAAATGAAAGGCTTTAAAAAGTATAAATAATATTGTTTAATAATAATTTATTATAAAAATATTTATATTATTGAAAAACTGTTTTTATTTTATATTTCATTAAATTTTCAATATAATAATTCAGTATATATTATTAAATTATAAAGGTATTATTAATATAATAATTATATTTTTTAATGAAAATATAAAATTTTAGCTAAAAATCTTCAACAATATAATTATACCTTTTAATAATAATTTATTATAAAAAAGCTTTCGTTTTCTAATATTTGTTGAATTTGCATTATAAGGATTTAATATATTATTAAATTATAAAAATATTATTGATCCTATAATTCTTATTATTTGTAAAAATATAAACTTTTTAATTAACAATCTTTAGAAATATAATTGTACCCTTTAATAATAATTTATTATAAAAATATTTATATTATATAAAAGCCTTTATCTTTTATTATTTATTGAATTTGTATAATAAGGATTCAATATATTATTAAATTATAAAGAAATTCTATTAATATTAAAATTATTTTTATTAATCTTTAAAAGTAAATATTAATATTACAACTTTTATTAATTTTTGTTTACTTTTGTTAATTTTTATTAACTTTTATTAATTTCTGTTAATTTCTGTTATTATTTAAAGATTTCCAATATTATTTGAAAACATTTATAATTATAAAACTTAACTTTTATTAATTATTATTTATGAAACTTCTATAATTTTCTAATTACTTCTATATAAAATATTTATAATAAATGAAAAATAATAAATATTTTATTAATTTCAATATTTAATTAATATTATTTTGATCTATATATTTTTGTAAATTTCTATAAATTTCTATAAATTTTTACTAGAATATAAACTAATAAATTCTTGGTATAATAATATTCTATAATAATTATTTAATAATATTAACCAAAAACACTTTATAATATTATAAATAAATAATAATAAAATTCAACAATATTAATAATTATATTTATAATATATTTTAATATAGTATAACTATTAAAACATTTAATATTAATTATAACTATTATATAAAAGAATTAATATTATTTATTTTATATTATATATAATTCGAAAGATTATATCCACCTTTATAAGCAATTATTCGATAATGAATATAAATTGAATTAGGGCAAAACACTTATTGTTATTTTTGGGTTAAATAAATTTAGTATTTAAAGCTAGTAATATAATATAAATTACATTTTTTTTTTAATAATAATACTTTTAGTTTCGATTCTATTATATAAACGATATAACTAAAATCTTTTTATTTCTTAGGCTTTAAAATACCTTAAGCATTATTATTTATATATTACTATTTACTTTACCGAATAGATAAATATAATACTTTGAATTTGATTATATTACGAATGGACTATAAACGAATGCTGATGCTAATGGAATGGATATATGCGGCTTCTATTTATGCCCTGGTTTAAAGGATACGGTTATGTACGATACCTGCATATACCTGATTATATATATGTAATTATATATATAGGTAAATAGATGGCTATTTCTTTGGTTTTTAGTTATAGATTTTAAGAATACTTTTAATCTTATTTATTTAGCTTTTATACGGTATAAACATTATATTATCTACAACTTATTTAAAGTTAATCCGATTAAGTGGTAACCATCTAAATAATATTTACTTTTTATAATACCTTTTTAAGAACGAATTACAAAAACAAAATATAAAGTTATTGTTTATAGGGAGAAGATCGATTTCGAATATAGTTTGATGGAGATATTCCCTTCCCCAATCTACATAGAAGTACTTTAAATATTTTTCGTATATAATATAACAAATGTTTATTCCCTTTTGCTTTTTACAAAATATATTATTTTTTAATAGTGATATTTTTGCTAATATCTTTATTGTGGTAGTATAATTTATAAAAGGGATGAAAAACGTTATAGTATATCGATTACAAAATATAAAAGAAAAAGAGATATATTCTGATATAGATTCTGAATTTAATTAATTCAAATCTTCAACGATTTCTTCTGTATACAAATAGGAATTAATATATTAATACATTCAAATCAATAATGATATATTATATACCTTTTTATAATAATTATAAGAAGAAAATGAAAGATTTTGATAATAAATTTTATTAAATACTTTTCTGGATATTTCTTTTTTCAAATTTTATGGGATATTTATACAAATATTCAGGTTTATAATTAATCCTGAAATATACTCTTTTATTAAAATGGATATTTGTTTTAATTAAAAACGGTATAAGAAATCTAAATAGAAAAGAAAGATTAAATATAATCCATATATTAACCTTGCTCCCCCGCTTTTAAGTTCTGAATTTTCCAAATCGAATAAATTTAATAGTAATAATTAAAGTAATTACTTCGTTTATAAACGAAACAATTTCTGTTTTGTTCCTATTTCATATAATTCTACCCCAAACCCAGGATCCATCTACTTAATTTAATCAAACCTACTAATTTAATTAATAAATTTAATAATAATATTAAATCTAAAACTAGCTTATAAAAAGCTATAATTACAAATTGATTAAAATTTTATATCAATACATTTATTATTAAAGCATAATATTAAATTTATATAATGAATTAAATAAAATTCAAAGCTTTTAAATATCTTCAGGCCCTATATATACAAATTCCATACCTAATTAATTAATAATTAATGAATCAATTAATTAATATATATTATAACCCTATAGAAATGAATTATACAAAATTCTAATATAATTATTAAATAATACCTAATTTAAACATTTATAATAATTTCCTAGAATAATACTACAAATTCCGCCTTTTTGTTATTTAAACTAAAATTATTAATAAGTAAATATTAATACAAAATTTCAATTGTAAAATATCCAATTTCCTTATTAAAACTATTATATTCTATTAAACGGATTATTATTTTATTAATAATTTAATTATTAAATTAATATAAATAAACAAAATTAAAATTATTTTATAAAAAGGGAATTATTATTATATTAATTATAATATAATCTTTTATATTAAAAAGTTATTTAATTTAATAATATATATTAATAAAAATATTACAAATAATTCTGGATTTTTATTAAAATTTAATTATTTATTATATATAATTTTATTCGGATATTCAGATATATTTAAACCTAACTTTACTCCAAATCGATTTTTGAATAGTTTTTGTTCCAATATAAACATTTTATATAAAGTTTTAAAAACTTTTGTTTTAAAAATATTTATTATTGATTTTAATAAAGTAAAATAAATAACTATATTAAATAACAATTAAAAGGAAATTTATAATATAATTAATAATATAAATTCAAAAACTTATATTAAAGTTATTAATGTTATTTAATAAACTAAAGATTTATATTTAAATGAAAACGTTTAAACAAAAACTCTTTTTTAAATATTATTCAAAATATAAGATTTTTTAATTTAACCAAATTAATGGATAATTAAACCTTTACTTTACTTTATTTTTTATTAAAAAATGGATATTTAATAAAATTAAATATATTTATAAACTTTAAAGTTAACGGATTTATTTTTATTAATATTATTTTTTTTATTTTATTATTTTTTATATTTAAATTTTGTTATTATACATTTAATATTTTTATTAAAATAAAAAAGTATAATAATATATAAATATATTATTATTTATTATACTTTTTTTAATTTTTTAATTAATAATTAAAAATAGTTATTTATTCCTTTTTTTATTATAAAACTAAAATTTTATAATATTATATTTGAAAGATTATAGTTAATAAAAATCTGTTTAAAAGTTGATTATTATAGTTGGAAATTAAATTAATTATATAAATATTTATATATTATATTTTTATTAAATAATTTTGTATTAATATTTTAAAACTTTAGAAAAAAAAAGATAAATAGATTTATATAAAAAGATATAAATTGATATAATAAATAATTAAAATATTTTTTGGAATAAAAAAGATTTTTATATTAAAAAGATAGATATTACAACGATTTATATTATTAAACCTAAATTTACTAAATTAAAAGAATTTATACTTTTTCCGTTTGAATTTAAAGATTAAATTATTATATATTATACTTTACAAATTTATAAAACGTTACTTTAATATACCTTTAATATTATTAATATATATTTAATTACACCTATACAATTCCAATTTATTTATAAAAGAAATAAAAATTATAAAATGTTCATTTTTATTTGTTAAAAACTGAATGAAATAATTAATATTTAATAATAAACATATTTATCAAAAAACTATATATTAATAATTATAAGCGATTTTAGATTAATTAACGCTTATACTATTTTTAAACTATGTTTTTGCAAAGTCTAATGTAGAATCTTTAATTTCTGTTTAATATCAAAAATATTATTATACTTTTTTAAAAATCAAATCCAATATTTTATCTTTATTTCGTTTATATAATTACAAAATTATATTCGAAAGTAATAAAGAAAAAGCATTTAAATATAGTTTATTATATAAAATATTTTTTAAATAATTTGAAATTATTAAAGAATATTTAATTAAAAACTTTAATAAAGAATTTATAGAATCTAACTAAACTTTTTTTGTTATTTTAATATTATTTATTCGAAAATTTAATAAAAGTTTAAAATTTTGTATTAATTTCTATTTATTAAACTTTTTTATATATAAAAATTAATATTCTTTATTATTAATTAATGAAATATTTATATAATTATTTGGAACGAAAATTTATATTAAATTTGATATTTAACAAATCTTTTACTAAATAAAAATAAACTTTGTATTAGAAAAATATATTATTTTTTATATTTAATATAGTTTTTATAAATGCAAAATTCTTTTTTTTAGATTAATAAATGAATTAATTATATATTAATAATATATAAACAATATATTATTTGATTATTTAAATGTATTTTATATTACTTATTTTAATAATATTCTCATTTATTTAAAGAATAAAAAAAAACACAAAGCTTATATTAAATTTATATTTACCCAATTCAAATCCATTGAACTATAAACGAATTTTAAGAAATGTAAATTTAATATTAAATGAACAAAATACTTAAAATTCATTATTTTTATTAATAGTATTAAAATTAATTTTAAAAAAATAAAAATAATTGAAAACTGAATCTATTTGTTTATTATTAAAGGAATATAATCGTTTTTAAGCTTTTATAATTTTTACTATTGTTTTATTAAAGATTAAAGAATTATTATTCAATTATTAATTAAATTTACGAAATTAAATGTAGTATTCTATTTTGATAATATATATTGTAATGTTTTCAATATATTAAAATCAAAATTAATTTTTGTTCCGTTTCTATAACATTATAATTATAATCTTTTTTATATATTAAAAATAAATGTATTAAATAGTATAATTATTAATATATTATTACAGAAATATAGCGATAAATAATTACTTATAATATATTTCTTTAAAATAATAATAATTATTAAACTGAATTATAAAGTTTATAATAAAAAAATGCTATTAATTATCCGTTTATTAAATTATTAAAAATCTGAATTTGTAGGATTCTTATATTAAATCCATATTTATATTGATTATAAAACATTTAAATATTTTATAATTATCAAAACTTTAAATGCTTAACAAATTAAATAAATCAAAATTTTAATCAATTATAATTTTTTTATTATATATTATTCTGAAAAAAACAACTTTTTTACTAACGTATTTATTTATTGTATTAATAAATTCGATTTCTAAAACAAAACAAAAAAGCAAAATCGACTTTAATAGTTTATTAAAAACAATCAAATAGGTATTGAGATTATATGTAAATTTTTATAAGATAATCTAAAAAGTATTATTAATCTAAATTTATCCACCGTTATTCCGTATTTTAATATTGTTAATAAGATATTTGAAATTAATAAAATTTTTAAAAGTTTAAGCCATTTAAAGATAAAAGTTAAAAGAACCCATAAATATTTAATAATAGAAAATAATCTGTTATTATACAACAGCAAATTATTAATACTGAATATAAACAATTTTTATATATATCTCATACAAGAAATATATAATACTTTTTTAATTATATACCCTAGAATTAATAAAATCTATACACTACTTTCAAAGCAATATTATTAATAAAGGTATACAAAATACTATAGTTTAATATATTTAAAACTGTTATATATATAAATATAGTTTTGCTTTTTGTAATCGGATTTCTGGTTTTTTTTACCCATTCTCCATTCTATAAAAAGTGTAGACAAAAATTATTATAAAATTATTGCTTTTTTAATAAAAACAAATATAATTATAATAATATATTCATCATTATTAATCAACTAATAAAACAAATAATAATTATTTTATATTATAAAAAGATTAATATCCAATAATAGACCAAATTATATCTTTATTATATATACTAATACTATAGAACCTCGAAAACGATCATTTCCAATCAAAACCCCTAATTTATATTAAAATTCTAAAAAAAATTTAATTGTATATTCGAAATTAATATTAAACTTTTTATTATATATTATCCATAAATGAATAATTAATCGGAAATCCATAATTAATACCTTTAATAACAATTATAACTATTTATCAATTATTATTAAGATAATTAATTAAAATTTTTTTTATAATAAATTATATTCAATTTACTTTTTTATACAACTTTTTAAAAAGGTTAACCTTATACAAAGTATTATATAATTATTCCCTTCAAAATGTATAGAATTAGAAAGTTAAGGATTTGAAATTATTTAATAATTTGAATATATAAAATATTTCTGTTTTTGTTATTTGTAATAAAACGATTATTATTTATATTAAAGAAAATATTTTATATATTCAAAAAAAGATATTAAAATAAATTAATATTTATTAATGTTTAATAAATTTTAATATTAGAAATTTTATATAATTAAATATTAAAAACTTTTTTTTTTTTAATTTTCTAAAAAGTTTAACTTTCTAATCTAAAATCTTTTTAAGATTATAAATCGAATTAATAATTTCTTTAAATTAAAACTCCCAAACATTATAAAAAATCTATTTTATCTTTTCGCTGAATAAACTTTACAAAACCTATAAGAATCCGTTTTTAAAATAAATCCTTAAATTATTACTATTAATTAATATTATTAATAATTTCGAATAGAAAATAGAAAAGATTCTAATAATACAAAAAATATAAAAAAACCTATAATACAAAGTTTTATAGCTTAATGGAGATTTAGATCTTTTCTGGTATCCAGCATCCGATTTGAAAACTACTCCTTATTAACTCCGCAACTTCTACTTCATTAATTCAACGCAATCTGATCTATCTGCTATATTATTGGAGTGAATTTATCTGTATAAAAAGAATAAAGATAATTATAATTATACTGATTATAAATATATAATATTTACCTAAAATTATATATACTTTTTTTTTTCAAAATTAATAATATTATATTCAATTAAATATATTAATACTATAGAAAAGAACTATATGCTTATATATAGAAAATTATTCTCTATTCTAAAGCAAAGAAATAAAGCAATTCTAAAAAGTATTATTTATAGAAAAATCTGATTAGATAATTAGTATAGTTAGAATAAGTATAAGCATTTAAACAAATTACTAAAAGTTTATATATATATATATTTACTTTACCAACTTCTTTTTTTGTAAAATCTTTAAGCAAATTTTTTTTATAACTTTATTATCAACCTTTTATATTAACATTGTTCCTTTCGCTTCGATTGCTTTCAAATTATTAGCAATTTCAACTCTTTTGTATAATTTATATATATTTAAACCAATTCCTTTTTTTATTACATTTTTATAAACTTTTTTTTTGAAAATTGATATTTTAATTTAACCTTTAATTTCAATTAAAAAGAAATTAACAAATATTTAATAGAAAAAAGCTACTAAAATATTTTCGCTTATTTACTATATATTATTACTACATTCCGATATTATACAAATAACTGAAAAGTTTCCTCCTTTAAAAGCTCTTTATATTTCCATTTATTATTAAAGTATAATATACAAAAATTATCCCTTTAATCCAAAACTTAAAAAACAATAATTATTATTATTGGTTAAGTATAAATAAGTACAATCTATATAAATCCACAAAACTAGTAAGTATTCTAATTTAGTATAAATATACTTTTGTAATAAAAACAAAAAGATATACAAAATATAACGAACAGCAATACGTATAGAATACACAAATCAGAAAAAGCAAAAAATAGATTATAAAGCTAAATGGAACTTCTTTTTGAAAAGTTGAAAATGTTTTACATTTATAAAAATTAATAAATATTTAATAGCAATTAATAAAACCTTATTTTCGAAATTATATAGCGCAATTCGAAAAATAACCTTTTCCTTTTTTTTTTCCTTTTCTTTATTATCCTCCAGAAATATAATTGTTTTGTTCTTTGAATTCAATAATGTATTTAGTACAGCCCTCCGGATTTTGCTAAAAATTGAATTGGTACTTGTCGGGAAATGGATCATGTGACTTTTGGGCTGCTGTACGAATAATACGTCTAACTGTATTAAGCATACTAGCACTTCAAGGATGTTTATAAAATCATTCTTCATTTTATAGATTATATAAAGAATAACAACAATAATTATATAAGAAGAGATTTAAATATTTACATTTTAACTAATCAAGTTAATACCAATACTAATTAGTAATATCACAAATTAAAGATTTTGGATTTTATAATCAATACTAGGTATTAAAAAATAGTTTTTGAAATTGATAAAAATTCTGAAAAAGCTAATAAATTAAATATAAGATTTATTAAATAGATTTTTATATTAATTTAGCAATACTAAGGAATATACTTCTAAAACATAATTTTATTAAATAGGATTCTCTGTAAAAGAAAATATATTTGAAAGATTGATTTTGTTAAATAAAACAAAATTATATTTGCGTTTATTATACATTCTTTATACTATATATTGTATAAAAAACCACCTTATTCTTTATTCTACATCCTATATTCTACATTTACATTTTACAACTTTCTATATTTCTATTCATTTTACATTTATATTTACGAAATGGTTATTTATTTATTTATTCAATTTTCGATGATTATAGCAATATACAATAAATTGAAGAAAAAAGATTAGATCGATTATTGCAATAATTAATATAAAACTGTATTGATATATAATATGATTATTAAAAGAATCAATAAAAAGGATTTTTCGAGATATATTAAATACAAACACAAAGTATATGCAAAGAAGAATATATATAATAATAATTTTGCTCAAGTTTTTTATAAAGATTTTAAACTATTTATAAAAAACAAATTTGTAATTATTTATTAATTTAATACTCAACAATTTTGAAAAAACTCTTTAAATCAAAGAATTCAATATTACTATATCAAAAGCAAACACATAGAATGAATTATATAAGCAAATATAAAAAATGAATAATATACTATAAATAATAAAACAAACCAAAGAAATTATAAAAAACGATAATTTTAATATAATTGAATTCTTATTAAAAAAGATTAAAAAGATAATTAAGAACAGTAATAAATAAAATAACAATAATTCATCTAACAATAATAACAATCCGAACAATAAGGATAGTAAAAAAGAATAAAATAATAAAGGAAATCGAAAAGAACAATTAAATAATAAAAAGAATCAAAAGAATTTATTATATATATTTTTAATACATTGTTAAATTTATAAAAAAGTTTTATTTATCTAACAAAAAATACAAAAAAGATAATAATAATTTTAATTATAAATTTTCGATTTTCTACAAAATAACTTATTAAATAAAGCTTTCTATAAAATAATTCTATCAAACGTTCTCTATAATATTGAAAAATAATACTTTAAGCTTTTATTTATTCCAATCGGAATAATTTGCTAAATACTTTCAAAAGTTTATACGAATATATAAAGCAAAAGTTTGAAGAAATTCAATATAAAAGAAATATGTTTGCTTAATGAAATATAATTATTTTTATTATTGTAAGAAAAAGTAATAAGGATAAAACTTTTAGCGAATTTTTTAATATTATAACGAAAAAACTACAAAGTTTTTAGATATAATTTCAAAAAAAAAATAAAAGATTCAATATATATATATAACAAGCTTATATTTATTTGTTAAAGAGTACTAATATACAATTTTGCTTACTTTAATTCTGCAAAGAATATACTAGAATTTATATAATAATTGAAATAAGCTATTACTATATAGAAAAAATTATATAAAACGAAAGATTCGATCTTTTTTGTAAATCAAAAATTTTGTAATAATAATAGCAATTATATATTATAAAACTTTAATTTATATTTATCAAATAGAAATATACAATCTTTATATTCCCGGAATAATTTGTTAGATATATATATATTATAAAACCGAAATAACAATTTTGTTAAAAAATGCTAAATTTATAAAAAGGAAGAATATCGATTAATTAAATATACTTTATAGAAATAAAAAGAGTATAAATAAAAATAAAGAAATCGATTTAATATTGGAAACAATAATAGTTTTAGAAAGCGTTATAATTAATAATTAGTAAAGGTTAAAAAGAAAGAAAGAAAATTCGGATTAGAAACAAAAAATAACTATTTTCTTTTTAAGTTTGAATTTTAAGAATCAAAAGAAAAAGAATTCATTTTTTATTAATTTTGGATTAATTAATAATAAAAAGGTTATTAAAAAATTAGCAATTTATATATTACAATATACTTTTTTTAATAAAAAGGTATATAGAAAAGCGAATAAGAAAACGTTTAAAAAAATATTTTATATATTAGAAAAATATTTTAATAAAGAATTCTTTAGAATTTATATTAATATAAAAGCAACCTATAAATCTATTATCGAAAATGAACAATTTAAAGTATAATAAAAAGTTTTTAACATTATAATTAATATATTACAAATAGAAACTGTAAATGTTAAATTTAGAAAAGGAGAAAGAGAAATTTCGATTAGATCTATTAACGTTTTAATACTTTTTAAAAATAGTAAAGTTTTATATTCTATAAATAGATATATCGTTTTTGTTATTTCTAATTGATATAAATAGATTTAAAATTGCTTTTAATAATCGTATAAATATTTTTTATATATTGGATAGGAAATTCCTAATTTATTAACAAAATGAATTATTTATTTTTATTATAAAAAATCAATTTTAATAATTTTATTTAGAATTCGATTTAATAGAATAAATGCTATTTAACGAATATAAATCTTTAATAGTTATATTAATGTTTCGGTTATTTATTGGTTTGGAAATTTCATAAAGTTTTGTAATAAACTGGATATAATAAAAGTTATAATATTATTAAGCATTTTACAAAATATTATAAGTATTATTAACTTTATAAAAATCACTTAAACGATTTAAGTTTTCATTTTAGGATGATATAGAATTTAATTATACTATTTTAATTGATGTAATGTATATTATAAATCAATCGATTCTTTATATTATCGATAAAGTTATAAAATATTAAGCGATTAGATAATTGAAGAATATAATAACTAAAAATATATAGGATGTATTAAAAGTATACTAGATTGATGTATATGTTGAATTACCAGATTATATTATATATAATGTAGGCAAAAATTTCTTTAATAAAAAATTCATTTAAAATACTATATTAATAGCTATTATTATAAAGTGTATATTGATTAAGGTTTATAATTTGATTAAGCTTATAAAATAATATTATAAACTATTAAAACGAGTATACTACATTATAAATGAAAAAATATTAGGTTTTGAATTAATTAAAGATATAATATTGCAAATGATTATAAAAGCTATAAATAATATAATTGGATTAGATAATATTATTTCTATTCTTTTGGTATACAAAATATATCTACAAATAATTACAATTAATATATTAACTGCAATTATTATAAAACGAATTAATGCAATTAAAAAAGCGATAATTAAAAATTTGTAAGATTAATATAAAAGATAAGTATTTAATGTGTTTTATATAAGAAATGAATTATTTATATTAACAATTTATAGATTATTTGTGAATTTGAAAGTTTTAATATAGAGAAAAGAAAAAGAGATAGAATTGAGCAAATGAACTAAATTTTAATATTTTATTTTTGTATAAAAAAGAGATTTATATCGTTAAGTTTATTAAATGAACCAATGGATTTTAAATTAACGTTTATAAAACCATTTTATATAAAGCTTGAAAAACGATAATAATATTATAAAGAAAAAAGAAAAAGTTGTATTTCAAAAAGTATTCCATTTTTTAATATTATTAGCGGATTAATTTAATTTATAATTATATTACAAATTGAAGAGCAATTTTAAAGAATAAAATCAATATAATTAAAAAATATACTTTAAATTTCAATTTTTCTTTAAAATAATAATACAAAAAAAAATGTTAATATTAATAAATTTGATAAAATATTTATTAATAATAATAATCCAATTTTAATATATATTAAATCAAAACAAAAGGAATGTTACAACGGATTAGTAACAGGCTGTAGAATCACCAACTTATAGGCTATAATGGTATTAGTATTATAGGCCTCAATGATTCAGCTGCAGTATACCGGGGGACACTAGGCACCCAAAAAAAGCCTCAAGCATGTATATAGTATTAGTTATAGGATACCCTAGAAATCTAAAATATAGTTTCTAGGATAATAAATCCTAGAAAAGACAGAATATAATAAGTAAAAAAGCTTCATTAAAATTAATAATATCCTAAAGAATTAAACCCTAGGATAAAAGGATAAGTTAGGACAATAGAAATTATGGGATAAATATTATATAATTAAAAGCTAATTGATTTATCAATTAACTTATCGATCAATTTATCGATCAATTTTAGTATAAAGATTTATATAAGAAAAAGATTTCATTACAATATAAAGCTTTGTGTTTAAGAACAATTATTAGTTTCATTATTATAGTTATGAGAATTACAATTAGTTATAACTTTATTAAATTCTTATTTAAAGTTTAATCTAAACTATTTCGAAAGATCTTTAAATATTTCTATGTAACTTTAAAGGCAGCTTTTATAATACTTTAAGTATTCGTTTTACTTTAAATATCGATTTAATATTAACTGTTAGTATAGCAATTAATAGTTTTTTCAAAAACTAATAGGCTTTAGTAAGCAATTTCGATAATATTGAAATGATTGATGCTTTTAAAGAGATCATTATTAACGAAACATTTAAGATTGTTTTACTAAACAAGTATTAAGAAAGTTAATAGAAATTCGATATTTTTTTATTACAATTTGAAATCTATTTTAGATTCAATTAAGATAAGTTTATTGAAAAGGAATTTAAAAGTATTTGGGCTATATTATACTTTAAAAACAAGGCTGGCAAATGGATTTAGTTATATTTGTGTAATTATTTCAAGTATAATGATAAAAAACGTATGTAATTTATAAGAACCATTTTTGATAATTTCAAAAGATTTAAGATAAAAATCCGTAGGATCTTTGGAAATTCTAATGAATTAGAGGTAGCGGAAGAGAAGATCTTTAATTTTAAATAAACAAGATCAATATTAAAGTATATTATGGAATTCCGAAGATATGTAGGAATAATTAAATGGAATAAAATCGCTATTATAAATTATTACTATAAAGAATTTAAATCAAAAATATATTTGGAATTTGATAGGGAAGGGGAGGATAATGATTTGAATGGATTAATTAAAAGTTTCATTGATACTGATAATCGTTTATATAGGTATAAATAAACCCAACGATTATATAAGCCTTAGACAAATTATAGGCAAAGGCGCTATTGTAAGAATGAGGGTAAATTATATTATAGTATATAAAGTTATAGGGATTTTATAGAATTAGATGTTATGTATTACAAAAAAAGGAATAATAATTCAGAAAAAAAACAAAGATAGGAAAACAATTTATGCTTTAAATATGGAAAAGCAGGGTATTGAATAACGAATTATTAAAGTAAAAAGCAAAAGGAAGAAAAAGCAATTTCAAATTCAAATTCGGTAAAGGCCAATTTAACGCTACTTTTGTATTTTAGAAATATTTAATTAAAATCAAAAAAACTAAAATCTTTATTAATAAAGAATTCCAGAAAATTATTAAACAAGTTATTATAAAACCAAAAAGGTATAAATGTAGTAGATTTGTAGAAATAGGAATATTATTGAAACCTTTCATTATTGTTGATAACGGAAAAATGTATTAAGGAAGAGATATTAGCAAATTATACAATAATAAACTAGATTGCTTATTATAATGAATTTTGTGGAATCTATTAATCAAATAAAAAAGCAATTGGATGGTTTCTTTAAAAAAAGAAAAATAAGGAATTAATAATTTAATGAAATAAACAAAAAAACAAATTATTTAATAATTAAATATTATAAAATAAATAGAACAAATATATTGCAAAATTAAAATAAACGAATAAATATAGTAAACTATAATAAATTCAAAAAACTATAGAAAACTTTATTATATTAAAAGTTGCAAAGTATTCAAAAATTTCATTTTAGAAAAAACAAAAACTTTATTAATTACAATTAATTAACGAATAATTAATAGGATTTAATGGAAATGTTTTTATAGAAGATACAATCAATATAAATGAATATAATCCAATATTTAAAGGTTATATATAGCTTAACGTTATGCTATTGGGCTAATAATAGATTATTTTAGAAATGCTATGGTTAAAGGTATACAATCCTAAAATAAATTGGTTATAAAAAATAATGATATTCGATTAATATAAGAACGATTATAAGAATACATTTAAGGTATTTATAAAACGGAATATATATCAAAGGAAATTGAATATAAACAATTCTGGCGATATAGAATACTTTGTTTAGGGTTCTTTATTAAAAGCAAAAACTAATATATCTCCTTTATAAATACAAAAACTAATAATATAACAAAAAATTGTAATTAAAGCAAAAAAGTTTATAATATTAGAATAATATAAAAAATATAAATATGTATTCAAAAAACTAAGGATTTATAAAGCTTTGCCAGAATACAAATTATAGAATTATAAAATAATATTAAAGGAAGGCAAAATATTTATATATACCCCAATTTATTTAATATTAGCCGATAAATTAAAGATGTTTAAAGAATATATTGATAACAATTTGGCTAAAGAATGGATTAAGGAATCTATGTTTTAAATGATAAGTTCAATTATATAGGTATTTAAAAAAAATAGTATTAAAAGATTAGTTATAGATTATAAAAAGTTTAATATATTTATTAAAAAGAATCAATATTCATTTTTATTAGTTATAGAATTAAAAAATCGATTAAGCGGAATTATTATATTCACTAAAATGGATTTATATAACAGATATTATTTGATTAGAATAAAGAAAGACAAAGAATGGAAAATCGCTTTCAAAACAAAATATAGACTATACAAGTATTAAGTTATGTTATTCAGGTTAATTAATGTATTAGTTATTTTTATGAGATTTATGAATAATATATTGTTATTATACTTAGATACTTATTATATATGCTATTTGGACAACATTTTAATATATTTAAAATAATGAGAGCCAATATATTAAGAATGTTAGTAATATCCTTGAAAACTTAGTTAAGGTAGATTTGCTATGTAAACCAAATAAATGCAAATTTTATGTTAAGGGAACAGAATTTTTAGGGTTTATTATATTAAGCTAAAGGTTTAAGATGAGTAAGGATAAAGTTAAGGTAATGCTTAAATAAAAGCAATCAATTATAATTAAAAAAATATAATCCTTTTTAAAATTTATCAACTTTTATAAAAGATTTATTAAAAATTATTTAGGAATTATTATACCCTTAACTATATTAATTAAAAAGGATTAAGGAAGTTTTGAATAAACCATTAAAGTATAAAAATTATTTAAAACGTTTAAATAAATAATAACTAAAAAGCTAATATTATTAATATTTAATTTAGAAAAGCAAATTATAATAAAAACCAACTCCTCTGATTTTGCTATAAAAGCAATTCTAAACCAGTTGGATTAAAATGAGAAATATTAGTTAATCGTATTCTATTTATAAAAACTATCATTAACTGAGTTAAATTATGAAATATATAATAAAGAATTATTAACGATAGTAAATGCATTTAAAAAATAACGAATCTATTTAAAAAGATTAAAATATATAATACAAATATATATAAATTATAAAAACTTAATTTACTTTATTATAATAAAGCAATTAAATAGATGATAGATTAAATAATTAAAAACTATAATTAATTACAATTTTAAGATTTTATATATCAAAAAATTAAAAAACATTAGAGTTAATACTTTTAGCCGAAAACTAGAATATTAAAAGAATAAGTTGTACAAAATTATATATTATATTTAAAAAAAAAAGCAAATTATTAATTTATAATATATTATAATTTATAATTATGCATATATTAAAAAATAATTATTTTAGGATCCAAATTTAAATTATATTATAATAAAAATATTACAATTATATGCATATATAAGATAATAAAATTAGAATTTATATATAAAAAACAAGATTATATACTTTATAGAAAAATATATATTTCAAATTAAATAATCAAAAAATTTATAATAGAATAATATGAATTGCTAACACATAAACATTAAAGAATTACAAAAATATTTACAAAAATACAGAAAATCAATTATTTTCTATGAATAAGAACGATAGTTAAAAAAGTTATTAGAAATTGTAATATCTATATATAAAACAAGTTATTATAATATGTTCTATATAATCAACTCCAAACCCCAAATATACCTTTTTAATTATAAAAGTTAATTATATAAAACTTTATAGTTAAATTATTACTTTTAAAAGATTTTACTATAGGAATTGAAATATGATACAATATTTAATATAATAAATAAATTAACGAAATTTGTTTATATAATACTATTTAAGGAAATATAGAATATTGAGTAATTAGTATATATGTTCTTAAAGGGTATAGTAAGTATATACGGAATACCAAATAAAATAATTTTGGATTAAGATAAGCTTTTTATTTTGAAATTCTGGATTATTTTATTAATATTTATAAGTATTAAAAAAAAGCTATTAATATTTTTTTATTTATAAATAGATAATTAAACAAAAAGGATTAATTAGATAATGAAAGTATATTTTAAATGCTATATAAATTATTAATAAAACAATTGAATAGAACTATTATTTATAATACAATTTGTATATAATATATCGGAAATGAAAATCATAAAAATTACTTTAATATAAACTAATTTTGGATTTAATTTATAAATGTATAAAATCCTAATATTATAAAAAGTTAATACTGAATTAATAATAATATAAATTAAATAGCTAAAAGATCTTTAAAAACAATTAATTCTTAATCTAAGATTTATATTTTCCAAAACAATAATGTATTATAATACAAAATGTAATATAGAATTTTATATTTAAAAAGGGGGATAAAGTTTATTTATTATAATAAAATATTGAAATCAAAAAATCAAATAATAAATTTGATTATAAGAAATTAGAATTATTTAAAATTAATAAAATAATAGAAATAATTAATTATTAATTGAAATTATTAAATATAATAAATATTCATTTAGTATTTTAATATATTCTTACTCAAACCAATACCATTAAAAGTGCTAAATGTACCATTTACAGAAATTGAATCAGTTAACCCAAATACTATATATAATATCGAAATAATACTAAACTGCAAATATATTAAAAACAAAATTAAATATTTAATCAAATGATTAGATTATCTATATTTAGAAAATATATAGGAACTCAAAGAAAATCTTAATTACCCTAAAAAACTATAGGCATTCCACCTAAAATATCTACATTTACTAATAAACCTTAAACTCTATATTAAATAACAAAAACAATAAAAGATCAAAAAAACCAAAAAAAAAAACTATTAAAAATAGATATAATAATAACAATTGCTATTTTTTTTTTATATACTTTTTTTCCAATTTTTCCTTTTCAAATCTTTTATTCTTTTTAATTAAATTAAGCTTTTTTAGTATATAAAGATTTCAACGAATCATTTCTTTTTTATATTTGCAAAGAAATTCTTGTTATTTGCATAATTAAAGAATCTGGATATTAATCTTCTGCAACTAAGCAAAAGCCTTTTTTTCCTTTAAATATAGTAACTCCTACTATCGCTCCAAAGATTCATAATTTATAAGCATTTTTGATCTAGAACGATAACAATCTTTTTTATAATGAATATATTTGATATAATGTTATAATAAACTATTGTTAACAATATAATAACGATTGGATTTAATATATAAATTATAAGAATCTTTTTTAATATCAAAACATTCGATACAGCGAATTAAATTAAGAATATTATGAATAGAAACTGTTTATATAAAAAGTATACTAAAAAAGAAAAAACATTATAATCATTTAAATAAACGAAAAAGAAAATGTACTAATATAAACGCTTAGGATAAGCGTTAGATTAAGAAAAGGATAATATTACAATAAATTAATAACAGACTGTAAAATCACCAACTTATAGGTTATAATGGTATTATAGGCCTTAATGATTTAGCTGTAGTATACCAAAGAACACTAAGCACTCAAAAAAAGCCTTAGGTATATATATAGTATTAGTTATAGGATACTTTAGAAACCTAGAATATAATTCTCAGAATAGTAGGTTTTAGGAAAGATAGAATACAATAAACAAAAAGGCTTTACTAGGATTAATAATATCCCAGAGAATTAAACTCCAGAATAAAAGGACAAGCTAGGACAATAGAAATTACAGGATAAGTATTATATAATCAAAAGCCGATCAACTTATCGATCAACTTACCAATTAACTTATCAATCAATTTCAATACAAAGGTTTATATAGGGAAGGGATTTTATTATAATGTAAAGCTTCGTATTCAAAAACAATCATTAGTTTTATTACTATAGTTACAAAAATTGCAACCAATTACAACCTTATTGAATTCCTACTTAAAGTCTAATCTAAACCATTTCGAGAGATCTCTAGACACTTCCACGTGACCCTAGAGGCAGCTCCCGTAATAAGGAAATTGATAAACTTATAAAAAAATAAAATGTTTAAAATTATACTAGAATTGAAAATTCTACTAAATATTAGGATTTTATTTTTCGAAATTCGTTAATGAAATAAAAAATGAAAGTATTGAAAAAGCATTTTCGAAATCTTGATTTATAATTTAAATATATAAAGATAATAACAAAACTAGTGTTTTAATATAATCCCTTATTATTCAATATATTAATTAATGTATTATTATTTCATTTGCAACTACAATATATATATCATTATTAAAAGTTTTAATATACTTAAAAAATATTATTCAAATATATATACAATTTATTACAAATTTCAATAAAGTATTTTACATTTAAATATTTAAAAAATTTGGATTAGAAAAGGGTTTTATTCTTTATATAATGAAGCTATTTTATAGTATTTTTAAAACAGAAAATTATTAGTTTAATATATATTATATAACCATTATTATAAAAGATAATTTAAAATGAAGCAATCTATATATAATCTATACCTTTTGTATACAAATAGAATAGGATTTAATATTGTAAGATTACAAATGAATAATACTCTTATAGTTGCAAATAAAGAATTTACAAAATCGAAGCAAAAATAACTAAAGAAAATATATTTTATAATTAAAAACTATAAAAAGCTTTGAAAAGATATACTATTTAAATTTAATAAAAGATTAATTATATTCAAAAACGATTATATTTATTTTAATCAAAAAAAGCAATACAATAATATATATACTATTCAATTAGGAAAAATAAATATTTCAAATATAAAAGAAAAAAAGCGAAAGAACGTTATATTAAAGAATCAATATATTATTTAGAAAGTTTAAAAAGTATATATTGCAATTGTATATCAACCGAAAACGTTATATTATTTTTCTATTATTATTTAAATAGTTAATCCAAAAAAAGATAATACCAAAAAGTTGAATAAGATCCTCAAATAACAAATAAGCAATCAATCAAAAAGCCTCAACTTTGTTCCTTTTAACATCGATTTAATTAAATTAACTATATTTACGAATATATTATTCGCAAATAACCTCGATTTCTTTTTTCAAATAGAATATATTATATACTTTATTGATAAATATAATAATATCAATATCATATATTAAGCATTCATCAAATACAAAAGAATCACAAAAAGTGTATTAGCTTCAAAATTATATAAATTAGTATTCGGCTTTAATATAGAAACTGTAATTAAAGGATTTATCAACGCTATTATAAAGCTTAAAAAATAGATTCCATTTATTATCTATATTAATTCGAAGTTATTATACAAATTATTAACCAAATTGAATATTACAATCGAAAAGAGATTTATAATTAACATTATATTATTTCATCAATTATATAAATATAAGGAAATTATAAAAATTAAATAGATTAATAGTAATTTTAATCCAACGAATGCTATAACTAAGAATAGGCTTTATCAAGCATTAAAGAATTTGATTAATACTAATAAATTGATAATTAAGAAATCCTAATAAATAAAAAGAGAAGATTAAGAATTAAACATATAATCTTTCATTTTTAGATAGTTGCTAATATCGGAAAATGGATTATATAACTTTTGGATTGCTGTACGAATAATACGTTTAACTATATTAGATGTACTAGCACTTTGAGGACGTTTATAAAATCGTTCTTTATTCTATAGATTACATAAAGAATAACAACGATGATTATACAAGAAGAGATTTAAGTACTTACACTTTAATTGACCAAGTTAATACTAACAGTACTAAAGCTAATATATATAATAATTATTTTAATTAAAAAGATTTAATAATTAATTAAAGAATTAAAAGTTAAAATGAAAAAGAAAATGTAAGAATATATATTTAAATCTAATCTTTAAACAAAACCTTTTCGTTTAGTTATTATACATTTTACTATGCGAAAAAGCAAAATTTTTTCATACATTTTTTTTTTATATTATACTATTGTTTAAAATATAAACGGATTTCAATTGAATAAAAACTAATATTTTATATAAAAAAAAATAAATATAATTTGGATATTTAAAGCAAATTTTAAAAAAGATAAAGAAGTAATATTACAAATAAACTATAAATAGATGCTAATATTAATGGAATAAGTATATACAGCTTCCGCTTGTATTTTAGTTTAAAGAATACAATTATATATAGTACCCATATATACCCGATTATATATATATAATTATATATATAAATAGATAAACAACCATTTCTCTAGTCTTTAGTTATAGATTCTAAGGATACTTTTGACCCTGTTTATTCAGCTCTTATACGGCATAAGCGTCACAGATTAAGCTTTAAAACTAAGCATAATACTTTATACAATTTTTTTATATTTTTTTGAAATCCTTTTTAAATATTATAATTCTTTTTTTAATAATTGAAATAAAAGAAGCAATTAAAAAAGAAGCAATTGATAAAAAAGAAGTAATTAATAAAGAAAAAGCAATTAGCGAATCTTTATTAAAATTATCTCCTAATTCAAAGTTATTTTTATACCTATCAAATCCAAATTTATTATTTTTATTAAAAATATTAATTTAGTAAAGTAAAGCTTAACGGAACAGGGTTATTATTATAATAATTAGATATTAATATATATAAAAAGAAAGATAGTATATAATTAAAAGAAATATTGGGAAACTTTAATATTAATATTAATATTAATACTAATATTAGTATTAATATAAAAGAATCTTAATAAAATGGATTATTCAAAACTATAAATACACCATAACTTTTATTCGTAGAAAAGGGATATACGTTTTGTAAAATATATAGATTATAATAGTTATTATTAATAAATATACAATATATAAAACAATAGTAGTTTTATAAGTATAATTGAATAAATATATTGTATATTTAATTATAAATTAATTGATTTGTAAATGTTAGAATAATCTCTTCATTATATTTAATATTCTATAAATAAGTTAATAATTAAATATACAATATTGTAAATAAATTTAATAAGAATTAAGTTTAATAAAATTGATTTTTTATTTACAAAACATTTCAAAAGTTAATAAAAATTTACAGATTAAAACAAAAATTAGTTTAAATTCACAAATTAAATATAAAGTTAATATTTTGTTTGCTTTTTCTATTTTACTATACAAAAATAATTATTATTAAACCAAAAAATATTTCAGCCTTTATAATCTAGAAATATCAATATTTAATATCTATTAATCCAAAAGTTTACAAAAGTTTATAGAAATTTATAAAAGTTTACAAAAGTTATTAAAAATTACTAAGAATAACTAAGAATAGCTAGAAATTGATATAAATAAAGCGAATAGTTATCACTATCGTTAAATTAACACTTAACATTTTATTATTTGATTAAAATTATTTTAATAGGAAAATAAAATAATATACTAAAAATCTATAAATCGAAAGAAATTCTAAAATATATATTTTTTATATAAAAAGCTATTAATAATATAATATTAAAAAAAGAATATTTATTATTGCAAAAATGTTACAATTTATAAACCCTAAATTTTGGCTTTTAATAATATAATTATATATTATCAAATAATACTATAAAATATATAATATATATAAAAATGATTACAAAATTCCATTCTTTATATTGAATTTGCACCAAAATAATACAATTATTAATTGATTTAATATTATTAATTAAATTATTCGAAAATGGCCGAATTATTACAATTTACCCTATATAAGCGCCCAAAATGTTTCAGACCCTTCAAAGATTGTACAACCTACCCTACATAGCTCTTATTAGCTAGTTTATAGAATTTTTCGTTTTTTTATGATTATGTAATCGTAGAAGGGCCTGAGGATGAGATAATGCCTACGAAGGAGTACCCATTACCAACATCCGACCCCCAACCCCAACAGTCTCAAAATTCCAAACACCAATTCCCAACTCCCAACTCCCAACTCCCAACTCCCAACCAACGGCTAAGTAGCATGAACATCCATCCATCTACCTACCCATCATATCCCATCTCATCCAAACCAATAATCCCACAATGTCAACGCACCAACCCAACGCACCACCTAATCAAGCCCATCCGTCCCTCCATCTAAGCCTCCACCCAAACCAAAGCACCCCCAATCATGCATCCCGCAGAACAAGAATTTCAACGCAAGCGGGTCCCAAATGTGAGAAATATAAACTCATAGGAAAAGAAAAGAAATTAGTCTGTTTGTGGTGATCACACGGGATCGGATTATTTGATCTTGCAACAAATTGGCGCGTGCTATGATAGAATGATTGGTGTTGAATTATGATAACCAATTGATGGATTCACGATAGATTTCTCGGATTACGGGACTTGGATTTTGGACGTTGAGGGTGTGGAGGCGACAATATTTACGAGGAGCATGGTGAATATCGAGTAATGTTGACTAACTAGTATTATCCAGTAAGAGATGACACGTTTGAGATATGGAATGGGTGATGATATAGTAGGTACAGTAGATAGATAGATGGGTAATTAAAGATCTACCAAATGCATCTCATTGACAAGACGATCTAGCTAGATATGTCAAGATGAACGGTAGTACGCGAGGGGTAAAGACCGCTCGCTGCGTGAAGAATCCCCCCAACACCACCTGCAGCCAGACCCATCGCCATTCCAAGCTTCTCGGTGCGAGAGTGTCCATTGTTGTCCATGGGTATCACTGATATCCCTCTGTATCTGACAATACATACACGTCCTGTTGCCCATCCGGCGCGGGTATCTCATTTCCAAACCAACACCCTTTCAAATCAAATATATATATACAAGAAACTCCCCTGCGGTATCTAGCAGGCATCTCCCCTCATTAAACTCATCCACCTATCCACACATCGTTCCGAAAGTTAAACATTAATAAATTACCCTTCCTACTTCATGGCACCACTTCAATTGGCCACTGCACTCCATTCACAGACTCACATCATTCCTCCTCGCCTCATCCTGCATCCGCGACAACATCTTCCGATGTAACTCTTCCATTCCGGCCCCATTAGCCCTCATCCTTTCATCTCGTCTCTCCTCTCTCTCCTCTTTCTTACTCCTCTCCACAGCTCTTCTCATCTCCTCCGCCCGTCGTTCCTGCCACAACACACTTCTCTGCCTCTCAACCCCATCCATCTCCCTCTGTTTATGAACCTGTAAATCATGCGTTACGCTTGCTCTCCAGGTTGCTAATTGCTGTTCTCTGGCCATTTGATTAATAGCCCCTGATTGACGTCGCGGTTGGTGAGAGTTGAAGCTTGTGGCAGGTTGAATCAGAGGTTGTTGAGTGGATTTACGGATAAGTTCGCGGCGGTGGGAAAGAGGAATATCGTCACCATCTTCAGAGAAGATTGGCGATGATGTGTTGATATGGTGATTATTAAACGAATCACGATTTAAACCCGATTCACTACCCATTTGAGAAGTAGTAGACGAATGAAATTGTGAGGGCGAGAATTGGTTTGGCTCAGAAGTTGGGGCCATAGAACGTGGGGAAGTATTTGCAACGGTGAAGTAAGATGACCTGTTGCGAATCATCGTGTCTCGCTTTCCCATTAATGCGTTTGAACCTCCGAATGGAGAACTCAATGGCGAGAAATGTTGTGGCGAAGGTGTAATCCCTCTCCCAGGCGATTCGACAATTTGCTCTGGAATATTAGGGTTGGAAGTGTTGCGCAGTGGCCGGTGTACTGAAAGCCCACCCAGAGATTTCCGCGAAGAGTTTCGTGTCAGCACATCTTGGCCATGGACCGAGGAACCTTCGGGTATTGTCGCGAACGGAGTAATATTAGATTGAGTTGAACTTGATCTGGTCAAGCCTGGGGTCTGGGTTGAAGTTTGAGAAGATGACCGTGGTGCAGGTGGGGGAAGAGCATTGTGGGCTGTTTGTTGAAGCGCTTCAACTTCCACAGGAACCGCCGCTTCTGCTCTTGAGTCTTCAGTGACATCTTCGGAAATATTCAACTCGTCTAATTGCGGAGAATCGGCGTGGCTTAGATGTTTCGCCCATTCGTTGGTACGATACGACATAACAACTCTCGAAAGCTGCGAAGGCAACTGATCTGGCGTGAGTATTGTAGTCTTAATATCAACTGCAGATGTGACCGATGGCTCTACTGTGAATATTGATTCTGTTTTGTTCTCCTTGTCTTCATCGCTTTCTCCCATCGCACACTCTGTGTTGGCCACTGGTTCCTGACTTGGTGTTAAAGAGCGTGGTTGTTGCATTGACTCTTCCGGCATTTCTTCCTTTTGAGGAGTCTTAAGAGAATCGGTAGCAACCTTACTTCCTGACTCTGATCGAAGCTCGGAGTTTTGTTTCATACCACATGCTGCGCTAACTAGCACATTATGTGCATCTTCAGGGGCTGGGCTCACTGGGGATGGAACAATCGACTCTTCAGATGAATTCTCCCGTGGCTCTGCTGTTGTCCGAGTTGATAACACTAGACTTTGCTCGCTTTGTTGACTTTCCTCCGCAGGAGGTTCTGAATCTGACACAGGCAATTTCCGTTCGACACATGATGACCGCATACTTCTCCTCTCCAAATCTTCGTCATCACTGAGGTCATCCACCGTTGCAGCAATAGAGCTTGCACGATCGGCTTCGTTGGCATAGGGGATCACAAGACTCTCTGTACTAATACCTCGTTCCTTCGAATACCTTTGAGATTTCCTTTTCGACAGCGCAGATAATCTTTTTGATAATGCTGGCCTATCACCAAGGGTCTGTCTTGATTCTTTATTGTTCGCCGCTAGCTCTTCATCCGCAAAGGTAGCAACTGAAGAGCAATTATCTTCAATTTCATTTTCGGGAACTTGAAATGGAAGAGGGACTACTTCGGGCGCAACGGTTATTCCTGGGCTAGTTGAACTTCTCGAAGCTTGCTGCAAAGGCTGATTTCTTTGATGAGCTCCGTCGGCGTCAGAGGCCCGATTTTCTTCCGGTGGACTTGTGGTTGTTTCCGATTTACAATACTCTTGACTAAATTGATACAATGGGATGACATTCCCATCCTCGATTTGTTCAAATTTGGGTTCGATATCTCGAGAAACGCGTATTGTAACTCTTCCATCCTGCCCTATTTTATCAGGCATAATAAGCCCTCCGCAGTTGGATCGTGTTGGCGATGGCACATCTAAAATGCCAATTTCTCTTCCATCAAGCTCCCGGATAGAATTAGTAGTGCTAGGAGGTCCCCGCTTCGAACTTTCCATGTCACCAACTCCAGAATCTCCTGTTGATCCATCTCCTGAGTGACGCTTGTCGCCGTATATCTTCTCCCATTGTTCTTTTTCTGCAATATTGTGATCCTCGATCCTTCTTCCTACATTCATTTCTTCTTGTTCTAGTGACCTTGCGTTTTCTTGTCGCTCCGCCATTCTTTGCGCACGGCGATCTTGAATAATCTTGTGTACCTTAGATTGAGACACTAGACCAGCTAAAAATATAACGAAAATTGCAGCAATCTCGACACGAATTCCTTTTGTTACAGGGTATGTGGTTGCGCCTAGTGGAAACAAGTTTTGATTCAAGTTCCATAGGTAAGCCCAAAATTCTTTCAGGCCAGCTCTACTAAAACAATCGATTCCGAGGACGATGGCTGTGGAACCAGAGAAGGATATGCATACGATCAACCCGTACGTCCTGGTATAATGGCTGAAGGATAATGCAAAACCTGCAATACTGAGTGCTGCAATGAATATGGATTTTCCACTTGTTGAGGCGATTAGTCCGCCAGCCTTCATTACGAGCAGCCACATACTGAAGTTGAATCCACCCAAAAGACACCCCAAGCCCTCAGTCATCTCAGTGAATATCAATGCGCAGCCTCCGACGATAAAACCAGGCAGTACGACTGCAATGAGATATGCTCCTTGCACCGCGTTACTAACAGGGAGATCCATCACGTATAGTATCAGTACGGTGATCGCAACATTGATGAGGTATCCTGCCGAAAGAAATATGTGCAGCCATTTGCTCTTAGTTCCGATGAAAGTATATAATGCGCCAGTAGCGATGAGGATAACTCCTGCGATTGCAAGGCCTGGTGTAATCTGGGGCTCAAGGGGTAATTGACCAGACGGTATTGTAGCTGCTATACTGTCAGCATGTTGTTGAACTTGAAGGAAATTGGACATTTCATACAATTATAGGTTGAGTCTGTGATGGATGCACTTGTAGCTGCTTCACTTATTGAGGATATCGAAGCAGTAGCAGTCAACATTACTGAACTCGAAGTAGATCTAGTCATTGACAAAGAAGTACTCTGGGAGTGTACTGCAGTTGTAATTGCTATGGAACTTCCATTGCTCCTTTCCGGATCTTTCCCGCTACTTGAGATCGACGGTGATGTAGAAGTGGTCGTCGAAGATAAAGCTATAGAATCGTCGCGTTCCTTAAAATGTCCCTCTAATGGTGCAGTAGATACCAATTGAATAGAAGCACTCAATAACAGCAACAAGTAGCCCTTGATATTCATTGTGAAGATCGTCAAAGTCGATACCAGATTCCTGGCACCGGAACACAATGTTGAGGGAAGTACTCCTTGTGGGAAGGGAGACTATGGCCGAAGCTTCTCTCAATGTGATGATGGTCTGATGTGTACTGCCTTGGAAGCTACATAAGTATTCCAGAAAAGAAAGATTGATCTAGAAACAAGGAAAGAGTATAACGACCACGAAAAAAGCGCAAAACATGTAACGACTACTTTGAGCGAGGACAAAGCCTGGTTATGTAATAGCTCCAATGGTTCGCCCTGAGTATGAATGAGCATTGAAGAGGTATATTATATGGATGTCATATAAAGACCTGTACAAATGAGAAATCTAAAGGTACTTAACTTTGCCCTAGATACTAAATGTAAACGCGGAGGCGTTTTTGAGAGATTACGCTATCCGATGGGGGATCGCTTGGTGAATACTGGGTGGGTTTGTGCATGGTTTTTGCTTTCAACTGCCTGCGATGAACGATTTGACATGGAACTACAGCGGACCGTGAACCGCGGTGATCTACCGTAAGGTAGACTCTACTTGGGTGTGGTTAAAGCAGACCCATTAACGGATACTTTTTCCTGTAGCTTGACATAATCCCCGCCTTAACATCACCCTGCACTCACAGGAAGGCGTCTGCAATACGAAAATGTTACCACTTCTCATACGGTGCATTAAAGGGAATAATCGGAGATGTAGGGATTACAAGCAATGCGATGCAGTGCCACAAAAGAGTTGATGTGATATTTTTCTCATGTCAAAGCCACGTCCAAATCTTATGGAGGGGAAATGAGTGGTCTGTTCGAGAGACGGTACTCGGTAATCCGGAGAAAAAAGGCTTGGAATTCGGCCCAATATAATGATCTTCATTTCTTGCCGTATCTAATCTGTCAATCGGAGAAGCCAATTAAGAGATTTGTGAACTGGAGGAGAGTTCAAAAGAGTGCTAGACTCATAGTAGTGCTGTAGTAGGTAGTAGCAGCTAGCTATGTAGCGAGATTAGATTGTTATCAAAATGAGCCGTGGAGAAGATCCGAGTTGTTGGTCATGCTATGGCTTATTATTAGATCAACAATCATCCAGGTTTCTTTTTAAGGTTCTTGAAAAAAGGCTTTACATACCTACCTACCTTCAGCTATCAGCTATCAGCTATAGCTAAGTAGGTAAACTACTTTTTCTTTTCTTGATTGATCATAACATACATCTACCTATCCCTCACCACCCCAATTCCCCACGTGCTTGACGCCTCTCAATGTTTAGAAGCAAGTTATCGGGGGTTAGAAAAGATAATATGAGCTGTGCATTGCATAGCCGGTACATATTGCTTGACGTTATTGCTTGAGGGTACATATTATTGCTTGACCAGGATTAGATTAGTACTGTACTTCATTCGTATGCCGGGCATGGGTCTGAAAGTACAGAGAAAACCTGAGTAGATGGATGGATGATACTGCAAGTGTTCAAGGCTGCTGCTAAGGTTAGGCTGATGATAGGTAGTAATTCCGGGAGTTATTTTGATATTTTCGAGATATCTATTCTCGATGAGGCATAGCTTCAGGTACAGAACGATTTTAGACCCCTTTTCATTTTCGGTCGGTCCAATCCGTGAATGTTGGTTGCAATGTGCATCCTTGATTTCCTTATCCCGCTTGCACATTGATCCTTTCCTACATACCTGAAGTGGTTTTCCGGTGTTCTTCCGACCTATCATAATTTGGGAAGAAGAAAAATGTCCGTTCGTGTCAACAACTGCTTCAACGCGTTAATGTAACGCTTCTGCTCAAGAGGGGGGGAAGGAGAGGAAGGGACAAGAAAGAGATCCAATTTCTTGAATCAAATTTGAGAAGAAAACAATTAATTCGAAATTCTGATACACCCATCATCCCTCCTTGTTGTGTTTCATCATTTCATGATGTAGGGGGCTGTAAAAAGCTGTATTTCATGCGAAGTGATTCTGATTATGATGAAGCATGCAATCCATACCACGATTTCAATTTCTGCAGATTATAAAAGTCTGGAGTACATCAGGTAGTAGTATTACAGGAACGACCATCTAGAAAGACTCCAACCAAGATGATGGTGACAATACATGGCATCAGAAGTGACACCGTCTCGGGTAGGTAGGGATTTGTGCTCAAGTTTTGTTCAATTGACCACGGCGTACACCGGTTTTTTACTTGGTATTCTGTCGTAGCTGAGACCAGCATGCAAGGCATGAAAGAGGTGGTTGAACTGAAATTCTCTTGGGTAAAGAAGAGATGCAGATATGATGCTCGTATCCGCGATGACAAGACGTTATAATTATTTGGGATCCGCTGGCATGATCTTGAACCTTTCGTGTTTGAAGATATGGTAATGGTGACCATAACGGAAGTAAAAATATCGCAATGATGTCAAAAGTTGGATTTAATCGGCGACCTCCCAGATTCCAAGATTTCTTTTTCTACGAGGTGCATTTGAGGATTTCCTCATTCAGGCGTCAATACAGTTGCATTCAATGTTTGATCGCGTAGATATGCAGCATTCTCCGCGATATCGACTTAGTGAGCGATGTATTGATGTATGTATTGGTGGATGAACGTGATGATGAATGGGATATATGGATGTATGGATGTATGGATGTATGTATGGATGTATTGATGTATTGGTGGATGAATGTATTGATGTTTCAATGTATCAACCAACGTATATATCAATGTATGTTTCAACACTAGGTACCTAGTACACGTATCGATGTATGTGTCAACGTCTGTATTATGAATGTTGATCTATTCAATCTTGTGTTGCTAATCGGAATCTTGGAATATCGAATTCGAATTGAAGGCAATTGAAGGTTTGTGAACGCTAACAATGAAAGATTTCCCCAGATTTCTATTTCAAGTGTTTCACTCGAACTCATGATCCAGTCACGAGGTTTGTGATATAGTATTGATATTGATTGAGACCTTTCTTATCTCTTCTCTGCTTCTCTGCTTCTCTGCTTCTCTGCTTCTCTGCTTCTCTGCTTCTCTGCTTCTCTGCTTCTCTGCTTCTCTGCTTCTCTGCTTCTCTCCTTCTCTCCTTCTTTCCTCCCTCTTCCCTCCCTCTTCCCTCTCCCCTCTTACAGTAGATATCAGACACACAGGTAGATAGACAGCTACCTTTCTACCTTCCTACCTTCCTACCTGTCTACGTAGTGTTATTAGCTGTAGCTGGAGGTAAATGTCAACCTTAAGGTTTAACGTTTAACCTTGAATGCCTCAGGCATGTATTATTTCATGCGATCTTCAAATTTTATTTTGATATCCTCCAAAACGTGAAACTACATAAAAAAAATCAATATCAAATTTACGCTCATTACATTCCACATTCCTACCAAAAATCAATCCAACCTCTCCATTCCTCCTAGAATCACAAAGATGTTCGCTCTCCGTCGTAGTATTCCTTCTACCCTTTCGCGCAATTTCTCTACCAGCGCCCGTAACAACACTTTCGCCAAACTCACCCTCGTTGGTCGTCTCGCCGACAAGCCTGAAATAACTGCTACAAGCCAAGGACAAGAGATTTTGAAGTATGCGGTTGGCACAAGCTCTGGTAGAGGAGAGAATCAAAAGACAAGCTGGTTCCGAGTTGTGAGCTTTATGCCAGAGGGACCACAGAGAGATTTCATCTCAGGTTTAGATAAAGGGTAGGTTTTTTTTTGGTTCTTGAAATTTTGAGACGGAAGTGTTTAAGCGGAGATTACCTACAAATGCATGTATCTTGTATGTAGATAATTGGGCAGATATCGAGCTTGAAAATTTAATTGGAGATGAATTAAATAGTAATTATGCTGATATACTTCTAGAACCTTGGTATATGTGGAGGCCGAGGCACAAATGAACAACTACCAAGATGCTGAAGGAAAGAACAGAAGTGCTATGAGCGCCATTCAACGTATATATCTCTTCCCCGTCCTCACTTATCCTTAAAAGGCACAAGCTAACACATATTCAACAGAGAGAATCGAAGTCCTCCAATACAAGAGACCTCAAGAAGCAAGCGCATAGATCACCTAGGCATGGCCATATGAATTGTATGAAAGATGGAATGGATGATGGGATGTATCAAGACTTGCTTTTCGATTCACGTGTTTGTAATGTCGAATCTGGGCGGCGCAAAGGTATCATACTTTGACAACAGAGGCAGTAAGTATGGAAGGAGAGATATTGATGAGAACATCACCATGTAGGCAAATTTCTCAAGAAGAATACCGCAACTCAAATCACAAATCATGAATCGCCTTTTTTCGCTTCACGTTCAATATGATAGTTATGTTTCAGTTAAAAAAGTTCTATCTGCATTTACAAAAGCTAAATGGATGTCTTGGTATCAGAAACTTTCTCCGTGTAACTTGGAACTGAATCTACCTTCGGGTTGAAGATACCTTAGCAGAGCTTCCTGGTTCTCTTTGACTATCGAATACATTACAATTTGAAGATATAAAAAACACACACTTTTTTTTCTGGACCCAAAAAAATCCTTTGCCAACGACTTCCTTCATCTAAACTCTTCCAATTAGAACTGAATCCATCTTAGGATTGAAGATTCCCTGGTTCTCCCTGGATTATGAAGAAAATAAAAGTTGAAGACGCAGAAGCGGCTCACCAACAGAAAACTCATTCTACAGTGATGTTTAGTTCCATGGCGCTGTCATTGGAGTGTCCTTTGACAGGGTCGTCAAGCTGACTAGTCGACAAACGCCAGGTTCCGTGGCTCTTGGGAACTCTCTCAAAGAGTTCTGCATAGCTCGCCTTGCTCAAAGTCTGACGACAGGATTTTTCGAGCACGTCCCACAATTGGATATACACAGTGCCTCCTAGGATAGCGCTAGCAAACTCCTTGTACTTCTCGAGCCAGAATTTCGACAAAGCCTCGACAAGGCTTCGGAGGTGGACTTCGCCACAGTGGTGCAAAATGCAGACAATGTGTTTTGCAATCGAGTCGTTTTTGGCTCGAGATCTTGCGCTTATCCAAGCTTGGGAGCCACGACCGGTGTGCGGAAGAACAACTTGACCCTGTATGAGATGCTTTCTCGGATTTAGGTTGCTGGTAGCTGGCCAGACAGCTTCAACGGAGTTAGCTTTTGATATTTCCAAAAAGTATGGGATATTTGAATCGGGGTTATTTACCGATGATAGAGGAGTCTCCTTGAGGAGGCTTCGGCTGGAAAGGCCAGGTAGTAATAGCAGCCGCTTGGTAGATGGGGGTGTCGACAGGGTTTACAAGGTCGTCTACAGTGATACGAACAGTGGGGAAAGCTTCAGGGATGGTAGGCCGGGTAGTAGTAGCAGCCGCTTGGTAGATGGGGGTATCGACAGGGTTTACGAGGTCGTCTACAGTGATACGAACAATGGGGAAAGCTTCAGGGATGGTATGCTGGGTAGTAGTAGCAGCCGCTTGGTAGATGGGGGTGTCGACAGAGTTTACAAGGTCGTCTACAGTGATACGAACAATGGGGAGAGCTCCAGGGACGGTAGGCCGGGTAGTAGTAGCAACCGCTTGGTAGATGGGAGTGTTGAAAGGGTTTACGAGGTCGTTTACAGTGATACGAATAATGGGGAGAGCTTCAGAAACGGCCTGGCGGGGACCGCCTAATGATGAGTTAATGGACAGAATGTTACGTAGAAGGGGGAGACTGACGATCAATCAGGGTAAGGTTGCCACCTGAAGGGAGCGACATATTGGTTATCGAAAGAAACTCTGGCAACGAGAATGAATCCTGGTAAGGGTGGTAAGGCCTGGTAACGAGAGTAAATTCTGGCAGCGAGAGTAAATCTGGTAAATGGAGGAGTGATACTCCGAGGATAACTGGGAGAGCAGAACTATTTATGCTCAAGGTGGCGTCGACTCGCAACTAGAATCGAAGGGGAAAACGCCTTAGTAGCGTTAATTTCGATCTTATCAACCCTCTTTCATTACCGTTTGAGTTAATATCCACACATTTTGCTCATTAGAACCAGATTTATATCTGAACTGGACATAACATGGCATTCTAGACCTGGATCTCTACCTAGATCTATCTATTGAGTCAAGACGCAGACTTAGTTGAGAAGCTTATGACATAGCACCAACTTAACTGTCAATAGTCAATATTAGAAGACAAAACATTATCAGAGATAAATACATAATCATGAGAGCCATGGCAACACTGAGTAGAGTGTTGTATGTCTATTTGACAGGAAATATGCGAGAAATATGACTGTCTTTTCTACCGAACGATATCTTCAATACTGGCTGAGATATCTGCAGTTATCCTCGAAGCAGATTATTTTTGACATTCGAGCTAACACTACCCCTCCTCCAGGTTTCTTCCAATCCTTGAATATCCATCTATTGACACAAGCTTTTGCAATTGAAATTAGCGTCTAAAACTACATATATGCTAGTACAAGGGCCTGGATGTTACACAGTTGAGTGCTATGTGCATGAGAACTATATACTGTTTTATATCTATTTGTCAAGAAACCCCCAAGAAACATCACTATCCTTTTTTCTAACCAATATCTCCAAAATTGGCAGAGTAATAGCATTCCCAACATACAAATTCGCCAAATTTCCAGTTCAGAAACCAGGCTACTCATTTTGCAGCGTGTTGACCAGGGGAACGAGTCAACCTATCTACATAATAAAGTGCTTGGGTCAATGACTGTTGCATAGCAAAAAGCTGTAAAATAAGACTAATTCCAACCTATATCAACCTATGAGTCTAACCCTACATACAAATTTGTATACCGACTGACCAAAACTAATTCCATCGAAATTACCCCAAAAAGTCTAATTAGCCGAAAGCTAGACTTCTTGTCACATCTGAGAGTAGACAGGACGTAAGATGGCACATTCCCCACTTTTAGGTCTTACCACCGAGAATCAATAACACCCAGGGACAGAACTAAAGGAGGGGTAGCTAAGATCTGCCATCTACCCCTCCAAAAAGCAGCGACTATTGCGCAACGGTATCATGCCAGATCAAGTACTAGCCTCGCTAATCTAACCCAGCCCCCATAGTTCGAAAGCTAGATAAAATGAGGCTACATAACTGCAAAAGCTCGCGTTAGTCGAGCTGAGGATCATGACTTATGAGTTGCGATGATCTTGTGCATGTGGTTCATTGTAGATTGCGCGATGGGGGCGTGCATATACAGGCCGGTAGGCACTTGAGACAGGTTGAAAATGCATCTAGTATGTGCCTTTGTGACGCGTAGATACACAACGTTGGGAAATCCGGAGAGTTGTCAAGTCGATTCAGAAATTTAACTTGCCCCTCTATGACACGCAGATATACCCCTCTATGACACACAGATACACTCCACCATGAACTATGGAAAATCGTTGAGGTCATTATAATTTCCAACAGAGTGTGGAGGGCAAGAACGTTCTCACGGGGAGGAATGCGTATCACGATATCCACATTTTATTGAACAAAATATGATAAGTTGTCCATGGTATGTGAGTTATCGCATCTAATTTGATAGTTATGCATGTTGTCGATATCTATATTTGGCCTGATTGATGTGAAGGTGGGGGTGGATGTGTTTATATGACTAATAATGGCTCTGAAGTTGGGAGAATGAAAATGAAAATGGAAATGGAATGAGAAACTCAATGTTAGTTTGAAAGTTGAGCAGGAAACGAACAGAATGTAAGAAAATGAAAATATATTTCAAATATATGTTGGTAGAGGGGAATCTTCATAGATAACGATCATTCACAATTATTGGGATTATCTGATATGGTTGTATTGTATTATTGTTTTGCTAATTAATAGTAATTATGAATGCTATCACAATGGCGAAGAGAAAGGTATCATCGCGGTGTAAATAAGAGTATTGGGCAAGAAATCATGGCATTTTTTGTAGTTTCTTCATTCCATCCGCACCGTAAGTGTGCGACAATATTCATGGAATATGAGACCACTTTGCTTGTCTGGGACAGTTTCATGCTCAGTGTCTACTTCGCGGGATGATGGACGTGCGAAGAGTGGGAAGTAGAGGGACGTGAAAATGAGAGGATTAGCAGGATTTGGATATGTAAAAGCTATTTGAGAATTCTTGGATGGGTTTCAAGACGAGGAATATGTGATATGACATGGAATTGTGCCATTTTTGGGTAAGACGGTAGTTCGAAGACATGGCCAATAATTAAATTCCTTCCTCGTATATCTTCATCGCTTATGAGGTTCGTCTGCCAAAGCCGTGAATATGCGATGAGAAAAAGAGAAGACATGACCATTTTTATTGCAGGCAAGGAAGTTCGAGTGAGATACGAGATGAGTTGTTGAACCTGTTGTATCGAGTATGAGGAATGTCGGGAGGGAGTTTAGCATTGGTATGTGAAAATGGGGTATCTGAGGAAGTATCTAGATGGTATGCAAAGGGTATTCGGGAAAGAAATGGAAGTGTCATTCAAAGCAGGCTGAAGTGCGAATCCTAAAAGAGGTATATGGCGGATGTGCGAGAGAAAGAATGGTTTCAGAGGTATGTGGGAAGAGAGAAGTATAGCAGAAGTTGAGATGGGAAGAGGCCGATTGTTATACTTGTTGCGTCGGGTGCAGAAGGAGAAATCAGACATGGAGAGAAAGATTGAGAAGTAATATGCGAAGATTTCGTGAGAGGTAAATGATCGAGACATTGCACAGATATGGAAGCAGAGCCGAAGAGGGGTATTTGAAAATAGAAAGGTTGGTATGCATCAGAGCTATTGAAAGATCTATGTAGATACAGCATAAGGTATGCATAAGAAAGAGGTGGGATTGACTAATATTCCAGCGAGTAAAACTCACATTGGAAGGAACAACACTCTGAATTTTAATCTTGTCTTTGGCTTCTTAATCGCCACTTCGCTATACATTACAAACATCTTCCGAACATACAGCCTATTGCCCAAAATCCAGCGTTCTGCAAATTTTCGCAGTCAAAAAAGCATCAATAAATTTAGCGGTTTTATGGAAATCATTTATCAACTATTTAGCCACCCAGAAACAATATATGCCATATGAAAAGTGTTTGTATGAATGAAGGACCAGAACTACACGAAGAAGGAAAAAATAGAATGCGATTAGATACTAAAACTGATTTATTGAGATGTATACCAGATAAAATGATTTGGAATAGTAGGGGAACCCTTTCCAGACATCGGGTCAATGGTCGGTGCTTCTCCGACTTTCAGAACCACTTCTGGAGCCGATTAGGTCATGTTTCGTATGATTGTATTCCTTGAATGGCACTATCATAGTCATATGTGCGGCGGGAAAATAAACAAGCATGTGCATCACTCAATCACGAATTCATTTGCAATTACAAAGTCAAGCTTCAGACTATTATCGATAATAGAGCAGCTGTCTTTAGATGCTCGAAGAGCAGCCCAGAGACCATTTAGCCTCGCGATTCCCCTAATTGTCTTTACATGTTGATGCATCAACAATTTATAACCAATTACATTTTGACTCAAAAGCCCTGGAGCAAAATAAGAGAACAGCAGTAACACCAAAACGAGCAGCGAATCAACTTGAATGGTCCAGCTCTAGAAAGTTTTATTTTAGTAGCCAGCTATACATTTTCTTCGATGGTTCTTTCTCGTATAAGCATTAACCAAAAACTATATTCCCCGAGCTTCAAATGGCACCTTCACTTATGGTTTACATATCCAGACTCAATTGTGATTGGTGGGCTGGGTTTTAGATGCCATCTAGGAAGCAACAACTGCGATTTCGTGAGAAGCGTGAGAAGCTAGACTTCTAAGTTTCTTGGCGGGGTCCATATTTTTATTTTCATGTTGATATTAATGGGTTTATAGCACAACGAACTTGGTGGCCAGTAGGCCCATTATATATATGATAAATGTGAATAGATAGAATATGTACGGCGATGACGATAATTCATAAAGATGGCAGCAATGTAGAAAGGGGGCATGGTGTTGCTAAGCGAGAATGTTAAAGTTTAGACTACCGGGCACTAAAACTGCAAGTTCGTTTTCCCCGGACTTTTTAATTTTCAATGGCGCGGATGGATGACACGCTAAATCTTATTTTCACACTCTCTGGCCTTAGTCAGAATAAGTCATGTGAGAAATATCACGTTATGAAAACTTGCTGATTGGCAGTTATTGCTTATTAAGCGACATCAAGAAACTCACTGTGCTGCTTTGAGAATAGACTCAAATAAGTGCAACACTATCCATCGACCCAAATCCAGCAGCCACTCCACCCTCTTCACTTTTATCACCCTTTGTTCTCAAGAGATAGCCGGCTTCCTCATTGTGTAGAATTTCAGAGGTTGCTTGATCCCATAAACAGGTACCATAGATACCAAGCTCACAAATTACACCACCCTTTTCAATGACGCCGTTGCGTAGGATTATGTTATGAACGGGTGGTGGAGTGATAATTTCCATGAGGATGAATGATTTCCAATGGGATTGGGGAAGTGATTTGAGGAATGGAGGAATTGCTGAACGATAGATATTGTTGCCACCGCCTTCACGTTGTGGCTTTAGGACATATCCATTACATCTTTCTGGGTCGATAGCGATTTTGCGTGCTTCAAGTCCGGCTGGAGATTCATCGAGAGGGAATATGTTTGTGAAGGTATCCTCCAACTTTGTGAGATCCACATCGTTCGTTTTAACAAAACGGTTTAGGATTGAAGGTGTAGATGGAGTTCTTGGTGTAGCAAGTACCTGTTGGACTTTTTTCGCTCCGGCCAATTGAGTTAGGATTGAAGGACATTTGATTGCATTTGACCGTTCAATTTGAAAGCGACCTTCCCAGGCCGATTCGTCTGGGTAATCTTGAGGGCCATATCCGGCACGGAGATAGACAACCGCAACCTCAAATTTCTTTGAGGGATTGCTTGGTGGTGAGTATAAGAGCTCTCTTTTGGGGGTTTGAGCTACATTTGTATGGGTAAGCACTTCTGAAAATGCCAGTCGGAATACTGGAATTCGTTGTTTTTGAAGCTCATATTCAAGGTGTCTTTGATCGAAGATATTTCGTTCTGGCGTCTGAACTAAGAAGATTGCACAGTAATCGTAATGTGGGTCAGTACTGGACTTTTTGTAGGACTCAAAAGCTTGCGATAATCCCAAAGCCAATGACTTAGTGCTGGTGTTCTCGGGAAGGTTCAGCGAGTTAGTTGCATCCTTAGCAAAAAGTTCATAATCAGTTAATGACAGGAATCTAACATTTTGGTCAGCCGTTTGGGATACATTATAGGCTGAACGAATACAAACTTGTGCAACTGAGATGTTTGAGATGACAATCCCCCAAAAGAAGAAGCGATGGTATTGAACTCGACTTGCTTGATCGTTGGAGTGACCTCTGATGTCTCCTGGTGAACCATGTAGTCTGACCGGAAGAGGCCAAGAGAGAGATTCTTCACAATTAGTATTTATATTAGACCCTTGAAGTTGATCATTTGATGTTCGATGGATTTACCTGAACATAACCCTCAGTCTTGACTTTGACATGAACATGCCAAAGTTTGGCAATAAAGTCATCTACTTCAATGATTCTATAAAAATAGTTAGGATTATTCCCCAATGAATATTCAAGACAGAGGCAGTATCAGCTGGGACTCTATGGGATCCTACTCTTGAACTATATCCTTCAGGAAAGCTTCATCTTGCGCAATAGAGGCATATAAGATGTTGTAAGCTTTTTGCACTGCTTTTGCCTGGTCAAAGCATATCCGAGGAAAGGGACTTGGAAACAGAGTGACTGGTGCAGTAGTTGCTAAGACACCATGAGGATCTGCTTCGGTTGAGATAAAGGTCGGTGGGGGCCTTACGGCCAACCCATGAGCTATTGACCAATCTTTGATCGTTACCAGAAGTTGTTCAGATTCTTCTGCGGAAAGATCGGGAGGGTATAGAGAAGCCATGATAAGCAGTGGACCAAAATGGACAAAAGGGGTGCAGTGCAACGTCGAAGGTTAGTTAAGAAAAGCAATGAACGACTGGTACGAAGAATTAAAATGCTCCTTTCGAATTCGATGATGATGAAAATAATTTGTCAGCACGTTCTAATGTTTCCAACCTGTGCATGACATTATCATGATTGGAGAGTGGGGGCAGGACTAGTAAGACTTACCTAATACATTTTAAATAGATTTCTATTGGAACATTCGGCAGAACAATATTGGAATAAATATTTTCTAAAAGTGGAACCTCTTGAAATGGAGGAGTATAATTGGTCCGTTTTCTTCTATCTTAGCGTACACAGCGGCATGAGTGAACTCCCGACGTCCACTTAGATCACATCATTTCTGGGGGAGTGTGAAAAGGTGAAGAGTTCACAAGGCTGATCCAAGGCTGAAGCAAGGCTATCGATAACGATAAGGAGATAGATAAGCCTTCCAATTTTTCTAAAAAATAGAAAAATAGCCGAAGATTTGGCACAAGGCTACATCTCAATACAAGCACGCATTTCCGTGATTGAATGGTTGCGAGAGCCCGCGTCTCTCTTCAACTTAAGTTCAAGGCTAAGGTCAACTTCAACTTCAACTTCAACTTCAACTTCAACTTCAACTTAAACCTCTTGATAATTCTTCAACCTTCAACCTTCAACCTTCAACCTTCAACCTTCAACCTTCAACCTTCAACCTTCACTTCCTACCTCCCACCTCAACCTCCCTCCCTTCTCTTCTCTCTCTTCTCCTACAACCCTTACAGAATTATCACTACGACCATCACATCCCTATTGATGATCTGCCGCTTTGCGCATATTTATTATAATAATTTTATTCATCTCGCGATCTGATTTACTTTGATGCGAAACGAGAGCCACAATTTATTTCTTATGTTCTTTGCTCCTTATTGACAATATCCTTTTCTTCAAGAAGCGCGCAAAATCACAAGTGTCGGATGTTCCCAGGCCTATTTCTTTGCAATTACTAGAACTTTTAATGAATTCGAGGTCTCGGCCCATTTCAATTCACTTACGAGTTCGATCTATCTTTAATTCAGCCAGATGGAAAGGTTATTGACTCCATAGATCTTCAACTTCGAGTCTTCTTCTACTTGGTTAGCCACAAACACATTTACCATACTTTCCTTTCAACCTCTGCTTATCAAAGTATTCGTTCCTAATCATTAATCTCAAATCCAAAAAAATTATATTACTCTTCAGCGCCGTTGATGAACACAACTAACCATTTCCCCGCAGTTCGCAATTCCCACGTTCTACTCTGGCTCTCGCAGCTTCCATCATCAGCAAATTCTGATCATAATCATACAAAAATGGACGGAGACGATCCCTGGGACTGGTTGATTGACAAGGTAGTTCAGGAGTTTTGCACCGACCAACGATCATGGGAACTTCGGGCAGCCTCCAGTCGTTTGCCGCCCCCTGTGTATTTGGAAAAGATCATTCGGGATAACGAGATCACGGGAGATGTGCTTTTAATTGACCTCGATGATAAAACACTGCGTGACGATCTTCAGATAGCCAAACTTGGCTGGCGATCTTTCATTCGGTATGGAATTGATCAGCTCCGTTTACGAAGTCCAAAATATCAGGATTGGTTAATCAAAGAGCGTGTCTTGGCCAGTTCAGCTTCTATTCTGGGACAACACAGTAATAGTTCACCAAGTTCATCGTCTCTTGGCAATTTCAACTTTACAATCAATTCAACTGTTCCCATTAATATGTCATCGAGTGTCCCTGGTAATCAAACCAACCCAGTTCCTACTCTACAGCCTTTGAGACTACGTACCGAGAGAGAAGCTGAAAGGCCAATTTCAAGTCCAAACGAAGCTATTGAAAATGACTCTGAAATAGCTGGAGATGAGAAGCGACGAAGGCTAGATACTAAAATCCTTGTAGAAAATCCGGATCGATCCTTGGAAAGTAACCATTTGGAGCCTCTCTTCCTAACACCTTCGGTTTCTCCTAATCATTTCTCAATCCAACAGGCCAATACCCAAAGTGAACAGGTCCCCTCTGAAGTCCCAGACGATGCTTTCAATGTGGTGCAACCTACGAAGAAGCGTAAGCGCATTGCCCCAACATTGGTAACAACGGTCATAGACCAAGCGAGAGACCGAACTATACGCACCGAGGCTGATACAGTCCGCATCTACCGCCATTCACAACTTGATCACGGTTATTTAGGCAATTCGAAGATGTCTGTAGATGATGTTTTCTATGGCAACGTTGCAATAGGCGAGCAGATTCCATCTGCTGAAATGATGCTTAAGTTTCAGGAGCGACGCAGTATTTCAAGTGGGCGTCGTCTATATATTAATGGCCTGATGAAGCATTTCCTTCGCTCTAGTCCAGAATTCTTTGAGCGAAATCAACAGACTTTGATGGCCATCAAACCATACCAATTACGATTTTCTCAAAAAGCTTCATTCACGCTCTACCGCACTGGCTCGAACGAGATCGTAGAAGTCACCCGACAAGCCTTATCCTCATGGCCTGAGATTAATAGAGAAGTACCCCCTTTGATATTAAATCCCGGAAAATCAACCTTCAATTTTGACTCAAATGTGGAAGCTGATCTTCTGGCTAATGCTTATGATGATCCTGGTGCCTTGGAAAAATACAACATGCTCAGAGAGGGCGATGAAGAGTTGCCTTTGTATGGTGAGTCTGGTTCAGAAAATGGGTTCGATACAGAAACTTGGGAAGCCATAGATGAGGAAGCCAAAGAGAGGGCAGCATATTTGGAGAAAGAGAGACAGAAGAATCGATTTCTCACCCCACAAGAAGTTGAAATAGCTGTTGACGCAGGTATCTCAGATCTTGTCTCTCAATGGCAAGAGACAAAGCTCCCTAAACGTCGTCAACGAGCATTCCAACTCTGGACAAAGTCACGTCGGACAGGTTCAAAGCATGCAGATATACTGAAAGCACAGCAAGAGTTGAAACACCTTGTTGATAATCGCATCCCCAAACTTCGAGAAAATATAATTCTTGGTCAGTGGTCAAACTCACATCAGGTACGTCACCAAACTCGCATCATGGAGGCAACCATCTTTGATCGGGAGGATCTAATTTACACCATTGCTCTTTTACAAAAGAATTCGCAGCCTCCAAAATTAGAAACAAACATTCCTGTTAAAGCAAAGAAGACTATTCTACTCGGCAATGAAAGTGATTCTGGTGAATCGATTCATAGCGAATCTTCTGCGCTAGAAAGTGTTGATGATATTGGCAACTTTGTTGTTGAAGAACTCAATCTTGCTGATGATGAGGATGATGCAACTATGTCCGACGATAGTCTCCCAGAAGCCCCGGTAACTTCTTCTCAAGGAGTCGCTAGGCCAACCTCGAAATCTGGTTCACCTTGTGATGGTGGAGGAGATGATGACTTATCTTCATTGCCTGATGATCAAGAGCTTGGATTTCCTCATCCAATCGAACGTTCCCCATTCAAATCAAAGAGCAAATCAACAGTTCCTTTGCCAACCTCCACACCAAAAAAGAGACCTATTGTCATAAACTTGGTAACTCCAGAGAAAAGTCAAGTTCCTGAATTAAATTTAAATTCCGGTTCATCAAATCTTGTCAACCCAATTGTTCTTTCATCTGGGTCTGATCCAGTGCAACATACCCAAAGACCTTTCTTAGATCTCAATAACCTTCCATCACTCACTACGCCAGCCACAGTCTCAAGCCATGAATACAAAACTTGGGAGGACTTTGGCGATCGAGACCGACTTATAATCACAGTTGTGGATAAGCTTGCAAACCCCCTACAGAAGTCGTTGTTTGAGCTCATTGCAACAATGGACGATGAGATAGAATTACATGCCCGTATTGAAGAGTCAATAGATCTTGGAAACGAGACAAAGGGTTTAGATGAGCAATTATCCCGAGCATTATTGACTCTTGTAAGGCTGTTCTGGATCTTTATTGATTGCAAGTTTCACCTTCCAGATGATGGATGGATGCATATTGCAGCTGATGTGATACGATCCGACAACTTCAGCTCACTCGGCCATTTCTACAAACTTTGCAGATCATTAAGGAATTATTTCAACCCTAAGATCCGTTTTAAGCTTCCCAAAGCGGAGCTTCCATCAGAATCTACGGCAATGTCAGAAGATGACGAGGATTGTGAGCCTCAGAGTTCAATCAAGAGAAAACGCAAACCTCTTACGTAAGCTATTGCATTCTATGTAAGCCTATCCTGTTCATTGCTAATAGAAAACCATAGTACGAGTGATAGTGAAGAATTTTTGGAACAGGGTCAGGAGGATTCTCCAAGTAAGAAGCACAGGAAGATTTTTGAAGATGCCGATGCTCGAGACTTGCGAGAGCAAGATAGAGCGCGAGTAGAGGCCCAAGAAGAGCGTAAAAAACAACTCCGGGCTAGATTGAAGGAATCTGATGATATTGGAGATGTGAGATTGGACCGTCATATCATTAACGAGGGAAAATTTGATGATCAAGGTTACATCTATGTTGATGAAGATATTGGTAAACGAATAAAGTCCCATCAGCTAGAGGGTGTCAGATTCATTTGGAACCAAATTACTGCCGATGGGAAAGCAACGCAAGGCTGCCTATTAGCTCATACTATGGGACTAGGGAAGACCATGCAGACGTCAGTATAACCGACTTTCTTTTATTATGCAGGACTAACAATCCCTAGAATTACTTTACTGGTGGCACTAGCTCAAGCAGCCTCATCAACAGATGTGACGGTATCCTCACAAGTTCCTGAAAGTCTTCGTGTGTCAAGAACAATCATTCTGTGTCCACCAGGATTAATTGCAAATTGGATGGATGAGCTTTTGACATGGTCACCTGACGATATTCTTGGGGACTTTAGGCAAATTGAGTCAGCTTCTACCCCTATGAGCAGGCTTCGCACCATCAATGATTGGTTCCACGATGGTGGTATCTTACTAATAGGATATGAAATGTTCCGCAGCTTCATAACTGAACCTAAAGCAAAGTCCAATCAACCTAAGGCCCCACTTGACAAGAAGCTTGAGCTCGCCAGGACTCAACTTCTTGAGGGTCCAAATATTGTTGTGGCTGATGAAGCACACAAAATGAAAAATTCCAAGTCGGCTTTGTATTTGGCTGCTTCTCAATTCAGATCCAGAACTCGCATAGCTTTGACCGGATCACCACTTGCCAATAATGTAGAGGAGTATCACACAATGGTTGAGTGGGTCGCCCCTAATTACCTTGGTCCTATCAGTGAGTTTCGGGCGAAATATAAAGAACCGATTGAACAAGGGCTTTATCTTGATAGCACGCCATATGAGAAACGAGAAGGCATGAAAATGCTGGACGTTTTGAAGAAAGACTTATCTCCAAAGGTTCATCGGGCAGATATGTCTGTCCTCAGGGATGATTTGCCACCCAAAAAAGAGTTCATCATCAACGTTTCACTTACTGAACTTCAAAAGCAAGCGTACATTGCTTATGTACGTTCTGTTTCATCACAGAAGCCAGCTAGAACAAAATCTGGTGATTTGAAGCAAACAACTGTTTGGGCATATCTTAACATACTAACACTGCTTTGCAATCATCCCTCTTGTTTTAAAGCTAAATTGGATGATGTCCACAGAAGCTCTCAAACTGATTCACGTAGTGCTACGAAGCCTCACAGAGTACAGCCAATAGAATCTCTGGATGTGACAGATGAAGATCTTGAGAATGATCCAGAAGCCTGGAATGTTGGGATTTCGGAGGATCTAATCTGTGCCGAAGCAAAAGTATTCAAATCCGTTACTGGAGACATCACAAATCCTGAACTTTCGAACAAAGTAAAGATCCTTTGCCAGATACTTGATGCTTCTAGAGCAATTGGTGATAAAGTCCTGGTTTTTTCACAAACACTTGCAACCCTTGACTTTCTCGAGACGATGTGTAGGAAACAAGACAGGAAGTTTGCGAGACTTGATGGCAAAACTCCTATGAAGAAACGCCAAACACTTGTCAAGGACTTTAATTCGAATGACCTAGAACTCTATTTAATTTCTACTACCGCTGGCGGCTTGGGCCTGAATTTATACGGTGCCAACAGAGTAGTCATATTTGACTTCAGATACAACCCAATCAATGAGGAGCAGGCAATTGGTAGAGCTTATCGCATTGGGCAGAAGAAACATGTCTTTGTTTATCGCTTGATGTCTGCCGGTACGTTTGAAAGCAGTATTCAAAACAAAGCAGTGTTCAAGACACAACTTGCTTCTAGGGTTATTGATAAGAAGAGCCCAATGTCATGGGCCCAGAAAGGTTTGGGAGAAATTCTTTTTGAACCAAAAGAGTTACAACAAGAGGATCTTTCATTGTTTGAAGGAATGGACAGTGCTGTTCTGGACAATATTCTCAGTGTTGAAGAGAACAAGGGAACAATCGTGAAGATTATCCAATCCGACGATTTTGAGAAGGATGATGATGACCAGCTGACCCCCTATGAAAAAGAACAGGTTCAAAGAATGTTACAGGAGGAACAACTAAAGCGCTCTAATCCCCAAGCTTTTAAGCTACTCATGGAAAAGAGAGATAAAGCAGTACTTGCAGATATTGCAGCAAGACACAAATCTCAAGTACCTTCCATTGTCAAAAACGAAATGGTCAATGTGAACAAGTTCCACCAGAATCTTGAAAACAAAAATGGCAGTTCGGATTTAGAAATTGTGTCCCCAGGTGAAAATGTAAGATTTCAACTACACATCCACACCAAGCCACAAAAGCTAACAATTCTTAGGCCAAAACTATTTTTTTCAACAAACTTAAAATAATTGCCAGGAACACTAATGGGTTTTCATACGCGGAATCATTTCGGCAAAGAGAAGTGGATATTGACAAGAGCCTCCAATTATTTTATCTTGGTAGGGGTGTTGAATGGAGTGATGACCGCCAAAGAATGGTTTACCAAAGGGCTAGGGCATTCATGATTGAAAACCAATCTACTGCTCGGGAGCTTTTGTTTCAAACATTGAGTGCTGGAGATTTCATAACGAAAGTCGCCTCTTGGTGGATTAAAACCCATCCAGGACCAACACAAGCCAATGATCAGCAATCTCAGGATTCAACACAATCCAATGGTCAACAGCCTCAAACTTTAACCCAAGACAATGGTCCAAAGCTTCAGGCTATTGTCCCATCGATTAATCATGCCCCCGATCAAGTCATAGATAAGGATGCTGGGGTGGAGTCTGCCGATCCTTCACAATCCCACTCATTGACTGCTAGATCTATCATAATGGTTGAGGAATCTAACGCAATGAATACAGTGAATAAAGAGTCTATAAAAAGTAACGATATCCCTGGCTGCCAATCAAGTCATGCAATTCAACCCAAGGAGCAAAACGTCTCATCAGAGGATTCTGCAGAAGACGTTCAGGAGCACAGACCAAACGACGCATTGTCTGAGGTAACACAGCATTCTGTTGTACCTACTGTTTTGATTGCAAGTAAAGCAGATGCAAATGAGCTAGAACACATTGCAGACAACCAACCTATTAGACAAGTGGCTTTAAACAATTTTGTTGAGGCTACAACTGATAGCAATGTCAAAGTGGACAAATCTGACAGTTCTCTCCCAAGTACTTCATCATCAAGTGATGAAGTGACCTCAAAATCCTCTTCTTCCAAACGCAATATCCTCCAGAGCATTCAAAGAATATTCGGAACATAGGTATGCCAAAGGCTAACATGCTTCAACTACAGAAAAAAATGTTTCGCGCCATGAATCGTCAGCCACAGTCACTGAGGACTCCCGTTACAACACACTCCAAAAATAAAAAGAACAGAGGAAATATGCATGCAGAAGATTCAGAGATGATGCGCCTAGTTCAACAAAAACGATTGGCTCGGGGACAGGAACAAACTTTTCGGAATTCTAGTCTTTCACAACCCACGCAATCTCATCCTGGTTCCTCCCAAGGTGCTTCAGCACAAGCAACATCATTTTTTTCAAAGACCTAAAGATAAAACATACTAAAAAATTCAAATTCCATTTCCTTTCTTTTGAGACGCGAGCATATTCACCTACCATCATACCTAGCTTTTCTGCACTTCAGCGAACGAATCGGTCCACATCCTTAAGGGGTACATCATATCGTTAAGAGCGCGGAGTTGGTGGGAGTGACAGATCCAAGTTTTGCTGAAATTCGACTTACTTTTCTTTATTATGATACCACATTGTTGTTTTGTGATATGAAGGCAGGCACTCACAGGCGTCGTACATGAAGATGGAGATGCTTTCATGACTTTCTATCATGATACTTTTCATTATTGCTTGCAACGAAAATATGAACATAGAACAGTCATGGCTGGTTACATGGAGTTCTGGAAGCTTGCATGATCGATGGAAGATGCTGGTAGGGGGGTATGTAGAAACTGGGTGGGTGGAGTGGAGAGATCATGATACAAAATTCGACCTAATCTGCTGGGAAATATACATTGGCTGCATTTCAACGGAATGGGAAATTATGAGTTAAGACGCAGATGAATTCAAATAAATGTGTGACAAATCTTTCAATGTCTTTGATTATATGTGTCAGATTATGAATCATGGATTGTCAATTTTGGTCTATTTGTCTTTCCCTCCGTTTATCTTTCCCAAAACCTGATGTTTTCTAAATCTCTAATCTCTGACTGTTCCATCAAGCATATGGTGGTAGTCTCGTAGGTACATAGATCATTGAATAGGTGAATGTGTGTATTGGTGGCCTTTGTGTACTGTGTATCTCATCGGAGATTTAGTTTCAAGAAGATAACATAATGGCTCAAAACCAAGGCTCAAAACGAGTGGTAAATTGATATTACTATATTGCGCTTCGTTTCGCAACAAAAGTTCGTCTATATATATGAGCGAACATTCGTATCTACTGAAATATATGAGGACTGATTTGGTATCTCTGTAGTCGTGGTGTGTATATGCATACATCTGTTGCGATTTATCAATTGCTTCGCGACTGTAGGGAGATTTTCGGATTTTACAAAAGGGTGGTGGGCGATGGTGCGTGATGTTAGGGGGAGGGGAGAGTAAGGGAGTTTGGCGAGGGTGTGTGCGTGTGTATGTGTGTAATGGTGATGTTGCATGAGTGACCTTTGGATTTATTTACTTCCGGGCTGGTCAAATTCCATTATACCTCGGGATTTTTTTTCGCACAGCTGGTTCTTAGTCGTGGCTTTAGGGGGGTATGTGAGGAGGTCGGGGGAAATGGGGAAATGTGGTTATGATGGGTAGGATGGACATTGTGTCTTTTTTTCCCCTTTGTTCGGATGTTTTCGGATTCTCTCTTTGGTTGGACAATGGAAGGCTTTTTTGAGGAATGAATGATGGTTTGGATGGATTGTAATGAACGAATGAGTGAATGAGTGAATGAGTGAATGAGTGAATGACTGATTTTGGTTATTTCTCTTCTTGATGTATGTTTTGAATGTTTAATGAGCGGATGGGTGTTATATATCCATTTTGGTTTTGAAATTTGGAGCTGAGGTGCGGGAAAAAGGCAATTGATTAGTTGGGTGAAAGGATTGAGGTTGTTGAAGAGAATATTGACCTTTTTTTCTCGCTAATTTGGTGATTATTTTAGTATATCTCCTTACTATTGTTCTTGGCGCTTCGTATTGTTGTGATGCAAGGAAAGATTTCTTTGATGGGGGTTCTTTTTTCCTTTTACAGGTTCTGGAAACAAGGGATGGAATGGGTATTGGAGGGTTTGGGTGCGAGTTGGGAGGGAAGAAGGTGCGATTTGTATTTTGTGGTGGGTTGGGATGGGGAACCGGGGGGGTCAACTTATGGTGATAAATCTAATTATAGTTTTGCTGTTGATTGAGCTGGGCTTCATCCAGAGTCTTTTGAGAGGGACTATGTGACTAAAATATGAACTCTGTTGGTACGAGATAAAAGTCTCGAAGAGGATGGGTCTGTCACGGTGTTGACCTATGACGGTATTTTTCACGATAAGGGACTCTCGAGAATATGTGAAAGCACATATGCAAATACAGGCTTGATATTGATTCCAATAAATATTAATGTCAAGTCTTGGAAAAATTTAAACAATGCGGAGTTCCTGCCACGGAAAATTATCAGCATCTCCATACCCCGTCTTCTTGTATTTAAAATCTCGCCCGAAGTATTTCGCTTGAGCTTCTGAGTGCTAATTAGCCATCGCTTGGACTAATTAGACGACAACCACTTGTAACTGATTGCACATCATCAAGCATATACCACTCTCCTCTGAACCCGCTCTCTTTCATACAACTCCCATCAGCCAATCAGATCCCTTCTGCAAAACTTTTGTTGCATATCTAAAAATACATTTTTTTTGGATCTTGTACTTCTGCTAAATCACGTGCCAACCTAAGGTTATTACTAGATTGGAAGCTAGCTAGCTACCTCAAGTTCCCTGTTTTGCAAATAGGGGAGCGATCCGGATTGAAAACTAAAGTACGAGAGTATAGAAAACTTGTTTAACTAGACGAAGTATCTCTCATCTTTGATATGATAAGAATAGACCCCAATTCGTCGTAGTTATCGGTACATCACCCGGAACCCGCCCATCTTGGTGTGGGTTCGAATTCTCCAGAACGGATGATATGGAGTTTGAAAGGATGGAAAATTTTTGGTTTCAAATCATCAGGATATATGGGTAAGAACTAACTACGATAAGCTTGGTATTGCTATTACAAATTGAGATACCCGTATGCATATGACGCCGTGATCTATAGTAGCTTCCTCGATGCCTGATCGCTTGAAAAAACGAACTCTAATTCAATATTCTCTTCGCTCTCATTATATCCCATCACCAAGCATAGCCCTCCAGGATCTCAAATCCTGTAATTTACAACCTCGCTCTTTCCTCAACTCTCTGTTCACTGACTTCCCTCTTCAATTCCTTACTAACCCCCCTACTAATCCAATCACTAATGGCCATATTCGTAACCATTGGATTCACTCCACTTGCACTCGGGAATAAACTTGCATCACTGACATAGAGATCCTCCGTGCCCCAAACTTTTCCTTTAGGGTCTACGACTCCATCCTCTGGGCGCTTACTCATTCTTGAAGTGCCCATTTGATGCGCAGATGCAAATTGGGATGCTGGAGGTTTTGTGGAGGTGGTAGAGAGGGTTTCAAGCCAGGATTGGAATTCCGGATCGGAGGAAAAGTCGTTGGAGTTGCTGGATGTGAGAGAGGGGGAGCGAATAAAAGGTTCCATACCCTGAGCCGTGACATGTATTTCTCTCGCGCCACTTACGTAGCATATTTTTGTCAGGGCAAGTACACCTTGCATAATATTTGCTCTGTCGAAGTCACTCGGCGTGTATGAGATTCGGGGAAGACCGGATTTGGGATCTGGGTATACCATCCCGGTGTCGCGATCTCGAGCGATGGAGATAAAGGCATTCATGTGGCGGTAGAAGAGTGATTTGAATTTATAGGAAAAACCAGTGGGGTAGTTGAGAGTGGGAAGACAGAAGGCGGGCATCATACTGGTCGTTTCGAGCTTGACACCATGGCCATGTGAATCGAGGTTCTCGAAGGAGTTACAAATGCTGGTAAGGATACCGCCTGATAGTAGAGCTGTTAGTGGGGACTGAAAAAATAAATTCTGGGAGATGGAAACGGCATACCTTCCCATGGTCTAACGTCTTCGGGGAACACAGCGCCAACAATGCTGACAGGGTGGAGGTACAGGTTTCTTCCAATTTGTGGATTCTGTATGAGCATGTCAGTAACTGTTAGCACTTCAGAAGAATGGAACTGACCGTTAGCCCACTTTTCTTCAATACAATGGGAGTCCAAAGGGCACCAGTCGAGATAATGACTTTCTTTGCCTTCACAATAACTTCTCGAACCGTTCTGTCGGATAAAGGACCATCAATACCCCCTTGGTTATTTCTAGAAGTCCAAGTCCCCTTTACTCCAACTGCTTTCTTGTTTCCATCCGCTTCGTCAAAAATAACATGATCAACCTTGAATCCTTCAATAAATTCCGCACCAGCCTTCGCAGCATCTGGTAACCAAGATACAACCGGTCCTTGTTTTTGTGCAGATCCGCATCCATTTGAACAATGTCCACAATAATGCTCATTTCCGCCTGTGTTCTGTGGTACAGTCTTTGCATTGTACCCCAGCTTTCTCGAACCCTCTATCAAGACTTGGTTTCCATGATTATGCCTGACATGATCTGGACTAACACCCATTCTCTGGCAAACCCTATCTAAACAATCCTGGAAATCTGTCGAACCAAAAAATTTCAACCCTCTATCCTCCGCCCATTCTTTCCTCACATAATCCTGAGTTTGCAGACTAGCGCTCCAGTTAACAGTTCCTCCACCTCCCCAATTACTTCCCGCCATAACCGACATGCTGGAATCATCTGTTGCTATAAACCCTCCATTCTCGTAAAGATGAATTCCGGAAGCTGATTCGGACATTGGTAGCTGTGAGGGAGGATAATAGTAGGATTTCTCAACCACCAAAACTCTATGACCGTCTTCCGCTAGATTCTTCGCACAAACAGCCCCTCCACAACCACTTCCTACTATTAAAATATCCGTCTCAATCGTTTGTGGTTTAACCCCCGCCGAAAATTGCAAAAACTTATACTCATAATGCTGGCCTGGCTTGTATTGATCTGGGACTTTGGTAAAACCTGTGACCTTGTCGAAACTCGGCGATGTTTTCAACCAGATGTGCTTGCCCAATACTGACATCGTTTTTGCAATAGCACGGAGCGGAAAGAAATAAGAGTTGCGCCAATTGGTGAGGATTGATTCACGAATGTTGATTGGGTGAGATTGTAAGGGTGAAGTGTAGCCCGTTAACATTAATGAGCCGAGGCGGGTATTGAGTGTGGTGAGAATAAAAGCCAAGGCTTTGCGGGCGTCTTCACGAGTGTATATTGTTAGAGTCCGCAGGAGGATATCTTGAAATTCAGGTATATCGGAGGGCTTTTCGTTGAGGTATGCTTCTAATGCTTCATTTGAAGGCGGCGATGAAATGGACGCTCGCATGTGGGTTATAGCATCGTTGTATTCATCATCTGGAACTGAAAGCTGGCTGGATGGATCATTTGTAATCGAGGCCTTGTGAATCGAAGGAATCACAGTATCCATTATGGCCATTAATGTACTCCATTGTAGATCCGTGAAGTATTCACCTTCAGGGGGATCAGGCAAAGGGGCCACGATTGGAGCAATTGCATCCACCATATCGATATCTGAGGTCATCGTATACAAATCTTAAGCTGTTTCAAAAAGCATTGATTGGAAATGTCTACAGCGAAAGATATATCGAAGCTGGGAGCTTGTTGGTTGAGCTCTGAAGCCACTAACAGTTTACTATGAATGAAGGCATTGCCACGGTCGGAATTTCCCTGCCGAGGCTCACCAGCTGCATGTGCGGGGAAATTGTCCGTGTCTTCCCAATCATGGATATCCGTGGATATTGATGAAAATCTTCGGAGATTTAATGGGGGTTGACGAACTCTTATTTGAAGATCTTGTTTGTGCCGTTCTCACTTTACTCTTTATCCTCCGACATCAATAATAGATCCCGAGGGCTATAAAGTTTTGAGCATGGCCAACTAAGAGCGGAGAAGGGCACGTGCATTTTGGTTATCATTCTTGGCATGAAGCCTTTGCAAAGTGAGACAACATCCGACCACCAATGACCAACTACACACCCTACGGGAGCAGGATTCACATTGAATATAGTATATTTATACTATATTTAATATGAATTATATGATAATTTATTGTAATAAATTCAAAAATCTATTCAATCTTTTAAAATCTATATATCAATCATATTATTTATCTATCGATTACATTAAATATCGAATATCGAAATTTTGATTTGTTTTAAAACAAAGTACTTTAAAGAAAATTTTGTATAAATTTTACATACAAAAATTTTCTTCAAAATACTTTACTTTAAAATAAATCAAAATTTTAATATTTCAAAATAATAGTTTATTCAATATTATTCGAAAAAAGTAAAGTTATTCGAAAATAACAATAATAAAATTAAATTTCGTATAATATATAATTATTTAAAAATATCTTATTCAAATTAAAAATGCTTTATAACTTAATAGATTTATATTCTCTCTTTAATTATTCGAATACTTTAATTTTCATTCAAATTTTCATTAAACCCATTTATTTATTCACCTATATTCACTTCGTCGCTAAACCCTTTATCAATCTCATAATAACCTCAAATTTTGGTTTTGCTCTACTATACTATATCCAAATAGGTTTTAGTTTTAGTAATATTTAATTAAAATATTTTATATAAAATGATACATTATATAAATATTTTTGATTAATTATATAAAATATTTTGATAAATCATATAAAATATTTTAATATATCATATAAAATATTTTGATAATCAATATAAGATTTTTTGATATATCATATGAAATATTTTGATATTCAATATAAAATATTTCGATTATTTATCATAGAATTAAAGTAATAATCAATCAAAATATTTCACATGAATTATCTCGAATTTGCTCCCGTAGGGACATCATTCATTGATTGAGACAAAGTACTTTTGGCAATCAGGAATACCAGGAATAAGATCTACATTATTCTGTGACATCTCATGTTTCCAGTCCTCATAGCTACCCGCCATATGCGCCACCAGCGCCTTACGTACAGATAGAAAAATACATTTGGGTCCTCAGAATGCTAAGTCTTGAAGAAATATAGCAAGACAGCAATCATTTTACCGCAGCAGCTATGAAACTGCATCATAATCGTTTTTACAAGTGGACTCGGATCATCTTTCCACGAAGCCGACGTGTTCTCGAATGATAAGGATGCGGGTTAGTATATGGTGAAACAGGGGAAAAGCCAAGAAGATATATGTCCGTCCAATCGAAATAGAGAGAAACTAATATTATTCCTTGAACTTGAGAAAACGGCGATGATTCTGTCTTCCATCTAGCAAAGTCCCAACTTCATGAACTTCAAATTAAATAGTCTGATACTACTACGACAAGAATGATCTCATAAATGAGACTGCAGGTAGCTCGGTTGGTGTCAAATCTCTTGCAAAGGACTCTTTCTGGCACTTTTTATGAGTCTTTTCACAGTCTGCAAAGCAATGGCAGCGGAGACATTTCTATACCAGCCACAGATCCAAAGCATTATGAGTCATGCCTATGAAAACTGCGTTTCGCCGTTTCCTCGACTTCTTGGGGGTTCGAGTGACAGGATCCGGAATATCATCAATAACCACTTATATATCGCTTGTCTAAGAAGTGACGCAAAGGTTTGGCAACAGAACGTCAAATGCAATTAGTCATATACCTGAATAACATTGCCTTGAACCTTTTCAGGGAGTTGTCAAAGATAACCATGCAAGTGCAGTTGGAGGTTGTGTTCGCTTAGCTTTAGGTATAGAAAGTGGGCGAAGAAATGCAGAGTCATATTATCCTGTAGTGCAGTATAATTGTCAGCCTTGGAAAGGTTTTCTGATTGATCACATTAGTTAGAATAATGAAGCTCTCTGGAAAGGTCAGTCTTTTACTCCCAGGAGCTTCATCCATCACAGTACCTATTTAGATGTCGAAATACTCTTCGAAGGGATTAATATGTTCTTTGTTTGGAGGTCTGTTTGAATTGTCAAGAAGTTTCAGAGATTGACATCTCTTAGCAGATTATTGCAAGGAATTATTTGCGACGTTTATCTGCACAATAGCATTTGGTTTTACTAAGGACTGAGTCACATGTGTTGGTAGTCATTATGGTGAATCGGCTCTCGCCCAACCTATATAAATCAAGTTTGCGCACAAACTTTCGGCCCAGTGTGTGCCTAGCATAGCGGTAGTGGTTCAAGTTCGCACATAGTTGCTTTCAAATGGGTTCAAGACGATCCCAGATAGCGAGAGACCTTTCGCGGATTGTGGCGGCCGGCGTATTTTTGCTATTTTTTTCTATATGTTTTTGAGAGTTCTTTTTGTTGTTTTTGTTGTGCTGTAGGGTTTTTGTTATATGCAGTGGCTTTTTGAATGTTAACACATTGTTTAGAGGTTCTGATGAATTTGTTTTGATAGTGAATTAGGTGATTGGAAGTGAAGTGAAGATATATTGTGGGGTCAGCTTGTTAATTTCTTGGGAGAGGTAGACGACGACAGCAACTAAGATCAACTGGTATTAAAGTTTAGTAGGAGTGGATATTGGGCTGCCCTTTGTTCAATTTTTATGACCTATGATTCACCTCGCATCAACGAAAATGGAGATTGGTTACTGCTTTCTTCCCCCAAACTGAGTGAGCAATTCGTAACTTAGCAACAATCTGATAAGGGTTTTGGACTCCCAGCAGCTGGAGGTGCAAAATCCCAGTCGTCATGATATCATCAATCAAGAATCAGCTACCAGTACAAATGCACCTTGTCTAAATGCTTGAATGAAGGGTTGCGGGGTAGGCTGAAGGGCTGAAGTCATTGTCGCATCGCTTCTCTTCACCATTCTAGATACCATATCAGGGCTGCATCCACCTTTTCCAACCCCATCAAAAATAAATACTAAAAAGGATTATGTATCTCTAAGTCGCAAAAATCAACCGAAAGTGAGGGTGTGAGAGGATATCAATCCTAATATTTTCCCATCCCAACTGAACATCGCTGTCACTACGTTTATTGGCCATGATCAACCTTGAAAAGCTGAAGCTTTTGGCTAACCCCTTTCAAACTATTTTTCCTGTATTTAATGACAGCTTACCGGATATATCTCACATTTCTCATATGAAAAATGGACTGCGGTTTTGAGATCCTCAATACTACCTACCGATCAACAAATTGCTCACAGTATACTATTTTTGGTGATACCAATGACCCAATTTCAACGATATCTTTCAAGTTGAAGGGGAGGATTAATGGCAGAATGACAGGGTATGTTTGGCTTCATCAAGTACCGAGGCAACATGCTATAGTTCCATCAGCCCATTTTTATCTTTTACTCTTAGATGCTTTTTTAAGGCTCAATTTTAAGGATTCTTTTTCTTGAAAATAATCTAACATTGTAGATTTGAAACTGATTGGTTTGTGAGAGTGGGGATACGTTGCCGAAATGAGTAGTTTTTGCTGGACTTGGGCTTGGGCTGCAGAAATAGGACCATAATCTCGAGGCAGGAAAAATATCTGCTTAGGTGGATTTGTTGGTTGTAGTGTCATGTTCATGATGATACTTGATTAATGGAGTATGTTGGATTCATTGAGAATATCAAAAGTATTGGGAGCTTCGGGGTATATTTTTGGGATGTTGAACTCAGTTGGAGCATTGAAATCATTCGGGACAATCATTTGGAATAACGAAACCTGCTGAGACGATGTATCCATCAAAGTAACTAAAGTAACGTATATACTCTCCCATGCGCTCATAGATGATGTCCTTGCTATGAAGTCTGAATTCGAACAGCCGAACTTCGTAAAAATAGGAATAATATTATATCTGTCATTCTAGGAAGATGGAATTGCATCAAACGCACTTCCGAAAAACGCAATCATAAAATCATATGAATGAACTCCATTTGCGTTTCTCCCATTTACTATCCATCATTCATATCCTGTCATCATGCATATCCTATTGCCATTTTAAAACCTATTCCACTTTCCTGGAAACCATCTCACCTAGCCGTTATCTCTGCATCATAAACACCTGCACTACCAACACCCAGTCCAGCTGCGGATACTACACCCCATGTGAGTGCGGCAACTTCCCAATCCTCATCTTCATCCTGATCCCCCTCTGGTATAGTTCCATTTGCACCGACTTTTGGAGCATATGCAGCATCTTGTTGGGACTTGGTGAATTTCCTAGGACGACGTCGACGACGGAGTGGGGGGGATGCATCGGTCCTACATGGTGATTGGTGGGGGTATACTTCAAAATATAATTATTATAGACTTACGGTTGAGTAACATTTTCCAACTCCTCCTTAACCTCCGCTCCTGCCTTTCCAACTTTGTTCATCCAAGGAACAACGACTCGCAGAATCTCATTACCATCAAGTCCTCTCACAGCAGCCCAAGTTCCAAGACTCAGTTCAGAAAGGATGACATCATACCCCACAGCTCCCACAGCAGGATGATCTCCAACTGCTCCTAGAACTCTTTCGATAGCTGTGAATGCACGATTTTTGTTTGATCTGTGGACCTTTTCGAGTGGTCTGAGAAGGCTGTGACGGTAATAGTGGTTTTCTGGCGTGTTGTAAAGTAAAGCCAAGCCTGTGGTTCTGATATGGAGAATGGAAGATATGATTGAGATAACGCGAAAGATCTTAGTGTATGAAGGATGGGCTTCATGAGGATGATCGTGCGTGGTTCCCCAATGCTCAGGGATGATGTATGGGAGTAATAGTGGTGCAAATGGAAGCGAGACTGATAGCAGTGCTACTGTCTCAAAAGAAGATGTGTTTGCAGCAAAAGGTGTCAAAAACAAGGCACCGTATCCAGAGAGAAGCAAGGCAATGTAGAAGCCAGGGTTTGGTAGCCAGTTACTTGCTCGTTGGGGAACAATCTTCTCAAACCATAATCTAAATCGCGAGAATTAGAACACTTCTCTTAATATCTTAGAAGATGAGTACTGACTTATGCACACTATCAAAGGCCCTCCTTTTGTCCGTCAAAATATCGACATTCTCTGGTAATGGCACTGGTGTAAGCAAAATAGCCACAAACCACAAATTTTGAGTGAGCAAACGAGACATTAATGAGCTGCCCTAAAAGAACAAATGCCCATAGATTCGAGATGTTTCTTCGACGTCCTTCAATAGCAACATAAGTACTAAGGGAATTCATAGTAAGACTCGCTTGTTGGCCCCACCAAAAGTATCTGGCTTTCTCGGCGACTATTTCTAGATTATCAAGGTAGAAATATGTATCATTGAGCCATCTGATTATTTCAAAACGGCCCGGATGTTGACCTAATCGAAGAGCTCCTTTATCACCGAAGAAACTGTATGTGAGATAAGTATATTTATATCACAAATGGTCTCATCTTAGGTCAATTGCAAATGCTAGATAAACAAACCTATCTGGTAATTCAACACCTCTCTCAGCCGCCCAGACTCTATAGCTCAAGCTCGCTCCGTTCACACCAAACCACACAGCAGTCACCAAACCTAATAAAGCCAAGCTGGTGAATATCTTAACATGATCATGCCTTAAAGGTTGACGATGTCTAGTTGCTGATGAAGGTGGGAGTGCTAGATAAGAACGGTAAATAGTCCTAGCGATCAGAGCTGTGAGAGATGATGCTAGGACTATATGTCCGCCTAGTTTTAATGTTGGAATGACACTATATTTTTATATCAGTATTCCCGTTGGCAAGTTGTCAAACACTTTGATGATTTGAAGCAACGAAAGCTGGGAATATGAAGTTGAATGTATTACCTCGGATCGTGATCAATCTCGACCGGCGCCATTTTCACAATCAAACTCTCTCAAATCACTCACTACAAATGCAAATAATAATCAGCACAAGAACAAATTCATAAGTCACAAAGCATAACAGTAAAACTATCTTGAATTCTAAGAAGACGTTGATGTTGGCAGTCTTTACACGTGAGAGCGCTAGCGGCCGGTCCATTAGTTTCCGCGCCATGCAGACTTAGCGTCATTCAGCCTTGTGTCAAGGCTTAAGGTTCATTGCAACACATTTCTTCTTTTGAATGATAAGGTTGTATGTCTTACAGTTGATTCCCCACGACTCAATTACATGTGCGAATCTTCCTACTCTCTTATATGTTCTATGTAGGTATCAAAGAATAACAATATATTCGTTCAAAAGTCGATATTTGGCAATATTGTTTTGCCCAAGCTGTATCTCTATTTCGAGAACGCCCTGCCATTCCACTCAACAACGGGTCTTTCGAAATCCCCGAAACAGTCTTTTTCGACGTCTTGAAAGCTTCTTCCTTCTACATCCGCAAAGAAATTTTATATTCTCCCAATATTTTCCCAAGAAGTTACCAAATTTGATTTTGTCTAGAATTGAACAAAACATTCGAGGGTTTGAAGTTCTGGTGGGATTGGTGAATTAGCGCAGACTTCACAAATAACAACATTAAGATGTATCATTTGGCAAAGGGATTGTATCGGTATGCTACTAGTAAAGAGGGTTAGTTGCAGTTTTCCTCTCTATATACTCTTTGGTTTCGATACAATGCAGTACTTCTGAGGCAATGCAAGATCTGGAGATGTGAGGGCAGGTTTCGGTGAAAGTTAGGTCTCAATTTATGGCCGATGTGAATCGCGCAAACCTAACCACATATTTCTCAATTCCTTGAGATTTTCCTACAAGATTACCGAGAGCAATCTTTCTTATCTTTCGGAAGCTAACCTCTCCTAGAATATTCCGTCCTCCTCTTAGGTCTCGACAATGCAGGCAAAACCACCCTCCACACTCAAATCAAATCCCTCTATTCCCCGCAGAACCCCTCCCCTGCCGACCCCTCACAACTAAAAACCGTCCCCACAGTTGGTCAAAATGTATCCACAATCGTCCTCCCAGATATGTATTTAAAAATCTGGGATATTGGAGGTCAACACTCTCTCCGCAAACTATGGCAATCTTACTACACTAGTTGTCACGCGATCGTCTTTATTATCGACAGTACTGATATTGGATCTGGTGATCTAACCGATCTAGATTCTGATTCTGGGAGTAAAGATGTAGGAAGATTGGAGGAATGTAAATTGGTATTGGAAGATGTATTGAAGAGTGTGGAAACGGAAGGGGTGCCTGTATTGGTGCTGGCAAACAAACAAGATAGGGAGGACTGTGTGGAAGTGGTGAGGATTAAGGAGGGATTGGTGAAAAGGGTGTTTGAAGGTGAGGGGGGTGGCGGGATTAGAGATAGTAGAGTTTTGCCGGTTAGTGCGTTAGCAGGTACGGGAGTGAGAGAAGCAGTAGAGTGGGTGAGGAGCAGAGTTGTTTGGAACAGGGAGGGGAGACCACCGGTCATGAGATAACTCGGGAATAGGAGAGGAAGGGGGGCAAGTGATATTTGGGAGGCTCAGTGTCAAAGGGGGGAGGGGCACAACGTGAAGTTGGAAAAATGGATAGAACAGAGATTGAGCCGGAGGGGGTAGGTCTTTTAGGTTTTTCTTGCGTTGCCCTCCCATCGCCCCATCGCCCCATCTACGCACAACTCATTTTGGCTTCGGTTACTCAATCTACATTTTCTCGCACAGCAGGCAAACAGGATGCAATACTTCAAACAACCTTTTGGGGCGTCTTGCATCACACCAATTTCACCCCAGTCGGGCCACGAAGTTCATTGCCTGAACAATCCACCAAGTCCAGTGACGATCGAACTTGCACAATTCGGACTCGTATGCCACAATCCCGATGCCGAAACCGACCAGATCATTCTTTCCAAACGACAAGTCATGGACACCGCAGCCAGAGGGTGAAAGACAGTGCATTTTGACATGATATCAGGGACAGGCATGAAGTTTAGCGAGCGCTCACTCTTTTTTGGATGTTTTCTTCAAGAGACGGAAAGAACAAGCGTACCATATAACATACGATATAAAGAAAGAATTCAGACCCTTAGAATTAGCGCGCATGAATATCATTCTATATTTACAATACCCGTATCTCCCTCCTATCTCTCTCATCATATCAACACCCCCAACTTGACGAATGAACCCATCCACCGCGTCTCAATCTACTATTATATATATATATATCTAAATCGTCCACCCTACTCATATAGGCACGTAGTCTTCCTCCGATAGGGATCCAAAAAGTTCCCTCAATAGACTCTTTGCCATGTGCCATTTTCCACCCGCCTCTCCCGATATCTCAAAACATGACACCCAAGTCGCGCTCCCAATCTCAAATCTTAAATTTCAACCCTAAACTAATCCTTATCCCAATACTAAGCCCAATTCTTGAATCATAAAATAGTTTACTTTTTACTTTTACTTGTTTTTTTTCCTTCTTCTTTTTCTTTTCTTTTCTCGTCTACTGAATGAGAGAGGAGAGAAGAGAGAAGAGTCTTCTCTTCTTTTATTTGGGGACGCTGGGTAGGTATATATATAAAGAGAGAGAGAGAGAGAGATAAAAAGATATTCAAAGTCGAGAGATGAAATATACATAACATCAAATCACATCACATGCAACACATCAAGAAACCATTAAATGCAAAGAACATCATCTCGTCTTTCATTTCCGCAAAGGTATGTAGGTAAATCTAACTAAGCAGGCAGGCAAGAAACCCAAGGCCAGATAGAGTGTGTAGCAAGAGAAGCTCAAGCAGATGAGTAGGTATGTTCATCAACCAGCGTCATTCATGTACCATCATCTCATCTCCCTCCCACCATCCATCCATCCATTCCAATACACCCAGTCCTCCCAATCCAATCCAATCCCATCCGTGCCGTCATTCCCGCGGTATTCCCTTCCATCCGATCTTCATTCATCCATGACCATCATGTCTTCCTAATACTCCATCCAGTAAAGCAAAATAAAGATTCCAACTCAAACTCCTATATCTTCCCATTCATTCGCCAATATCAAAAGTCTAGATGATATATAAAGCAAACGATTGCATCAAAACCCCACGCTAAATTCAACAGCAACGCAAAAAAATTCAAATAAAAACTGACAATTAGTCTAAGATATGTATGAAGATCTTTGCTCAAGAACTCATTAAAAAAAAGCCAAAGACAGGTAAAGCAAATAGTAGATTGCTCAGAGTTAGATGCCCTGGCAAGAGAAGATGAAAACGTAAGATGAACCACGAGGTATTCAACGGAATGAAAGCAGTTGACGAGCTAAACCAGACGATCAAGCAAGCTGCGAGTTGTTGAAAATGTGGCTGTGGCTGCTGTTGTGCGAGAATTGCTGTATGTTCCTACATCTGTCTATCAAATAGGCCGTTTCTTGTCGTTATTATGGTATCAAAAAGGGAATTCGTGGAATTCGTAAACGTCCCAAGGTTATGTGTATATTTCGGCGATTTGTTTAAAAGGTGCTCCAGTGCCAATCTCTTGGAACACTTGCGGGAAGGCTCTCGGGTGGACCTTTCAATTGTTGTCCGAGAAGGTTGTCAATTACTCTGCCTCTGACACAATTGACAACAGGAGTTGTAGGAGTGCCAGGCTCGTCTTGAGAGCTCTCGCTGTTGGATCGACTGGATCGTGCGATAGACCAGCTTCTGTAACCGTGCCAGCAGTGTTCGCAGGAGCGGCTTTGTGTACCCTTGGGGTGGTAATTGGCATCCTGATCAAGGGGAACTGTGTAACCAGAATGTTGATCACAAAAGATGTTACCACAGCGTCGACAATGATGTCGCCTTGTGAAGTAGGTGAAGTATTTTGTGCATGTTGTTTCGTCGCAAATAGAAGATTCGGAGTCAGGCTGAAGAGAAGGTTAGCATTACATCTTTGTGGATTCCATCGAGTTAAAAATAAAAGACGTGAAGTTATTTGTATGCAGGGTGAATGAATGTTTTAGAAGCACGCGACTCCAGCCAAGCGACAAAACAAATGTTTGTATGGCTGGCTGGCTGGCTGGCTGGACATGGATTATTTGACCATTGCGGAGCTTCTAGCACGTAATATCCATCAAGGTATTGCAACATTTGGTTTGCACCAAGCTACAAATACCTCAAGTATCCCCTCTTTCAAAAGGCCATTTGAAGAAATCATCGGGTAGATCTGGTCTACATGATATATATTCTTCCAAATTCGCAGTTTGCTTCAAAGATGAATGATGTCAAGGAGACTTTTGCTAACATACCTTCCAGTGATCTCTTGTTGGCAATGCTGTCACCTTTCCAAGTCCCTCAACCCATTCAGATTCATTGATTGCGCCCAATCCAAACTTTCCACTATCTCCAGTTGAACGTCTGGTTAGTGTTGTCGCGTTATCCAGATCATCGAAGCTGCTATGCATACTTTGAGGTGGAGTAAGTGGCGACGGCTTCATCATTCTCTTGGGTGGGTCTGTTGGTCTCAAAACTGCTGGCACATACAATGGTGACTTGGGTGGTCTCAGTTGTCTAGTATGTGCTGGTAAATAATTTGGAAGTCCACTTCTGGGAGAGGTGGGTGAAGCATTATTCGGAGTTGGCGGCATGGTATTTGTTGGAGAAATTTGTTGGCTGTTGTAGAGTGTATATTGGGAAGGAGAAGCCGTGAACTGTTGTACCGGCATTGCGAAATCTGTTGCCATCACTCTCGATTTCTCTGTTGCGAAGTCGTAAGTGGTAGTAGGAGGAGGGTAGAAAGTCTGTTGATTTGTTTCGAAGAACATGAATTTCACTTTCAAATTTGAGAGTTGATCAAGAAGAGAAGTAAAGTTTGTGGAATACTGCCTCGCGAGTATTGACTCTTTATCGGTGAACGCGACTGTGACTGTGATTGTGACTGCGACTGCGACTGCGACTGCGACCTAAGCCAAAAGTAGGAGTGACCGAGTGGTGTCGGTGCGTTGTGTATGTCCCAAATGAGTCTATCTGGGTTGGTGGTGGTGACGATGATGATCCGGTTATCGTAGACCTTACTAAGATATGAAGTAGAGCGTCGGAAGCAAATAAAGAGGGGGGGGACAAAAGAAGCAAAAGTTGGATGATTATAAAACCACGTTATATCCAAATGATAAAACCAATGATCCAATGGAATCAAAAATGGGTTGAATAATGTCTCTCGTCGGATGAGGATTGTTATTATGTATGTATGTATTATATTGTATGACTTCGGGTGTGTTGTGTTGTGTCGAGTCAAGTTGAGTGGAGTTGAGTGGAGTGGAGTGTAACGGAAGAGAGAGAATAATAGAATAATGTCGTATGGAGGTCTCTTTATTTCAATGGTTGGAAAGAATTGTGGCGGGTTATTGGTTGAGATGAACGAGTCTTCGATCCACCAATTGATTTGCAGTTGACTCGTTGTAAGATAACAATAAACTCTTGAAAAGATCCCGGTAACGTTTGATATAATGGCTTGGAAGTCTGTACTCTTGGAAGCCAATGTCTTGAAAGAAGATAAGAAGGATGGGATAAGGATGGGATAGTCGTTTGTATGGATGGATTGTATATGTATGTATGTCTTGATGTCGTACTTGCTAATACAAGTAGGAGATTGAAGTAGAAGTAGAAGTAGAAGTAGATGTAGATGTAGATGTAGATGTGGCAGTAGATGTAGAAGTATAAGTAAATGTAAATGTATCTAGATGTACATGTGATTGTAGATATAAAGAAGTTCAAGCAAAAGTAGCTTTGGGAGAAAGGGTTGAAGTCTTTCTTTCCGATCCAATTGCTGCTTTACTTTTTAATTTAAGAATTGATGTGAGATGATATGATGTTCAAGTGAATAAGGTTGAGGAAGAGATGATCAATGGGGGGGCTTGAATTGAGATGAGGATGAGGATGAGATGAGGTTGAGAATGAGGGGGCCAATTTGATATGTATAGAGTGGAGGGGTGGACAATGAATAGAGCTAAGATATGGATATGGAGATTGATATATACGGATGGATATGGATATGGGATGCTGGAGAATCTACCGTTTGAATCTAATCTAGATACTATAGTCGAAGGGTCTAATAACTAATAACTAATAACTAATAACTAATAACTAATAATGAAAGAATGTCGAGGGTCTTTTCTACCTTTACCCATTTCTTCACTTAACTACCCGAACTACGATGTAAGTTGTAATGAGGTGCATCATACAGGAAAGACCTAGTAGCCAGTAATGTAATGGGTTGAGACTAATCGTGGCCTTGTAAATTATTATGTTAGACACTACGGAGGAAGAGACACTAGTGTAAAGTAAAAGTGCATGGAGCACTAGGTAAGTTAGCAAGTCCTCTGTAGAGTAAGATAGTTCTACTGTGCGCTCCAATACATTCTCGGAAGGCTAATCTAATAGCTACGGAGTAGATGGATGGATGGGTATGGATGCATGATGGGGTTTCGTTACTGGATAGTGGACTAGATAATGGATTAGATGCTCCGTACTGGATTAGACGGATACTGGATGGATACTGGACTGGATACTGGACTGGATGCTGGACTGGATACCATACTTCGTACAGACAGACTGGATGGATACTGTACTATACCATACTGTACTGTACTGTACTGTACAATACCGTACAAGACGGCAGTAGGCAAGCAAGTTCAAAAGGTTAATTTGATTTCAAGGATCATCTGGTATACAGTTAGTTGATCAAACTTAACGGTTTTTAACTTTTAAGAGGCGCGAAGAAGAGACGCGTGAAGGTTTATTTTATTTTTAATCAAAGAGACAGAAAAAAAAAGTCAGAGAAAAAAAAAAAAAAAGAGGATCCTGAATTCAATTAGAGTCAACCATAGTCAATCACAGTCAATTAGAATCATCATCTTGAAGAAGGTTTAGATACCCCATTCAGTAATACTCCTCGATATCTGGATCAAAAACCGTCTCCGAATCTCGCCAATTCGGTCCATGCCCCCGTACTGCATTGTACGGAGTACTTATGCTACTTACACTGTACCAAAAACCACAAGAGAAAAAAATGGATGATCAGCTAATCATTCAAAACTGACGAATGATTAGGGTTTGATTGGATGATTAGCCATGGGAAGTGTGAAGGCTAAGACTTGACAAGATCGTATTAGTATTAGAGAGGACCCATTTATGTATCGGCAATGACCAGGATCCAAGACGTTCGTACCGAGATGTAAGCCCAAATTGTTCTAGGATACGAAGCTACAGCGTGCAGGACAAAACTAGACTACCACTCGCCCATTCCAATTTCCCATCTAGCCATAATTGACACATGCACGGAAGTTTGCGTTGATAGTGATTCATGAAAGAGCAGAGGAGTGAATGCAAGCAAGCATGAAAGAACAGATATCAAGATCTAAGAGTCAAGCAAGATCCAAGATCCAAGATCCAAGAGTCAAGATTCAAGAAGATACTGCAGATAGACGAGGCGGTTAATTGAGCGGTCAACAAGCTGCAAAGATAAAAGAAAGGGTTAAACGTTTTGTTCTATCTTGCATGTACACTGTGTCCTGTACAATGTACATGCAAACACATACCGTATGTACATTGTACAGTCTTGTGTATGTATGTATGTATGTATGTATAACACACCATACAACAAAAATTCATGCGCCGTCAGCCTCAAAAATCTAGTTTGACCTCCCACCCAGACCAACTCATAATCTCCCACTCAATCTCTCTCGTCAACCATTAAACGGCACCGACAACTTATCACCATTCAGGAAAGGATCAACTAAGGTATAAGGTTCCACAGTGCCACACTATCACTTACTGTCGCGTGTGCATGAGCTTCGACCAAAAGTCAGGGGGAGCCCTCGGGATATGATTGGCGGGCAAGGAAACTCTTATCAGAGCACGGTGATTGGTGCTTTGCACCAGCATTCTGACGTATTATTACGGCAACTCATCGGGCGGCGGATATTGAGGGAAGGAAAAGCTTGACTTGAGACTGGAGTCTTCTTGACTGGAGTCTTGACTCTTGACTCTGGAGGGTAATGCTGTGCAGTAAGTGCAGCGAGTGCGCGGAGTGGAGTCGCGGTAATTAATTACCTAGGTCCTCAAGTGCGCTACGAGAAGCTACGGTACGGATACCTAGCTGTCTGAGCATCAGATGGAGCGTCCTCGCATGTGCTGTAGCTCGTACGTACCTACGTCCGGAGAAGGCTAGGTGGGAGGGTCATACAATCAATCCAATATTATATGGTTGTCGGCTTTTGACAATGGAGACATTGGACGGACACTCCGTTTCATGAACTCAATGGAGAGACAGACGTCCGATCATCATTCCGTTATTAGGCATTTGAATTGATGGATTCGGAGTTCGTACATCCCTATGTACAAACCTACAGTACCACACACCTACACCTGATGTTCTGGTCTCCTTTTAACCGAGGTCCAGTAGGCTCGAGATGTAGAGGGAAGTTAGGTGTGTAGGTAGGTAGTACCAGTCCCAGTCAGTACCACTGTACGTATATAATGTTATCATGGTCTGAAGCGCATTGTGAAGAACATAATAATATCCTGTTAACTTACTCGAGTACGTTCTGTATATCGAGCCTATAGTAATGCTCACCAATTTACAGAGCATATACTTGACATCAGAGCTTCAATTATTTGATGGTTAGTCTGTATGGAGTGAATCCTGTACATATCGAGTCTATAGTAGTAGTAGTAGTAGTAGTAGTAGTAGTAGTAGTAGTAGTAGTAGTAGTAGTAGTAGTAGTAGTAGTAGTAGTAAAAAGTAGTATTTATCAATCCATCTATTTGACATCAGAGCTTCATTTATTGGATGATTGATCTATATGAAGTAAATACTGTACATGTCGAGCCTAAAGTAGGATTCATCAATCTATCTACTTGACATCAGAGCTTCAATCATTTCATGGTTAGGCTGTGTGAAGTAAATACTGTACATAAAACTCTCCCTATCCAAGGTTTCCTAAAACTCTTCCAAGCCAATAGACCTTGATGCCTTTGGACTTCGCGGTCGATGTCTTCCGCACCTGAGCATCCATCTCTCTTCGGTAACCCCTTAAGCAAGAATTCGAAACCTTCTTGTCCCTTTGATGCATTCATGAATCGACGGTGGTGTTGTACGTGGTCGTACTCCGATGATAGCGTGACTCGCGGATATCGCGGCGAGAATCGGACTTGACTGCGATCGCTCATCTGTTTATCGCTGTCCACAAGTTATGAAGCAATCTACTACGTATTATTGGTTGCACGAGGCGGTTTCGCTTTTGACCACGTTCAAACTTCAAACATAATTAATTCCAGATCAGGCAAAACCCTCATGACATAATTGGTCCGCTCATATAGCCGACATAATTCCCTATTTCAATCCATTTCCGGAAGATCCATTAAACCGTTGCAATATAGCAAAGTCTCTAGGCCCAATCGAGCGCTAGCCTCCTTAGCATCAACGTTTACCCTGCCCCCAGGCAGATTCCAAAAATACTGTCCCCAAAGATAGCTGGGCTTGGTAAGCCCTCTAACGCTCCTAATCAGTTGCCGAGAGCCTCTCAACGTACGACAGCATGCTAATCGGTGCGAATTCTCATGATCTACACAACCGTCGTTCATTTGACTGTATAATGACGATGTAAGCATCCAAATGTCTTGTAAGACATCAATTTTGGATGCCTGTACAGTGTGTGTGCAGTATGTCGAGTTCAGGGGCCTATTGATGGCCCTTCTTCGTGCTGATCCGGATTTTCTCTTTGAGTTTCAACCGCCGAGAGGTCATCTCGCAGGTCAACAAAAATTTTGGTAGCGAATAATCTCTTGTGAAACCCATGAGATGTAACTGCAGGAGATGCAGAAAAAGTGGTATCACTGTGGGGTATTGGGGAAGGTTCTAGGGATTATTCGATACATACGGAGCACTTCAAGATACATACTACTGTAGACGAACATGTACGGAATCAGATGGACCATTCGATCACCAACCATCTTTTGTGGACTTTTGACAACTCAATCCCTTCTTGGTGACAAAATACAGCATTCAAACATTAACCCAACAGCCATGGACCATGAAGTTTGAACTTTGAAGATCTGTTATCAACTCATCGTTTCTCTGCGGTCTCTGCTGTTTCCTGCCATTTGTCCTGGCTCGGAGAAAGTTCGAAATACCCTCGCTATCTTCGGATCTCAACCGGTTGAATTCTGGCACTGAAATGAGGAAGGTGTAAATTTATATTGGACCCTCCATAGTGGTGGATCTCAACCCCTCCAAAAATTTGCCCCCCCATTCTTGGAGATTTCCGTTCACGTTTCTCCTGATGCTTGTTGTTTGCAGTAGCGGACCCTTTTCATTATGTGGTACACATTGGCAGGAAGATGCGAACTAGGGTAATTAATATATACAATGCATTGACAAAATTTGATCGTGAAAGCTTCAAAGGCGTTGGGAAGGATTCGTCCCCAGTCACGCGGCAGTTGAGATTTTCAATTATTGATTGCTGTTGTCAGTTTGGGGGCAACCTTCAAGATAAGAGCAACAAATATATACGAGGCTTTCCTTCACAGATAACCTGTTAGGCTGTTACCTGTCCCGAACCGTAGGAAGTGGAGTCCCAGTTTCATGCTTGCCTCAAGAATGTCCTGGCCAAAGAAAATTGTCATGTGAAGGATTTTTGAAGCTATTCATCTTTTTGCCTAATTTAAGGGTCTTCGTGGGAAACGCGGGCTATGGGGCTGTACGTACTCCGTACCCATAGTCCTATCTCGCCCCATTATATGGCTGCATGGGCCATCGTCAAATTCAACATCTCCGTGGTCTTTCTGTCTTTCTCTTGGTGGCAACTTTCTTTCGAGACTCAATATGCCTTTCTTTGCCTTATCCATTTGCACTTTTGCAATCCCAATATCTTTTTCAAGACCCGATACATGCTCGACACACTTGGAAGTTGGGATAACTTCTGATCGTCGAGAAACTAAATGCTCTCTCAAGGGGTTCATGATAGTATGACATCTTTCTGAGAAGATCAAGTCCCCATAGGGAAGTTGGATGCGCTTGTGAAAATCCTGGCGACAAAACGATCTTTGCGATTGCATAGTCTTATCTGTTTGCATCTCTGTGTCGATCTATGATGATGGTTCATTCCATGGAAGATCATTCCGTGCAGGATTGATATGTACGAGATCGAGATCGAGATCGAGATCAAATTCAAACAAGATTGTTCATAATCGCAACTCACCATGATGGAGTAGCATGCTGCTGTAAGCTGCTTTTGCCGATGGATGAAAGTGTCCAGAAAGGATACCTCAATTATCAAGGCGGATTTGTCGAGCATTTCAGGTTGGTATACTCCTTTGAGCTGAGCATACTATGTGAGAGTTTTCGGGATTGGAAGAAGTTTTCGCTTTAAGAGTGAAATAGATTGGTAGTTCCTTCTTTTCGTCCTTCCCTTCTTACTAGGTCCTAGAAGTTCGTGCATCAGTTGGGTGCTAGATTTGCCAAAGATCAACATAGGATGCAAAGAGCCAACTTCGCACATGCAAACCTCGAAATTAATCTGGCTGGGAAAAATTGTGCTTCTCCGATATTATCTCTCCATTCCATTATTTTTCCTTGCCTGCAGTTCTTTTCGATGCGAATGAGAAGAACTTGCTATGCTGCAACCGCCGCACCTGCCGCAACTATGCCTACAGTTATACATTTGCTCTAGCTATAGTACTGGCCAAGCTGTACAAGGCGACTTGATCGAAATTTACTTGCAAAACCCCCTTGGTATGAGATTAGATTTACTGAATATCCTTCTCGTATGCAAATATACAAGATTGCCGTCCTATCGTCATGAAACGAGAACATACGATTTTCCATTATGTTATGAACAATCATCTCTACAATGCCAGCATCATTCAATGAAAACTCTTTCATATAGGAGCCTACCTGCGCGTCCTCGCCCTACTAAGCAGCCGCCATAACACTGGTCATATTGGTAGGCTCATACTCACATTTCTCTACTCTCCTTGACATACTAAATTATCATCATGACAGCTAAAGGGAAATTCCTCAACGTTGATTCGGCTCATCTATGGCGGCAGTACAACCGTTATGACGTGCAATTCATTCAACTTTCTGAATTGTACAAAGAGGTCCCAATACGTGGCGCAATAATATGGCTTATAACGTTTCACCTTGGCACCCGACCTCCTTAATTGCGGAAAGGCACAGTATCTCTTTTTTCCCCCTTGGTTACACCACCTCATTCGGACGAGCTTAAAAATGCTATTTATCTTTTGTAATACTCCCCAACCGGGCGGATACCACCAATAAGTGAGCGGTAGCGTGCTTTAAGTTAACCTTACGGAACGTTTCTGAATGTGCGAAGCAAACAAAATCATCCGTAAGGGTCTCTTCCATAGGAAACTAATGCTCTCGCCACTGAAAGCTGCAAGGCTCTTTTCATTTTCTGCAAGGCAGTGAAATGTTGGTACAGGACGCAATCAACTGTTTGTCAAAGAAATGCGAATTTTCGCTCCTTTCAATACTACCTAAATTGCGCTCAGCCTCGATCAACTTGTCGAGAGTGCTTGCTTATAGGGTATAGAGAATATTAAATGCGGAGTTTTGCTATTATTGACACATTATGCATCTGTCCGAGGAGCCGTTAGTTAATAGCGGCAAAGTTGACAGCCTTGCATGTAATCTTTCAGCTTCCTTGGCAATCAAAACGAGTTGGGGGGCCTCCATTTATCATTTGTGAATGAGAATCGCTCATAAAATCACAGCTTGTAGTCCACTTTTGTCTCTGACATGCACTCCTGAGAGCTTCCCTGTCTGAAAATGTCTTTATCTATATCAGTGTCGAACATCTTTACATTAAAGATTTTCTGGTAATCACACCTAAGTTGATCAGAAGAATCTAGTGGCCTGGTTGCGATAGTTTCATAGCTAGCCAACCTAGTTGGCGAAAAGATGACGCAGGTCGGGGATGGAGGGGAAGCGGCAGAGAAAGGGGTAGCTGGACAAGCATTGGTAGAGGTTCTAGAGGAACTACTAGTGGAAGTGAAGGCAATCGGAGGAGTGGGGGCTGAGTAGCTCGTACTAGTGGCTGCATCGGCAGTGATAGAGCTCATAGAGGGAGCATAAATTCGAATAGCTTGTGCTCGGAGTTTCAAGTTTCAGGTAGCTGCACTCGTGGCTCACGATGCAAATTTTCCCACAAATTACACGAACTTTCGGACGTTCATACACTTCCTGAACAACACTTTGAAATGACTGTAGAGACAGCGGAACAAGTAGAGATCAGGAACGAATTCCGGAAAAAAAATACAGCTCTTGGAAGCGCCTCATCAAATCCCGCCCCAAACCGAACGATATTCGCCCAGCTGTAATCTTATGGCAAGGTGCTCTCGAAATCCTCGATGGCGAAGATCGGGATTCCAAACAGATGGTAGCTCGAGATCTTGAAAGTGATGAATTTTATGGACGTGAACACATCCAAGTCCTTCTGGAGATGACCACTTATACATATGACGCAGCCATATTTGTCGAACTTGTCTGGCCATTTCTAGATGTCATTACATATCAGGCATTTCCAGATTGCCTATCCATTGACACTTGTGTAGGAAATATGTACAATTTTATCGGTGGCAGCAATGGATCTCGCGCAATGCCCTTTTTCAAGAGTAAAGTGGCCAACTTGCTCGAGACATGACTTTAGGGTGCCCTCGCAAAGGAGAATATCGAGAGAACTATGATCGCCATGTCTACTTGCCTTCGGGAGCTTGCCAGACGCGAGCGACATGTGTTGTTTCATGACGAGTTTCCAAATACCGTTACCTCCTTGGAAAGTTCTGTGGGCGTTGTTGGTGTCGATCGAAGTTCGGCGGCTTTTTCGATCATTCCTTCTCGTACTCAAGAGCTTCGGAGGATGGTAGCCCGTACACACGGCCTCCTTTATCAGGAAGATCAACCCCCCAGGTTTCGGGTACTTCTACCACAGTTATACAATCAACATACCCTCGAGAAATAATTCTGCCAAATGGAAGACACGACAATGACAAGATGGACATCACGGATATCAGGGTTTTACCTACTGAGGATGAACTTTGTAGCGAAGCTGTCAAATTCCTTCCCTCGACGGATCCTGATGAACCTCACTTTCTTGTGGATTCTGCAGCAAGATTGTTGGATACACACTTCCGATTTTTGAGGCATGATATTTTTGGAGAATTAAAATCTGCTCTCGGCGGTCTCATTGTTACCATCGAGGCCCAGCCATCGGTTTTGGAAGATGCTTGGCTCAACCTTAAGGATATTAGAGCACATTCATATTTCAAAGCCCAAGTTGCCAATATTATTTTTGATCATCGAAGAGGTTTAGAAGCTCGACTGTCATTCTCTCATCCTACACAGTTGGCAAAGAAGATTCAGGGAGAGAGACGAAAGCGGTGGGAAGAATCAAGACTTTCGGAAGGCGTTTTGCTTTCTCTGCTGACCTTCAACGGCACGAAGTGCTCCCCATTGTTTCTTGCCATCACGAAAAGCTCAACAGATCTAGAATCAAACTATAACCTAGCCTCTCACGAAATTGAAGCCTTCATTATGACAGAAATTACCACTCATAGTCAGCAAGACTTCGAGAGTTTAATGCTATTAAGCTCACTTGCCACAGAAGGTATTTTGATCGAACTTCCTAGTGTAATACTTGCCACCTTTACACCAATTCTTGAAAAACTTCAATACATGCAGTGCCTGAACCTCTTACCTTTTCGGCAATGGATTTTGCATAATCGACGGGGATTTGGAGATTCAGCAACTATGGATATCCCACCACCACTATATGCTCGCGGATCCAGATTCGCTTATTCCTTGAGCTCAATTCTAAACGATGGCACCGGAAAAGATCTACAAAATCAGTCTTCAAGCACCGCAGTCAATGATGCTGCTCTCCTTGATGAAATTGAACGACGCACGGAACTTGATCGTGGACAAAGTGAAGCGTTACTCGCGGCTTTGTTACGAGAGTTCTGCCATATTCAAGGGCCTCCGGGCACCGGGAAATCGTTCTTAGGCGTAAAAATCGTTAAAATTCTGTTGGCCCATAGAGCCGCAAAGTTAGGTCCAATTATCATTGTGTTAATGGATCTTTGCCTAATTTCATTCATTAGCTTGCGGCCCAAATAGCCACAAACTTCTCTCTCCAAATTTGTACTGAATCAATCATGTAGATGCTATACCAATCACGTCTTAGATCAATTCCTTGAGCATGTTATCCAGTCTGGTGTCGAGGAAATAACACGAGTAGGAGGGCAAAGTAAGTCCGACATGCTGGCAGGGAAAAGCCTTCGTGTTGCCTCTCGAGGAGAGAGTATGACTCGTTCAGAATCCGGCACCCTTGGGGCTACTTGCGCTGCTCTGAAAAGGGAAGATAAATCAACGGAAGAGATTCGATGGCAATTAGATGGATTGAATGACTATTCAAGCTGGAAGTCAGTGAAAGGTTACCTGGCTCTGCAACATCCTCGAATCTATAGACAATTTAGCCGTTTCGATGAAGATGGCTACAAGACTGTGAGCCAACTCATTTTCTATTGTAGTCTTATTCAAACTACCAACTATCACATAAATCCTCCCCTTTTTCATGCTAATAGATACCGTGAAGGTCGGAGGTGAGCCCTTTCATTTGTGGCTTAAACATAACACACAACTTCCACGCCAACAGTTATAATATCAAGAAGGCTATACTATGGACGACTTACTCGAAATGACAAGCTTTGATGTCTACGCTCTATATGGTGATGAGAAGCTTCGCATCGACAAATTTCTAGCAGAGGCTGTACGCAAAGACCTTGCTGGCGAGCTTTTTGAGAGAAGTAAGACTACTGAAGACTTTCATCATACAATACAAAATGTGTACTCTGATATTGATCGACGTGTTTTGCAAACGGCAGATATCATTGGTGTAACAACAACTGGCCTCGCAACAAATATATCTACTCTACGACATGTTAATGCTAAAGTAATTATTTGCGAGGAGGCCGGAGAGGTGCTTGATAATCCAAATTCAAACCAAATCGGAGATAGAAGACTCCTCCAGAAGAAGAACCTGAGTGAGCTTCTCCGGTACTTATTATCTTGGTATAGAATTGATAAATTATAATCTAATCCTACTAATGTCTAGTATCGCTACTGTTGATAACTTCCAAGGTGAAGAGGCGAAGGTTGTCATTGTATCTCTGGTCAGAAGCACTCAAGAGAAGAATGTCGGATTTCTCAAGACCACTAATCGTAACAACGTGCTTCTAAGCAGAGCTCAGCATGGCTTCTATCTAATTGGTAATTCTGAGACATATTCTAGCGTAGGGATGTGGAAGCATGTTTTAGGTACGCTCGAAGATACTAACTCTATTAGCAAGTCATTTGGTCTTTGCTGCCTTAGACACCCAGAGATCGACATACAAGTATTTCAACCAGGTAGTATTTCTAGATGGAGACCTGAATGTGGCTGCGACTTGCTCTGCAACAAACGCTTACCGGACTGTGTGCATCAATGTACTGCACATTGTCACTTGACGGGCATGCATCAAGCTTTCAAATGCCCAAAGCTTGCGAACGTCTTCACGAACCTTGTGGACGCTCGTGCCAGAAAGCTACTCAAGCTTGTGGAGAAGATTGTGGAAGATACCTTGTCAAGCTGGACAATATACAGCTTCCATGCAAACATTACAAAAGTGGTGTGTCATGTTGTTTGACTTTAGATCCAAAAACGTTACCCTGCTCGGTTAAAATCGAAAAACAAGTTTCCGATTGTGGACACATGGTTACCGTTGCATGTTCTATGGATGTTTAATCATCTACCTTCAGCTGTTTCATGATCTGTGGTGTACTCCTACCATGCGGGAACTCATGTGGTTCGACCTGTGGTCAATGCAATCAAAAGGAAGGAGACATTAAGGTTACCGAGCATCGACCATGCAGTGAAAAATGTGGACGCCCATTCGGAACTTGCAGCCACAACTGCAAGAGGTCATGTCGTTTAGGAAAAGACTGTGGATTGTGCCTATCGCGCTGTGAAGTATGTTCACCCTGCCTTCTTTGTTCCGGTTGACTATCTAACTTTTGACCAAAAAGGTTCAATTTGGGCACTCTCAATGCACATTGAAATGCTATGAAGCATGTGCTCCTTGTATAGAGAAACGCACATGGGCTTATGGGCATCAAGGTGGGTGCAATATCCCGTAAGTAGTATTGGGCTTTCGTTCAAGTCTCAGTATTAGCGAGGCTTTATCTTCATGCCATTTCTACTCTTTAGCGAAGCCAATTAGATGTTTGAATAGATGTGGGGCACCCTGCGATAGGTTGCCATGTAACGAACGTTGTTCATTTCGCCTTTCCTGTGATCATCAATGCCCTGGAATATGTGGAGAGCCATGTCCAGAAGATTACTGACAGGCATGCCCTGCAAAGCAAGATCAGCAAGTTGACTTTCTCGAGCTGAAATCATACAAAGAGATTGACCTATCATTGCGCTTTCTTTCCGTCATTTTTTCACCGCCGAATCATTAGACGGAATGCTTGAGATGTCTGAAGTTTACAAACAGGATGTACATGGTGATTTCACAGGAATCAACGAATCCCCTTCGTTTGCGTCATCCATTCCCCAATGCCCACATTGAAAATTCCCCCTTCGACAGTATGCAACTCCTAAGTACAATCGAGTGATTAATCGAGTGGTCATAGATGAGTAGGCTGCGCAAAAATAATCCGGAACCCGTGGGTCACCCTCAAAATAACCCGCCCTGTACGGATAATCTGCAGATTAACAGCCCGCGGATAATCCGTCAATCCACGTATTATCTGCAGATTATCTGCAGATTATCTGTACCCGCCCCGCGGGACCCGTCAAGGTTTCAAAAACCCCGCCACACAGGCCCCCCATTGCGCAGCCTATAGATGAGATGTCCAAACGATTCCTTGCGAGCGGTTAAGTTGAACTTCAAGAGCTAGAAAAACATAGCCCGTGAACTAGAGCAAGAATACGAGGACTCTGCTGTAGATCTAATACCTGAGGTAGAAGATAACTGGGGGGGAGGTGGAAGCGACCAGATTTCTCAAGGAGCGGGATGATAAGTCAAGGGAATTGGAAAGGGCAGTCAAGAGCTTCTGTGAGGTTAGAGGCAAATATCAACCTGCTACAAAGCTTCATGATGCTGTAATTACTGCCGTTAGACAACGTTCGCTTGAGTATGAACGACAGAGTCTGTCGATCAGAAAACCGGCGCGGACATCCCCGAGAGGTCGGAGGATAGCATTTGCAGGAGCCGGCATGATGCTTAAGATTCAGTGAGTACTATTCTTTGATCTTTTTAACAACACAAATTTGTAATCACTGGTATGAGATATTACAGGTATATCACTCTAGCCGACAAGTCCTTTATAGCACAAAAACTCCGCTCAAATTATTCCCCAATCAAGATACCGGGGGCCTTCCAAACGCACTCGGAAAACTATTCTTGCAATCTTGTAGTTTACTCATTGATTTATGTCTCGGTGAAAACCTCCCGAAGCTTGCTGTCGAAGGGACACTCTGTTATGCGAAGATTGCTAAGCTTTTTAATTCGATTGTTCATTCTTTCGCTAGCTCCAAGTCTGTAGTGAAGAGACCCCAATATGATGTAGAAAAGGCCAAAGAACTTCTAGAGCAAGCAAAAGGACTTTGTGAGAAGGGTTTCCAGAACGCAGCCTTACTACTTGCTGCTGTTGAAGAATAAATCAAATTCTTGGGTCGAGAGTGGTACTATGAAGTCACGAAAGAGGAATTAGATGCTATCAAGGAAGCGATGGTCTCAGGGAGCGGAGGGATCGCTACTCATAGTGGACATTGGTATGAGTGTGAAAGGAGACATTCGGTAAACTTGCTATATTGGAAATAAGATACGAGATGATGGCTGGTATATATATATATAGTTCGCAATCGGTGAATATGGAATGCCGATGGAAGAGGCCAGGTGTCCAGAGTGTGGAGCAAGAATTGGTGGGCAAAGCCATCATTTGACCGAGGGAGTTGTGAGGTCGGAGAGAATGGAGAGGTGAGACGTTTGGTTTGACGAATATTAGTGTGTTTAGTGTGTTCGATTTCATATATATATTTTTTTGATAGGCTATGTTCAGAGTGCGGAGATTCTAGCGATTGACCTACTAGGATTGAAAAATAGGGGACTGAAAGTCGGAAGTTTGGGAGGAAAAATATACATTTATATGTTCTTTACGATGTAACGGCTATACGAACTATCATTCAAAATTCTTCGCTTTCTTAAAGCGTGTATGGTGAAGGATTGTATTGAATAGTATTCTGATTTTTAAAGCTGAACTGGAGAGTTGAAAATTAAAAGAATGTATAAGGCGAGGGAAAAATCACCGCAGTATTATTTCTTTGACACAGTATTTCATTGCCGAGGTTCCCCTCGAAAATCGAAAGTAGCTTTGACATTCTCTGCAATATTCCCACGTTGAGAAAATTCACGTCATTCAATGGTCGGGGCGAACCTCAGCAGAGATCGATACACTGGCATCATGAGCCTTTGAACTTCTTATTTTCGCAGCGTGAAGTATCTGCACGACTCCCAACTATAGAGGAATTCTTACCTCGGAAAATTTCGGGCAGTAGTTGAGGTATGGGCGTGCAAAACGCTTGATCGGCATCTTGTTGGGAATATAGTCTTTATGAGACTTAGGCTGAAGGCAAAGATATGTTACTGCTTATCGACCGGAAGTCATGGTTGTGGAGACTGTATATCTCATGTATATGCATGTGAAAGGGGAAAATCCATGTGGTAATTGGGGTAGTAGATTGGTGGAAATAGTTGAGGACCAGTGTGCTGAGCCAATAATTAAGAGGATGTTTCAGGACTTGGCTCTATGTAATTTTAGTGGAATATGATCGGTGCCTTACCGGTATTCAATTCGTCGCTTTACCACCCATCACTCCAACTCGCTGCTTTTTCAGTATCAATTTTCGGCATCATAAGCTGGGGCACCTTGAACATAGGGGGTTGGACCAAGTTTAGGAAATTGTCTATCGCTTGAGAATAAGGGTATCAGGGGTGTGGCTTTGGGCCTGGTGATATCTTGGGAATATACGAGTAGTGTCATGTACAGTAGGGAGTGTAGTGGAGTCTACCAGAACGGGTGGAATATGGATGGAGTGCTAACAAGATGAGTGAAGTGATGGAGTTAGAGGTGTTGGGATATAACGAACGCAGTGGACGACAAGATATAACTATGTAAACGTTTAGCAACTCTGGTTTTGCAATAACTCACGGTGGGCAATATATGCGATCCACATACTGTATCACTTCTTGAATTTACGCATCCTCTTCATATTCGAAAGGAAGAAGGAAAGAGTTTAGAACAAGCTTGCAGGTATTAAGATAAATGTTGGTATGAATGAGAAAAGACCCAGACCTAAGGACCGAGGCGTGGATTTTGATGGTGATAGAGAATTAAGGGGGCCATGTGTTATAGGATGAAGAGCAAGTAATCCAGAAGAGAGGCTAATTTCAAGACGTATAAGGTTCAAGGCACACAACATGAGGAATAACTGAATACCTGTTAGTTGAGAAGATATCTTACAATATATTGCAAGCTTATAAAAAACGATTGAAAAGCTGACCAAGTAACATGTCAACATCTGTTTAAGCTGCTCGGTAGTGAGGTTCTTGAATGATAAGTTTAGTTAGATATTCACGAATGTGGGGCCATTTCTCTAGAAGAAAACCTGAACGGTTCATAACATTTAGTCTATGAACGTCCACACTGACTGCAACTCATAGAATATAGTATAGCAAGCATATCATGTACTATGCAGAGATGATTAGTATCAATTGGAAACCAACTCTCTCGCCACAAAAATGGAGCCACAGTACAACAACTATCACTCAGTGTCCCATTGCGGTGACCGAGACCGAGATCATACGAAAAGGCCGACACTTCGACATATCTTCGAGGCACAAACGCAGTAAAAGCAAAGACCTGCGAAAAGGTACAGTGAGAGAAGTCTCGGTGAAGAAAGGGAGCCCATTCGCATTGATGGAAAAATGGGTTGATGTGCTAGATGGATTTCTCTCTATTCGCCATCAAAATCCTCCCATCTCCGATTCAACTTCTCTCCTTTTCATCCTAAAAAAAGAAACAAAACGAAACGAATCAATTTGATGATTGCCACCTAGCAATATCGGGTCTTCATGGGTCCTGTTCTCGAAGTTTCAACCTTTTCTTTTTCGTACCCAATTGCAAGATGCTAGAATTTATTTGGATTTGCATCGCACCAACACATCAATACTCCATCAATTGAGACGCGCTCATACGAAAACCCTTGCAAAAAAAGCAAAAAGAACGGCAACGCGATAAAGCCCCTGAAATCAAGCCATAGAATTGGATTCTGCAGGGGAAATTGCTTCTTACGATCAAAGCAATCATTGATTGAAAGTTCATCAATGCGTTCAAAAAATCAAAAAATGAAAAATCATTCAATTCTCAATTGTTTTACACTGACGGGAGTGTAAAAATGCTGGAGCCTAGAGTTTAAGACTGTTGGAGTTGCACGAAAGAGAGCCACAATACTATGTGTTGCCATTTATAGTGCTAAATGACCTGCCGTTGCATATTCGATTTCGGTTCGCGACTGGGGAAAGGAAAGCCTCAACACACCGCAATCTCTAATGGCCAGACTACCATCCATCACAACAACGAGCACACATGTCGCCGAGTTCGAATCTTCAAAATATCAACAACCCAGAATGATACCCAGGGACTTTCTGTAACCCTAGTCATACGACTTTTCAAGACAATTAACTTCCTTCCATAGTACAGAGTGCAACTTTATGGCGTCTTGAAGTGAACCAAGCTTTGCTGCCTTTCGAATAATAACCAATGGGTAGGTAGTTGGTGGGCAAGCATGCCACGTTTTTGAAAGAGATCCAACAACGGAATGGCGCCCCAGGGTGAAATACATATACCAAACACAATCAAGAATATTTAGGCGAATGGTTTCCCGTTCGAGAACTAGAGAAGTATTTGGGTGGATATCAGATATTTGATCAGACCTTTGAAGTAACCTAAGATACTGCCCCGGCCCGTCTAGTTTCATTGCTAGGTAAGGTCTTACTACTGTATATTCATGGGGTACCGTTGAAGGTAGTAAAGTGCCACGGACTCCGGAATTATCGGTAAATAATCTGGAACCTAGGAGCCCAGGAGAACTACTGTGAGTGTCCGAAACCTCGAACATATGTACAGTACTTTTATTATCATGATATTATTTGACAGATAGCAGATTCGGAATCGGATCATTAATAGTTCCTGATTTTCACTGATCTTCAAGTCGGCGACTTGGCAAATTTCCCAAGATTGGATGCGTTGGGGGACACAAAAAGGAGATCATACACTTTTCACGTGGGTCCTGCGGATAACAAATTAATTTACGCCAGGAGGTGAACCATGAGTATGGTTTACAATGCGAGACGGATAACGACATTCACGGCGGCCTATCTATTTCAAGATAGCAACTGCGCTTCTAGTTGCAAATCAACTGTCTATCAAATCCAGGAAGTGGATGCACAGATCAACTCAACCGGGGATTCTTGGTGATTTAGAATCCCGCTTGTAAGAGTAATTGGAATTGCACAGGGGAGGTGATATCGAAACGACTCCATTGGACATCATTACGATTAGAATTCTATTTGGTAAACAGAGCCTCATGATCATGCCTCGATGTCCAAAAATACCCACCCTAAGGATTTTTTATGTATATATGACACGAGGTTTAGCAGGGGATTTAGCATGATGATCTTCAGATCTGGCAGGGTCGAAAGCCCAACCTGGGTAGAACCCACGCGAAGTAATCACTTTAACAGTCCAATTGGTAACAACACAGCCTAAAAGAGTATATGATTACTACATGTTGATATTTATGAGGAACGAGATCCTAACCGAACTATTTCGTTTTCGACCCCAAATGTGGGAACCAGGACTCGGCAAATGCGAGCAGTCGGAAGTCAAGCTTAAGCACCTGCCTGCAGTTCATTAAGTCAATTAGCCTTGTCATTTTAATTTTCCCTATTGGACAGATACGTATTAGGACATTCATATTAGTATATCCGCTTCTTCCAACCTTGGCAATCTCTCCACAAAAAGCAAATTGTCATAGTGAGTTAGATCGATATACTATTTAGGCATGGCACATTATTGACCCCTCATTCAAAAGAACCATTGATCAGGACAACCTTGCGGGAGTTTGGAACTTAGCGAATAGGTGTGGCTGGAATTGCTTTCCCCGCTGTCGAAGCCTCTCTCTCCATAATTTTCGGTATCGTAAAGTCTCGGACGAACCCTGAAGGTCTGCACATTTTGTCTCATCTTGCCCAAACAACAACCACATGATTTCGAAGAAGTCATCAGTTATCGCGATCGAAATTTTCCGCTGGCACAAATCTACTGCTGGTCTTTTTTCTGTTGGTTGGCAGCATAAATCAATATTGTTTGCATAATAAAATTAATATCAAAAAGATACACAGCTCGAAAACATGATGATTACCACTATACCTTTTGACCCGAGGTCCATTCATCTCCAATGATCGAGATCTCTGAGATGCGGAAAAGGTTCATCGTTATTGCAATGACAAACACAATGCATGGACAGCTAAGGTAGACAACGACAAAGTGGGCGACGCCAACCATCATTTGGAAGCTGAAGATCCCTTTTCGATTGAAACGTTGCTCCTTAGTCGCAGCTCACTGCATATTCAAGTTACATTCTCAAATTCAATTGCGCAGAACCGTTGGTTATGATTTCTTTGATCAACCACACCCATATCGGCGGAAATATTCTGCACTGAATATCCTGCAGCGATTATCGCTTCCAAGATGTCAAGCGTCACTGTGGCGACAAAAGGAACGCGATTGGCTACAGTACGAAAACATCATAACTAGCGGTGGAGAAAGTACTAATGGCGGTGATGACCGAAAGCATGCGGGACCACCAATTGGTCAATTACTCAGCCCTATAGCAGATGCCCTTTCCAGGGTTAACAGTTCATGGCGAGGCATTTGAAATACGGCTAGCTACAATGCACCAGGCTGCAACACGACAAACCTTTCGACAACATTCTATGGTTCTAACTTGCCTCCTTTTACTGACCAAAATATGATCTGCAACGCGCTTCTACATTTGAGTAAGGGAGTACTAGAACAATGTAAGTCCTCAATGCCGGAGGAACAGCCTGGAGCCGGGAGGCAAAATCATATAAACCGTGTGTTTTTACTGCCTCTACCAGCGTGCATTACTACAATGTGGCACAGTAATACATCATTAAATAAACTATTAGAAACTTTCATAATGTATACTATGACTACGATATTCACACGTCTTCATTCCACTAATGTGTGCCACATAGCTATAATTCGCAAGATGTTCTGATAATAGCAATTTCAACGGGCCTTGTGTTTGAGAATTAAATCTATCAGCCAATTCAATCATTAGGATCCGACTATAATCTTGAGGACTCGGTGCCAAGGGGGCGAGGATTATTTTTACCAGGAATTCTAACCAGCCGTAGAAATTCCACTTGAGGGAAAGGGGTTCATAGGGCTGAGTTCCGAAGAGCTGCAGAAAGACGTGAAACCAGGGGGTTATACTCTCCTTGAGGAAATGAAGCTTCTTGAGGTATGATAACTCATCTATGTGTAGAAGAAGGTGTTTCGAGTGACTCGAAGGGCTTCTAGAAGGATCAGATCCTTCGATAATGGCGACTATGCTTCTGCAGAGGCATGGATACACATATACGGAGGACACAAAAGAAGGGCATTATTTCGAGGCCATGTTGATCATTCTAATATCCACAGAGGTGGTCAGATGGTTCAATCCTTCTGTGGCATGACCCAAATAAAAATATTGTGGAGATCTCATGCATGATATTAAATCAGGGGCGGACGTTATGTATTATATATACAATGCAGTACATACAGTACATACAAAAGAGGTTTATCTTGAGAATAGAGAGGGAAAAAGTAAACATTATGCAAATCTGCCTTCTGAAGATGGGCCCTGTCGTTCCCGTTCGCTTAGGTAATGAATGGTCTGCTAGATAGGAGGCATGTGGCTTGTGCATATCTACAATGACCTGATTTAGTAATAATGATGTTATCTGCCAACGAACCATTGGTGTTTACTACGAAAGGGCCAAGAATGACTAATAATATCCGTCGTAATACAGAGAGATAGATCACTCACAGACACATCGATACCCGAGAATGCAAGGTTTCTAATTATGACGATGAAAGAGATGGCTGTGCTTCGAGACTTGAGAGGCTGTGCAACTGTACAGAGTAAAGGAAAAAAAAAGAAAACAAATTTGATATTTCGGTGGGGATTTTGGGGCACATGAGATGAGATGAGATGTATGTGGCCGAGTAGCGTAGTTTTTATCCCTTCGTACTCGAGCCAATGATTTGCTGTGGAACCCTGACCAACCTAGCCACAGACCACTTTACTCATCAAGAGGGGCAGAATCTTTTCCCTTTTTATCATTGGGTTGGTTGGCTAGTCGAAGCATTCGCAGATACACATTTGTAGTCGGTGGTGTCGGTGTTGTCGGTGGTTGCGAAACGCTGCGTTGTAATGGTAAGACTTACAGTACTTGATTTTTGATATCTCCCTCCACAATATAATTTGATCCTACAACTCCTCAACATCAATCCTAGACTAGATGTTCTGCGGATTGTCACTCTCATGTTTACCGGCAAAAGTCAAGATAGATCTATTCCTGTCATGATCACCATCCATGCGTTCATTCTATCGATCAACCGATCATTCTCGGTAATATTGTATCCAGGCAACAATGAAATGTACCTACCTCTCGTCGATCATCCGAAGGTGCAGGGTTAAATAGATTAGAGTATTTTTGTACATAATATTGAGGTGTGTTTATTGCTTCCTCTAAATGGTAAACGATGTAACTCAAGATTCAATTCCTTTGAATGAAATGTTGTGAAGACGAGATATGTCTCTTTTGGGAACGGTGCTGGGGAGCCTGCCAATGAGTGAAAATCTAGCCACAGATTCACTATCATTTAATCCAACCATTTCGCCTTGTTTGTCTAAGAGTAGCGAAACTAAGCGAGCGAGACAGGGTTTACTCAACTCTAATGGGATTTCCCCACCCGAATTGGGGAGGAGAACTGGGAACAAGGGAAGATCTACATGAAGGAAGGGTTGCTCGTCGCACATCACTTGATGAGGAGTGACGAGGGTCAGCGAAAGATAATAATCCTGTTACAATTTGCAGAGCACTCGCTCGCATCAATGTCCGAATTTATTTCCTTTATCCACTATTAACATTGTGATATCGACTCTCTAGTATTGTATTGTCTAGTACTGTAGGAGGTACAACACTGTAGAATCGATGCTTGGTTGTATGGTACAAACCCACACATCCCACATCGTAAATACTCCCTGCCCCAGTAGGTTCTGATGGTAAGCAATTTATAGTCTCGGGATGGACCAGCGACAGGGGAGCCATGATTCTTAGCACGTTTGTTTAGGGATTTGCCGTCTCTTTGATCTGGTTGGCTGATTCTACGATACCTCATCTCGCCCTTTTGGCCTTAGCATCAATGTTGTAATCTTACCCCAAACCACTGTACATTTAAACTTTTGTCCTTGTATGTTAGGCGGGCGATGTGTTTGTGTTTTTGGCAAAAGATCTTTGAAAATGGAGTGAGTCTTGACCGACTAGACGGAGATGGCGATGCAGGCGGCCACTAATAATGCATGAAGCGCCAGTTCTGCAAGTTACTCCCTTCCATTACAGTATTGTACAGTAAGGTTAATGAGATCCTGTGCGAGGTGCAAGGTTGTAAGATGGGTGTGCCCAGCAAAGTAAAAGTCAGCCATACATCTTGCCAGATACATTCGGGTAAGGCTGTGTATGATACTTTTGGTGCCTGTTTGTGTTGAATAGAATTGATTTGTGGATCTTTGTGCATTACTTGGTTCTTGTGCACTAATCATTATGCATACACTGCGGTGAGGTAAGGTTATAAGGTCTGTGAGAGAGCGACCAGACCGAGGCCATGGAAAGAAGCCACAATGTGCTCTGCTGTTTTTGGTGTTTGTGAAAGTTTTAACCTTGGGTGCGTTTTGAAGCTAGGTACTGGACTATGTGAATTGGTCTGTTCTGTCAATCTGTCACTTCTGGTGGTCTGTGATGACTTTCGTCCGAAGAGAAAAGAAGCATTCTACTTAGTCTACCGGGGACTAAGTTTAATAAGTATACTACTCCGTATAAGGGAATTTTCAGCGGGTTTTCCTTCTTCTCTATAGCTCTAGACTATAGCAATTGTTACTTGTACCTTGTGAGCGGTATCTTTATAGGTCCTGTACGTACTCTATCTACTTTAGACACTTTTAGATGGTTTAGATATATGTTTGAAGAGTTAACAGTCGTTTTTACTAAGGATTAGCTCTCTAAGTACAGTTACTATCCGCAAGGCCTTTCTGGGGTATTGAAGTCAAATCGAGACTTGTCATGGATTAATGAACATAATACTGTAATACTTTAGAGCGAAAGAAGTAAGAAAAAAAGATTAAAAAGAAGGAAAAAAGCAAAACCCCTGAAAATGATTTGCTCAGATGCCCATGTTTCTATAACTACCCCATGTCCGTAATCCATGTCCATGCTTTTCATCGCCCGGGCTTAGCATCTTGTGTTTTCCTGGGTCAATCATTTTTTTGAAGTCATCTATCTTATTAGTCTTATCCCTTCTTGTCTAAAACTACTCTCTACCTAGTAAATTTGAATTTTTGGATCTCACTAGACAGTAATGTCTCCATTACATCTCCATTTCACCAATATTATATTAAAATATTAATCCTTAAGATGCCCCCAACTTTCTAGAAATGGAACATGCTCATGCTCATGCTCATCTTTCATCATACAAATCATATACTGTTCACCCCATATCTACTCTATATCATACCATACCACGAAGATTCAAAATACCTAGACCACGAACATTGATATATGTCCCGCTCTCTCACTTGGCAATAAACACATCAAACCTTGAAAGGCATCGATCATCCTCCCCGAACTACTGCATCATACCTAATCTTACACCTTCTACCTAAATTGAACCCTGCTTTACTTTCTTGTCTCTCGTCAACTATACTCTCACTCATCATCCTTTATATATATTCTCCGCGTCTCGCCTTCTTCTTACGTCGATTTCCTTCATCGGCTTCCTGTCTCAGATCATACCTCTAACCCCAAAATACTACCTTGGTTCAACTATCTCCAAGTATCATCAACTTGCGCAACGACATCTTCACTAAGCATATCTACCTTGCAGCCGTCTTCAATACACGACGCCATAAGAAAGCATACTCGACGAAACCCTCTCATACTGGAGCTCCAAAGGAATCAAAGGTAATCGCAAACAGCTCTGGACAGTTGGTCCGTGAAGCAGCTTACTGATTGGCACATCTAGTCGGCGACAAGTGTGGCTACCACCTCAAGACAAAATAGCCAGCCATCACCGTCTTCAAAATAAACCATTATAACACAACATGGTCTCTGTATCTGATCAATCATTCCATATGCTATCGCGACACATGGGCAACGAAAACGAACCTGACTTTCCTCTCTTCCCCGAAGCAAATATGTATTCCCCTCAATATCCATACAATGGCATTCCAAACTTCCACATTGACCACGACGCTTCATATGCATATCCGAGAACACAAGATGTATATCCTACCAGCACTGGCTTCGATTCTACAACAATGTACAGCGAAGTTCCCCAAAATTTCATCGAGTCGCCAGAACTTAGAGGCGCTGCACCTTCAAATTACTCCACAGCGAGTGGACCTTCTGCGACATCTTCGACCATCGGTTCCCCAAATTCAAACAATGGCCATATCGTCTCAGTATCAGAGTGGGGTTCTGGACTCGGCATAAATCCAAGTATCGTGAATTACGACAACTTTGGCCAAGGAACCGACTACAACTTCTCCACAGGTATGGAAGACTTTACTGTAGATTTCAATTCAGCCAAACCAGGCTTTGTTGGTGAGTGTGAAAATATCTCTAGATCCACACCTCGTCGGAACAGTTCCATTTCATCATCCCACTTGGAATCATTTTCTTCTTCCTCTCTTATTCATAATATTCATACCCCAATGGATTCGTCGCGATCAATCGCGTCACCAATTACACCTGTTAGTGCTTTTCGAAAAGGTTCTAGCGAAGAATGTTCAAAATTTGGTGTTTCTGCACTTTCAGTTTCCCCTGTTTCTTGTCGATCCTCTTCAAGTTTTAATGCGCCTTTTTACCCGTCTCCAACTAGCGCTAGTTGTAGTCAGGGGATGAGATTATCTCCCGTCACTACTTCAATAGCACAAACATATATTAATTCGGAACCGGCATCATCTTATACTTCATATCAACAATTTCCTTTCTTTTCTCCATCTAGCGGCAATTTTGTTGCTCCTCTTGAATCTTCTTGTGTGTTTACTCTCTGTCAATCCGAGCACTTTGATTTAACTTTTATTTCACTTTACCGCCAAGCATTTAAAAACGTATCTTATGCTAACAATTTGTCTTTAGATCCCTCGATTCTACATGCTCCTTTTTCTACTACTCGCCCAACATCAGCTATTGGACAATCTGAGTTGTCTCCTTATCAAGCACCAATGTATCCTACATCCCCATCGCTATCTCAACTCTCTTCCAGGAGTCCCGGGCCTGCCAAGACCGGTAGTGCAAGCCCATACTTGGGCTCTCAATATTATCCATACCCACCACCTATGGTCAGACGGCCTTCTTTGACAATCTCCCACCAATCATATGGTTCCCAGGATGGCACCTTCAGTGGTGAAGATGCCAAAGAAAAAGGACGTTGTACTTGGCCAGAATGTGGGAAGGTCTTCAAAGATCTCAAAGCCCACATGTTAACGCATCAAAACGAGCGCCCAGAAAAATGCCCCATACAAACATGTGACTATCACGTTAAGGGCTTTGCTCGAAAATATGATAAAAACCGACACACATTGACCCATTACAAAGGGACAATGGTATGTGGTTTCTGCCCAGGTTCCGGGTCTGCGGCAGAGAAATCCTTCAACCGTGCTGATGTCTTCAAAAGACATCTTACTTCAGTACATGCTGTTGAGCAAACCCCACCGAACAGTCGGAAGAAGACTTCCGCCAACATCAACAGTGGAAAGAAACTCTCTGGATATGCACCAGATGCTACCGGAAAGTGCTCTACCTGTTCCGCTACCTTTAGCAATGCTCAAGACTTCTACGAGCATCTTGATGACTGTGTCCTTCGCATTGTTCAACAAGAGGAGCCATCCGAGGCTATCAACGCTCGCCGTCTTGCAGAAGTCGAACAAGATCATGATGTTCATGAAACCCTCCGCAACAACGCCCTTCCAGTTACCACCAATGTCTACTCAACAGCCGAAGATGATGACGAGGAAGAAGTCGATGATGAAAACGATGACGATTACTCCCTCCGCGTCCATACATCCCGAAAAGGCCGTCAAAACCGCAATCCTCCCAACGGCGTCCAAAAGTCCAGAGGTATGACACACTCCAAAGGTGGCGTCACTTTGAACACCAAAGGTCGCAAGAAGCGTAAGGACTATCCTTCGTCATGGGGATGTCCTACATCTCAAATGAAGATGAAGAAGCGCGTTCTCACCGTATTTGATGGGCCTCGTCGTCTTTGGAAAGACGATATGATGCTCGATACTGACTTCGAGGTACGCATCAAGCTCGGCGATGAAAAAGCTTACGTTACCGACCTTGATGTGCAAACCATGGGGAGAGCAGAGGCATTTCACAATGCTACGGAAGAAGAGAAGGGGCCTTGGATCGCGGACGATTTGACAGGCATGGATTTGGAAAAGTTGATGGAGGTTAAAAGGGAGATGTAAACACTTCTCTTTTCTCATTTGTGACTTTCCACATTCCACTTTATGTTATGAGGTTATGAGATGGACTTTTTTTATGATTACTCGAATGGACCGGAGCATTTTGCACATGCTTTTACATCGGCGCTTTGGATACCATTTACATATATATCTAGGGGGAGATATACTTTTACTACTTTAACGGAACGGGACGATACCATTTTTTATTATACTTTTCTTTTATCACTTTTATTCGAAAATCTTATACAATATCATATCATATAACATGTATGGGAATATGGACAGTGTGAACGGGGAACAAGATAAAAGTCGCGATGTGTCTTTTCTTTCTATTTGCGTCATCTGTGGCATATGCATGCATCAGACAGAGTTTTGTTCCGGAGTTTTTTTGCCGTAAGGATTTGGGGAGTGCATGGTAGGATGGCAACTGTAACATCGCAACTTTGGCTGGTCCATATTTTTGTGGTGTATTCCGGAAGGGGAAAAGAAGCGGTGGAGCCGTCAGGTTATTACTGCATTACTTACTGTATGTGCATGGATGGAAAGTAAAGTAATAGTTAGTCTAAGAATGAACCAAAGAATGAAGAGCATTGGTCTCTCATTGTTAAACCCCATACTGCATTATCTAATCTTGTCTGATTCAAAGTTGTCGTGAATCTTGAGTCAATTGGTGTAGAACAAGCAGGTTTGTATGGTTCGCTTTGCATTATCTTACTGTACTGAACTCCACGCATGTTGATACTGTACGCCATAAATGCCATGATCGGCATTCATGCAGCAGTCTGTGATTGATGAATTGACGTAAATTTGCCTTGCAGGCGCTGCAAGTATGAGTAAACATACATCATCAGCACTGCAAGATACAAGCGAGATCCGGATGAAGATGGGCGCTGGAGGGTGGGCGCGGGAATCCGGATCCATCTGCCGTCGTGCAAATCGTATGTATGTGTTTATGTATGTTTTTATGCAGATGGGGGGGGATGATGGACACTTTGTGGCTGCCCTGGATGGTCATGACAAGGGATGGGTGGCCATGGGCGCGAGGGGGTGTTATTGGGTGAGGGATGATGAATGGGGTGAGGTGTTCAAAGGTAAAGGAGAGCTAGCTGTAAAAGAAAAGGAAGGGCTTATTAGGAGGATGAGAGGGAAATGCTCTGATATGTTTTGTGGTGTGGTGGCAGTGGTGGTCTTAGGTGGTGGTAGGATTGGGTAGTGGGTGGTATTATGAGGTGTGATGGCGCATGTGATGGGTGTGTGAGTTTTGTGGAGGGTGGCAGGTAGCTGTTGATCATGTTTAATTGGACTAGGCTATTGATTTTTTAGATATTCTGCATTCGCATAAGATGCAAGTAAGAAAGAAAGAGTCTTGGGATGAGCGATGAGTTTGCTATATGCTTCAGACTTCAATAGAACTCTAATCTCGACTACTGCTGTGTTTGCATTTCTATGTAATAAAGGTACAGTAATAAATAGACTTCCTAGAGTCCACTCTCCTAGAGCTACTACTTGCTCTTATACTTAGGAGTGTATTGGATTTATATCTTCGGATGGGATAGAAGAACAGAAGATGTGGCTTTGGTGATATGTATCTTCATGCTTCGTCATATAGAACTGCTCCAAGTATTGCTACTCCTGGTAACCTTAGTTCTACTTGTTTATATCGTGAGACTCCTGGAACCTTTTGATATCGTGAGTATCTTTGATCAAACGCCGATGAATGTTGTATTATATCGAATCAAGCCAACCCTCCCGACTAGATATATACTTACTTAGGTACCTAGGTAGCTATGGATCATTCCTACTCGTAGACATTCCAACTGTTTCCGAGCAATAACTTTGAGTTTCTACTCCTTTCCTATAGTCTTCTTTGATTTAGATAAAGAGAAAGCACGAGCCACACGCCAAGCATATTCCATATGTGTTAAACGCCACAGCTCTTATCAGAACGTGGCCAGTTCTATGATAGCATCATACAAAATCATAACTTCAGGCAGAACATGCCAAGTTTACTTTCATCAAAAGACGTTGAGTGTGATAATGGGTACTTAGTCAACGTACAAGACTTCTGGCAAAGAGAATACAGATCCTCCTGAGCTGGTTCAATCGTCGCCTTTCTGATTGAGCACGCCACATATTAAGCTTGAAGCTATTAAGCTACAGCTCAAGCTACAGCTCCGCATTTACCAACTCTTCAAGCTCACAGGTGAACAGGTGAGCCCGGGCAGGTTCATAATGAGTTCGAGACTTGCTTGGTACGCTGGTATCTCCACAGCTTTGGCGGGTGGAGTAGTTCTATCTGCGTTCAACCAGCGCGCAAACTTCTATTCAGCATGCGTTTATTTGGCGCAGAGTAACTTATGTCTCATGGTATGTAGTTCTTGAGCTTTCTGTTTGATGTTCATGACTAACTTATCATAGATATTGATAAACTTGGTATGCCCAGGATCCAAATTCCTCATTTCTACACCTTGCGAAAACCCCGCCGAAGCTTCGATTTGCTGACAGGTCTTAGATTCTATTCATTTTCTCCAGTCTCATGTACGGACTCCAACGACTCTGCTATGGCCCCCTCCGTCCTATCGAAATCGAACAACTATATGAGAAAGCCTGGTTCGCCATCACAGAAACATGTCTCGCCATGACCATATTCAGAGAAGAAGTCGGGGCCTGGTTCCTCGTAATGTTCGTCGCTCTGCTTACCGGCAAAGTCTGGGGATGGATAGGTGATGGACGAGTTGAAATCCTAGAACAGCAACCACCTGCCAATCCAAAACTATTCCATATTCGATTATCTATATCATTGGCGGTTTCGGTCTTTTATGATGCGTGGTTGATGAGTTATACGATTAATACGGTGATTCAACAGGCGAGGCCGAATATGATGGTTATGTTTTTTGTTCGAATTTGCGGTATTGACCGTTTCAAGTTCTTCCACGGCTTGTAGATATATCATCTCGGTGATGGAGTCAAGAGTGGTTAAGAAGCAAACCCAAGAGAGGTTGATCGAGAGGAAGAGGGAAGTTAGAGAGGAGAGGGCAGAGATCATCAGACAGAGAGAAATCGCACGCGCGGAAGCTGGCGATGATTACCAGGAACCTACTACTCCTTTGCCCTCAGAAGATGATGTCGAGGAAATGGATATTGAAGTTCCAGGGTGGGAAGCAAAGGGTCAATGGGTTTTGACCCTTGATTTGATAACTGGTAAGCTTATATACATTTCTCCCTTATTACATTACTAACTCAGAAATAGACTTCATGAAGTTATCCATTTACTCGTCCTTCTTTTTCATCCTTTTCACATTCTATGGTCTACCAATTCATATTATGCGAGATCTATTTGTTACGGCAAGGTCATTCATCAAACGACTTACAGCATTCTTGAGATATCGCAGAGCAACTCACGATATGAATTCGAGATATGAAGATGCAACCGTTGAGGATATCCAGAGAGAAGACACATGCATTATATGTCGCGAAGAAATGCGACCTTGGTCTGTAACAAATCCTCCGGTACCTGCCGGAGCACAACCTCGACCAGGTACTGTCAACGAACGTACAAGACCAAAGAAATTACCTTGTGGGCATATTCTTCATCTGGGTTGTTTGAAAAGTTGGCTTGAACGTCAACAAGTATGCCCAACATGTCGAAATCCTGTGGTAGAAACCCCTCAAGATGCGCAAGCAAATGCCAATCGAAATGCTAGAGCTAATCAACCCGCCCCCGGTCAACAAGATGGGCCTGCTGGTGCTCAACCACCAGCAGTACCTGGCCGTGGCCGCGGAATGCGTATGCTCAATCTTGGACCGATCAGACTGGGGTTTGGGCAGGCAAATCTTAATGATTTTCCTGGCCTTCAAAACCCCCCAGGAGGTCAGGTAAATGCTGCAGGTGTAGGACCAAGAGTCTATGGCTTAGAACTAGGTATTCCTCGTCGAGCTCAGCCTCAAAACCAACCAGTTCTTGTGCATAACGGAGACCACGCCGGGCCAATACCACTTGATCAATTACCTCAACATTTAGAAGAAATCGAACAACAAGTCGCTCAGGAAATCCGAAATTTGCAACTGAGCCAACAGCAACTGCTAGTTGTCCAATTACTACAAGGCGAGTTGTCCAGACTCAGAACCCTACAGAACAACGCCGCGGATTCTTTGGCAGCAAATTTTCCCTTGCCACAACCGCCACAAGTGCCTAACTTTCACCAAACACCACAAATCCCCCCCTCATTCAGTAGCCGACCAACAAGTCAACCACAAATTCAACGACATAGCGTACGCCCAAATACATCAGCAATACCATCTGGTAGTGCTGACCTTCCACCTGGAGTTGTCATACCTGAGGGTTGGTCCCTTCTCCCGTTAGAAAGACTACCCAATGCGCCTTTAGCGGGCCAAGCAGGGACACCAGGGACTTCGACAGGACCTGCAGCAACATTAACATCTGATGACCCCATCGATGAACCCATCATAGCCTCCACATCCACGCAAAATGTAGTCAGACCTATAAATCCGGAAAGTGAAACATCTAATAATAGAACTACACCAATCAATACCGAACAAAATCCTTCGCAGGCCGGCTCGGTTGATTATTCTGAAACAAACGTCGTCAATACTCCGCCTTCTATATCGGCTGACCAATTGGCATCTACAAATCATACCCTCTCATCTTCCACAAATACAAACCCGTTTGCAAATCCTCTCGATTTACCTAATTGGGGAAATTCACAACTATTTTCGGGATCAAGTTTAGCGGGTAATCAAAATCTTGATGGTGCTCGTTCGGCGCCAACTTCGCCTCCACATGATGGCAGTGAAAATTTAAATCCTCATGTCTCTCTCGATGCAATGACCGGTACTGGTGAGTCAACTAGCAGTTCAGCGGAGCACAATGAGCAAAGATCAGACGAGGATGGAGAACTGAGAAGACGGGAGAAAGGGAAAGCCAAGGCTGCCACGGTAGAAGATACAGTAGATGCAGAGGAATGAGGGTAAAATTATGCTTTGAGATGCAAAGTATCTTGACTACTCTTGTTTTCGTGCCACATTTACGTGGATATTGTTTATCGTGCATGATGCATAAAGCTAGATATGAGGTGGGATCAAGTCAGATGAAGATGCATTATTGGCGTTCTTGGGGAGGGATTCTACTGGGATTGAGGAATGGATTGGCGTATTTTTCTATGTAGTAGGCTATGGATAGGCTTAAGCATAAAGCATGAGCGTAAGCATAACTTTGACATGTGCACAGCAGCAGCAATATTACATACATAACATGCTATAAGGTTATCCTTGAGTCTGATGACTCGGCTATGTTATGTTGTGGTCGAGCGAGGAAGAGATGACGGGGAAGAGGAGAATAAAAACATACCACTTTTTTAATGTTTTCTAGAGCGTTTGTAGAGAAAATAGAAATACAAGATTATCAAGATAGATAATAACTCTTTTAAACTATATGTTGGGCTGAGCACGAAATCTGACATTTTACTAGAAGGGCATTGTCTCCAATGCCACAACCTTCTCTACTTGTAGTGTTGGATGTGGAAGGCTTACAACAAGTACCGATACCTTGACGTGTTGCCCTTGTAAATATCTTTTTTTGAAACAGTTTTCAACTACTAGGGGGTATTTTTGATATTTGGGGAATTGGTGTACTGGTCTGCTGGTAATGATAGGATCGGATCTGCAATCATCGTGAGATTGGTAGGGGAGGGAGTATATGATGAGATTGGAGATTGGAGATTGAAATTTGGCAATGATGAGGTGAGATTTCGATGATGAGAGTGAGGATGGGGGCGAAAATGCATTGGGGTAGGCCCGATTCCATGGATTTGATGATTTATGGGATAAGGTATGGTATCGTATGTAGGGGTGGTAGCAATATGCTGGGGAGAAGAATTCGATTTCGATTTGGGGGGCGAGGGTAGGGGAAGTGGTCACAAATCTCAAGAGAAACCAGGGTGGTTTGATTTGGCGACTGAGAAGAATAGGCACTTGTGTACGTAAGGCTTTTTTCTTTTCCTCCTTTTATAATTTTTTTTTTCTCTTCTCTAATTCATATGCGAGATGTGGTATCATCGCGACTTCAGTCATTTCTCCGATGCGGAGGCGAATCGCTCCGTCCGCGGTATACGAGCGGCTGTTCGTTTCATTCCATTCCAACTCGCCTACGCCAACTTTCGAATTCGACGCCGTTGCAATATGATGTGGTTGTGTCTGGTGGTGGGTTAAACCCGTGGTACTGGGTCTGTCAATGTTACCCTATGCTTATGCTGTTTTGCTTACTGGTAAGGTAGGGTATACGTAGGACTATATCGTACGTTACAGTTTATTCATTGCCCCGTTCCGGATCCCTTGTTATCCATCCAATCCATGGACCTCTGTCCCATGCTTTCTTTACTTTATCCTCGCGATGCATGTGCTTAATCCGAAATGGACTTCAGCCTTATGTATATGCGGTTGGTGACAAGGTAGCCTTAAGGCTGGCGGGCTATCATCGTGGTCTTTTTATTGGGCTGGCCTTACGTATACTGGGGTTTTTATATAACCAAGTGTTGGTTCCAACAACTGCAACTGCAATAGCAATAGCAATATCGACTCAGATACTTGGAAGTGTGAACTCATGATCATATGATACAAGAAAAGCTCACAGCCCCCAATACCACTTTGCTGCAGCCGCACGCATAAAGTCACCAACAATTACGTCGCAGTGGGAAACTAGCCGCAGCCGCGAAAGCCGCGTTGGTTGGATTGCAATCAAGTCGATTGTTTTTTCTTGGAATTGGGTAGTCGTGTATGGATTGGGGAGATCAGTTCTTGGTTGCTGTGGATTTGGTAATGCGATTGTGGTGAACCTGCAGTCATAGTTATAAACGTGATTATGGCGGGGATGTAGTTGCAATTGAATGCATGCGGGTTGGCATTTGGGTGTTGGATGATGTTTGTGTGTGTATTAGGGGGGGGTAACACCTCTGGGAGAGAGCTGCTTTTACTGGTAGGGCGTCTAAGGGTAGTAGTGCTTCTGGGTTGGTTTTGGGTTCGAATCTTGTAGCATAGATGTTGGTTGGCCATTAACTATGATATCGATGTTGAGGATGTTGCACTGGAATGGCTTCGGATATTATTCGGGAAGGTGGTGAGGTTTGGGACATCATGAAGAGGACATTGGAGTGGTTGTGATTGTGGCTGTGGCTGTGGGTGATTACCAAGATGAGTCGGGGTATTGAAAGGGGTAATTTGGCTCTATGAGATGAAAATTGATGGTTGTTTAGATGATGCTGGACATTGGATGGCACTTTTCAGGTTTCTTTACTTGGTTACCTTGGTACTTGTAGTCCCCTGAGACAAGTTGGTGGACTAATCTTCATTTGTTGTTGTTGTTGATATGATGACTACCAAAATTGCCCATCCAATATGATATTTTATATCGTACTATAGTGATTTGTTTAGACAAATGTATATTATTGACAGTCTGCTCAACTGGACGATAGACGCCTAGTAATACTGTCTAATATTCGGATTCTGTGCTGTAGCTTCTACATACACCTATTTCTGAAATTGATACGTCATGCATGAGCAAGAATGATCATTTTCATGAATGCAATACAACTTAACGATTAATCACGTCAAAATTGGAGAGAAATCAGTATGACAGCTCTACAATACATTAATTCGGTCAAGATGATGACACCTGACCATCTTTAGGCCATCAAAATCCATATCCAATATGTGAAAAAGAAAGTAGTCTGGTGGTTATGGCTACATGGACTGGGATCCAGTGTCCGCGAGAGAGATCGAATCTGCCACAACTTGTGATTTTCTGAACTGAACCATCCATTTAGCGGTACCTGGTAATGACAGTGAGCCACACTGTATGATACACATCATCTAAGATTAATTGGAGATATCTATTAGTTGATTAAAGCTGTATAGCTCGGCAACCGATATCGAATAAGGGCGCTTCAAGTGATATTGTTGAGAATCATAATTGTAGATCCCTACATGCTATGTTGGCACCTTATAGATATTGTGGATGATGTATCTCATAACCATATACCCCATGCTTTTTTCTACTAAGTAATGCCCCATCCTAACTTCCGATAATATTTTTACTCAGGGCAAATGCATTCACGTCCTGTATGTTGAACTCAATCCTTTGCTTTCTCCTGATCATAATACATACAAAACGTACCTAGGCACTAAGGGCATTCATCCGGTATCTCAATGAACCTCTAGTTGCTGTGTGCATTTCCATGGAGCATCGTCTGATCTCCACGAGACGTTTATTTGAAATGACTCAAATGAATAGATCATGGATTAGAGCGGTCTAATCTATGAAGTTTTGTAGTATCCATATTTATCCAACCTTCTGTTTCTGTTTTGTTTTGAGGTTTCGCCATATCTTCCATATCACATATCTACCCCATTCCCTCTACCTATCTCTAACTCACCTGTTTCTTGACTGGCCTCCATCTCTCAGAGCTTCCCTTGTCCCCCTTCAGAAGCTTCGTCAATCGCTCCACATCCCCTTTCCTTCTCTTCTCCTCTTATCTATCGTCCTCAACTTCATCAACTGTGCCATCCTTGTTCCACAAATCCTCATGCGTCTCTTTTCTTAACATCTATTCGTTTACCGCAAAAGAATTGGTCTTGTTAAATCTCCCGAATTTGAAGTCATTGAAACAATTTGTTTCTACAGTGGAGCTACGTATCCATACATTATCCTGAAACTTCACCCATTCTTGTTTTGAAGATGACGAAGTGGATGCCGGATACCCAGACATACCTTTGATAATCAAAGTCAAATCACATGCAAACTTTCTCCTCGTCACATCGCATTCCATCTTTGCAATGCATGGTATGGCTAAGAAGGCTATAGTCGTCTTCTTGAGAAGGTGGAGCAGGACGAGTTGAGTTGTTGATTATAGTCCGGATCAGATATCAGTTTGTATTTGTCAAAGAAGCACGTTAACCCCAACCAGACTGGTCGTGGTGCTATTCGAGAAGTTGGCGTAGAGTATGTTTCCAGAATGGCTCCGTGAAAGGTACGTGATGCGAATAAAGGGCAAAGGAAGATGAAATATAGATGGGATTTCAATCGGAAAAATAGAAGCACTTTGGAGCATGAAGAATGATTCACTGAAACTTATACTTTCAAGGACCCGTCATTATCTGGCAATGCTATCTGTTGGTGCGTCGGGGGGCGGGGCGGAGCGGAGGGCTTCTGTAAGTTGAGACCCCGGTACGTGTTGACGAATGACTTTCGGTTTCAAAGTTCCAAAATATATACTATTAAGAGGTATGTGTGAATAGAACACATTAAGCGGTAGTACTTTCTCGGAATATCTATAGGAAGAGTTTGGAGGGACTGGACATAGGAATCCCCGAAGTGTGAATGTGAATAGAAGGTTGACTGCAACGAAACTTCTTTTGCTGTTTGGACAAGGATGGCTGCACTGGAATTGCTCATATCAACTGCATATTTTGGCACTGGCCACGAAATTACCCTACTTTGGATCTAGAGGCTCATTGTGAAAGATCGATATTTCCTACTTCATGTTCAAGGTAGGTCAGTAGATCGCATGGACGTCCATCTGAGCTCATATAGATCTGTGACGCAGTTTTTGTTTTTGAAAATAACATCAAAGGCAAAGATAATAGAACCAAGAGACCATTTGAGGTTAAACCAAACTGCCGAATCCATATGAGCTCAGATGAATGTCCATCCGACTTATAGAACCAATCACTTGCTTGCGTTTTAGAATGGAATTTGTTTAATTCCAATTTGATAAAGTTTCCATCTAGTCGGCTCTGGTATCAAGCTTCACTCAATACGAAACAGAACCAGTGATGTACTACACACAAAAAAGAAGGATCCTAAGAGGGAATCACCCCATGTATCATCTAGCATTTTATTCTGCCCGAAATATCCGATAAAGGACTACCTTGTCACAAAAGAGAGTAACGAAACTAAGTGGCCAAGAAAATAAAATCAAGAAACACAACCATATCAAAAATTCTTCAGCCTTAACTCAGAGCTTTCCGTCTCCTTCACAACCGTACCACACTATTTACCATGATTCTACGTTGCTAGAATTGCGAAATCGGCGAAGCATACATCATGTAATGGCCAAATAACATTTTTGTATCACCTACAGATTGCCAATGCCATCCATTAGATTGTGGACGTGTCTACCGCATACCACATTAGACGGCATATTCTCCCGAGATGGAGGAACTGCGGTAGTTTATGGTAGAGATGGATGCATGCAGTAATATGTTATGCCTCTACCTTCTGCCACAATCAACCAATACCAAATTCATGCGCAGTTGTAGAAAAGAAATGGGAACGCACGAAGGATGTTATAGAAATTGACTTTGGACTCCGGAACCTGAACTCTGAACTCTGGACTTTGGACTCTCGATTCTGGACTCTGATTCTGAACTCTGGGGCCCGGTTTCATGGGACAGTAGATCAAGAATGAATTCAAGAAGATGGGGTAAAAGCGTCTAGAGCGGTCCATACATACGGACTCGGAGATGATTTTCCTGGGTGTCGATAGTAGGGATATATTTATAACATTTCGAGCAAGGCATCCATCGCATCTGTTCACTCACTACCTTGCCACTAGGTAGAGATAGTGACGAGCTTTATCATTTCTTGATATGTCCTTTTTGGCATTAGATGCGTGTGCGGGACGGTGAAATACAGAACGTGTCGTTCTGGATGGTCTTTCATTGGTTCTAGACCGACAAATGCGGTGCCGTAAAATTATTATAAATGCAGCAAAGGTCTTCCTGGCTCATGGTTAGTTATCATCATTGTGATGGTGGTTCTTCCTCAAACTGCCAGGAATGGAATAGGAACCAAGGGCCGTTGCTCTGAATTATGCTTGGGTGAACTTTGCCAATACTCATTCATTCCTCTTCAGACGGACACATGACAGAAAACCTTTTAGTCCACAAAATGCCATGAGAAAGTCAATTCAACTCGACATGAAGGGACATCCTGGTTCTGCCCTGCTGTTTGTTGCAACCAGCCGTTCCAGCCATCTAACTTCGATATTGTTAGCAATCCAGTCAGTATCATGTGTTCCATTTTCAATCAAGTCACCACATGATCCAAAAAGATTTCATCCCAAAAATATCCTGATGTGTCACTCCGCAGAACAGATTGGATTCAAGAAAAGGTGAGAGAAGAAGTCTGGATTCCAGAAAAGCAAAAGGGATAATCAAAAGGAAGAACATACAACAGTGGGGATTCGCTGGTGGTCACCCACCCAACTACTAATCCACCGATCTGAGGCTTGTGTATGGCAGAGCGGACGGGATGCCCAATTCTCCTCAGTCTATGGTCGTATGTGACGGAGAACAGTTAATACTGTCATATATCCAGCTGTGCTTTCTTGATTTCACAACTTACGACAACGTTATCTGTGCCCGCATATCGTGCTGTAACAAGTATAATGATAAGTCAAGTAGCCTCCCTCATCTATTTGATAGTTTTGTAGGATGCATTTAATGCTCCATAACATAATTCCATGTTGCATTCAATAATCACGGCGCTCGTATCTATTGATTTAAACTAGAAATCCATCCTTCATTATTATCCTTCGATTTGATTATAGTTTTAATAATAATAATAATAATAATAATAATAATAATATAAATCGTGGTCTATAAATCGTGGTCGGTAAGGTTACCCTGTTGATATACTATTATACTGGAACGCCGTAAGATGATATGAATATGAACTTGGCCGTTTGATATCTTGAATTCGACACAACCGTAGCTGTTGATCTCGAACATATATGAATCCAACCTCTCTAGCCACAACGTTGGCAAGATGCGCCCCTTCTTTCGTGGAGATTCTAAAGTATATATGGGGAAGAAGTCAATTGTATTGTGTTACTGTACTACTTGTACTTCCGTATGGATGGGATGAACTCTTAAGGCCTGATGGCTTATATGGTTGAACATTGCTCAAATCTATTTGATGCTTTATATCCTTCATCAAAACACAATCTGAGACTTTATGCAAGACATATCAAGTTATGTAGTATCATTTACCAATAATAACATACTTTCTAAGCATTGAGTTCATAAGATAGTCCACTATTTCTACTTGGGCAAAGAAATTGGTTCATCTACTGTTCTACAATCCTACTACTGTGTTACTGTACTAGGTATGTGATTTCCCTACCTAGGTAGCAAATCTCATGAATTCCCGCAATACTTGGGTCCCATTCCTACTAATAGTAATAATAATAATAATAATAATAAAAATAACAATATAAGGATGATCATTCCTACACGAAGCAGATCAATCAGACAAGTTCAAGTATCAGCATTCGGATCTTTTGTGAAAGTCCTGGAGTTACAGGAAATAGAGAAGAGAAACATTCTAATATACGAATACTTACTCTGCACCCCTCCTTAGATGAGTTAGATTTGTACGAGTAGAGATTCAATTTAATCTTCATGTAACGAAAAAAGATTGGAGGTTGAATCATATATCTATCTCAGTACTCTCATTCCTTCATCATCTTTTAGAAGCACATAGACTATTGTACGCTGGTACGTACATATAAAGAAAAGCTTCATGTTTCTATTTCCAAATCATCCTTACACCTGTATTGATATCATTCGCCAGATCTTTTTCTTCCTTTGATTCATTGAGTTCGAATATTTGAATCATAACCAACCAAGATTCGTAAGTTCATCTAGTAGTACTATTCTTGTGACAAACTAAAGGATCCAAACGAGAACTACTCCGTGTAAGCTCTCCATGATATCTCCATTTCTAACACTTGACCAATCAATCTCACAGGTTCAAGAAACGGTACCTGAATGTGGATTATCCACACAGGAATCATCTCATCCAATAGTTATCATGGGTTGTAAGGATTTCCCTTTAGAAAAAGTGGCAATAGTGGCTCAGTCAATCTTTTACCCCTGAATAACTAGAGCTCAAGTTGAACTCAGTTTTGGCTTGGTCCTCAAGTTTCCCTTGTTGTGCTTGTGCTTGTGCTTGTGCTCTGTGTATATTGTGGTATGATTATACTACTATTCACAACTTACTACTCGCCATTTAACACCCACGACTCATTATCCTATTATTACTTCCTCTGGCTTTAGTCTATATTTGGTTCTCCTTGGCTCGCTTGGTCTACTTTGGCTCACTTGCTCTACTTGACCTATATTGGTGCGTTAAGTATCCACTGACTCCACTAGGAGCTTCCCCTTCAATCCTTGACGAACCCCTGATGATTCCAGACTCCCAATCCCAACCCAAAGTAATATCTTTTTTCCCTTTCTTTTACTCGATAGTATTATTGTATTGTATGGAAGTGTTGCAGGAAAGTTCTCAACTTCCACTTTCCAAACTTCCACTTTCCAAACTTCCACTTCCTAACACTTCCCAATGCCTTGCCCCCTGTTCAAAGAGATATCCCGATAGCCGCGTTGATGCTGATGTCTTCATACGACGCTCATTCATTCTTTTTTGCCTCTTTACTTTATCGTTTTGTGATGTGACAAGCTTTTCCGGATTTCTACAAGTGGTTTTCTACTTTTTTCTCTCTTTCGTACAATCGTTTATCCCACCTACATTTATCTGTAATACACATCTTTTATACAATCAAAAAGGATCGCCATATCCACCAACCTTCATTATTATATCTCTACCGATACACTCACTTCACGGCTCGAATCTTCAATATTTGCATTCGTTATATAACGATTGGCTTCTGCAGCTTTGACCATACTTTTATTCTTTCCAGGTAGACCCTAGGCCATATTATCATTGTACAACTTTTCAACTTTCAACCCTCTTCTCGTCGAATAGGGTCCCAACCCTTCGACATCTAATCGTAAAGACATATCAATATACATTGGGAATATCATTCCGTCATAATAGAAATATAACGACTTCGAATACAGAATCATTTTGAGTTTGGAGATTCGGGAATTCAGGCGGTCTTAACAGGCGGTCTTCCGCAGTGTCAATACACGCCGTCGCCATGATGTTACGGCCAATTTCAACACTCTCAACCTTTTCCTTATTCTTATTGGGAACTCTGCCGGGCAGAGTTCTTGCAGCTCAAACTCTCACGACAACAGGTTATACATCATGCTTGGCCGACTCGACTATCTCGGTCCAGAGGATGGCCGTTACATACGATAATGACGCGAAAACAGTCACCTTTGATGTGGCTGGATCGAGTTCCAAATCTCAAAATGTCACCGCCAAGGTCGATGTTACTGCATATGGGATTTCAGTCTATTCAAACTCCTTCAACCCGTGTGACTCTAGCACATATGTATCACAGTTATGTCCGGGTAAGTTTTATCCCTTTAATCTCAAGATGATCGGGGCTAATTCTCTCACGCAGTCCCCGTGGGAACTTTTGCAGCTTCTGGAACGCAAGCGATCCCAGACCAGTATTCCTCGATGATTCCCGCAATTGCTTTCTCAGTACCCGATATTTCCGCCGTAGCTACAATCGTACTCAAGGACTTGAATACTGGAGTTGAAGCCGCTTGCGTTCAAGCAGATGTCACCAATGGAAAGACGACCGCCATTGCTGCTGTATCCTATGTTGCAGCAGGCGTAGCTGGTGCTGCTGCGATTGTAGGTGGGGTTTCTGCACTTGGTGCTGCTGCAAGTGGAGCGAGTGCCAGTGGAGCTGCTGCGACCAGTCCATCCTTTATGGAGTGTGTAACTTGGTTCCAAGGTATGGCTATGAATGGAATGCTGTCTGTTAATTATCCTCCGGTCTATCGTCAATTCACCAAGAACTTTGGGTTCAGTACTGGTATTATTCCTTGGACTGCCATGCAGCAATCGATTGATAGTTTCCGGGCGGCTACTGGTGGTAACTTGACTACTGATAGTGTTACGTATTTGCGTAATGCTACGTTGGTATTCTCTGATGGATCAACTGATACTCCTGGCAAACGATCATTGCTCTCGGATTCTTTACTCAACGCACGAGATATTGTAACAACCGTCAATGGAACGACGGATAGTGCTAGTGATACCACCACTGCAACTGCAATCATCGAAGAAAAAGTAGCCGGAATCAAAGCATACGTCGAAGAGCTTTCCGTCCCCGAAGCCAATACCTTTATGACCGTTCTTCTGATCGTTGCATGCGTTATTGCCGGAATTGTCGTCGCAGTTCTCGCTTTCAAAGTCATGCTTGAGACCTGGGCACTCTTCGCATCCTTCCCCGAGAGTCTCACTGGGTTCCGAAAACATTATTGGCAAACTATGGCTCGTCTCATGGTGCAATTGATCCTCGCGCTCTATGGTGTATGGGTACTTTATTGTATATTTCAATTTACCAACGGAGATTCCTGGGCAGCCAAAACCCTTGCTGCTGTAACATTAACTATCTTTACAGGTGTTCTTCTATTCTTCGCTTACAAGATCTCTACTGCTGCAAAGCAACTCAAGGAGAGAGATGGAGATGTATCGGGATTGTATGAGAAGAAGGATAATTGGCTCAAGTACAGCATGTTTTACGAGAACTACAAGAAGGATTACTGGTGGTTGTTCGTCCCGGCTATCATCTACATGTTTGCAAAAGGATGCGTGTTGGCCGCAGGTGATGGACATGGTCTCACTCAAACTGTCGCCCAACTAATTATTGAAGCTGCTAGTAGGTACCTTGACTCATGATTCAAAGAAATCATTCTAACACATGTATTAGTGCTTGGTCTCCTCCTTTGGAGTCGTCCTTTTGAGAGAAAATCTGCAAACGTCATCAATATGTTTGTTCAAGCTGTTCGCGTTCTCTCAGTCATATGTATCCTCGTCTTTGTCGAGGAACTCGGCATCGCTGAAACCACTCAAACCGTCACCGGCGTTGTTCTCATTGCCATTCAATCAGTACTCACCGGTACCCTCGCCATCCTCATTGGTGTAAACGCCGTAATTTCTATCATCAAACAAAACCCCCATCGCAAACGTCGCAAGGAAGCGGGTAAGTTCATTCCCCCCATTCGCTTTTCCAACTCCATCAAAACTAACCTCCATTTAGAAAAACTCAACCGCGACCTCGACAACCTCACTCCTCTCGACGCCCGCAACTCCCTTCTCATGGACTCCAAATCCAGCATCCACTCCTACGAGGGCGATCACAAGCACCCTTATCTCCACTCCACACACGAATCACACGAACCCTCAAGTTTCATGAACGAGCCTGCAAACCCCTATTCGCGCAGCCAAGAAAATCTCGTCGAAGCTGCTGCCCCGGTGGCGGGTGCTCATGACAGTCGTCAACCTACAGTCCCGAATATGAACTTTGGGGGTGAGAATTCGGGGGGAGGTGCTTATAGAGGGATGGCTTATTAGAATCATTAGTCGATTCGCTTCTCCTTTTTTGGAAAGATGTGGAAGAATGAAGAGAGTCTATGTAATGTGAAGTATGCATTACTTCCTCTCATTTCAACCCATCTCGTCACCTTTTGCTATTGGCTTGCAAGCGAGCTAATAGACAGAAAGAGTGGTAGTATTATTATTAAACACAAGATAACGATTTCCTTGGGTCATTTAGCGTCACAAAATTCTCTATTTTATTGCATAGGGTTCTTTTGTATAGGAAGGGAAGGGAGGGAAGGGAAGGGAAAGAGAGATGCTGAGTACATATTATCGTAAAGAGTATGTAGATCAGATGATGTGGGAGAGACGAGAGTCATTTTTTTTGAGTTTGTTTGATGCATATATGGCACATACCCTATTTCCTTGTTATTTACTTTTATTTTATTTTATTTTGTCGAACTTTCTTGGCTTCTTGATTGTGGATGCATAGTAGGCAGTAGTGAATGGATAGAAGTAAATGAGTAGGTGAGTGGCCCTGATACTTGTTCCTTGCGAGAGATATTCAATCGAGATGACGAGGACTTGGAGGAATATATTATATATTTTTATCTGTTTGTCTGTTCAAGTTGGTCGATTGGTCTGTCTGAGTATGCGTGTGTGTCTGTGGATCTCTCTCTCTCTGTGTGTGTGCGTCTGTATGTGACTAAGGAGGGCATGTAATAGCAAATAATAGATACATTTAAATAAATCTACACTCGTTGATTTAAGAGACGCAAGATTGTGTGTCCTGGTGCTTGGTTAACGTTCGTTGTTCATTCAATGTTTGGACGTTTTCATTACGATGGAATTTTGTCATGAGACTGCGCGTAAAATTCATGATACTCCTTTCTAGGTATCCTAGGTGAGCTAGTATATGCGGTAATGATATTAACGAAGTATGTGTATTTATCACCCCTCGTGTTATTGATACCTACGTACAGTACCTATGTGTTGCTCACTATTGAGGTTTGCATCTGCAATATCTTGTATTCCTGGGACGCATCAAATATCTTGAGTCAAACATTCAATATTCTGATTCCCCTTCGGTAAAGAATCAAGACACCAAAACCAAAGTACCCGACCGATTTCTCTCTTCTTCGCATTTCTATTCCTAATATGCATCTAATCTAGAACTTATTCAATACCTGTGTATACTTCAAACATCCTTCCTTCCTTATTAACACCAAAATAACTATCAATCTAACAATCAAATCATCTTTCAAAATCTCTATATTATTTTCCCCATACGAATTATCTCAGAATATATATCACTACCGAGGGTATCTAGAAGATACTCCTATTCCCCCTTCTCATATCCACACCTCCTCTTCCTCATCACTAGTAATACCCACACTAGACATCAGACTTCCCCCAAGAACCCCTCTACTGAATCTCAGAAGCGAAGATCCAGTCAACCATCGATTTATTCGCTTGGTATTGAGATTTATCGTGGAGATTCATCATTGAGGAAAGGTAGTGCGGGGATCACATCCCGATTGGTGAAGGAAAGAACTAAATAACTCAGTTTTTTTCTTTTCTCTTTGTTTTACTTTATTTCATTCTTTTTTCTTTCTGCTTTTTTCTGCTTTTTCTTTTTTCTTTTTTCTTTTTTCTTTTTTCTTTTTTCTTTTTTCTTTTTTCTTTTTTCTTTTTTTGGTCTTAACAATGCTTTTATACAATTATAAAGAGATAATATGCTATAACGAGAAGAAATCATAAAGGGGAACGAAGAATTGGCTTATTTGTAAATTGAGAGTGGTTCTATTTATTATTAGAGCTGTTCATGATAAAATTTAACTTTGTAGAGAAAGTTAAGAATTTGAAAGCGTTTTGCTTGATTTGAAATTATATAAATCATGCCGCGTTTATAGGAATTGTTGTTTGGGGGGGGGGTAATATTAGGGGTTTTAAATATTCTTTTGTTTGTTTATGCTAATCAACAACCGAATGGATAGTTTAAGATTGCTGGAGGATTCGGATTCGATATCAATTAGTAACTCGTGATTAATATGCACGAGGACTTAGTATTGGAGGACTCAGAGCCGGCAATGGATTCGATGACAAGGATACTGAATATCACAATACTAGCTAAAGAGTTGATATACATAATTTGGTGCTGGGGAATTATTCAACGGCGCAAGGCTGGTAAAGAATTTCACGGTTCGATACTAGATATCAAAGGACTCTATTCCACGTGCTTGAAAGCCTATCTTCGATTATCTCTTGAGATTCTTAATACTGCGAGAACAGTCGATGAGTGGACTTCGAGATGATGTTCCTAGGATTTAGTTACTTTCCGGAAGGATTCAAAGCTGGGTTGGGTAAGAGAGGGTAGTGGATGGGCTGTATTCTGTATGGTTGGTTGGTGAGTTGTTTTACATTTCTTTGGCTGTAGGGGGTTGTTTGTTGGGTGATCTTAGGATTGGGTTATATATGGGGTAGATGGGGGAGTGAATAGGGTGTGGAATATGGAGTTGTTGGATTTGTTTAGCGAGAATGAATAGGGATAAGAATGAATAGGGATAGGAATGGAAAGGGGTGAAGGGGGAGTTTTGTGTTGAGTATAATACTGTATGGTATTCTACATAAAATCCCAGGTACTATTATCCAAAACTGCCATTCGTCACAATTCGAGCACCTTCTTTCAAATCCCCACACAACACACGATCTACTTGTTACTTATTTACTATTCACCAGTCCACCAATATACTTACTACTCACCCACAGACTTCAAGATTAGCCAATAGCCCCCTCTAATCAAGAAATCAATACTCCGCAGGATACAAATATACAGATACCGTATTTGATTCAAAGTATAAAGAGCCTGAGATAAATACACCAGTTCATCGACTATAGATAGCTATGAGGATATTCCGGAATGGATGTCTTAGTATTAGCAGCAGATGATCTAGCTTCGCAGACTCGTAATACTTTGGAATGAGATTAGATCTTTGTTTCTGCAGTCTGGAGACTTTCTCCTGTGAAGAAAGTCTCATGGATCTCTCTCATCTTCCCCCGCATACTGCATACTCGCTCTGGAATTCCCCTTAAGGCCGCTCATTACTTTGAACTTTGAAACTTGAACTTTGAATGCCAGTTCTTTCTTTCTTTCTTTCTTTCTTTCTTTCTTTCTTTCTTTCTTTCTTCCTTCCTTTCATTCTTCAATCCACCTTTATAATACTCACAAACCTCGCCACTTCATACCCCCTCAAACCATTCCCTTCTTTTCATCCAGAGCGCCCCCAATCTAAACTCCAACTAAACAACAGCAAAAACGAACCCATTATACAGACACCCGGTACAATCCACAAGAATCAATCTCCTCAACAGGATTCTCTCTTGAGATCCAGAAGGTGATTACGAGTTATAGATAATACAAAAGTAGAGCGATTCGACTCTACTATGCGGTCATAACTGGGCAATTTTATGGAAAGGAACGAGATTCAGATAGCTATAGAGGTATTAGCTGACGTATTGCATGCATGTTTTGAATCTTTATTTATTAGCCATTAAAGTTTGTGGGTTGTTTTAATTCGCTGAGGTTAGTTTGTTGGTTTGTTGGTTTTAAGTTTCAACTGTTGGTATTAATTCTTTGGGTATTACCCAGTTGGTGGTGAGTTGGTAGATTTTGATTCTTGATATTGGTAGCTATATATAGGTAATATGGTTTTGATGTATGTACAACTATGTGCATATCTATGTATATACACCCCAGATAGCAGATCCAACCAACGATCAGATGGGACATCACCAAGTAAGTAAAGTAAAGTAAAGTAAGGCTCAACGAGTTAGATATCGATGCCGCTAAAGAGATATGAAATATTATGTAGATATATCTAAGCTGTGTTTGATTATCAAGACGCGTAACAGAAGGGACATGCAACGCAAAGGAAGATTCGAAACTTATAAAACGATTTCCAGATCTCGATAATTAGGCCCTTGGATACAGATGTTCGGTTTGATCTGAGCAGTAGGCTGACTAAGAGCCGTTGTGGCAATGGGATAGATGTACCGTGTGCTCGCGTCGATAGGACGTGAAAACATTCATAAGGCAAAGATATGCGGGACAGCAGTCCGAATTAAGTTGTCCTGTGTACATGTATATTTCTGAACTTGGAAATGGGAGCCTGTTGAGATAAGATGTATTGTGTATTTATTTATTGAATTTGGCAAGGTTGGTGGGAGGTTGGTTAACGAATTTTGGAAGGGGGAGAGGGGGTTGGAAGGGAGGCGTGGTTTGGGTTGGTTGGGGAGTTGGAGTTGGAGTTGGAGTTGGAGTTGAAGTTGGAGTTGGAGTTGGAGTGTTTTTATAAAGGGAAAGAAAGAGAGAGCGAGAGAGAGAGAAGGGGAGAGGGAGATATCAATATACATCTATACGAAAAGAGAAAGAGGGAGAAGAAAAACCCCATACATCCATACAAAATCCAAACAAGCAAACAAGCAAACAAGTAAACAAAGAAATGTACGAGCCACTACATCAACAAGTATAGACCCAGATTCAAAGATTGAGATAGATAGAGGAAGAGGAAGAGGAAGAGGAAGGGGAGGAGGAAGAGGAAGAGGAAGGGGAAGAGGAAGGGGAAGAGGAGTGAGCCAAATACCAAATACCATATATCTCCATCTCAATCTTCATCTTCATCTATCTCCATCCATCAACAACTAAAAAAACAAACCTACAAAACACAATTCCCTATAAACCAACCTAATAAAAATAAAATCTTTCCTTCTCACTCCCTACCCCCTACTCCCTACTCCCCACTCCGAACCCCAAACCCAACACCCAACCCTCCAACCTAAAAAAACCAGCATCTACACCACATCTAACACCCAGCAAAAGGATCCCAAGCTTCTAGTGCCGAAGCCCAAATTCGGAGAGGTAGTTTAGAGATCTATTGATTAGAGGATTGGGTTGGATTTATAGTTGTAGTTATAGTTATAGTTATAGTTGGTTAAATCGGATTGGATTGGATTGGATTGGATTGAATAATATCAACAATAACATATATACATACATACATACACACACACACATACATACATACATATATACATCCATCCATCCATCCATCCATCCATCCATCCATCCATCCATCCATCCATCCATCCATCCATCCATCCATCCATCCATCCATCCATCCATCCATCCATCCATCCATACATACACCCCCCAAAACACAACAAACCCACCAAGCCCAAAAGAGAATTGACAGTATACTTTTCCTTGGGTAAGGATTTGCATATATATTTATTAGGATTATCATATCATCCATCACGTTACCCGCAAGATACAATTGCTGGATATCTTCTATACCATATCACATTTCCAGTATGACTATGCAGTATATTTATTGCACTGCACGTACAGACCATGACCTAATCAGGCAATTTTCGGTATGGGGAAATCGTTTTGGGGAATCTTTTGAGGGGGGTGCGGTGTTGTATGTGCGGATGGGTGGGTGGATGGATGGGTGGATGGATGGAGGTATATGTATGATATGTATGATATGTATGATATATATGATATGTATGATATGTATGATATATATGCTATATATGCTATACACAACACACCATACACCATAGTAAAACAACATCACAAAACATACGATACATCATATACATTTCATATGTATTACAACAAGATTACAGCACCAAAAAAACGTGCACATTTCCCACACGTAGATCCCGCCAAACAAAATACGAGATGCATGTACAGAGTACCCAAAGTACCCAAGGTCAATGGCCTCTCGACGGGAAAAACACTCGGATCCCCATCATGGTCTAGAGTCTGTAGAGTCTCTGGTGAGGGGGGTTCAAGGTTTGTGATGACTGGGATTTGGGATTCGGTTGGGTTTGTTTGGGTTGAGTGAATGAGTGAATGAAAGAAAGAAAGAAAAGAAAGAAAGAAAGAAGAAACAAACAAACAAAGTACAACAACAAAGAACATCAATCCCACCACCAAGCATCCTCCACCAAGCCCCTCACCAACGAGCAATACCCAAGCATAACCAGAACACGTCCTTAAATTAGCCCGAGCACAAGAAATGACCTCACAGCCCAACGAAGCAGAGTCGCATAAACCGCGTGACGCCAAGCGCAGCTGTAGTCGCAAGCCGAGAGCCATGGCACCTCTCCAACATTAACAAGCCACACCGGCCCCTATTCACGAAAAACAGCATGGTGCAAGCTTGTAGCGCGTCCGAGAGAATGCGACACGTGCCGACATTGCCAGTCGTGGAGCTCCCGGTGCACGTGACGGATGGAAGCGTTCTCGATGGGCGGACGCCAACGGACGGAGAAAGGATCTTCAGCATCGAGGAGAGGGATGAATGAGAAGACGACGTCTTCCGCACGAATGAATGAGTGAATGGTGACGCGCTAGGGCTCGACTCTTCCATCTAGTCATGTCGGCACTGGGGCGAAAGCTCAGACCCAATCGGATGGTGGGTAGGGGCTTTGGGATTCGCTGGGTGGCCGCGCGCTTCGAGGAAAGACGCAACGACTAGTTGGGTCGTTCACACCTTGTGGCATGGGATGGAATGCATATCAATGCAGTGGAGGCTTGTCCACGATGGAGGCGCTTACATGAATGAGGACTATTGTTTGAAAGGTCAATATAATATTGAACCTTGGCCAATACCTTGGATGAACGATATCACCATTGTTCGCATTGGGAGTTCGTCCGTGGGACCGTCTGAAGAGAGCGCTTCAACGAGAAATGAAGGGGAAGAGGGGAGGAGGAGTAGACCGACCGATGGACTGACTGACTCGGGAAACAGGAAGCTTCCGTGTTACAAGTCAAGACTCAAGAAGTGCTGTGCAGTGCTGTGCTGTGCAGTGCAGCGCCGGAATTGCAACGGCATCCCATCGACTTTAAATTTACCCGCAGCACACAACGATCATTTGGGCTAAACTCCCGAGAAAAAGAATGCGTGTACATGTGCAAGGAGTATTTTTAACCCTCAACCAATGAACCTTCGCATCCCACAGCCACATGCGCGCTTCCTGTGCACCGATGAGAGAAACTTGAATCTCTATTCTTTTCCCCTTTCATTTCATCCCGGTGTGATTATTCTTTCAAGTACATATACATATTGTAATCCTTGCTACCTATGGGTTGATGTCTCCATGCTCCATCTGTCTTAATGAAACCAATGGTTCCTCTACTTGTAGTCTGAGCACACATACACATACATACATACATACATTACTGCAGGTCAAAGTGGATGGATGAGGGAACCAATGAGAATGAGGGATGCATGTATACATATATTGCTTGGAACTTTTTTTTTGATATGAAGTTATTAAGTTTATGTATGAGATGAGGTGAGATGAGTGATTGAAGGAATAATGTGGCGATGAAGCAACAAAAATAGATGGAAAGAAATGACACCAAAATAGAAAATGCATTCAAATTCATCATCATCATCATCATCATCATCATCATCCTCAACCTTTTATATTGAATTAGGGAGTGGAGGAACAAATGACTGGACGATGGTGTGACAATTGTTGGGATTGAACGACGCTGTCGAATTTCGATATACAATGTAACGCGGAGGATAAGGTGATGAATATGATGTGATGTGATCTGCCGAGTCGGTGACTGTAATTGGACTGACCTGTACAGTATAATATATTGAAAGGGGGGGGGGGGGGTGATGGCTTGGCCAATTGCAATTGCAAGGACATCTGTTCATTCATCATTCATCATTCATTCATGCATCGTCTAAGATCAATTACAGTTTGAATCGCATATATCTGATCAGACGAAGACGGCTTAAACACATGGATACTTACTACGCTGTATAGTGCAAGCTTTGTCATATAACCTTATTGCATCGATATCATCATCATCGCCATCGCCATCGCTATGCTTGTTGTGCTATGGAGATGAAGGTTAATGATTAGTCTTTATGCAAGATGATGACTATGAAGTTAAAGACGATCTCTTTAAGATTTGATCAGGAAGGAGGAGGAGGAGGAGGAGAAGAAAAAGAAGAAGAAGAAAAAGAAGAAGAAGTTTATTTACATTCATCAAGATCCAAGAGGAAGTTTTCACAGTTGCTTGTTTGTTTATTTGTTTATTTATTTGTTTACACTTGAGAGGATGGAACGGTTGGAAGGTTTTAATTTAATTTGATTGGTTATGGATCAATCGTGGATCATAGCTGGATTGGCCAATTGCAGTAATGCCGGCACATTGTTGTACCGTACTTTGTATACGGAGTAAATAGAAATCATGGGATGGGGATCGGTCAATGCGAAAATGGAAATGATGAATGGGTTTGAATGTGAATGAATGTGAATGTATGTGTTTGAATACTATATTATATATACTCCGGATAAAACAAGTGATGCATATGGTTTGGTTTGAATCAACAGTTAGTCATTTGGTTAGTTGTTAGTTGTTAGTAGTCAGTAGTCAGTAGTCAGTAGTCAGTAGTCAGTAGTCAGTAGTCAGTAGTCAATTACCTAAGTAAGGAGTAGTAATGAGTAGTAGTAGTTGTTGACAGATGTTTTATATGTATATAGGAGTCCTCGGTTAGTAGTCTGTAGTCAGTCAGTATTTGGGTAGAACTGTCTTGTCTGTGGATGAAGTTGAAGGTGAAGGTGAAGGTGAAGGTGAAGGTGAAGGTGAAGGTGAAGGTGAAGGTGAAGGAAGGTGAAGGTGAAGGTGAAGGTGAAGGTTGGGTTAGTTTAGTTTGGTTTGGTTGGGTTGGGCTGGGTTGATTTGATTTGATGTGATGTGATGAGATGTGTTTTGGTTGGCTGAGTAATACAAAAGTCATCAAATCAACCAAGAAAAATTGAAGAGTGGATTGAATGGATTGAGTGAAAGAGAAGAAAGACAAAGAAGGAAGAAAAGAAAACGAAGGAAAGGAAGAGAAGCATGAATAACAAATAGATAATAAGATGATAAATAAGATAATAAATAAGATAATAAATAAGATAATAAATATAATAATAAATATAATAATAAATATAATAATAAATATAATAATAAGTATAATAAGATATATAATAAGATAATAATAAGATATATAATAATAAATATAATAATAAATATAATAATAAATAAATATAATCAATAAATATCATAATTAATATAATAGTTTATATAATAATAAATAAATATAATAATTAATATAATAATAAATACAATAATAAATAGATATAATAATCAATACAATAACAAATAAATAAATATAATAATTAATATAATAATAAAACATATAACGAACATTATTAAATATCTATTTACCACTAATATCACCTATCTAGTATCTATTCAAGTAATAACAAGTATAACTCCTCCATCCATCCATCCATCCATCCTTGAAGACTTGGCGCTTCAAAGAATTCAAAAGTGGATACCCAATGTCCAAAGGTTCATGCAGGATGGGAAGTCTCAAACAGAAATAACCCCTGGTTTGAATTAGTTGCATATGGATTAACCCAATTAAGGCTTAGTGGGTGAGATCTTCTACGGCCCAATGTGATGATTGAAGCAGGTACGGATTTATTAAAAACAGGGGTTGATTGTATTTGGTAGGAGGGAGGAGGAAGGGAAGGGAAGAGAAGGCAAAGGCAAAGGGAAAGGGAAAGGGAAAGGGAAGAAGGATAATTATTTATATATCTCTGGTTCCAAGGAGGAATTGAGGATTAAGGAATTAAGAAATTGGGGGGAAAGGAAAAAAGAAGAAATGAAGACTATCTGGTACTTTTCCGCAAGAGAGGAAGAGAAGGAGAAGGAGGAATGGAATGGAAGAGAATTGGATTGAATTGATCGAATAGTATCTGTCTGTATGTAAATAATTGATAGATACCTAACAGCTATCTACTCGAGTATAGTATTGAACAGTGAAATATAGACAGACCATCACAGCTATCAATGATTAAAGAATGATCATTCATATGATTCATCCATTTGCTCACTTGGACATCCCATACACCCAAACCATTCTCTATACTAATAATATCTCATCAATCCTCAATGTTGATATCTGCCGCTCCCATTATATCTATCTATCATTCATAGACAACCACAATCATCACTTATTCACAAATCTACTGGGTTATACTTACCTGTTGGATATTGTATGTATACTCTGAACTCTTGATATATACCATCTTGCCGTCTCAAGCAAAAAAAGATTACATCGTACATACCTACAATATATCTATATCTATGTCTAGCTGCTCGCCTACTCTACTCGCCTACTCCTTTACTCGCCTACTTCTAACCCATCACCTACTCACCTACTCACCTACTCACCTACTCATCTGCTCATCTACTCATCTACTCACATACCCATCTACTCACCCACTCATCACTCACATACTCATCTACTCCTACTTACTTTATATCTCTCTCTCTTATTAACCCTGCCCTTTCTTATACATCAACCTATATCAACTTCCCCTTCCCCTTCCCCCTCTCCCTTCCCCCTTGGCAATTTGTATTCGTATCGGTCGGTATCCTTCCTTATCACTTTCATCCCTCTCTATTCTTATATTCTTCTAAAACCTTTTCTTTCCTTCCATGCCTATCACTCTGTTAATCTATCCATGAATCCATGTATCTATCCATAAATCCATGAATCCATCCATAGATCAATTAATCAATCTATCCACTACCTTCTACTTACCTACCCTTTATATCCACCTCTATCAGATCAATCTTAAACCATCGTCAATTGTTATCCAACCCATTCACGCAAAACACGCCACGCATATACGATACCTACCACCTATTCATTTGCTTAATGAATCCCTCCTTCAGATCCAGGAATCGACCACCAACTTTTATGATGCCATATCTTATTTTTGATGGATAACGACAACGACCCATAACGATCAAAGGGAAGAAAAAGAGACATATCGTACAGACAGTTCCACTATCTAGGATCCATCCACATCCACAACCTCATCCACACGCATCATACCAGAAACCAACATCGTCTCCGTTCTCCACTCAAGTATCGGAGCCTCTCTCTCTCTATACCACTTACATATCATTACATACATGTGATTATCGCCTACGTCGCATATCTCAATAATATATTCATAGATCCAATATATCCATTCAGATCTCATAGGTCCTACACATCCATACCCATACCCATATCCATACCCATCACACCCATTATACTCATCGTATCCATACCCACAACCATAACCATACCTATTTCCAAAAAAGAATCCCCGTCATTCGCTTCGAAAACAAAATTGAGGAACATATCACCATTATTCACTAAATGCCTATCTACACACTTACTTGCATACATGCACACACACATACACATACACACATACACTCACTCACTCCCTCATCCAAGGATCAACTCCAACAACTCCTTGTCCTGTTCCACCAAATCAAACCCATCTCATCCCATCGAAGGTCTTGGGAACTTTTCTTACAATTTCATTTTTATCCTAAGCGTTGAATCATTCAAATCATTCTTCTTTCGAGAATTCTAGGAACAATCTCCCATTTACTGGATATTTGAAAGACATTCTTACATCTCTTTTATTATGACAATATAGTATCTATCTATCTGTGATAGGACTTCCGAAGCCAGACACATACAGTACACCACACACACACACACACACACACACACACACACACACACATATATAATCTTACAATATATACAATCTATTTCCTCCACGGCCATACTATTCAATTCGCATCAAGTACTTCAGGAATAGAAAGCCTCGGCTTTTCCTCTTTGGTACTGCGTAGATCCAAAAAGGGCGGGTCTTACCTCGTACCATTCGTGGCCTGCCCCCAGGAACCGGACGTGATTATTCGAAAAGCCGGCCAGCTCCTATTATTGCGGGTTGCCAAATACGATACGGAGTTACTGACTAAACTGAACCTGATCAGTCGTTACCCTATACTGGCTGACATTTCATTTTGCACAGTGCCATCCATTCGTTCGTACCATTCGTACCCTTCGTGTTTCGATTGCTGTGCATTCATTTGCTGTCTCTCTTTTCCCTTTCTATTCTTTCGAGGCGTCATTCTATCTTTGCAAGATTGTCCTCTGTTTTATGATCCGAGAGAATAAAGTTGCAAACTGGGGTCTCTCATTTATACTTGCTTGTTTCAGCTTACCCACGCTCGGGGGATCTGTTGCCAAATATCATCCATCCATCCATACCTTACACTTCACAGCCAGGACGAATTGAATCTTCATCCTAAATTCCACTCGATTGGCCATCTTGACGGTGACTTCTTACACGCTTTCGACGCCTCTCGATGAAGTATTAAAGCTCGACTACTTGAAGATATACCCCGTCGTTGACGACCTATTCGAATCCGATATCCAGCCGAGACCTGATATTCGACAATTCCGTTTCGTCGCCTTGACAGCATCCTTTCAATCGGCAAATTGATAGACATTTCAAATCCTTCTCAGCTGGCTCATAATGTTTTGAGGAGAACCACGCAAGAGAGGAAGAACCTTTACCTATTCGTAGCGTCGATCGGCCTACCCGGCGACCTGAATAACGAATGAACACGACTACGATTGAGCACGATAATAATGGCTCTACCAAAACCGAAATATCCTCTGGATGATTCCTGTTCGATATTATACAACAACACATTATACACATACAACAGCGAAGCCTTTCAATCGCTATCGTTGGTGCAGGGAGCGGAATGGACGCAATTGCCGCAAGGAGAACCAGTGACGGGAGGAGTTTGTGTCAAGGCAGCACCTATGAATGGGAAGGATGCACTATACATTGTCGGCGGAACGAGTAGTAATGCTTCAAGCACGTACCCAGGCCTTCAACGATATAGTTTCAATGATGGGAAATGGGAAACTATAACAACCACGGTTTTAGTCGCCCAAAATCGATTATGGCATAGTGCGGTCTACCTGAACGGATCGGACTCGATTTTGATGTATGCGGGAACTCAGGACGGCGGTAAACATGCCTCTTCGCAGACCTTCACAATCGCAGCATCGCCGCCATACAATGTTCTATCATTTCAGGCTATTGCGCCCCCCGCGATACAACCTACCTTACTTCCATGGTCATCTTATTCTGCGATCTATATCGGCGGCACGGACACGAACACTGACGTGATGGAATTTGATCCAGCAACCTCTTGGGTTAACTCGAATATAAGCTTGGCATCTCCGATATATAATACCTCCGCAGTAAAAGCAGTTGTGGTGACGGGAGACGATGGAAGCAAAAATCTTTATACTTTCGACATGACCGTTTCGCCGAATTCTGTCAATAGAACCGTTCTGGTGGATGGCTCAGGGAAACCAGTAAAAAATGCGAAAGCCATCGTGTCAAAAAGAACCGCAGGAAAACAAGCTTCAAAGAAAAGGAGTAGTCTTACCGTGGCTGACTGGCCTGCTTACAACGGAACATTAGCCCCCAAATCTACCAGGACATCATGCTCAGTCGCGGTGGGTGCCGCTGGACAAGTAGTAATATCAGGTGGAAACGAGAATGATGTTCTGTGTATATTCGAAGCGAAGGAAAATGAATGGGTCAATGCCACATCGATGTTGGTAAAATCCACCACCACACAACGCGTTATACCGTCATCATCCTCGCCGGTTACAAGCTCTTCCATACCTACAAGTACTGGCAACTCTACTGCCATATCAAGTGACTCCGATGATCAGGCTTCCGATACATTTCCCGTCAAGGTATTAGGTGCCGTGCTTGGATCCATAATTGGAGCTGCTCTCCTACTCATTGCTTTATTAATTCTCTTCCGATGGCGGCGGAAACAGAGAGATATCAAGAATGCTCAGGCAAACGAATACCCTCTTGAAAAGAATGGGTTGGAATTTTCGGATAGAGGTCCAGCAGATATGCACCCATCAATGCCGCCGCAGCATGGACAATCTGCATCTCAGGGTTCATATTCGTCAATGGCTATCTTAATGGGACGTATGGGACACCGAAGGGGAGAAGACGATAAGGGCAATGGGAGCGTGGGAAGTCGTGCAAGTAGTCATTTCAATGGGAACTACAAACTCACAGTAAATGAACCCACACCACCGGAGCAGTCCTTTGCTCAGAATGCTTTGGCAAAAGAGGTATCATTCGGCGAAGAGACCGGAACATCGCGACCTCGAAACCCTGGAACACAAAGACAAGGCAGTACCAGAAGATCGTCAGGTTGGAATCGATATTGGTCTGGTGGAAGTGCAATGACGAGTTTCCTAGGGTTTGGAGAATCGAAACGAAATACAACCAATGGTGATGATGACGCTACCTCAAGTTACTCTGATCCAAGGTTGACAACTCAAGTGAATAATCAAAGGTTCCCAAGCCAAATTACCACAACATCTGCTTTAGTGCCCCCACTGAAGATCCCAATTCCAGGAGATACTCCACTATACCGAGTAGCTACAAATAGTCCTACCGTATCTACAGCTGGAAGTCATTTCCCGGTGGCAGCAGAGATGTCAGGTACGATTGAAGGCCTTCGACCCGACTCGTATGTTAGCAATTCTTCGTCTTATGATGATCGATCTGATTTATACTCGAGTGGAGTTCCAGAAAGTGTTCATGATCCAGAATCATGGGCAATGGGTCATCACAGTCGACCAAGCAACGCCTACACTGTAAGCGTATATACAACCGCCAACAGAGATACAGTTGATACAAGCAATTTTGCGCCCCAACTACCTCAACCGCCACCACCTACACAACAACCAAATCAACCCTCAGTCCCTTCAGACATGAGTTGGTTGAACCTCGGTACCAAAACTAGAATATGATACCCTTCACTTTTGTACTCTAATCTTGCATTCCAAGCTGTCACTTTACGTTCTTATCTTTCCTTCATTGGCATTAGCGTTACGGCATTTTCATGTCCTTGTTTACAATATCCTATGTTGTTACATATGCTGGATTTCGTTCCTTGCAAGGCGTGGTAATGGGATCATTTTGATATAGAAACCGATAACTCAGTCCGCGTCCGGCGTTTTTTTCCTTTTTTTTTAAAATTTTTCTGGATTTCCACAAAATTCCCTCTCATGTTCTCCTTGGTCGACTTCTACCGGCTTTTACTTTTGGATAATAATCCTCCTACTACTACTACTGCATTTTTCTTGTTGGTGAAAATTGATGTCATACCATGACATTGTACTGTACTACATCTTGATCTTGCATTATCGGAGTTTTCTCTCTTTTCGTTGGGTGTTGGGGGGAGGGTGTACCTTACCATGCAAGGGGGATCTCTGGGGAGGGGTTGTGAGAGAGAGATGTTGCATTATGGTATGGGCATGTATTGGATTGGATATAATGCTTAAATTTTGAAGAGAGGTTGTAGAGGGACGATGGAGGAAAATAAAAGGGGTTGACCGTGGCGCGGCCCCAAGCACAGATGGATGTGTTGACTTGTTAACATACTTGTCATGTAGGATCTAGTGGTGAAATAGTGAAGAGAAGGATCTTGGTAGTAGTTGTAGTAAGAATAGTGACGAATGAGAAATCATCGTGTTAAAGATATATATTAAACTTATTTGTGCAAGTGAGCATGTGTGTGTGAGACAATAAAGAAGGGTATAGTATAAACACCCACCAACCAACACCCTTCCTTCACTTCCCTCTAGATTCTAAACCTAACATCTTCCCCAAGCCAGAAAACTGACGACGAGCAATAAATCAAAACCCCCCAAAATTCACCAAAATTCACCAAAAAAAAAAAAAAAGCATCATCTCCTATAAATGTGCAAATGAACTGTACCAAATCAACACCCTGAAAACCGGACCCGATCCAAAACTCTCTCGCCTACATTTGGGAAAGAGATGTTCATCTGGCATTCCTCTCGTATCAGGAAATATCGTGTCATCATTCTATCTTTGTCTTTTATTTACATATACCCCGTTGCATTTCCCCACCACAGATTAAAGAGCTCTTATCACACATCACGCATCATACCTCTCCTCCCCCCTGACGACATACACCTGGCCGACCAAAACGGCGCAGCCGACAGCCATGGAAATCGCCACAATGGGCAGATTGACGCGGGCGAAATCGAGACGCCGCACGTGGATGTGTTTGCGGGCGAGGATGTCGCGCCACAGGAGGCCGGCGAGCGAGGCGCTAAAGGCGGTGCTGAAGGCGCCGTAGTTGACGCCGAGCGCCATGGCGTACACGGTGCCCCAGAAAGTGCGGTTGCTGATGGGGAGGTGATTGTGCGCGTGGATTTGCTGCCAGGTTTGGATGGTGCGGCTGAGGAGGATGGTGGTGCCGATGTTGGTCCCTGCGAACTGTGGCGGTTAGTGGGGGGGATGTGGATGGGGGGAGGGAGGGGAGGGCTTACGTTGCAGAGGATGCAGGAGAGGAAACCCATGCCGCCGATTGCGCCGACGGTGCCGGTTTTGTTGACCCAGTGGTCCCATCCGTAGGCGAAGACGGGGACCCATCCTTTTGTTACTAGGGCTTGGACGAGGACGAACATGGAGAAGGCGAAGGGGACGAGGGCGAAGGGGAGATGGGCTACTACGGCGGTGACGGTGGGGAATGTTTCTTGAGACCAGAGATATGCGTCCTTGAGGAGGGAAACTAGGGTTGTGCGATCGTGTTTGTGGAGTTCGATTTGTTGGGAGAGTCGCTCTGAGGCTATTCGCTTGATGGGATCCGTTGGCGGGGTTGAGGTGCCGTTTGGTGGCGTTGTGGAATCGGTGAGGATTGGCTCTTTTTTCTCGTCTAGGGTGCTCAGGGCGCTGGTTGAGGAGCGACTGTTTTGTAGGTTGTCATCTCTGGGGATGGGAGTTAGGATGGACGAGTCCGTATGATTACTCAATCCTCGATTCTGTCCATCGATATTCTCCGATACCAGAAGTGTAGGCGCACGACTACTATCAATTAAAACACCATCCTCATCTTTCAGAATTTTCATTTCGACTTCTTCCGGTAACTGTGTTAGAGTCATAGGTGCTCCACTGGTGGTTTTGAGTTCGCGCTGCTCATGCTCTAAAATGATTTGATTCGCTTCCTGCTCTTCTCTAATTGCTCGCTCAGCTCGCGCGAGTTCCACTTCATGTCGTCCCTTGCGAGCAATTTCACGAGTCTCGTGCCGATTAATCCATCCGAGCGAAACTTCCCAAACAAACATAACAAATGCGGCTGGTAAAGTGACCCAAAATACTGGATGTTCCCCGTTACTCTGACTTACTGCATTGAGTGCCAGGACCGTAATGAGCGTTGCAGCCATGAGAACCGCTCCAAAAGCCGCTCCTTTCTTGTCCACAAAAGGATTCATAATTTCTTCAAGAGAAAGTTGTTTATTTTCCGCAAGGTCATTCTCTTGTTCTTCGCCGGTGTTTCCTTTAGCGTTGGGGATGTTCGGGTTCACCGGCTTCTTCTTTTTGGCTTCGTCGGAGAGCTCATGCATTTTGATCGATAATGGGATAAGAGCTTCATCGGCGAATACAATATAGAGTAAGAATGGGAATAAGACGATTGCCGTGACAACTACCGGAACAATCATATTTGCAGTATATTCGATGAACTTGACACCAAACGCTCCAGCGAGGACAAGATTAGTTGGGTTAGAGGAAACTAGAATGGCTGAGGCAATATTGGCAATTGCGAATTGTGTAAAAATCCACGCTCTGGGATGAATAATATTACTTGATACCCGAGTCAGGTAGGCAAGAAAGGCGGTCCCAGATAGGATAATAGGATCATTCCCGATGAATGTCCCTAGACAGAAAAAGAATGCATAGAGAAAGAAGAACAATCTGTGTCCAACTTTACCTCCCTTCTGAAGCACCTTGAACGCCAGGTATCTGATGAGACCAGAAGCGTCGATTGAAATGGCAATATATGCTAGCGTGATGAAGAAAACCATTATATCAATCGGATTGATACTATTTGCCCCAACCGTCCCATCGTGCACTTCTTTTCTGCCTATGGCTAAAATGGCGAGAAGAAAGATATCTGCCATTAAAGGCGCCGTTACAAAGTTTAGAGGGAAGTTGAGTTTCACGAAACGCGTGACTTTTCCACTGCGACCATCTTGGTGATCATGTTGATAGTTGTCTTCCCTTGGCGGGATCAAGCGCAAATGACTTAACGTATCCAGAAACGAATTTAAAAGTGTTCGAGGAACATATATCGGAATGTGAAAGGGAAAAAGAACAATAACATCTGTGTAATTGAATTAGAGTTGAGTGAGAAATACTGGCTTATTTGAGATGTATTCTATACTTACTAGTTATGACGAAAATGATAAGTGTGACAATGGATCGCCAATCCTTTATTTTATTGGTATCAAGATCGACTGTTGACATCCTGTATGCAATTGACTCCTCTGTGACACAAATATCACAGTCAGAAGTACTTGCTGAATGGAAGATGTTGATACCTTTGGAGAGACAATTCCAGAGTACCTGGTGTACCTAGTCTCCTCAAGTGATCACGCAGCCCTGTCTGATTCACCGAGTGATCCCACTCAACCCAACACTTTGTTGATCGCTACCTAGGTATGCATACAAAAACTTAGATGTGAATCGCACCTTGATAGTACCTGTCGGGCATAAATCAGGTAACGTTCGACATGGATGGGCAGAAAATAACAGACCTGAGAGTGATCCGATAACTTCCCTTCACGATCTTTTGGCTGGCTTGTAGGGTAAGGTTAAAGTAAATTGGCTGAGTTAACCTTAGGTAAGACTGGTAATAATCGATTTCTTCTCAATCTCAACGCAACGGCACAGCCCATTTGAAAAGAACGAATGTCGCACGTGGATAGATTCTTCGTCGAGAGACGAGGGTAGATGTCTAAGTATCAATAGCAATTGGATTGCACATATGCATTAAGACGAGGCTGTGCCTTGCCATTTACGTATCTGGCATATACGCAGTGGTAAGTACTGTAGAGCAAGATATTCGAGAAGTCACTAGGTATAAGTAGTAGGTGGTACTTGGTAGACAAATCCAAGTGTATTCGTTCGTAGGAAAAGACAAACAAACAACTTGAAGGTAAAAGACAAGGTAACCGGTGTTGGATTGTCTGATTACCCAGTAGCAAGTAATAGTAAAAATGGTATTTGTTGGTTCTGTGTATGCCAAGGGATTGAATTGTCAGCTGCAAAAAATCTCACACCGCAACCCACACCAGCATTATCCAGCATTTCCCCAGAGTAGATAGTGAGTTAGTCAGTCGGTTGGTTATGACATCGTTTTCTTTTTTCTTCTTCCCTTCCCCACGTAACCATAGCCATGGAGTCGTCAAGCGGTAGATTATCTCATTTGACTCCACTTCAATACGATAACAAGAACATTACTTATTACATAGGTATTGCAAGTCATCTTACCTACCTCTTGTGAGAGCTTCACTTGAATCAAAACATCAACAGTTAGGTTCTAAACATGAGACTATGTGCTTGGGAAAGGGGAGGGGGGAAAAGTTTTCTCTTCCTGCAAAAGACATAATGATGATATGATGATAGGATGATATCCATGGATGTACATGTATATGTAGGATATCTCAAGAGGTAACTAGTAAGGTTAGTTATGTACTTGCTGACTGACTGACTGACTGACTGACTGACTGTAAGGCTTAAGCTAACAAACATCATCATACTTTCTCGGGCAGGTCCACCGTGGTCCGTATCTCTAGAACCTAATCGCCAACATCCTCCTTAAGCTTAAGCTTTCAAATATCCAACTCCATGATAATGAGGTAGATTGGCTTGTCATAGTGTATTGATTGGTTACAGGAGACCAGGTGATACAAAGTATCAAATCTTCAACTTAGCAAATATCATATCATCCTTGCCTTCTTTTCTCCTTTCCTTCTTCTCTCCTTTCCTTCTTCTCTCCTTTCCTTCTATCCTCCACCAAATTCAGTTGAAAAGAGTCTTGGCCAGCTTGATTAATGATGTGGTGATGTAAGGTTAAATGATAAGAACCACCAGAAATTTGTGGCTGAGCCCATCAATGTGGCTAAAAGTGAATGTTTAAGCCAACGTGCTTCAAGGCAATCAGAAATTTTATTTCAGCCACACTAGATAATCCTCGAAGTGAACCCTCTGCTCTGCTCCACCTCCTTTTTTCTTCAAACCAAAGACGTATTCTCGACGTCTCATCCATTTTCCAGAAACTCATCTCGTTTAAGAATGATTAATATATAAGTTCAATACTTCATAATCCAATGCGTCTCAGCATAGGTGCTCTCATACGCAGAATTCAACGCTTTGGTTCCTCGTCTTGGTCTACTCCAGGCCAACTAAAGCATGTCAAAATAGATGACGAAGAACGAGGTGTAAATTCATATGATTTACCGAGTCGAAAACAAGATCGACCACCTTTCACTTTTATGAGAATGATTATTCTCACTTTGCTTGCTCTTCTTTTCGTGGTGCTCTTCTTGGGCTACATCATTTATAAACCACCAAAAGTCGTCATCAACTACCTTCAATGGAAATATCCTGACGTCCTATTTCATATACCTCTGTCGAATGCCCACCGGGTTGTCGCTTTGACGATAGATGATGCTCCATCTGGTGAAACAGCTCGAATCTTAGATTTGCTTAAGATCTACGATGCGAAAGCAACATTTTTTGTCATTGGAGGTCAGGTTGCATCTCATCCAGACATAATTCAAAGAATTCATGATGAAGGTCATGAATTGGGAAATCATGCCTGGGCCGACGAACCGTCAATATCTCTTCCGTTATCCGAGTTAGAGCGTCAGATTAAGGAAGTCGAGACTCTTTTACCCGCCAATCGCCCTATTACTGGGTCAAAAGTTTCACCCAAATATTTTCGGCCAGGATCTGGTTTTTTCAATGGTAAAATGTTAAGTATAGCTAGGGAATTGGGGTATCGCGTTGCTCTAGGCAGTATATATCCTCATGATCCGCAAATCCAAAATCCAAGAGCCAATGCGAAGCATGTATTGAGTATGGCAAGACCAGGGGGGATTATTATCATGCATGATAGGAGGTCATATTCTGCTACTCAGTTAGAGTTAATTCTTGGGGGACTGAAGAAGAGGAAGTTCAGAATTGAATCACTGGGGGGCTTGCTTGGGGTCGCTGGGCTCAATAAGGCTGTTTAGTCAACGTGTATTCTGGATTACATCATCTGAAGCAGACAATCACTATGTCTATGGTGATGATATCGAGAGATATCGCTTGTACGATATCAAAGTCCAAATTCCACAAGTCTTTTAGCATTCACTGTTCAACATTTACTTTGAGGGAATTCACTGGAATCAAACGACGCTATCAAATATCACTACCCAATATTAAACACCCCCATGGTCAGGGATGTCGCTTACCTTTATAGATACAGCCAAGATTTCATCCCAAAAATCTCCTTTCCGAATATTTCTCCCCAAGAGAGCCGCAACTTGGTTCTTTTCTCCTACCATGGATTGAACATTTGCGGCTAACAGGGGTGCACCGAAAAACATAAAGCTAATGGATTCCCCAGGTGGAATTGAAATCGATGCAGAGTCCTTGGCGATATCAGCCTGATCAAATTTGTTCCCTCTTACTAGAAAGGAGAGTAGGCAAAAGTTGCACAGACTTAAACGAGCGAACTTGGCACATCTTTAAGACTGCGGATGAGAATAATTGCTTAAACTGGCCAATAAGAGAGAGTGCGCCGAAGAATAGCAAGCCAATGGATTCCCTGGATGAGATTGAAGCCGAACTGACGGACTAGTCTCAGGACACCCCTTTGTTGCAGGCATTTTAGAAATCAGCAGCCTTGATGTCTCCAAATGATTATGAATTTAGAGACAGATGGTTCACATCAGCCAAGAGAAAAAGTAGAAGTACGTAAGTCGACTAACAATTATCCGAGTTCGATTTCAAGGAACAAAGGACCAACAGAACCTTGAATCGTGCAACCATGGCTGGCTTTGAGCAAGTGTTTGAGCGTTGTCACTCTCCGTAATCACTCGATCTGATCAGAGAGGAGACTCTACCAGTGTTCAATCTGAATCTGTTGAATATAGTCAAGATGTTGGATCTAAATCCGAATCCGTATCTGTTTCAGCACTACAGATCCAGGGTCCCAAGATGGAGTTCGTCACTGCAAAACAACAAGCACTCTAGTAACAAAAATTGTCCATTCATCTGACCAAATATCTATCGGCTGCTAACAATATCACAAAGCGTAGTCGCGGACCCGTCAAGGCCCTTTTTTCCATGTGAGTCTAGTCATGACTTCCATTCGCTACCAAGAAAAGATACGTAACTTAACGACCCCACGCCCATCAGCTGAGAGCGGATAGTTCCTCGAGAATCCAGTTGAGGAGATAAGCGTCGACCTTGATATGGCAACGCAAGAACTCCAGATTGTGTTGGCGAGCAAAGGGGTGGTAATTGGAAGGCGAGAACAAAAATCAGAGCCAAGGAGATGGTACACCTTTTTAAAATACGACTTCGGCACAAGGTGCAGCTTTGAAGAATCGAATCAGATTAATGAGTTATCTTGCGTGCATTCTATTTGTTCACTATAAGCCTGATTGGAACACAAATTATTGAGGATAAACTTTTGGAGTTCTCTCAGATATGAGACGAATCGGTAGGAAGTAGTGAGGGGTACAAGCTCGGGTTGAGTGATTCGTCGGTTGGTACTTAGCTCATTGCATCCTAAGAGGAAATCACTGCATTTCTCTTTTTTCCCTTCCTTCTTGGGCGACTTGCTATCACGAGTTTGTGGTGGGTTTCCCCTGAAGATAAATACGCCCGGAGGACGGCACTGAGGAAGTATGAAGGATGGTATGAAGAGATGATGGGCCCAAGGAGAGTGGGACTTTGTTTAGTTATCCTTAAGCTCATTTCTTTCAATTTCTGTGATCTGTTTAGTGTGTGTAATTGTAATGCGTTCAATTTCTGTATATAGTTTGATCTCTGCAAACCGTCCAATCTCTCTACATAAACCTTTTAACATTCGAAAAAACCATAAATCTCCAAATGCAACTCAATACTCCAAACGGATCCATTATCTAAAATAAACCCAACATCAAAATGACAGTCCCGAGAATATCATCAAGATTGAATCCCTGTCTGGTTCTTGTTGTGCTTCGGCCGGATATCCTTTTCTGTATGGGTTGTTTAGATGTCGGGCACAGTGGAAATTGGGATTCTTATGCTCCATGGGATTGTGAGTATTGTTACGAGATTAGTGGGACTTCGAATGAATTAATGTTTTTTTATTGAGTTGGTTGGGGTTTCGCGGAATTTTATGGTGGCTTGTAAGTATATGTATATGGAAGTATAATCACAGTGTACGGTACGCGGGTTGCTTTATGAGGATAAAATGTGGAAATATGAAAATATGATGAAGAGCTAAAGCTAGAGCTAGGGCTGGATGTGGAGCGTAATCCTTTTGTTGTTTGGGAGATTGTGAATCTCTGAGAGAGTGAAATGATTTGGAATCTCAAAATGATTCAAACCATCAAATCATCCACAAAGTATCTCAAGGTTCCAAATCTTTTGATCTCTCGAACGCTTTCAAATATCAAAGAATTCTAGTTCTTGGCTTCAACCAACCATCCAGCTCTGGAACAAATGAGCAGCGGGTACTCGAAGGAAGCACTAAGTGTAGCATTTATTTAAATGATGCGAACTTTAGACAGTAGAAGTCTTGTGTGGTGATCCATCTATTACTTGCCCGTGTTTGTTTTGTTATTGCTCTTCTATCATACCAAAACTCGGTACTAAGGGTGGGCTTCGTGATCATGACAATCGAGCCAAGCTGGGGAAATTCATCATCCCATCGATTCCGCGGGCTATGATTAGTATGGACGACCTAGGGAGACTTTGCTATCTCTCGTGGTCAAATTTTCATTTATGGATGGCGCTCTTTCAATATTTCCAATTAATGATATATACTTTTCTGTATATTCCATGGCCACTGGTTCAGATGTAAAACCCGAACACAGCTGGTCTATGATCTCCATGTATTTCCCTTGGTATCACTTAGGTGATATATCCATGACAAACATATAGTCAATATTATGGTGGCTAAAAGCTGTCTATTCTGTATCTATCCAGATCGAGAGAAAGATCGAGGCGAATCACGTGTTATACGAGTTAGTAGAATCATGTGACAATATATTCATCTATCTCGCAATAACTTCAGTTCTAGATCACGAAGAGAATGTCTTTTGCAACATTTACATATTGATTAAAGATCTCCAAAGCTGGGCTGTACTTTCTTCGCTTAATTTTAGTTCAAAGTGAGGATGACTACCATTAATTTCTGAGCTTGGGGGTGAAGATGCTGATCTGCGAACGAATTTGAAGTTAGTATTAGTTATAACAGCTAATTTAGGGAAGTTTTATATATCAAGCTAAGTTTGTATTGAAAGACTATATTCAGAATTGTGTATCGAAACATTTTATTTCAATAGAGTTATGAGTATATAAAATGACTGTTTTCGATACAAATGGGTTGGCTGGCCATGGATGCGCATGCAGAGTAGGATGCTTGTGACAAAAGAACCGCTACAGGGAGTAGATCAGTCATCAGGGTATTCGCAACTCTAACTCACCACTGTAGCGCTCTAAGTCAAGCTCAAAGCAGTAAACATAATCTTTAATAAGATAAAAAATATCGCAATTCCAAAGACCGCTTTCATTACATGACAGGACTTGAACCTGAATATCTCCAGTGGCGATTTTAAAATTAAAAGCTAATAAGTTTGCAAGAAACACGCATGAATAGAGCAAGGTGCAAATACACCGTATATTATTCTCACATTGCTCTCATGGAGCTCGTGATGGTTACAATGGGTTTCGAACAAAGTGTCAATCATTAGGGTATCTACAAGGGCTTGATTGTGTGGACTATGCAATCGGTTAAAAAACTTGTGAAGAACATATGCCATAATTAGACCGAGCCTTGTAAATTTGGCTCAATCCGAGTTGAAAAAATTATTCTTTTTGTTATCAGAGCAGCGGGCAACATTTATTTGAAGCTTTGGATTCCAAGATATGCGTTTGATGTGGACATTGGAATATCATCATCTTTTTTGGAGGGGGGCAAATGTGATGCTTGGCATTGATGTGTTAAAAATGATAGCCTAGCTACCTGTATGGGTAGTGATTTTCTGAAATGTGGTTTGAACTTTGGAATAGCCTCCGTTATCATTCCACAAGTTGCGTGTCAACACCTAGTTGATATCTTGTGCCATTGCAACCGGTTCGCTACCTAAGGACTTCTCATTTCTATCAGACTCACTAATTTACGAAAATCTCTATTGTATCATACTTATACAAAAACTGTCTTCCCAAAGAAATGGATTGAAAGATACAACTCCTAGACTAAACTCTTTTGGAATAATCTGAAAAGTGCAATTAATTTGAGAGTCTCAACCTATCTGAACATGGAAATTACCATAAAGATACGATAGTCCGTCTTAAGATATTAAAGCGCTGATCCCAAAACATGCCAGCAAGCTTTTGGTGCCATTTCGGAAGTAAAGATAACCACGGACGGCTCACTACAACTTTTCTTTTTCCCTCCGGAGCTATTTCTACATTTGTACTTCACAGCTTGTTAGGCATTAGATATTTTGAACGTAATCTAGGTAATCTGGGATGATCTATTTATTTTGTTTTTCTCGGCTTTTTAAGCCGAATAACTGAATGCATTGTTGGTAATTGATCAGATTTTCTTGATCTTTAAGGGGGGTTATCGTCAACTAAACGAGATGAGGCTTACATCCCATTCTTCGCTCGGTGAATAAAATGGTCTCATCGATTCTGGTATGCATACTTGATAGTCCCTGTTTAAATAGTGTGAACTGAAATCCACATTTTCGGGATTCTCCATACTCAACCTCTCGAAGATTTTGTACGTGATGTAAGACATACGGAAGCACGTGGCACATCACCTCTTTTGAGTTTCAAGCTCTTCAGCCGCATGGGATCATTCCAGCTGTGCAACGGTATACAGATCCAATGTATTTTTCCTTGGAATTTGCATCTGACACCTGTCTTCTGCATGTTATGAATTGAACTTGTGCTACCTTGATTTCATGATCAAGTATGGGTCACCACTGAGGCGGTAATATGACGTGATGATGTGCAAAATAACCACATTCTCATTTACCCATGGCCAGTATCGCCTTGCAACAGTAGTTGATGATGTTATTGCAAAATGCTTGTCAATTAATTTCAAGGGAGTTTGTCAGTGACTGATTTATGGAGAGATAGAACTCGACCTCCTGATTCGAACCTTCACTTCTAACCACAAAATTCAGACTAAGGCTTCATTTTAAATCTCAATACTTTATTTCCAAAGCTATGTATTGAATTCAATTTAACCTGTACATGATATAATGCTTGAAAAGTAGTGACCATGCAAGTCCAACTCCAAGCTCTGAGATCTTTAGCGCTAGGGGTCCAGCTGCCAGATTCAGGAGGCTTTCTTGTGCATCTGCCATTATGGTATGCTCAATTGCCAGGTATACTGCTTGTTTTGAGAATATCTGGGTCATAGTAGGGGCCCTTGTTCCTTGTACGAGCTATCATCAGAAATCTGCAGGAACATAACTGACCCAGAAGCATATTCGGATGTACCTCAATCATATCATCTCACTCCACATGTTAATCGTGAGGCATAAGTTGCATGAGTCATGCCACAATAAATTAAGCAAGTCAGAAGGTAAGACAAGATCAAAAGGCTGGAGTACTTAGGTACTCATATGCCACTTCCTTTCCAGGGCTCAACTCAAGCTATTTAGAGTTCTCCATAGTATCTCTGCAAAATATCACTATATGGGTCTAGTTGTGCTGGCTCCTGATTTGCATAATCTCTGGCCACACCAGCAGGGAAAATTAACCGAGAAACAATACGCAAACAAATGATGTCAAACTCGATCACATTCTAATTAGAACCAGTTCTTTTGACTCCCTAATCTAGCATTGAAAATTCTGCAGTGAGAATGAATTTGCTCAAAAAGATAAAGATTATGGTGACCCGTATTACTGTGAAGGTTTAACACTCAAGGCTCTGGGACATAACCCACCCCCATTTCCTCCGATATCAATGTGGAGCTTTATATGAGATGACAAAGAGCACCAAAGATGCCGAAAATAGACTTATCCTGGCATTCCGACCAAAAATCAAGTATTTAACCACAATCAAACAATTTTTCAAGTGTCCAACAACTGTACAGGTGACTGATTATCTTTTTTCAATGATAACTAATAGTGAAAGATTTATTAACTAGGCAAAGCACAAAAACCGAACTACGATAGTTCAGATATCAATCATTGTTTATCCAGTCTACCATAAATTCTCCGACTTAGCTATCCACCTGGATATCAAGACATTCTGAAAAGGTCCACATATCTGGTATAAGAATTCTCCCAGATAATGGTTGTCTTGTGAGACAGAATTAAGAGAAGTTGCAGGCTACGCAAATCAGGGCTAGCCAAAATGTTGATGTATATAAAGCACTTCTATACTTGGCCCACCGCTTGGAGACTAATAATACACCAAAAATGCCTAGTAAACTATCAAGTCTTCAAGTAAAGCTAAAATGGGTACCGATATAAACTTCAACTCACTATTCTAATCATTGCCCATATTTTAAAAACCTTCTAGATGGTTCTCATTACTTATCTATCCCACTTGGCTCACTTGACTACTCCTAAAGTACGCCACAATATTTTACAACGAGAAATGTATGTTAGGATCGTCCTCTTGCTTTCATTGCCTCCTGGGCTTATGACGTCCACTTGACTGGGGCTACCCCTTAGTTACCCCATGGGATTAGTAGCGAGAAATACACTGTAATCGACCCCTGAAGCAGGTGACTTCACCGATTTTCACATGCATGACAACAGTCAATAAAAAAGGAGATGCTTTGATAGAACAGTCTCACTTAATGACCTGAATGGCAAGTTCCAATTCAGGCTATCATTTTTGGAGGGTTGTGAGCTTGCGCCAATGGGTCCTGTTCGTAATAATATAAATATGTATGTACAGTGCATAGCTTCCATGTCTGATTCGTATGCTTTCAGTCCCACGTCTCCGCCCGCCAGCATGTGAACAAATTGAGGATATAGTAATTAATGGAGTTCGTAGATCCCGATGCTTCAATCTATTGTAATTCATTCGGGGACTAGTGGTCGGGGAGTAGTGGTAGGGTACAAGTTACCTCGGCTGTCGAACATGATATCATTTCAAATCAAAACTAGCTGTGCTCTAACTTCTTTCGCACTTTTGTCATCAGCCTACTAGCTTACAATTGCTCCGGTACCTAGTACACTTCGCTACACCGATGTAATACCTAATGATTAAAGGGTTTGATCTTTTTTACCGGTGTACTCTTAATTCGCAACTCATACTAGGGTACCTAGACAGGCAAATGGTGTGACATGAACAGTAGGCAAGTTTATTGACGGGTATCCTGGGTGTTATTGGTAAATGATGTCAAACATGAATATTAAAAAGCCACTCTCATTTCAAGTCACCGCTCAACAATACCTGCGTTCTGGAGGTCAACCTACATAGATGCCTAGTTGATGCCCAAGAAGGGTTTTGAGGATTGTAGGGCTTAGTCTTAATGGAGTGGTTCATTACAGATCTGGAATGGTTTCAATCAGAAACCGTCATACCGAAATGTTTCAATACTAATTTTGGGGTTTGGTATTTAATTCATTTGATGACATCCATCTACCCTCTCCCTAAACAAACGTTAAATAATGGATCGTCCCGAACAGACCAGACTTCATCTAAATGGTTGAAGTCCTTGGCACAAACTAAATTGGATCTTTTGGCAATTCCAAAAATAGCGTGTAACAAGTTTTTATTTCCGTTCTATGTCAAAACCCGCATTCAAAGATAGTCAAATCCCATCCGGCAGATTTGTATCGGCGGATCCAGATTTTAATGCTTTCCTAAGGAAAGGGGAGATTTAATTAGGAAGCTTAGTATCGATCACCAGATCGTTGTCTTAAAATGTTCTACAGTACTGTACTGTGTCTAGGTACATGCTGCAGATAATCATCTCACCTCTAATTAGTTGTTCGGCAAAATACCCCTCAATGTGGGTTAGCTCCGTTTATTTAATCATTAGGTAATCCGTAGATCCAAGATTTTCGGTTGTTTAACACCGATGAATAAAATCTTCATGTCCAAAGAGGTTTAGCTCAAACCTTATTGTGACTTACTTTCTCTTAATGTAAAGCTATGCCTGTATGGGTTCAATCTGATTTAGCCAATCTTCTTAATACAACTGGAGGGTTGAGAGATACGCTGATCGAGGACACGGAGGTATTATTATCTAATATAAAATGATACGAAAGATGCGGAGCAAGTGAATAACTACCCCCCAGCCAGCATCTGAAACACGCCACCAGCACCTTCATCGCAGTCGATACTAATTCGTCAACTGCTTGCTATTTGACAAGCCTGCGAATATCAGTCTCCCCCGTATCAATGCCGGTCGGATACCGGAGCTGTGCTACGCACTAAGTCACTACCAGCTGTGCATTAGAGTTAGGGTAGTGGAACTCAATTGCAGCCACTCACATGGGAGATGCATGTAGGATGTTTGTAACTTTAACTTTGAGGGTAGCTGTGGCAGCATGTTCTCCTTGATCAGGCAATGTCACTAGCACGATGGCAGCGTTGAACGGATGTCTATTGATATTGTGGTCGTGGCCTGGATTTCTAAAGGCGGTGAGACAGTCCCCCGCGTTCTGTATAACAAGTATGAAGGGTCACTTCTGGATAGTTGTAGCTTGATTATCACTTTATTGTTTACTTGTCAATACACATACCCGTCTAGTCACATTTCTGAGCAGTATGCCTGGAAATAGTAAGCCCATGGGCGGAAGTACTTCCAATGCCTGCGATCAATGTTTTCGCACGAAGCAGAGTTGTTCCAAACACCCAGTTCAGTGTGCAAGGTGTGCCGAGTTGGGGAGCTCTTGTACTTATAGCTTCGGAAAATTCATGGGAAGACCTAAGAGAAGTCTCAAAAGCCGTCGGCAATTTCAACTCGACACCGAAAGCACCCCACAGAAGCAGCGCGAGACTCCAGTTGCCTCATCAGAAGGTTTGTACCATACATTCTTGTTCTGAACTTCACTCACGCAAGAATATTTAGGACCTGATGAAGTTCAAAATCCGACCCTTCTGTCAACTCCACTAACATCAGATGGTAAGTTCATTCCCGCCATGCTATCGAATCTCAAAGCTGACATAGTAAGAAACTATCTCTCCGGATTGGTGGCAATACTCCCGTATCGAAAAGGAAACGTTTAATTATCGTTTCAATACAGAAGATGTCAAAAATAAATCTACGAAGGGAGACGAGTCTCAACAAACATCCAAGAAAGTCCCGGCTCCACCAAAGACATCTGCATGTGATCAATGCTATCGTTTCAAAGTCAAGTGTACAAGAGAGTCGGATTGCTGTCAACGATGTAGTCTAAATGGCAATGCGTGCACTTATAGTGCATCCACTGATTTGGAGCGTTCACGAAAAAGATCAGCTCCACCATCGATAGGGTCACCAAAAACGAAAGTCCCCCTCTTGTCAAAACTTGATCCTGTTACAAATGCTGATGGTAAGTCGATTGTCATTGATAACGGTTCAAACTAACATGAATCAGACTTCGGAAAAAGCTCAACGACAACAGAGTCGCATGGAAATGGGAGTGAAACTTTCTGTTTGTATACCCGATTCTTCTGAGTGCACTGTAAACTAACTTACCAAGTCTCAAAAGAGTTAATACCTCTACAACCACAATCGCTACACCAAACTCATCAGGGATCTCTCCCTGCCCCAGATAGTTCTCATTCACATGAAATATTCACTGTTCCACATGAACAAACTCATATTATGGATGAGTGCGATATATCACTTTCCGATTCCTCCCACTGCTATACCGATATTCTTCTCAGTGTACCTCCACTTGACTCTTTTTTCAACAGCGATAATTCTCCACACAATATCGAATTTAATATGAGTGAAAATGGCATGCTGGAGCATTCACACAGCAGCGAAGCCACCACTAAACACAATAGCAATGTCCCCATCCTGGAAGACACTTCTTTTAGTAGTTGTGGTTGCCTTCAGTCTGTACTTCTGAGTCTCTCGAATTTGCATGCCGTCGTTGGCAATAATTTAATTTCATCATCAGATAGCATATTCGCCGCAGCGCGGAATGGCTTATTCATCTGCGAATCTCTAACCTTGACACAGTGTTCCTGTCAATCGAGTTCCTTGTCAACATTATTAATGCTTTGCGTGGCGATTTTGCAGCAAGTATATAATGCTTACGAGCTACTCGCTATCCCCCCTATGGAGCTGTTCACAGGGGCTACGGACGGTAGTGACAAGAAAATAGCATTAAGTATCAAGATTGGAGATATGGAGTTTACCGATATCGGACATAGTCCAAGTATCATGAAAGCGATTCTCAAGATGGAGAAAGCAAAGGCGGAAAGAATTTGTGTAGAGCTAGAGAAGATGGCTGCAAGCATCAGTCACTGTGGGAACTTTAGTGGAGCCGGAAAAGACGAGACGATGGTGCAAGAGAGTTTGATTCGTCTGATTGAGGTTTTCCGTGGACGATTCATAACAGAAGTAATCTAGAATTAATAATATGGACATTTTGAAATGTACTCTCTTGGCCCATGATAGAACATTGTTGGTGGAGTAGTCAGGTATTATCTGATACGTTAGATCTACATATGTAGATAGATACAGTGGCAATCTGGGGAATCTCGAGTAGTGGCCTATAGAGACTTACCTCACACTGTCGAGTCCCATTCCGTTATGAAGTAGTCAATGCTAGTCTAAACAATCAATCTTTCATGACACTCACTGCCAAGAAGATCTCTAGCCGTTCATTTTGTCTACTGTATTTTAAAGATAGAAGAATGACAAGTGTAGAGCTCTCGAACAGCTTGAATCACACTTCGACAACAAGAGGTTCCTGAACTTCGGACTTGGTTGAAGGCATCAAAGTCATTTCGATTGATTTAGTATATCCCAGGGCATGATGTCACTGAGACGGGACGTAATTATACCTTGAACTATATCTGTACCCAGCTCTTCCATTTGTCGATTGGCATAAACTTAAAGATATCCTTTTATGCTCAGACTAAGTTTGGATAAATTGGGGTCTCATCCGGTACCCGATTTCTGAAGTTTGTGACAAATGATCACATAATCCAAAGCCAGCTCGTGACTTGTGATTACACAATGCAAACCAAGAAAGCAAAATAATGAGAAAGACAAAAAGGCAGTAAGGCGATTTAGGTACTGCTGCTGTCTTTACTACTGCGTTGTATGCATCTAATATGAGTGAGTATCTTTACTTTCGACAGACAGAACTAGGTAACACTTGTATTAATCCAAAAACAAATCGCCATAAAAGCAAGGGTGTCTTTCGCTAAGATTGATAGGTCATTGTCAAAATGGTGGGGTACATCTAAATTGAAAATCCCCCCCTTGCAGAGAACCGCTCTTTATCGAGAAGAGGCACTCTTCATTGATTGGAGGATAATCTAGTGATAGTCGGATTTATACTCTTGAGCAAACTGTATTCGTGGGTGCACCACGTTAGACCTTGTAGATTTATATCTTGAAGTTTGTTTGTATAATCCGGTAAATTTACGATAGATTCCAAGTCATATACTCGAATACCTGCCTCCATTTGTACTAGATTTCATGTAAATTTCGATTTGTACCTTATTTGTACTAACTAAGGTTACTCTAGATTTAGAATTTATCGATTTAGAGTTCCGTCACCCCCGCGAAAGCAAAAGGCACGAACGCTTGAGCTTAGCCAGGGGTAGCTGACTAGCTTCTAGGCACTCATTATATGATCGGGGAATTTAAAAGTCAGTTTTTCTGCCAAAGCCATCAGACTCTAATGAGTTAGTAACCTTAGAAGTAAAAAGGGAAGTTCCATTTTCTTGAGAAATCATATTTCAACATCAAAGTAAGATATCATACAAGTGATACATTTTCAAAAGCAAAAGGTGAACCGTGTTATGTTGATTGCTAAATATTGATAACTATAGACCACGGCTATAGGTAAAAAGGAATCTGACAAAAGAGGAATCGATAGCCAAGACCAGATCATAATTTTAAATCCACCACATAGAAGCTCATCCAATACATAATGTCGTCATGTCATCTATTTGACATTCTAGCTTGGCATTTCAAAGAGCCGTAGCTTCTAGTCTGGCGAGGAACAATCCCGATATCTACATTTTATTAGTATGTTTACTACAGGAAAGGTAACAGGGTGGGGTACCTGAAAACTCGTTTAATTCGTCTTGGAAGCTCGTATTCGTTTGTTTAATCGACCTTAACCTTTGATGGTTCAGCCTCAGCAGAGCGGTCAACCTTGACCTTGGAGGGCTCGGCTTCAGCGGAGCGGTCAACCTTGACCTTAGATGGTTCAGCCTCAGCGGAACGGTCAACCTTGACTTTGGAAGGCTCGGCTTCAGCGGAGCGGTCAACCTTGACTTTAGATGGCTCGGCTTCAGCGGAACGGTCAACCTTGACTTTGGAAGGCTCGGCTTCAGCGGAGCGGTCAACCTTGACTTTAGATGGCTCGGCTTCAGCGGAGCGGTCAACCTTGACCTTAGATGGTTCAGCCTCAGCGGAACGGTCAACCTTGACTTTGGAAGGCTCGGCTTCAGCGGAGCGGTCAACCTTGACTTTAGATGGCTCGGCTTCAGCGGAGCGGTCAACCTTAACTTTGGAAGGCTCGGCTTCAGCGGAGCGGTCAACCTTGACCTTGGATGGTCCAGCTTCAGCAGAACGATCAACCTTCACTTTAGATGGATTGGCATCGCGATCGACCTTGACCTTGGATGGCTCAACCTCGATGTAACGATCAACCTTGACCTTAGAAGGCTCAGCGTCGCGGCGGTCAACCTTGACCTTTGATGGATTGGCATCACGATCGACCTTAACCTTGGATGGCTCAATAGCAGCATTTCTTGCCTCGACTAAAAATTGTTAATTCGATCGCTTGCAAAGTACGGAGGAGTTACTTACTTGAGACTGGGGCAGCACTGACACTGCTGGCGCTGACAAAGGCCATGATGGCGAGGACTTGAGAAAGCTTCATGATGATAATGTGATTTGGAAGTGCTGAAAATAGCTAGTTTGAGAGGTGATGTAGTTCTTAAAATCGTTCAAAGATGAAATGGATAGATGCTGATGCTGATGCTGATGAGATAGAAGATCTGACAGTTAGTCGCTCGATATATATACGTAAATAATTGCGTTTGAGCTTGCCATGTCCAACTCAAAGACTCCCTCTCTGCCCGATTTCTGGATGCCAGATTCAATCATCGCCCATTGAGGACATTCCCAGTCCGCTCGAGATCTTTGGCTCCCAACAGCAGAGCAGAGCAGATTCCCTGCTGTTACTTTCGGGGCAGTATTGAACCTTCAAAGCTAGCATATCTCCAAAGATAGTGTGTTTGATCATCGCCGACAGAAGCATTGCCCAGAAATGTGCCCGAATCTGAAGAGTCCACCGTGGTCCGATTCTCCGGAACCCGATTTTGTTGACCTTATTTCCAAGGTCACGTGAGCGCTGTTTGTGCGTACAAGTCATTTAGCACTCTTGTACAGTTTGCATCCTCACAATTTTCAAGGTCGCGTCCGAGACTATTCTTTTACTGATTTCCTCTTTATCGTCTCTAGCGGATACTGCTTGATGGTTTGATTGATGTCGAAGTCGGACGTTAACGTTGTCTATAAATGCAACGAACATGCATACATACTGTACGTATACATGTATACGTAGTGACCTGCGGACTTACTGGGTTATCGCCGTCAACGTTATGGCGGCGCCATAGCCGCCAATTCCCCACAGTAGAACACTGGTGGAACTAAGATGAGACCGTTTTATTACTGTCGTCCGTAAGGAAGTACTCGAGCTGCCAGAAAGCACTCGGATCAGCACGCTAATACGATAAGTCCCATTATAATAGATTTTGCAGAAATTTCCACTCGAATGAGGGTTTTCCTCAAAGTGGAACCTTCGAAAAGGAGTAGTGCAATTGGTCTTTCCCCCCTTATCTTAGCTCACTAACCTGAGTACTTTCTGACGGCAAGAGTAAGAACAAGTACGAGGTGACAACGTATACTGTGAGGCAAGGATTTCACGTGATCAGGCTTAGTCATTAGTTTCGCATTTCTAGATAGTATTTAGTTGACCAGGATCAACAACTTGTTGTTGATCCACTTCCGCGCACAATACACACACATCCACTATATGACCATCTCCTTGTCTTTCAATACGTAGATGTGTTAGATTCGTCAAGCACGCACCACATCACACCGCACCACCTTGCAGTATTCTGAGGACCGCACTGCATATCCTCAACGGTGTATACGTACCAGGTGGATTCTATAAATTTGATGCTTGTATCAAGGCTGCGTGCGTGTAATACATTGATTGGGTTAATTCAAGACCTCCACATAACGTTGGATGCCGAGGCGGTTTTGAACATCCAGATAGATTCAAGGATCACTTTGAATTTGATGCTGAATTGAATATTGGAATAAATTTAAATTCGAGTATTGAAATACACAGATCCATCCGAAATCCATTGGTTGAACCCACGCATGATCCTATGATTTTGATTCGACTCCCAGCTTACACACCAACCCTCAATTTTTTGGGCCTAATTCAAGCAAATCATGATCAACAATCTGGAAAGTCGATGTTGATCCGAGTCATAATCGTTTCGAAGGCTGCAGTCTGGTTCATCAATTGGTCCGTACAATGCTCAGTATGATGATATCCCGATAAACCGCTTTCTATAACCCCTCCTCTCAGAAGGGCTCTCTATATTCGAAATTTAGTATTTAGCGGCAAACATTCCTACGCGGAAACTTACGTGCAGATACCTCCATCCATACGTGCAATGATAAATATGATATTTCCTCGAAGTCCAAACCATCACTTTGACCTCTGACAACTCTTTGTAATCCTTAATCGGCTTTGTTGCCTCCTTGTCGTAGAAAAATGGCTCTGAAGCAACCTCCAAGAATTCTGTACTCAGCTCCTCATCATAGCATTCGGGATGTAGCCAGGCCATAGTCAGGAGGTCGAAAACACAGCCATTCGCTTTAGCAGTATCAGAGTCGAGCCCACAAGGCTGGTGTCTATGTCCCATAGGGTTCACGCGAGACATGCCCTTGATGATAGCGCCGTCTCCAGCGGCGTGTTGGCCTTTGATCAATGGTATCGAGCCATTGATGATATAGAGAACAAGCATGATTGTAGTGAATAAAAAGGTGCCAATTTGAAGACCAAGTTCGACGCCAGACGCCCGGAACGTCCGTCTTTTTTGGCTATCATTGCTCTCCGACAGGAAAGGACCGTCTTCTTCTCCTCTATCTGCATCACGATCGCCGTAATCCCGGCTGGAATGTTCGTACTTTGGCTCTTCTGGGTAGGCCATGGTTCAAAATCGACCCTTGGGGTAGCCTGAATCAACTGCAAGTTCGAAAATGTGAATGATTTGGTAGTGTCTAGTATGCTATGAGATCGTGGCTAGAAGAGGATGAGCAAAGAAGGAGATGGCCACTTGAAGAATAAGGACCACCGGATTTTCCTTCAACTTACAATAGGATCATAGAACGAGCAAGCCATAGTGTCATACGAGGGAAAGTTCCTCAGTTTCGCCAAGGAGTAGCTTTCCGATCCAGTACGCCCGAGCACTTTCGGACCAAAGCTACATAGATTACATAATATGCAGTAAGATATTCCCGACTGGGAATCGCATGCGCAGAAGCATGAATCTTTAGTTAAGGACAAGGTGAAAATTGTAGGATCTCCCTTGCATATGCTGATTGCGGTTACCTATCATCTCAAAGGCAAAGGTTAAAAGTTACTGCTATTCTATTCGTTGCTACTTTTCACGCAGCCCCAGATTTGGATATTCTGTAAATCTGGACTCTAATCTAGATAAATGTTTTGAATCTGTCAATCGTTAAGCGGAAGGCACCCTCTGAAGAGACTTGAAATTCTAGACATGCGAAGTATTTCAAATAAACACAATAAGTTATATATTACGAAGATTCAGAACACGAGAATGAAGTAAGTGTATTTAATAAGATCTAGAATCAATTGCCCTTTGACCGGAATCTGCGCCGTTTAAAAATTCTGCCCAAATTTAAGCTCTGCAAGTGATTATCTGAAGAGTAAACAGATCAATGAAACATGTCTGAGAGCATGGAGAAAATTGCATAATGTCATTCATTGTATTGGCCGACGCCAAATATGAACGAAACTAGTTAAATACACATCTTCCACGTATTCAACGTGAAAGATAGATACTAGGGATATGGCTATCTTCATGTGAGAGTAACACACTGAACATAAAGCAGTTTTACGCCCGTTGTGATTCTATCATACGGGACCAGATCACTACTCCCAATGATGCCAGCACAATGATCCGTATGGCCAAGATTCACGGCCTCGTTGCTAACTGGGGCATTGTGCAAGGCTGCCAGATGAACCAGCTTCAGTAAATACATGCAGTGATTGATGTGATAGCCTTGGGTGGTAAATATAGATGGGGCAAATGGAAGCTCTTCCAAGGTTAACTTTTGTGTTAAAGTCCCATTAAGAGGGAATCCCTTCTCGTCTAGAGCCGGTTTGTCGTCTGCGAACCATTCAAATGGCCCGTATTTTGCTGCCCATCGATCCGATTCTTCTTTGTCGAAGCAAAGAGGGTGAATCCAGCCGTAAGACATAATATCCCATACGCAGCCGCGTTCAATGGCTTCCTCTGGGGAGATACCACAGTGGGCAACTACTTTGCTTCCTCCTAGAGTAGGTGGTGGAGGAGTGTTTGGAACAATGCCACTGTGGCTATCTCTGGTGAGTGTTGTGAGAGTAAGGGCACCCAGAATAATGATAGAAGCAAGACTGGAGATGAAGAATATTTTGTGATAACTTCGAGGTTTTGCTTCTACTTGCGGTGACGGAGAATATTCCTCCTCATCTATGGACGCCGAAGATGACGACCTTGCGCTGAGGAGGAGTTTCTCATTGCTTCCACGGCCCTCTGTGGGAGAAAACGCCCCTGCGGTCGATGGTGAGTAAGAGATATATGTTATGAACTTGTGCGTAGATGAATTTGACATACAGTTTCTAAGTTTTGATACCAAATCTTTAGGCCCCGCCATTTTGAAACAACAGGTGACCACGTGTGTGGCCAGGAATCGCGAAAGAAAGAAAAAGAAGAAGAAAGGTAGTTATCGAGTATGTGTATATTGGAAAAGACAGTAGCAACAGTGACGTTCTGAGTCAATTCAATTTCCAAATCACTTGTAAATTTGTCGATGGGGAGGGGTTGATCAACGTAAAATGTCGATTACAGTTTCGCAGTCGGGCTGAAAGAAACAGATAAAAACAACGTAGCTTTGCCAGGCATGAGCATTTACAATTCTTGAATGAATCAAAATACATTTGGATGTTAAGATGCCATTCTAACCAGTTCCGGATTTATCTCTGCATAAGTCATGACCGGGGCCTTGATTTGACTTCCTGTTTGAGATGCAAGTTTCGGACTTGGTCGAGGGAATACTTCTCCCATAAATAAACCTAATGAGTAAAGTCAAGTTATACTGTAATCTGGACTTGAATATGGAAGAATTGGCAGTTTTATACTTTGTGTCTAATAGTATTAGTAGCAGCAGGGAACTAGTTGATAAATACTTGAGAGGTCGGTAATGTTTTATACAACTTCTGTAATATCTTTTTCTCTGCTATCAGACTATTTTACCAATACGAATTAATCCTTGAGGACTCGGCCGGTGTGCAGTAACCAAGAACTTCCCTCATACACTGCTAAATAAGAGTCCGTATAGATTCGGAATTCAGAATCGGAACAAGTATTAATGACTTACCAACAGTGACCTGCACTTGCAGCGACTGTAACTTAAGCTTCGACTTCGACTTCAACTTCAACTTCAACTTCAACTTCAACTTCAATGATCAATCTGGTGATATTCAAGTTTCTTTGACATATCTGCTGAACAAGAACTCCAATTTTTGAATGTGCTCAAAACTTATCGTGGAAAAAGCCGCAATTGAGTATACAGTACAGTAGACTAGTATATACCTAAGACGTAGATCTAGAGAGAGTGTTGATACTCTCGATTTGATGAATTTTTATGTTTGTGGACAAATCTGAGGGAATACATATTCGACTGTCGAATCTCACTCGTATATGTAGTTTGGCTATGCCTACAGTGAGGCCAATAGGTGGTAGGTAGGAAGTACGTGTTGTGAAGAAAGAGTGTGATGAGTTATCTAAACGCATTTCAATCAATGGATAATCTGCTTTGTCATCTAAATCATGTGGATTACCCCACAGGCAAGTTTGTGTATCGAAGTCTCACGTGAGGAGTAGTGGAAGTTATCAACCGATTAAATAGCCGCTACAAGATTTGGGTATCTGATTAATAATCATAATGACTAAGCTCTAACCCCATCTGATCATAATTTCCTCGCGAACCAAGCAGCGGAACCTCCAGCCACAATTCCCATTCTTAACACCCATCTCATGGCTTCCGTATCGCCAAGATTCGATTGTCTACATACCCAGTAGATTAAAGCTCCTATCACAGCTGATAACATTTGTGGCATTGCAATGGCAATGTTGTGTATAGCCATCGTTATGCCGGCTCTAGGTTTGAGGTCATCTCCACTATCTGGGCTATCACATTGATCCTCCATCCCGTTTTCAATTTCTTTCGACTCCGGTATAGAAGATGATGCTATCTCAGCGCTGAGCATGGCAAATGGAGCCCATTGGGTAAGGGTCCAGGAAATTCCAAGGAGTGAGACAAAAGAGACACTCGTCATAAAGCCATCTCCAATTGTCATTCCAAGTAAGGCGATAGCTGTGATAATATGTGAGATCATCCACACTCGACCAAGTTTTCGGGGGCTTCCAATCTTCTGTTTCAATGCCACGAAGCCGCCAGATTTTACAGCTGCGGATCCTTCATCCTTCTGCCATTCTAGTTCTGTGGTAGAAAAGTCTGCGTCAGTGACGAGATATGGTAAACAGAGATTTGTGGCAAGCGCGACCATCGAAAATACTAGCATTGCTAGAGTGGCATGTCGAATAGACTGTTGCCGCAGGCCATTATAGAATCTGGTTGAGGTTGGGCCCATCTTTTCAGAGAGGATTTGAAAATCATCTACGTTGGCCAAGTTAGTAACCAAATCAGACCAGCATTCATGTGTTTATCTTACAGAGCCTACTGAGATATCTTTCGTGCACAAGTCAGTTATATGGTTTTTTTCTTCAAAAACAAATGGAAAAAACTTACAAAACAACATTGAAAAGGAACGGGAACCATGCTAGCCAAGCACAAAATTGGACCGCCATAATCCTCTTGATTGTTGGAGGCAGTGTTTTAATAGCTTTGAATATCTCCCTCCAAATCTTCCGGATACCTGACTTTCCAAGGCAATCAGTATCCACTGCCTTCTCCTCAATCATTAGGGATGTAATGGCTACAGTAATCCCAAGTGAAACAGAGGCAATAAAACAGAGACTCTTGAACTGAGGATTGGTCAACCAAGCGGGCCCTTTGGGCATCTCAATAAAGGCGCAACCATACCCAATTGCACTTCCAATGATGACTGCGATACTTGCATAGGAATTTGCTATTACTGCTTGCGCGCCCGGGCAAGAGTCCACAATCAACGCCCTGATACTTGCCTGGACGGGCTGGATGGCGACATTCAATGCCCATACTTCTGCAATCGCAAGCACCTGGATTACAAATTTTGCGCCGACTTCATGATCGGACACCCCTAAGATATTCCAGATCAATCGAACGACTTCGCTCGTCCAAGAAAGCGCGTTAATACAAGATATCGTAAAAATAGTACCGTATATCATAAATGGTCTTCTTCGGCCCCATTGATGAGTACAGAAATCGCTTTTATAACCGATATATGGTTGAAGAATGGTACCGCAAACCGGCCCTGCTAGCCAAACCAGAGAGACTATTGCTGGCTTTAACTCTAGGGAGATGAGATAACTCTATTGAAGTTAGAAATGAGTACTGTTGGAACAAATCCAGAGTTGATGTACCGATCCTTGGGCCATGACTGTTGCCCAAACGACCTGGAGTCTAGAACCCTATCAGTTGACTGTGTCTAAATGACTCGGCGATTGAATGGGGCACTGACCCTCCTATACTTATCGTGAGGCAGAATAAGTACACCTTACTACGAATTGGAAGTTCAGCCTCATCTTCTCTCCAGCTTCGCACCCCTTCAGCTGATGTTCTCACTTGTTCATAATGATGAGGCATTCTATGAATCCTTTCGGGAAGATATCTGCGTCAAAAGAGTACCAATGAACAAAACTCAAAAAATCGAGCACAGCACTAGAATAGTGTAAATAAATCACCGATGTCAAAAGAGAAGGTTATCACAAAATAGACACACGTGAGTAGCGTAATGTTGTGCGAGAGGATTGAATGACATTGCTTTTCATCATTGGCTCGACCGATGGATGTCTAGTAACAAGCGAAAATTCTAAAATCGGACAACGTCCGAAAATGTTCGGAGGTGCCGAATCATAAGTATGACAGTATTCCGAAGTTAAATTGTAACTTGTAAGCAAAGGAGACAGAAATTAGTGTATTCTTGATCTTCTCAGTCAATTGAGAAGATGTTGGTATTGGCTCCTTGGGTCTTCGTGTTGTTGTCTTCTTGGTCTGGAGTGCAGATCGTCATACGCCCCACCAGGACAACCATTTTGGAAAAAGGTGCTTCATGGTGCTCTCACTACTGAATTTCAACCTGAAAATATATTTTTATTACAATGGTTTTATTTAGGTGGTTGTCGAATAAGCCAAGAATGAACATAAGGAGTTGTAGTCCCATATCTGGAATCATCTTGAACAAGACTGCGTACAAATTTAAACCCGTGTTTCTCATACAATTTTTTCCCAGCCGGACTAGCCATTACGATTGATGTCAAAGAAGCTTCATCTACTCGTTTAAGCGCTTCTTTTAGCATCATTGACGCCACTCCGCGGCCTTTGTGGGCAGGATGGGTAGTCATATAATCTACCGCTTTTTGATGTCAGATAATTATTTTCTCTTTTTCGCGGGGAAGTCAAGTTGAACATACCGAAACACGGACCAATATCCTTCAGAATACTCCCTTCCACCTCTTCTAGAGGATTCCCAAACTCTGACGCAAAGTCATGATCCATCCCCTTTATCATTCCATCGTCCGTAACTTCATCAAATCTCCTCTCATATTCTGCGTGCTCCTCAGGGCTCGGCTCAGGAATCTGTGCTTCAAGCCAAAAATCAACATAGCTTTCAGGTACAATATATCTCGAGTAAGCTACTATTTCTCCTGAGTCTGTATCGATAACTTTGAGGTGTCGCTTTACGTTGCGGCCTTTGGTTAGAGACCTTGGCTGCCGTTGGGTGCAATCACTAATTATCTGCTCGAGTGTTGTTCCGCTCTTTTCCCAAAGGACTCTCCAGTGCTCGTCTTCCCACCATGCACTCATCATCGCTCTTGACAAGCCAGGTGCATCAGTTATGGATACAGGTTGTACGGCGTATGGCATCTTGAATATGGGTCCGTTGGGTGTGAAAAGTGAACTGTTTGATATTTGCCTCTTTTTTACACATTCAAAAACTTTTATTCCGTGGTTTCTTCTTAATGAGCGCCAAAGCAGTACTAGGTAGTACTGAAGTATGGGATGAGTACTTTACCAGCTCTACCGATCATCCTTGTCAAGCTTCCCCCCACTAAATGGGCCCCCGCCCCGACAGCTTTCGGGGTCGATGTTTAAGCGATCGGACTGGTATAGATTATCTACTCTAGTCCAACAGTTAGGGTAGAGTGCCTTTCAGAAACTCACTTCAGTTCCTGTAGTAAATAGACTCTTAATTCATATTCTTTCCTTGACTAATCCTGTTTGTCTTCTTCATCTGTTCTAATTAGTTATGAACATGACAATGCCACTAAGAGCGCTTGGAACATCAGTTGTTGGGAAGGTGAAGACAGGTGAGCATCAATTATGGAACTCTACATTCACCAGTCTAATGATCTCATGTAGTATTGAATCGTGATTCCCACGGCTATTCTGAAACCTCCAATGAAGAGGATGAACAATTCCTTTCCATGCGTGGTCAATCTGGTCGAGGTAACTATGACTCAGAAAAGCTTCCTAATGAGCAAGAGTACATCGGCCATCCTTCACGACGCTTTTGGAATTGCTCTACAATTATCGCTGTAGTTTCAAGTATCTTAGCAGCAGTTCTCCTCTTTACCGTGGTCTCACTCTATGACCGCAAATCTTCCATCAACTACATTCCAGCCATCACGCCTGACCTCCAACCTGGAGGATGGCCCATGGTGGAAGGTGGTAAAGAAGTTATCGTAGACTGTGGGAGCACTCCAGCCGAGGCTCAAGCAAAAGGCTGCGTGTGGGATCTCATGTCCTTCTCCTGGACGCATCCCGCATGCTACAACAAGAACATCTCGGATGAGTTCCTCGACAAATATGGGCCGTTCACATTCCATGCAAATATCAATAAAAAGCCAGGATACGAGCTTACACAAGACGAGTTGCCATACGTTAGATCTGTCACTCCAGAGACCAAAGTTCCTATGGTTTGGGCTGAGGTATATTCAATTTTCATTCTTATCATCATATATTCATCGTATCCAATCTGCAATCGATATTCCCCGCATCCCCTGCCCCCAGTCTTCCCAATACTACACTAGAATCCAAACCTGACATAATCAAAAAAAACTATAGGAGCATTATCACACGGCTCACTGTGCATACATTATGAAGCTCTTGCATATTGCTGTGAGTTCTCCTCGCTCACAAAGTCGCTGAGATACTGACAATAAGATTAGGCAATGAGTGGACATCTTGTCACCAATGAGGGAATAGGAATGGGGCATACAAACCACTGCGTCGGCGTGTTCTTGGATCCCACAAGAGAGCCATTCTCAAAGATCACCACAAGAGTCGAGTTGCTTTTTGGAAAGTGTGTCCAGATCAGAGTTGTAAATTAATACCTAACATAAGACTAAACCGTAGTATATTCAGGTTCATCAAGTTATAAGCTACTGTCATTTTTAGTCACGAAGAGCTTCAGTATGATCTCGTATGACTTTTAGGTTGTTTGTGATGTGGTGAACGGGTAGTCAGTGACAGTAGTAGTGTAATCTAGTATCATGGTGACTGATACTGTGCCTTTTGTATTACACCAATACGTACAATTGGCTGCAATACTTATAGCAGTTCATACTACCTCGGTAGTATTCATACTGTATAATACCGAGAGTAACCCGGGATGCATGAAATTTTCATGTTCCTTGTAAATAGGGGGGAATGAGTATAGCCTCATTATTGCCTATCCTGGCAGAAGTTATTTTCAATTTTAAGGGGGTCTAATGCACTTCCATTGTTTCCGTAAATTTTTAGTGATATGCAATACTCCAAAAAAAAACGCAATACCCCCCTCGTCCCTCCTGGCTCCCCCTTGGCTCCCCCCTGGCTCCCCCCCCCCCCTGTCTTATCTAGAGACTATGTGATGACGCGTATAGCCCGCAAAATTCAATATTAAATTATGGGGAGTTATGGTTAAGGCAGGGAATCGAGAATTCGATAACAAGAACTAAAGTAAGTATCAAGAAAATGCATGCGCCCCGCTCTGGTAAGGGATATTCAAAATATGTTTTATACTACTCCTACCACTGCGGGGAGTTCGTAGCTAGCTGCATGATCGAGAAGGTGAACTCCGAGTGATGTAAATCACTTGGCTAAGTGGGTTCTCAAGGGTCTAGAATCTACATGGTGGCAAGGTGATCAGTCCACCATGAAAAAGAGTGCGACAACTCATTGTTTCAACTGCAGTGATGACAAAGTTGGATACATATAGCGTTGGGCACATATTAACTACGATACATCCCTCTGCCTTTACGGTCAGAGGCGGAATTATCTTTCCGCATGATCTAGTAAAGTAGATCCATCTGTTTTCATTTGGCATGTACTCAAAGTCACAAGCAGATAAGAGTCGGGGCATATTCCTTACTTCTAGCAGTACTATTATGGTACATAAATAGAAACCATATATTCATGAAACAGTAGGTAATGAAAATAGAAAGTCTTAGAAATGCAATATATTCATTCCTAGATTTAGATTGACAGCTGCTTTCTTGTCACGTTTTATCTGAGGCTTGTGAAAGTTTTCATTTACTATTCGTTTTGTAACTTTGGAGTTTGTGCTATGTAACAGCTTGAACGTTTCATTCGATTACTTTACGTTAGATTTCAAGCCTTGGGAACTCTAAACAGAAACGCACATATCGAATATCAGGAGTCATAATTTAATTCAGAGTGCGCCTTTAAAGAAACCTGATTCGCTCGGTATCTTAAATTTCAACGTTCAAGTATTCTAATGAGACCTTAGAGACTTCTTCATTCTTTCTCTTACTCAAGTTGTACTTTATACACCCTTACGCAAATACATACAGAGTCTCTTTAGTGATCTAGTCTCTTCAACAGTTTTATCTGTAGATTTGAAATTACCCAAATCTTCGAAGCCCTCTAAATCGTGATTTAAAGGGCCATGCAAACGTTCAGATTGTGGAACATAGATTTTTTCTATAGTAATGAACGCTAAGAATTTTGATAGGGTACTGGGAAATATGAATGAGAGGAACAAAGTGAAATTTAAATGCCGATATGTGATATGTTGTGTCAAGCGGCTACCAGAAGACACGAGCAAGACTGCAATGGAAGTGTAAGTCTTTTAAGATTCTAACAGAAATGAATTGTTTCCTGTGCCATTATGGCTGACACTTTTCTACAGGAAAGAAATAGGAATGGCATCGCAAGAGTTTATTCGCGTGGAGAGAACCGCGCAAATTTGGACTTGAACGACAAAGCTACTTGCCATTGTGGTCGTTTCGGGAAATCAAGACTTGTAAAATTAGATCATATGAAGAATTTATCACCGGTCTACAAAGAGGATTTTTGACTGGGATATCTAATGCATCTCCAGACTGTTTAGTACATGGTATCATTGCAAATGGTGTACCTGGACAATTGCCCGCCAGTTATAATCAACAAGCACATCTAGGGCCTGGGGAGATATATTTTAGAAGCGATTAAAACGTAATATTGTAGAAGACATGTATTCTGTCAAGAGAAGGGCTTGATGAAGATGATGGGGTTGTAGATGGGATTCTTGGATATTAACGCGGATGACCCAATCAGGAGGTATATGGGACTGTTAATGTTCACGAGGAGGACTCCATTTTTATCATAAAAGGAAAAATAGGCCTGAAAACAAAAGAGAAGCTGGCAAGAATTTGCAACGTAACAAGAAAATAATCCAGGCAAAGTCGGACATAGATATGTTGCGTTTGCTGCAGCTTGACATCATGGCCATTTGCCATGGAAACAGCAGACTGATGGCGTCAGGCTCGAAATATGACTCGAAAGTGCTCATACAGAAAGATAAGATCTGAAATTCTAGAAGACATAACAAGATCTGAAATAGGAGCAGTGCCGCTTGATACCAGGAAGTAATAAATCGTCTTTGACCACCTAGTCAAATTTCGGTTTGAATTTCTGGAATACCTTAGCACATCAAAGATCTTCTATGTATGCACAAAATTTGGAATAGCATCAAGATAAATGGGGATAGAATTAGAGCCAAGTGCTTAAGAGTCTCAAACATAAACATTGAACGTAAATTTTATATGCTGATTTCTGAATTTGTAAATCGGATAGCCTCCCTGACTTCCAAGCCTCAGAAGCTCTCCAATGACTGAGGGTAACCTTGAGATTGAGAGGAGATTTCGAGCATATGTAGGGAGATTACTGACCTCTTTCCATCGATTTCGATATTCTGAGATCATCACTCGAACGACCTCTCTCTCTTGAATGTATCTCCGTCAGCAAGCCTACCTAGCTTTAGCTTAAGTATTGTGGTTAGAACTGACATTGAGAATAGAAAGCAACGGCTGTATATCTGATAATAGATATTTTTGCTTTACAGTCCTTCCTTGAAGTAGCTAGCACAACAAAAATCAAAAAAGAAAGACGTCTATTCGATTTCTCTACAGGGAAAAAACTGATGTAATTTTCAAGATAATGGTGGCTGAAGCGTGCTCAAACTCAGATCGCTGGTGAGAGCTTGAATTCAAGAACCCTTATGAGATATAGAAACACAATAAAGAATATTATGCCATAATCTTCAAGCTACCGTTTTGTATTCAAGTCCCACTCTTCCGACCAAAAAAAGCAAAAAAATTCAATCGATCTAGGCAACGCATCATGGATGATTGGAACCAAACCAGACAAACTGAGTTTACACAGGCAAAGTCTTCGGGCGTTGAGCAGCGGTCCCGTTTGAGGGGATGTGAAAACCCAGCGCGCTACCACTGAGCCACCTGGACTTCGTTGTGATATGATGTCGCTTGTTTTGGTTTATGAAGTGAAGTCGGAGTTAAGATGGGAGGCTAGAGGGTTAACTATTGACCGCTATATCAACTACACGACATAACCCAATCTCATTCTTCTACACAATACCGTGAATCATAATTCGTATTGGTATAAGAGGTAGAGAGAAGATGTGAGTATGCTGCTATGTTGATTAAATATACGCATATGTGCACTTGCACACCTAAAAGCTTCAAAATTTATATCAAATTTACCTACGATGCCTCTGAAAGGCACCAGAAAATCACTCTTCATATCCCGAAATGAATTCCGACAATCGAATGAGCTTTCAAGCTGAAAGCTCACGTCCCTCATCGCACTGTCTCATATCCAACCTTATGCTTTACATTGAGATGTCACTTCAGGCTTCAACCAAACGTTGACACTTTAAACCTTAACACCAGAATTTCAACATGTAAGTAACTCATTAATATTTGATCCAGAAGAGTTTAAGCTTGTGGTGAGGTTGCATCATGCCTGGTTCGATGGGAAGGTACTTAATTATTGTGGAGGATTTTCTGTTCCACGACTGCAGTATCCGCTATTTATTTGCTCGGGCTATTCCTAAATGGTTTACTGGTATCTTGTTTTTTTCTGTTGATAGAAAAAGAGGCATTTCTATGGGAGGCAGAGAGCAGGATTAAGGATGAGATAAAAGTAAATAGGCGGCCGAAGAAGAGAGAAAGAAAGTGGTTTTGTTACCATTCATCTAGATGTTCAATTCTTGCTCGGTCAGACTATGAAAGAAGCCTCCAAATCAACAGGCTCATAAAGTTTCTAGTTTTCTGCAGCTTTTATTAATATCCTATGACAATCACTTGACTCTGATTCTGTTGTAAAGTGCACAGTGTCTCATAGAACGGAGAGGGGGTGACAGTCCCAAACTTCAACCCTAAGACCAACATTTGAAGACTTATCTGGGTGCTCGAGGGTGTAATTGTGGTCATGCAATAAAGGTATTTGAAGTGAAGGGATGAGATGATAGACTTCAAATCTCCCATATTTAAGCCACCATGCTCCAATAATTATCTAATATGTCAAAAACGCAATCAAGGATATAAAATACCATCTATCCAGTTGTTATATGGCCTCGGAAATTATAGCATAGAGGTCTACAGTATAGTGCTATATATTGAAAATATATCATACAAAAGTCTCAGAAAATGACGGTAAGCATGCAACAAAACTCTTGGCAATAAGTAAGACGGCATAATAAGCTCTTCGTTCACGAGATCAAAATCCTCAATCGGTTGTCCTATATATTGGAATGCTATCATAAATGTACAATATGAAGCATGTCACTCATACCGCGAGCATGGGAAAATGACGAATACCTCCTGAGTATGCAATGCAGAAGTCATATGCATGGCGCAAGTATTCAGCAGTGTGTTGCAATGAAGTGAAGCCAGGACACTTCCCACCCTATGTTTCGCGATTCTTTTGCTTCCATCCCAAGATCAGAAAAGAGTCACACAACCCTGCTCCATCTCCAGGCGGGGTAGGATGATCTAATGAGACCTGCTAGCCCCAGGTACAAAAGAGCATTGCTGGCTCGTGTATTGGTCACTTTTTAATACTTTTGGTCTGACTTTGAATCCGCTTTCCGAATCCGCTGATCATCTGCGAAATTTGATACTTGCTTGGGGTCGCCAGATCATCTCTAAATCCATAGTATTACTGGACTATAATGTGTTAGAATAGGGATAGGAATATAACTAAGTTTCTCTTCACCATGATATTGCCTGTCAAAGCTAGACTGGACATTCCAACTTGTACAGAAGGATACGTAAATTAGGTATCTGTATTCACAAGAAAATGTCCATTCCTGTGCAAATTCTTGACTTTCTGACAAACGTAGATGAGAGAAGCCTAAAGAGATTGTAAAAGGTAGCAAGGGAAACCTAGAAGCAACCAAATCTGGCTAATTCCACTTATTCACAGCTCTAGCTAGATGAGAAAGTGTTTGTCGGGTAGCTGACCAGAAGTAAAGCTTATTACCTCTTCTACTCACTCACGTTTAGGAACCGTCAAAAAGTTCATACCCTAGGAAAAAAGGTAGAAGAATCCGGAGATCTAATGCGTCATTTCCAGGGCTTATACGTTCAAAACGACTAGGTAGCTAACCTCCTCCTAGCTGAATGAGCAGAGCCACTTATTTTCAGAAGTGCTGACAGCTTCCGCTTGGATCCTGAGGTAACACTTGACGATGGGTAACGTAACTGTTGATGGTAATAGAGGGTTCACAAGAAGAAATCGAAAATCCCTACGCAGGCAAGGTTACTTACTAGTGCGCAACGAGAGAAGAGCACCACTAATGGGTGATCGAATTCATAACGAATTCATGAAACAAATTCGAAGTTTCCAGATTGATAATTCGTATTTCATAACCTTGATTATCTTGGCTATATATGATTTCATCGTTTTATTTGTATTGGATGAATCTATTAAGCCATGAAGTTTTTTTGATATTGTTCCAACCTACCGAGGTATGACACAGTAGTTGGTCAAGTGAAGTAAAAGCTTACCTAAGCAAGTAATGCTCTGTGACGCGCTTCAACTAATTTATTATCTCGCAAGCTGAGTTCAGTACTCAGTATTGTCAATAACTCTTCACAACAAATCCAGCCGCAACGTCTCTTAATATCCATAGTCCCCAAGAGTAGTCACCATGACTTCTGTTGATGCGAAACTGCTCAAGTCAACCAAATTTCCACCTGAATTCAACCAAAAAGTCGACTTCCAGAAGGTTAATTTGGAGGTGATGAAAAAGTACGTCGAAATGAGCTTTCAAACACCAGACTCAGCGTGCGACAAGCTGACTTTATTGTACAACGCAGATGGATCGCCGGGAAGATATCAGATATACTGGGAGCTGAAGATGATGTTGTGATCGAATTGTGCTTTAATCTGATTGAGGGCTCTCGATATGTGGGTATCGTCTGGAATATACGACATGCCAAGCTAATGTTAAATGCAGCCGGATATCAAAAAACTACAAATTCAACTTACCGGTTTCCTCGATAAAGATACTCCAGGATTCTGCAAAGAGCTGTGGAAACTCTGCCTGAGTGCGCAGACCAATCCTCAAGGTGTTCCCAAGGAACTTCTTGAGGCGAAGAAGTTGGAACTTATACAAGAAAAGGTACAAATTGTTCAAGACTTAGGGTGTACTTACTAACATGCAGCTAGATACAAGCTGAACAGGCTGCAGATGAAGCACGTCGACGACGCGAAGATGGCGATCGACGAGACCGCGAAATGCACGCAATAAGAAATCGGGAACGAGGCGACCGCGGCGGACGTGGGCGAGGAGGAGATAGTTGGCGCGGTGGTCGCGGGGACCGAGACTTTGATCGAAGTGGTGGCAGAGGGTTTGATCGAAGAGGTCCAAGATATTCGAGGTCACCACGCGGAGGAAGAGACAATAGAGATTATGGACCGCCACCCCGAAGAGAGTTTGACACATATGTCCCCGCAGCGCGTGGTAGACGGGATGAGAGACGAAGGCCGTCTTTCTCACGCTCTAGGTCACCTTCAAGATCAGATTCCTTATCACGATCTCCGCCAAGACGACGCAGTCGGTCAGCTACAGGATCTCGGTCACCATCACCTCGTAGACGGAGGTCCAGATCGCCAGATAGGCGCCATCGTGGGAGAGGTGGTAGGGGGCGTGCGAGAAGCCCAGAAAGAAGACCTCGCCGTAGATCCCCTTCGCCTTCCGTATCTCGCTCCCCACCAAGAAAGCGAAGAAGAGCTACAACCGAATCTTTAAGTCGTTCTCCGCCGCCAAAGTCTCGCAGATATCGTCGCCGCAACACAAGCTCTAGATCTAGATCTCGATCCACCTCTGCCTCATCCAGCCGTAGTCCAGCTCCACGCAAAAGAACCTCTTTATCCCCAAATCCTGGCAGAAATGATGGGCGAGGTAGTCGTGACGAGAGACGACTGACGAGAAGCATTAGTCGAAGTGCTTCACCCCCTAGACGTCGTAGAGCTTCTTTCAAGGAAGAAAGTCGTGATGGAAATAATGATAACGGAAGGAGGCGTCGTTCTAAGCAAAGATATGAACCCGCAGACCGAAGAGGAAGAAACGGTTCTGCAGATGTAAAGGAAGGAAGAGAAAAAAGGGCTGATACTGAAGAAAAAAAAGATAGGGGATCACCAACTCGAGACGTCGAAGTTACTAAACTAGCTGGATCTGCCGAACCTGCAGAGGTAGGTAGCGATTCATAAGGCAAGGGAATAATTTCTTTTGTATCTAAAGAAAACTCAACTAAGTTTACGTTCATCACCTCGCTGACCCGTCTATTTGACATCAGAATTTGAGAAAAGATCCGCAGAAGTTGGCCACTGAATTAAGAGAAAAAAATTATTGAGGGAAAAGATCAAGAAGATGAGAGCTTCAAGCACCACTGAACATTCAATGTCTCATGCTAACGCTCATTGAGGAACATATCCACCGATTCAGGCATATTCAGGACCGGACACCGGGAACTACTCTCTGGCACATACATAGAAGGAAATATGTTTACAAGATTGAATTCCCACATGCGAAACGTGATGTCGTAATGTGGTTTTCTCTGAATTTACGCCTGAGAACCAGCTCACTTGCATTAAATTAATAGTAATCCACATTGGCTTTCGTGGCTGTATCAACAGGTAGGTGAGCATTGCACTCAGGCAACCAAGTCCAATTCATTGTGTGAAATTGAGAGACATAACCACAACCACACCAGACGAGAAATTCAGTGAGAGCTTCAGTGCTCTCGTTATCCCATTAAGCATTAAGCTCAGCCCCAACCCCGAACCCTCAATTATTAGCCCTCAGCCCTACCTAAATATAGTAAGCATTAACGGACTTCTAGAACAAATTGGTCCATTATTGATAGAGAAATTTTTCAATTATCGTAAACTTCGATCAGCGGATAAGACAAAGAGCTCGCTTCTCTTAGTCCGTGCACCAAATTTTGTATTCTTTGGCCAAGCTTCCTGTTCCTCCGAGTAAGAGAAACCAAGACTATACTTATTGTTGGATTTCACCTTTGAACTCAATCCCTTATCTCATTCAACCGCCACCCACTATGTCTGAGTCTGTTAAACTCCCTACCTCGACCGCCAGCAACTCGAAGGAAAACCACACTGCGGACCCAACGGCGGGCCTTCCTTATTACGACGAAACGCGTCGACGACTCAGGCAATTATTGGAACAGAAGAGGAACCTCGACCGGATTTTGGCGCTGAGTGAAGATGCAATTTATAGGAAGGAGACGGAATATCTGGAGGACACGCCGCAGGGAAATATCATCAATGGGTTCGATGGGTATGCGAAAGGTGCCGGTGTGGGAGGGGTGGGAAGGGGCGCTGGGATGGGCAGGAAAAATGCAGCGGTGGGGGGAACGGATAGACCGTTTAGTGGGAGCTCGCATAGCTGGAAATTGAATGTTGTGAGTTGAGTCTTATTTGAAATGGTTCTTTGTTGTGACGGGAAGGGGGCGAGGGAAGGATGATGCGAGAATCCAGATGATTGCGCTTATCGGGAGCCGGGGACAATGAGGAACGAGCTTAAGTGAAGACTAATGGAATATCCGAAATAGGATTCTCCGGTCCCATCGGGTGCTTCGACACCAGTTGCGGCTATGGCGCCCACGCCGCTGTCGACGAGTTTTCAGAAGGGAAATGGTGAGAGCGCATCGAACCATCCTACGCCTACATCTGCAACTTCGGGCAAAGGTAAAAAGAACAAGAAGATGGCTGGAGGCGATGATAGTGAGGCAGAATCGAGGGAACCTACCGGGAATAAGAAGGCTCGGACTAATTTTGGAGCTGCGAGAAAATAAGTACGTGGGTGAGGATTAGGAGTATTATAATTATGATTTCGACATCTGCCAATGAAGATAGAGCGACCGAAGTTATTGGGATTCGGTGTTTGAATTAGGTTCGCGAAATGAAAAATTGGGAATAGGAATAAGGAATAGGAATAGCCGGTATGATTGGCGTTTTTGGAGCTTTGCAAGAGGAAAACATGGGCTACCCTGAAGTATCTATGGAGTTCTCAAGGAACATGCAGCCACATTGGCGATGATCAATCTCAGAATAGGGGAGTATCGGCTTGCATATGGATCTTATTAGCTGGATGGACTTTATCTCAGATGTCATCAAAAGCGAAGCCTTTAAAGAATCTCATAACATTCGGAATCGGATGCATAAAGAATCCGGCACACTAACTCATTGAAATGATCGTCTAGGAACAAGAAGTGCTCTAGTATCGTATATAATTGTGTACATTTCTACATTTATTTAAAGACGAGCTTAAATCACCTTGCCCGTGATCACATGTCTAAGGCACCTCCTCATCACTATCTCCCCCAAATCCAAAGCTGAAGCCACCGGCTTCACTACCTCCATCCACATTAGCAACAGCCACATCCCACTTTCTTTTCCTCCCTTCAGCCTTTCTCTCCAGCTCCCTCATAGCCTCCTCCAACAATTCAGGATATTCACTCTTCATTCCCTCGACAAACATACCATATGGATCCACCACGTCCTTTTTAAATCCTGACACTTGGTCCGCTTTATCTTTCAAGAATGATAACACGCCGGTTAAATGTGCACGCGGCACGAAATTCTGGGTAATGGCTATACTGGCATCTAAATTAACTACTAAATGCCACCAACCACTTGGTACATGCAGGACTTCTCCAGCAGCACAAACGCCTTCCACGCAGCCTGGAGTGCGGCGCGCTTCGGCGTGGAAACCGAGGAGCCATTCCGCGATGGAGAGGGGGGAGGTGACCTCGGATTGATCTTCGCTGACGTAAACTCCTGGAGGAGGGGGGGAGGAGGGGGTGGATGGAAACATGATCCAGTATTTTGAACCGCGGAGGACGGCGTTCCAGGCGGATGTTGCGTTGGGATCTTTGTGGTAGGTGGAGCCTGAGCGGGCGGGACCGACAATGAGCCATTTATCATCGGGACGGTTGGCACCGAGGACAGTGAAGAGATCTTCGCCGAAACAGGAAGGGATTTGGTAGGGAGGTGTTGGTATGTCTTTGGTCTGGAGGTTCATTTTTGAAATGAAGTCGCGATCGAAGAGGTAGAGGGGAGATTCGTCGTTGCTGCTATTCATGTATTGGATGTAGGTTTTGAGGGGCCAGTCGACGGCTTCTGCACGGAATTTGGTTTCGCTATGTTTTTGGAGGAGGGCTTCTGTGTCCCAGGAATGGTAGGCAGGCCATTCTCGCACGGGTGCGGTTAAAATGAAGGGCTTGTCGCTCCAGGCTGTGGTGAATTCTTCTGGAGTGAGGTTTTCTAGCCGGGCGATTTCATTCTTGTGGGGAATGTTCGTTGTGTAGGGTGTGAGTGGCGTGTGAGTGCAAAGGAATGGGCGATATAACACGTCTGAGAAGACATTATCACATTGGATCTTTGAAAGATCGCTATCCTCTATATTGAGGAATGTAGCACGCCAGGAGCCTCGCCATTCAAATGAACCTGATTTAGATTTTGGGGATCTGATGTTTGGGTTAGCAGTCAGATCGTATGTATATTGATTCATGGTACATGTGCAAATCATTGTGAGTTACATGTGACTGGTATATATTCGAGGCACTCTATATAGTTTCCCCTACTGAAAGTGTTAGGCTTTGGGGGAGTATCACTTGATGTGTCCTTTCACGCCACCCATGCCGAATCAGGTTTGATTTGCCAACAATGTTCCAATTGCCACCAAACACTGGAAATCATACACAATTGCCTCAATGGGAAACCCAAACAATCTCCCCAACGTTTACAAAACTGGCCACTACCCTTGGATTTATGAAGTTTCCTCCTTTTTCCATTACAAGTCCTCTTTCATTTTGAGATATGACAACAATAAAGCAAAGACCAACTTTGAAACATCTCCAACACCCGTCTTCAAGGAATGACACAACCCCTCTTGTCCTTCTCGACAATGACTCTATTCCTCCAAAAAACAAGAATGCCGAGTCATTGGTATGACTCAATGAAGTAAAATAGAATTTGCAATTGACTCACTCAATGAATAAAGGCTTCCAGACTTCTTCGGATCGACAGAATGCATATAAAAATTTGCAAGTTGAACCAAGTAGGCCTAACACTTCAGGATCGAACGATTCAAGCAAGATGGCGAGAACTTCATCCGGTAATATTTGAAAAGGCCCAGTGGCATGACGTGCATTACTGGTAGCGGTATATTGATTTCCTAATGGCTTTACACCTAAAGGATGAGATGGGATTGAAACGGATGACTCTTCGAGCTCTACCGACTCAGCTATTTCACTAAAGCCACTAGGCTGTATCGGAATTGAAGAATCTAGACTCATAGCTGACTTCATGATATACGGAGTATATCAAGATTTGGGAGGAAGGAAGAAAGAAGGAAGGAAGGGGGGGAGAAAATGAGTGGAGAAGGGAATCCGATATCAAAGTTGAGGAGGTTTACTAGGTAATTCAATGAATGAATGAATGAATGAATGGATGAATGAATGAATAAATAAATATAGATATATAGATATATATGGATATATATGGATATATATTGTGTCTACTTTTATTATTCATAAAATAGAGGAGAAATGATTTTTTTTCTAATCGTGGTGCGCTTGGTGGTCCATGGGCAAAAAAAGAAAGAGGGGTTGGCCACTTTAACGATTTGAAGGTGGCTAAAGTGGCGCTGTCTACTCTAGTAGATAAGTAGGTAGATAAAAGTGCTAGGTAGATGTATCATGTATATACATATACACACGCGTGGATACACCTCACAAGTAGTAACCTTTTATTTGCATACTAGGCATACTAGGTAGTCAGTCGATGAATGAATAATGCCTACTAATGCTGGAAAATGTACGTCGATAAGTTTGTTAGTCCTTTTTATAACTTTTACTAATACTGAATCTTTATTTATACACCTACTCCGTAGGTAGGTATCTCCTATGTATTTTCAGCCACCTACCTAGGTACCATTATAATTTATATAAAAGTTTTTCATTGGTCAAAAGTCTCTGGATTTGTTACGAGTAAAACGATAAAAGCACTAAATAGACATAATGATTTCATTAAAACATTGAGAAGAAAAGAAAATGATTGTAGAAAGGATGTTGATTGGACGAACTGATTCGAAAAAGCATTAATAAATCATACCTATCATCTATTAGATATCTACCTGGTATCCAAGTAATAATCATAATCATAATCATAATCATAATCATAATAATAATCATAAAAATAAAAATAAAAATAAAATAGAACAAACCATTTTCAAAACTAGTGGAGAGTTCATAGTAGCGGACAAAAAAATCCCTAAGCGAGGATTTCCCAAAAAATCTTTTTAGAATATCAAAGCCCTCCTCCCTCTCTTTTTCCCTTTCCACTTTCATCTCCAACTTTTTACAACACAACTTCACAACCAAATCTAGATATACATAAAACTCTCGTTCTCGGGAGTTATTATCTAGTTTTATTTCCCCCAAACAATCAAGAGCTTCTTGTCGCAGTCTCTCATAGAGATCTTTGCGCATTTTCACCCCACCTCAACCCTACCAACTTATCATCATCTTCTAGATTTCAAGCGCAGCTTGTAATCTAGATTTCATTTCAAACAACCCGCAAACATGGCTTCCGCTGATAAGGGTCTCGAGGAGATCCAAGAGGGTAAGTCATTCCTGACATTATTGCGAGATGATATCTATGCGGTCGCGCTGTGGAGGAACAAATTTCGATGGCGATAAAAGACTGACCACTTTTTTTTTGTTTGCAGGACAAATCGAGTCCAACTATGACGAGACCGTCGACTCCTTCGATACCATGAACTTGAAGCCAGAGCTTCTCAGAGGTATGATGAACTGCAAATATATCTAGGGGGAACAGAATCTAACTCGTTTTTAGGTGTCTACGCTTATGGTTTCGAGCGTCCTTCTGCTATCCAGCAACGTGCTATCATGCCAGTCATCAAGGGTGAGTTTTCCGAATCTGCGACATTCTTCGACGTATCTAATATTTTGTTCAAGGCCATGACGTTATTGCTCAAGCTCAATCTGGTACCGGAAAGACCGCCACTTTCTCCATCTCTGTTCTCCAAAAGCTTGATCCCAACGTCAAGCAATGCCAGGCTTTGATCCTTGCACCAACCCGTGAGTTGGCTCAACAAATTCAAAAGGTCGTTGTCGCCATTGGTGACTTCATGAACGTCGAGTGCCACGCATGTATCGGTGGAACCAGCGTTCGTGATGACATGAAGGCTCTCCAAGATGGTCCTCAAGTCGTTGTTGGTACCCCAGGTCGTGTTCACGACATGATCCAAAGACGATTCTTGAAGACCGACTCCATGAAGATGTTCGTTCTTGACGAGGCCGATGAGATGCTTTCCGTAAGTCCAAACATGTTGAGCTTTATCTGTAACAATTTCACTAACAATTCTTGAAGCGTGGTTTCACTGAGCAAATCTACGACATCTTCCAACTCCTTCCTCAATCCACTCAAGTTGTCCTCCTTTCTGCTACCATGCCTCAAGACGTCCTCGAGGTCACCACCAAGTTCATGCGTGATCCCGTCCGTATCTTGGTCAAGAAGGCCGAACTTACCCTCGAAGGTATCAAACAATTCTACATTGCCGTTGAGAAGGAAGACTGGAAGTTGGACACCCTTTCCGATCTTTACGAGACCGTCACCATCACACAAGCAGTCATCTTCTGCAACACCAGAAGAAAGGTCGACTGGCTCACCGACAAACTTACCGCCCGTGACTTCACTGTCTCCGCCATGCACGGTGACATGGACCAAGGTCAACGTGACTTGATTATGAAGGAGTTCCGTTCTGGTTCTTCCCGTGTCTTGATCGCCACCGATCTTTTGGCCCGTGGTATCGACGTTCAACAAGTTTCTTTGGTCATCAACTACGATCTCCCAGCCAACCGTGAGAACTACATCCATCGTATCGGTCGTGGTGGACGTTTCGGACGTAAGGGTGTTGCCATTAACTTCGTCACCGCTGAGGATGTCCGCATGATGAGAGAAATCGAGCAATTCTACAGCACTCAAATCGAGGAGATGCCAATGAACGTTGCCGATCTTATCTAAGGTCATTCTGTTTTCTAATTTAAAATTTGGTAAATCACGAGTTCTAGGTAGTGCATGTCTATACAAGGACCACAGCACCGGAACCCCCTCTGTAAGGGCAGTGATAGTGAGCGTAGCTGGTTCGCCCGGCACGTGAGGATCGGGTCAATGGGTAGCATAAAAGTTGCTGCAACGGTTCGTGCAGCTCGATTATTTCTTGCGTATTTTATGGCATTAGAGGTTTGGGGGATACTTCTTTGCTTTCCTGTCTCTGTATTTAGGGAATCCTCGTTGGCTGTTTTACGAGCTGCTCGTTCATCAGCCTACATTAGGCCCACGATTGGACCATGCAATGTAGTACGATTGATGATAGATGCTGAGATTGTTTTCCATAGATCAAGGCAAAAATAAGAACAAAAATAAAATAAAAATTGTCAAATGTTTACGTGATTGCTCTCTGCCCGGTTTTCCCCTTTGTGGTCATACTTGTACCTACATCATGTTCGCTCCTTCCTTCATATGTACTGTTCTTCGCAGGCAGACTCGCTTATCTCAAATGGAGTGGAGGATCCAAAGTCGGACCTTCACCTTCACCTTCACCTTTCACAAACAGAACATCATCCTGCAAATCAATCTTGTTGTCATTCAGTATTTTCATCTCATACATTATATCGAATTCGTTGTCATCATATCTTATTTTCAGTCTCATCCCAGCATCACTTCAATAAGTCAATCCTAAATTTTTATGATGCTGGCTTCGCCCTCATCTCTCAACCTCGTTGGCTTGAGCCAAGGAGCTGCAAATGGTGTTCACACTATAGTCAATCTACAATTCCGAAAGGAACATAATGCTTTGTTGAATCTCTTCGGAGACTTGAAGACTAAAGTCGAGAAGTCGTCTGCCGATTCAGAGCGTAGGGTTCAGGAATCTCAAAAGCAATTGGAAGAAACCGAAAATCGATTAAAGAAGCTTGAAAATGAGTGCCACGACTTGGCACAGAAAAACAGGGAGTGGGAAGATGAGCTGAAGGATTTAAAGGGCAAGATGGAGAACTTGGGAGGATCAAAGAGAGCAGGTTTGTCGATAATGATTGTGGAAGCGCGTAGGATTCTGACGAGAGATAGACACCTACGTTACACCTGCCCCCATTGCCCATGATCTTCTCGATGATACAGGCCTTCAACAAACTCAGAAACAACGCATCAACGTCTCTGCTCACGGACTTGTGAATACCAAACATTGTCAACAATCTCAGTGTTCGCCTACTTATTACCGTACGGATGTCGCAGATCTACAGCATGATTTGATATCTACTATTCCATCTCCTCAGCTAGCTCTAGAAATGTCAGATGTTAGACAGCAAATTTCGAAATCCATTGGCGAAGAGCTCAACCCAGATTTGCGATCTACCTCAACCTTATTATTATCTAATACTGCGCTTAATAACCTCGATAATCATCCCCGTTACAGACACGAATCGGACCAAGCAATGTCATCATCATTTGCGCAAAATATCCAAACGAGTCTACCCTTCCCACCATCTCCACTGCCTGTCCCACGAACGATCGAGAGACGTCTATCTCTGTCAGGTAACCTATCACGAAAAGCTACCTCCCACAAAGTTGTCAATCCCCCCCCTTGGATTAATATTTCACAAGCTCCGGATCAAGACATTGAAAGCTATTTGACCTACGGGTCAGAATACATTGGTCCTATTAAACAACGAAGGATTCAATTTGAGTTCATCGCGAGATTCATTAGAGGGTTACTGGGTGAGAGAGATCGTGACGCTTTGATCAAGCAGCTGCAGAAGAAATTCGCATCTCGAACTACCAAGGACGGATTGATTGAGGTCATGTGTGGATTTGCTGATGTGGGAGACGCAATGGAAGCTGCTGGATTGCTCAGAAGCAGAAATAGGAAAAGAGAGAGTGATGATGCTGGAATGGGTTCACTACAGAAAAGGAGAAAGACTTTGGAATCTCAAATGTCCGAGAAATATGACGATGAATTATAAGGCGCTTGCTTGTGTGCAGGCTTCTAAGAGCGCCATGAAGGCAAAGATTTTACTGTGCAAAATCTGTCCGAATATCATCTGAAAGACATACTACACTCAAGTTCTGCGTGTTGCTAATATAGAGCTTGACCGGAAAATAATTACTTAAATATGATAGCATATATAGCTCCGCACCAATTATACTCGAAAACCCTCAGGATCCGTAATACTTCGGATATGTATCAAAAGGTAGGTAGGTAGGCATACGCCCATTTAAAAGACTTTGGCTTGAAAAGTTCCAGATACAAACTATATCATCCCAACTATTGTGCAATACAACTTTTAACCTTTGGGATCGAATTGACAACCTATGTATTGTATCCTCCGATGTTACTTAACCTTTTAACGAAATATTGCCACCCCACTGCTCTAATGACATTATCGGAAGAGGAAAATAGAAGAAAGAGATAAATTGTCGATTATCGAGGTACGTTTTTTAAGCACCAAAATACCTATCTATTGGAGACATAATATGAAAATACTGGGATTGCTGGGCTCATGAGTTGAAGCCCTTCGAAATTCTTCATTAATCATCGATGGATGTACCTTGCCGGCACTGCTTCCTCCCTTGTAACGCCTCATTTCCACGACGCCCTCAGTCCACATCCCCGCCCCCATCCCCATCCTAAAAATCGTACATGACCGAGCCGAGCCGAACCAAACCAAGCCCCTCCAGCCCTATCCTATCCTATCCTGAAATCCTATAACATCCCACTTTATCCCAATCATAATCATGAAGGACCATCCTCAGGCAATTCCTCAATCACACCCTTTACAATCTCTATCAATTCATCCACATCTGGTCGTTCGCTAGGCTCCACCTTCAAGCATTTGCGTACCACTTCCCGAATACTTTCGCTAATTCCGCTATCTTCACTCTGTCCTGGTTGATTTGTAGTCTTCTTCTTTCCACCCGCGCCTTCGTCGGGAAAACGCCAATCGCCGCCCAGTACACAGATGCTTAGACTTCCTCCCGTTTCGTCGCTGCGCATCTCAAAGGGCGATTTTCCCACCAGGCAAGCATATAATGTGCAACCTAGTGACCAGATGTCGACTTTAGTGTCGATGGTACTGCCGGTTTTCACGTCGAAAAGTTCGGGTGCTCGGTAGGGCATGGTGGAGTGTTCGGCTGCTTGGTCTTGTACTGCCAGCGCAAGTGACCTAGAAGTGATCGGTGTGGGTGAGGGAGCTAGGGACCCAAGATCCATTAGGATGGGCTGAACGCCGTCGTCATCGATCATGATGTTTCCTACTTTAGCATTAGATAATTTCGCACACTCCGTTTTTAATTAACCTACCTGGTTTGATATCTCTGTGCGCATACGCTCTAGCTCCCCCTGGCGCAATACCCTCCTGGCTCATTGTAACTTCACCATCCATAAGTGGCTCCTGCTGCTCACTATCCGGATCGGCTTCTCTCCCTCTCTGTCTTCCCCTCCTTGATTCTACCTCCTCTTCTGCCTCTTGATCTGCCCTCGCCGCATCTGCCCTTACCTTCTTCGCATTATCCTGGCTTTTCGCACCTCCTGGACCTCCCTTGACTTTGTAATTATGCATTGCCTTGAGGGCCGAACAAACCCCCAAAAACAAAACCATCAATCGCTTCTCTGGAAACTTCGTATGATTAACCAGATTGGCATTAATTATATCCTGCAAATTTCCCCGTCTGTAATATGGAAGTAGAATGTATACAGTCTTCGCGCCTGGGTCCGATCGATCTGCCGAGACGCAGTAATCGACACTGTGGATGATATTCGGATGTGGTGAGAAGAGCGCATATGCCTCAACTTCTTTCATGGCTTGCGCGACGGATTCTTGTCCAAATGGGCAACGGATCTTTTTCGCCGCATACATGTTGTCATTGCTGGTATCTTGAACGAGGTAGACATAGGAAAATCCACCCTCGCCCAGTAGTCGCAGGATCTTGAAATTGCGATTGTTAATTTTCAGCTGCGGAGAGCCCGGAAAGCAGCTCATGCAGTTTGTGAGGGTGTATAATAAGTCAAGAAAGTATTGAGCCATCTTGGATTACGAATTAGAAGGATTGGTGGGCTATAGAGATTGTCTTTGATGTCCGAGGGGTCGAGCTTGCGGAGCTCTTAAGCGCAAAGTGGTACTTTTCGTATTCTTGAAGAAGAATCCAAGGGAAAGCTGTGCGTAAAACAATTGAGGTGACAAAGCTTGATCATGCAATTCCTCACAATCTTCAATCAGTAATTGAAAACTGACTGTTGAATTGTTGTTGTGCTGAGAGGTGTCGTCTTCCAATTTAAAGGTACCCTTGTTTTGATACTAGGCTGGGTTAAAAGCCACAGCACCAGCCACACACATATGGCTTGCAAGTTGCAATGGCTTCAATTATATTTCATCTCGAATCTATCTCAAATCCAAATTTTCATATAATCTTGCATGAACATGACATGAACGATACTTAAAATCTATCTGTATAGACATGCAACCATACGAAATATAGCAATGCCATGTACAAAGTGGCCGCTTGCTCAAAAGCAAATGCGCTTGATAACCAGGTACTTGCTTGAAGTGTCTACCGGTCAAGTCGATGAAAAACGATCAAGTGTCCCGTGAGCCTGAAGTGAAATTTCAATATTGAACCTAGGCTCAGGTATAGGCTCAGGCATTCACGAGTGCCATAAAATGCACAAGCCTAAGAGGCCATTAGGTTGTCAAACCCAAAACCGAACATATAAGATGCATCTTGTATTCATTATCCGCCCGTTTCTGATTGTAATGGGGGGGGATAGACTTGTTGCCGAAAGGAACACTAAGAATAGGCGTGTCACTGGGAATGGACTAGGCTCATTCAGAGTATTCCTCACCAGCCAGTAGCTGTACAAAACTAGTCCATGATCAATATACCATACTCTCTGCAATGCTACGCTGTAAGCTGACTTCCTCCGAGTCCCTCGAATCTCTATTTCGAGTTAAAATCATAGGTGAGTTCTACCGGCACCAGGAAAAAGAACGGCCGATGCCACCATGCATTGCTCCATGTCGACTTGAGCATTCACAGTGCTTTAATTACACGTAGATCTGGTTTCTCCATTATGAGGCAATCCATAGTCTCAATGGACTTCATACATAAAATTATCACAAAGGCCAAGTCAGAGCCGGGGTAGGAATGATTAACTATGGGCAAGTGAAGTCCCGGGTATAATTCATAATTACTATTGGTATTTCTCTGCGCGCTAAATACAATGGCAGATGAGACCATGTGTTTGTTCATTTACGAAAATCTGTTTACAATGGCTTGCCACCAATAAAATCAGACCACCTGCGAACTTCTCCTGGAATGCCTTCCTTGCGAGGAAGCTTCTCGTTCATACATTGGGCAAAAAGCTCAGCAGTCTAATGAATGATTAGCATAGGATCTACTATAAATGGATAAATGATTCTTACCTTTGGTTCCATGAAGAGAGGAACACCGAAGTCAACAGCGTTTCGGCGCATGACGTAGTCTGTATCCTGGACAGTCTTGCCTCTGGCGAGTGCAAGATTGAAAACACCACGGATATCGTACTTCTTGAAAACTTCTCTCAAAGCTCTCTTGTCCTCCTTAGGGAACTCAATAACCTCAACACTGATACCGCCCTTAGCAGTCGACTCCAAGAATTTCTTGACTTCAGGCTCAGCAGCGTAAAGCTTGTAGCCCAATGGGGATAGATAGTCAACGATCTTGGTGAGAGAAGTCTTGGAGACATCACCACCGAAAAGAAGACCCTCTCCTGGCTCTGGCATACGGAAGTTCATGGTTGATTGAAGAGAAGCCCAATAAGCCTCAACGAGATCCTTACCGAAGCAAGCAATCTCACCAGTACTGGACATCTCGACACCCAAGAATGGATCAGCACCAGCAAGACGAGTCCATGAGAATTGAGGGACCTTTGTGGCAAGGTAATCACGCTTAATGGCCATGAGGTCAGTTGGCTCAGGGACGTTCTGACCAACAAGAGCCTTTGTAGCGACGTCAATGAAGTTAACACCGAGAACCTTGCTCACGAAGGGGAAGGAGCGAGATGCACGCAAGTTACATTCGATAACCTTCAATTGTGGAAGACCTCCCTCAGGGTCCTCAGCCTTGATGATTTGCATATTGAACGGGCCAGTAATGCTCCAGGCCTTGGCAACCTTTTGAGCAATCTCCTTGACACGGTCCATTGTGGTTTGATCGAGGGACGCAGGGGGGAGAACAAGAGTAGCATCACCCGAGTGAACACCAGCTTGCTCAACGTGCTCACTGACAGCGTGAAGAATGAGCTCGCCGTTTGATCCAACACCATCGACATCGATTTCTTCGGCACCTTCAATGAATTTGGTAATGACAACAGGGTGGTCAGGTGACACATTGCTAGCAGCTTCAAGTTTCTCCTTGAGCTCGTCCTTGCTTCGAATGACAGTCATGGCAGCACCCGACAGAACGTATGAGGGTCTAACAAGGACTGGATAGCTTACTTCCTGTTGTATAGTCAGTAGTCAGTCATTAGGGAGTATGAAATTTTTACAAACCTCGGCAAAAGCTTCTGCATCTGCAACTGAAGTAAGTTCCTTCCAGGCTGGCTGATCAACACCTATGCTATCCAAGATAGCAGAGAACTTTTGTCTGTCTTCTGCCTTGTCGATATCCTTAGGGTCTGTACCCAGGATCTTGGCCCCGCCTGTCTCTTGCAAACGAAGAGCAATGTTTTGTGGCAATTGACCACCTACGGAAACAACAACTCCAGTAGCGGCCTCAAGTTCATAGATATCCATAACACGTTCATAGGACAACTCTTCGAAGTAGAGCTTGTCGGCAGTATCAAAATCTGTACTGTAAGTCTCTGGGTTATACTTTAAAGATGTCAGTAATTTGAACGGGTTGGTGACATGTATAACTTACGTTAATCATGACAGTTTTCTTGCCCATTTCTCTCAAAGCAAGAGTGGCGCTGACAGCACACCAATCAAATTCCACAGAGCTACCGATTCTGTATACACCACTTCCTAAGATGATGGTTCCATGGTCTTCAAAAGTGACATCGTGAGTTGTTGCGTTGTATGTTGTGTACTAGATCATTAGAGAGTTAGCAAATGTTTCTCAATAAATCTCATCACTTGAAACATCGAAATATAGTTAGGTATGGAGAACATATGAAATATCCCTGAATAGGATTTTGATATCCTTCAACAAAATTGCCTGGTTGAGCCATATCAACAGACATTGGTATTTGAACAAACCGGACTCCCGAATAGGCTTGAACATCCCAACAGAGTGGACACCCAAACATGCTCAGACCTGCGGAAAGGAAATATAAACGCAAACAAGAGTAAATGTTCAACGGCAAAACAAAGATGGATATCCAAACATAAATGGAAATTCAAACTTTGTCAAGCACAAAAAATTAGGGGAACACGGGGAATTATAAGAGAAGATAAAAGAATAGACCCACAAGATAGTTCGTAGAAGCGGGGAACTCAGCAGCTAGAGTGTCGATTCTCTTCACAAAAGGAGTGATACCAAAGCTCTTTCTGCGAGCTCGGATTTCATCTTCTGTAGACTTGACGGCGTTGGCGATTTGTCTATCGGAGAAACCCAACTTCTTTGCCTTTTGGATGATTTCTTTGTTCAATCCAGAAAGGCTTCCAATATCCTCAAGCTCGCGGGTACAATCAACAATGTTCTGGAGCTTATACAAGAACCATTTGTCAATCTTGGTAAGGTCATGAACACGGTCAACGGAATAGTTCTCGTGAAGCATGGCTTGCCCAACAGCTAGCCAACGGCGATCGGTAGGGTTTTGGAGTTCGTAATCAAGATCTTCAAATTTGTCTCCTTGGAAACCAACAAATCTGGGGTCAACTTGACGAATAGCCTTCTGAATAGATTCTTCGAATGTTCTACCAATTGCCATGACTTCACCAACAGATTTCATGGCACTGCCGATGTCGCGCTTGACATGTTGGAACTTTGACAAATCCCATCTAGGGATCTTAGAAACAATATAATCAAGGGAAGGCTCAAAGTTTGCAGTAGTAGTCTTGGTGACAGCGTTTGGAAGTTCGGGAAGGGTGTGACCGAGTCCAATCTTGGCAGCAGTATATGCAAGGGGATAGCCGGTAGCCTTGGAGGCGAGAGCAGATGATCGAGAAAGACGGGCGTTAACTTCGATGACTCTGTAGTCCAATCCATCAGGTTGTAAAGCGTACTGAACGTTACATTCTCCAACAACACCCAAGTGTCGGACAATCTTGATAGCAGCAGAACGAAGCATGTGATATTCTTCATCGCTCAAAGTCTGACTAGGAGCAACAACGATGGAATCACCAGTATGGATACCAAGAGGGTCAAAGTTTTCCATGTTGCAGACAGTGATACAGTTGTTGCTGGCATCTCTGACAACCTCATATTCAACTTCCTTCCATCCCTTCAACGACTTCTCAACCAGAATTTGGGGTGAAAGAGTCAAAGATCTAGAAGCCATGTTGCGGAGCTCTTCCTCGTTGTTTGCAAACCCAGAACCGAGACCACCAAGAGCATAGGCAGCACGGACGATGATTGGGTAGCCAATACCCTTTGCAGCCTCCAATGCCTCGTCAACAGTTGATACAGCGACCGATTGAGCAATTGGAATATTGATCTCGCCAAGAGCCTTGGCGAAGAGGTCTCTATCCTCACTGGTCTCAAGAGTCTTGATGCTAGTACCCAAAACCTCCACTCCATATCTCTCAAAGATACCCATACGCTCCATTTGTACACCGAGGTTAAGAGCAGTTTGACCACCAAAGGTAAGGAAGATACCATCAGGTCTCTCCCGTTCGATAACATATGTAACATATTCAGGAGTGACTGGAAGATAATAGACCTCATCGCTAAGAACGTGAGCAGTTTGGATTGTAGCAATATTGGGGTTGATGAGCACAGAAGCCACACCGGCTTCTTTCAAGGCCTTCAATGCTTGAGAACCTGAGGGGGACAAACAGTTAGCATGTTGTAACTTTTCTCCATTAGGTCAGATGTTATGAAGATCCAAATTGAAGAGAAATTTGTCCCAACAAAATGACTCATTCTGCGAAAGGCTGATATTTGGAGCACCAACCTGAGTAATCGAATTCTCCTGCTTGACCAATACTCAAACCACCACTGCCAATGACCAAAACCTTCTTTACGTTCACTGGGTTGGCAGCACCTTTCACAACCCCGCTATTCAAGTATGCTTCCGCACTGGGCGCGGTTTGTGACTGATCCTTAAGGAGGGTCGAACTGGAAAAAAGACGAGCATATTTGCTGTTCTTCCAGACCTGAGCCGGCTGACGGTGTACAAGACCGTTAATGGAAGCTCTAGTAGTGAATGCTCTCGCAGGCAAAACTGGAGCCTTGCATTGGCGGAGGAGGGATGAAGATCGATATGCGAAACGGTTTGCGAGCGCCATGATTTCGGTTTGAAGCCTCAATTGAACTTCAAGAAAATGATTTATCCACCTGACCCTCTGTACTTTGCGCTGCCAACTATTTCACAGTTGAATTGCCTTTTCGTGGGAAAATGAATGGGGGGGGGTTACTGTCAATGGATTTTTTTGTTGAAAATCTACCTGGGGTAGCTTTCTGATAAGCTTTTGGTGTGTTGATATAATATAAAGGAATGATGAAACCTCTCTGTCGTCGCAGATTGAAGTTATTCCTGGAGTTTGGAAGGTTCGAAGTCTCTAAGCATTGTCGATTAAGTTGGGGAAATCAAAATAGTATCTCTTGTGAATTGTTCAAAGTTGCAAATGTTTTGGAGTCAATGAGGTTTTTCAGTTGAAGTTTTATATCTTGAGATGAGTCTTAATTTTGTGTGACCAAATGGTTGGAACCAAATTTTTCTCTAGCCCCGCTTTTCGATCAACATGCACAATCCCAACCAACCAACAAAGAATAATAATATTGAGAGTTTAAGCTAGCTTGATCAAATATTAAGAAAGATTGACAATAATGAGCCAATGAAGAGATTTCATTGTTATTTCAATTAATATGTAAATTTACCAATTGGTTCCTTTGTCATCCATGGATTGTGATTGACATTCAGCAGGAATAACCCTGCTGGGTAAACTTGGTAAGGACGGGAGCTACTTTATCACAAGTTGGTTAGTCAGTTAGTCAGTTAGTCAGTTAGTCAGTTAGTTAGTTAGTCAGATATTCGTCTCAGAACCCTCCCATAAGCTTTGCACCACATGTTTGAATGAGGGGGGGACTCAAAACTTCTACATGCGATGCCGGCCGATAAAATTTCTTCTTTCTGCATTGGATTGGATTTGGAAAGGTGAATTTTATGCGCGTGGCAGGAAAACGTGGGGTCTATATGTCATTGCCAGTGTCAGAGTCATTGTCTTTGTCATATTACTACTCCGTACACCACCCACAGTATGACTCCTATAAGTAAGGCTGTCCATCGCACATTGGTTGCATGCTAATAATAAGCTATGATCCTGCGACCTTTTCGGGAGCTACAGATATCGGATATTTTTCTGTTGATCTGCAGTACTGTATATTAATGTTAGTCATCGACCGTGCTTCTCTTACCTATTTCTTTCAAAAGGGGAGTTCACCTATTGTCTGGACTACGGACTTGCACAAACGATCCTCGCAGCACCTGATCAATTTCATCACGTATGCGCTGGTAACACTCCCTTCAAATTGACCAGCTGTTAATATAGCAGTAAGCAAGCCTTTCCCTTTCCTTCGGAAGAAAGAACACAGTAGGAATGCATGGTAGAGCACACATCATTCATTGTAGGACGCGGTAGAGGCAGTGTACTACACAAGTCACTGACCAACTCGAATACTATAAATGTTATCATAGATCAACCCTTCTACCCGAGCGCGGCAACCGAATGGTACATTTAATGTATCGGATAGTTAAAAGGATTTGTGCTCTATAAATCTGAAGTTGCACATCTGAACAGGTAGCTCACCCTTTCAATGGTCCTCGTCCAAATCTTCTCGGGAATAAACGTAGAAAAGTGCCACAATGGACTCCATTGAAGGTATGATAAACTAGCCGTCCCTCAGTGTACTTCATTTACTTGAAGTGGTGATAAAGCCCCAGTTACTGGAATTGGCTCTAGCCAACAGTATCACTCAAAAAAATTGAGCACATATCCCTACTGACAGATTTGATGTCAAGACGGAAGATGGAAACTGGAAATATATGAATAATGTAACTGCAGATTCGGATGCCTTGCGGTGTGACGATTATTGACATACTTGTGAGGAGCACGAAGACAAAGATGCCTGTCGTTTGTGATATAATCTTGGGAATAAACGTGGGTGGGATCTATAAGAGTTCTTGTCATCATATATGAGTGGCAGTGCAATAGGAAACTTTTGTTCTATGGTCTTATTCACCAGCAGAAAGCACTACTTCAGTAAGACTGTCATTGATACACCCTTTGAAATCTTTATTTATGCGGGAGCCGGAGAAGGACCAGGGTATGTAGTAAAATTAGAGAGGCATATTTGGAAATACATGAACAAACTTGTATGAGTTCTCTCCCGCACCTAGCGTTTCACCTTAGCTACTTAGCCAAATATTTCTCTCGGTTTAAGATGAAAGATTACCGCAACGAAAACGATTCTCACTCATGATATTCTGCTGTGTTTCTCTCTAATATTGTATAGTCCCTGGAGCCAGAAAGTAGATAAAAACCACACGAACCACTGTGGATGATATGGTAAACATCTGAACCAAACCTCAATCCTCATTCCTCAACTCGTGAGCAGTAAAGTGATTACAGATGGCATTCAAGCTCCGTTTTCGAGGGGGAGCAACCCACTGAGGTCAATGAGAACGCGGCGTTTGGACGAACCAGAGGATTGAAGCTTAGTTTCACAATTGTAGCTCTACCTTGATTGGTACGAAATTAAAATCATTATGGGAGTGCTCCAGTTGATCAAATCAAGAGGCCAAGATGATGATAGGCATGCCATATAAGAAGCAATTCGCATGCCAAAATCAGCGCTGTACATTCAAAGAATGATATCTAAAAATATATAATCTTGATATTGTATTATTGTCCAATGTTCGAACTGAGATTCGACAATCAATAATTTTTTAGACTTAAAATCTATATGATAGTTGACATTGCACCAATTCAGGTTTGATAATAAAATGGTGCTTCAAGCTTAGATATCAAAAAGTGTGTGTAATAGCAATGTGATATCGCAACTCCAACTCGGCAACGGGTATTCAGTCGGAAAACCCGTCGAGCTCGGGACGGTTATGTGGTCATGAATCTTCAGCTGCAGAAAGGGATGCAATACAGCCGAGATAGCCGAAAAGAAGATACCCCATTGAAGCGACACTTTTCATTATGCGCCCTACTCATGACTCGACACATCAACTATAAATTATAACCAATCAATAATATATAATCTTCTGTTGTACATAACATTTAATTCATCGTTCATTCAGTATGGATCGAACATCACCTCCAGCTCCTCCGAAACTACAAATGGCACAAGTTCTCGCTGATCTAAATGCCCTCAAACAAACAGTTCGTCTTCATAACCTCATCTATATCTCAGTACCTTCTTACATGCCAGTATCCACATGGCTCCCCACCTAAGAGATTGATGTCTTCCCTGAGTATACCATGTTAACCAATCGTGCATAGCCACCTCAAGTCGCCCTCTCCTTCTTGCACACCCTATCCACCATCTCAACCACTCAACATGAGAGGAAAACCTCCATTTATTCACAGCCACCGCAGAAATTTGATCGTCTTGGCCGTCGTATACCTACAACCCCAAGGCTTTCCTCGGGAAGCCGCTCGTCTTCCGAATCACCCTCTCCTCCTCCTATGCTGAGGACACACTCATCTATGACCTCACCTGATCTTCCAGAAACCGAAGAGTCCAAGAGAATTAGCCGAGAACTTCGTCATCTAAGAAAGCAAAGTGACGGGGTATGTTCTAGGTGTTATTTCATCATCCTGAAGATAGCTGACAGCTCATATCACAGCAAGACTTGGAATTCATGCGCGCGAAGACGTTACTGGGCTATTACCGTAACCGAGACAGGCTTCAGGAAAGATGTACAAAAGGAATAAAATTATCACAAGAGAGAGTTGATCGAGCTCTAACCGAGCAGGCGGAAAGGAAGTTGAAGACGGGGAAAATATCCGGATCCGGTGTAACCCTTAGAAAGCCTGGAGAATCTCGTACGGGCAGCTACTTTTGATTCATGAATTCAATTGCAAATAATCTGAGGCTAGGACTTGAAAACGTATAATCATACAGTTTAATTGTCTTCAAAGTGCCCCGAGATTTGAAGAATTAGGTGTTTGAGTACTAATCCAGATTTCATCGATACATTGAAATCCTAACTAGATACCCATACTAGATACCCATCATGGATATCTACTTCGTACAATACAAACTATCCATGAATCCATGAATGGAGAAGATCATTAAAACGCTCGGTGCCGGCAAGAACTTCCGCGAGTGACAGCTGATAGATAGCTCGTCGCATCTACGCCCGAGTGGGGTCTCCACTGCATGGTCCAACAGGTCGCATAAAGATCTGCACCTCAATTGCTCATTCACTTGAGCTTGAGTAACCACCAATTTGATACTGTACATACAAAGTTCGAAAGTAGCATTTTTGTATATCATCTTCCAGTATGTCATTAATCTTCCGTCGTGGAGTTGCCACTATATCTCCCTTTAAGAGTGCTTCAAAAGTTGTATGTATCGGGAGGAACTACGCGTATGTCTAACCCCACTCCCGTCCATGAACTTGCTTCTTGTGTTCTTCAATGGAGTATCTGCAAAGTCTCTTGGTGATTGTCTAAGTGGAAACAGAGATCATGTCGCGGAGTTGAACAATTCCAAGCCCAAACAACCATTCTTCTTCCTCAAACCAACCTCCTCAATTCTTCCTCCCAATGCAGGAGCTGTCATTCGACCAAGAGGTGTAGATTTACATTATGAAGTGGAATTGGCTTTGATCATAGGGAAGCAGGTCAAAAATCTGGAGGCAGAAAACGAAAAGGAAGCTTATGGTTCAATCGAAAGTGCGTATCTTCGACCGGATGACTCGATCCTATTCTAATTTTTGAACAACATAGGCTATGCAATGAGCATTGATATGACTGCTCGTAACGCTCAAAACGAAGCAAAGAAGAAGGGACTTCCATGGGATATTGCAAAGGGATTCGATACCTTCCTGCCAATGAGCAACATCATTTCCAAGTCCCAAATTCCGGATCCTCATAATGCCACTGTCTGGCTTACGGTCAATAATGAGCACAGGCAAAAGGACTCTACAGAATTGATGCTATTCCGAATTCCTAGAATATTGAGTGATATCTCCAAGGTCATGACTTTAGAAAAGGGAGATATCGTCTTGACTGGTACACCAAAGGGTGTTGGATCTGTGAAGCCTGGAGATGTTATGAGGGTCGGCATCACCGTTGGGGGAAAGGAGTTGGAGGAAGGAAAAATTGAAGTTGCTGTCGAGGAGTCGACAAGTACATATGAATTCAAGGAGACTTGAGGAAATTAGGTATATAATCATATCAGGATACCCAGCAATACGCACGAGTTCGAGTTTGGGCTGCATTCTAAAGATATCATTCACTGTTTGTTGTTCCTATCAATCAAGAAAGATTTGGGTCCTTGATAGATCCAGGGGGAGGTGCAGATTCCGCAAACGTCCCGCATTTCTTGCACTTCCTTCTCTCCTCACTATTCTTGAAGTCATTCACAGCCTCCTTGATCTGCGTGCCTAAATCCGTACAATGGAAAGCGGCTTCCTCTACCACCTCGCGACAATTGGTACAATACCATCTCAACCTGTCCAAGGAACCTTCTGGCCTTGGTTGCTCTAGTACAATTCCCACCGTGTTTGCAAATCGAACGGGGTTGTGCGGAGTATTGGGGGGCAAAAGAAACATGTCTCCTTCACCAATAATTATATCCTTGAACTCGCCTTCATCCACCACCTTTAGCATCATAGCTCCTTTGTATTGGTAAAACCATTCTGCGGTTTCGTTGATATGATAATCGGTTCGTGCATTTGGACCTCCCACGATCTGCAGAGCTTAGAAATGGTATGGTGTGACGATAGGAGAAGAACATCGTACCATAACAGTCACATCTTTGTTGTAAACGCAGTAGTTATTGATGGGAGGCTTTAGAAGATGAGAGTTCTCTTCGAGCCTGTACAATGGTTAGAAAAAATAGCTGTGGTGACAGTAGCAACAATCTCTTACCACTTGGGCAAATTTAAAGGACTCGTGAGCATTTTAGAAGGTTGTTTTGTTGTATAATGCCTAGTAAGTAGGTAAATATTCACAAACGCAATTCAGATATTCGTAAGCATCCATGTCATAGTTGCCCCTCTCAAGCCGATGAAACCGATTGCGGCAGAATAATGGCGGTCACTGCATACAGCATAATTGAGTGTTCGTGCGTTTCCCGATAAAGAGAAGAGAGTTGATGCATGTCTGAGTTATGATACAGACTTATTAGGTAGGTTTTGCGCGCATTTGAGAAGATAAAATAAGGGACCGTCAGCTCATAACTTTCGGTTATTGATGCAATTAATCAATCACGTTAGTTCTTCAGAACTCGAGAGATTACAACTCCAAGAAGTGACATATATTGTAGATTTATCTTAACTTTGACCTCTCAATTTATCATCTACCCCTTATCCAAGAATCTCATCAAGCTAGGCTTCACCATCTCACCGATAAGGATCATTTCAATATTCAATAACAACCTTGCATAATACCCAAATTCACAATGGACCATTCGCATATGGATCACAGCATGCACGGTATGGGGATGGATATGGGAGGAGATAGATGTAACATGAACGTTCGTCTTCCATTCGCATTCCTCCCCTCAATCCTCAATCCTCAATCATTGACCTTTTAATCGTAGATGCTCTTCACCTGGGACACAACCAATCTGTGCATCATCTTCCGATGGTGGCACATCCGCTCCACCTTCTCTCTCCTCATCTCTTTGCTCGGTGTCATCGCCATTACCGTCGGCTATGAAGCTATTCGTTCTCTCACTCGTCGCTACGAAACTTGGGTCGAGAAACAACAAGGCTCTATCACACGTAAGCGCCCTGGCATTACACATTCCCCTTCCCTCGACTTTCATACCTGAGCAGTGGAATGAAGAGCTGAGACTATATATACAAATTAAGTGGATGATGTTACTGAAAATAGGCCTTTTCTCTGGGCAGGACGCAATCAAGAAGAAGTGGGCCAGAGGGCACATGTCGTTAAGGCTGCGTTGTATGCGTTTCAGTATTTCTATGCTTTTATGTTGATGTAAGTTCTTAAGGCCTGTCCTTTGTATGTGTGTGTGTTAATAAGTTGATAGGTTGCTCTTCATGACATATAATGGATGGGTTATGATTGCAGTAGGCGTGGGCGCATTTGTGGGATTCTTGCTCTTTGGAAAGGATACTTCGGCTTCGAAGGAGACGGCATGTCATTAAGATCTCAAGTCATGGAGTTAGGGGGTAGACGGTTTCATGGGAGGAAGATGAGAGATTCATGTCAAGGATTGAGAGTGAGGTCAACAAACGGCCCCTTGGTATAAGGAAGAGGCACATGTCGAGGTACATGGACCGCTACTAGCATCGAAGGTTCGATTGTGCACTTGAGCAAGATTCATATAAATTTCGGGTTGTCAAATATCCAATTCTAACGTTGACTTATTTTGAGCGAGTTTAGGTTTCCAAGGTTAGGTGCAAAGCGGATTCGTATCGTATGTAAGGGGAGGAAGTATGGTTATTCACACATTTCAATTCATGCATTTTTGACAATGAAACGGTTCCCATTTCATCTATACGTGATTGATGTATTTCTAGCAAACCTGTATTTTTGGTTAGAATAGCTAAGCACCTAATTTGAAGGCCTTCCCTTATTAACAAGGGACACAGTTTTGAAGTGTGAACGAAACAATCCAAAGCCCAAAATGGTCCCCATCGCTTAGCCTTGATGAAATTCCAATTCAAAAAGTCGACCAAGCCGACCTCAACAACCAAGCATCAAGATACATTCCAGAAAAGGCGCAAAAAAATGAAAAAAGATGTACCGGTGTCAACTGGAATTGATACTCCAGGTGGGTGTCGAACCCACGACTTTCGCATAACTTCATATTAATCCACGAGGGGAAGAATATAAGAACGACACGCTAACCACTCTATAAATTCTATATTAGCCTGATGAACCTTCATTTTGGAATGGAGGCAGTAACTTACGCGTCACTGGAGTTTGGCATGTTTGTTTGACGAAGCGATGGCTTTTTGTTATATATTTGAAGGTTTTGAGTGTAAGCTTTTTTTGCAGGGGTAAAGTGGGGACAATAGGAACGGGTGAGGATTGAGAGATGGTGATTGGTGGATGCGGGGATGGGGGGCTTTGGGATTTCTCGGTTGCCGTAGTTGAGGTGTGTTGAAATATGGTAGGTAAGATATATTGTCTATTTGACTGGCAAACTTGAATTGGGGTATTGATATATATTGATCGAAGGATGCGGTGATACTTATGAGACATCTACTGAGTATGTTCGAGATCCACGAACCTATAGCCTTAATCATTCATAAGAGTTACATAAGTCCAACAGTCTTTTTCAACATAAAAATCACTATATACCATACTATATCTATCCACATACCTACATAGATGATCAATAAATCCGATCACCTCCTCACTACCAATCCTTCTTAATCTCATCTGTCTTCTCAACGTAAGTATACAATTAGTTCTATAGATTCGAATCTGACAAGTCCCGAGCTCGAGAACACCACTTCAAAGCCCCATATATCAAAAGTGTATCTCTGGATCTCCATACATCAAATTGGACCACAAACAGGATTCAACGTGTAATGCGCAAGTATATCCTGGAAGCCATAAACTGTATAATCAGTAACTTCCGAAGAATACGCCCCAATCTTGAAGTTTGACAGGACAATAAGTTGTGGCTGTGGAAGCTCACCGGTTGTTGTTCACTGGGGATTGTGAGGGTGGAAAGTCGCCAGGATTGTTAACAAACCTATCAAGGCCGCTCCCGGTAAGGACTCACAAACCATAGGAAATAGGAAAGTCAAGCAGGAAACCCCGGTGAACTTCTGGATTGTGTAGAAAGTGATTTTGGTTTCTGTGCTTTTACCTACTCGGTCGGATCCATCATTCGTGCTTCACTGGCCAAGTGTGCCTAGCTAATACTCGAAACTTACTTTTACATGTCGCCGGCGAGTCCTAGTCGATGAGAATGATTACATGGATTTAGTTCACTAGAGATATCCCTTTCATGTCATTAAGAACTTTTACAAATCACTAGGTCATTGTCTCGGTTTTACAAATTCCTTGTATTAGGGTCTCCGAGTCTATCCATTTTAGTAGGTAATTTCTCCATGCAAAACACTACGAACCCATTACCAAGTTCTTATACTTAACCCTCCAAATCATCACAACAACTGGCCTCTGATACGGGTATAGGCGTAAGTCGTTCAAGCTGCGAAAGGTGCCGACGTGGAGTCGCCGGGGAGATAGAGAGTTCCATCTTAACAAATTTAGCCCTCATTCTCAAAGACATCTTTCGCTGTCACGCAGGAAGAGGTTTTACATCACCAATTCCGGAAGGAAGTCCGCTTGCAATATTTTCAATGGCCGTTCTGGTTGGCTTGGAAAGCTCTTTTCCTACCAGGACGACAAGTACCGGTGTTCTTAGACAACGATATCTGCTTTTTCGTATGCCCGATCGAAACTTATTAATAGCTTTGTGTGTGCGTTTCTCACCCTTCTTGTCTTTTGCAAGTGTGTCGACGGGTAATTCTGGAACTGGAGAATCACCACCAACATCCGGTACCATGGCTCGAGCAGGTGTAGTCCCGTCCGATTGCCCCATACAATTTCCTATTACTTTTGACGACGATTCTGACAATGTTTCTTGCAATGGCTCAAGAGGTTTGACGAGTATGGATTCCCCAGAGACATCGCCCTTATTCATAGCCAAAATTTTGTCCATGTTTGGAATGGCATGTGGACCATCCAAAACGCTAGTTCTCGGGCTCACTTCAAAGCAAGGGCCCCGAAGATGAGCTGGTAACGCACAAAAGTCTTGCATAGTCGCGCCAGAGGGGAATTTAGGCCTATCATCGTAAGGACCATCCATATCGCGTCTGTCAGCCGCAGATAAACGTCTCATTGGTGATGATGGTGCCGTATTGAATTCCACGTAAGTTTCACCGCAAGATTGTGACTCGACTTCTGCGTCCTCAAAGATGTCACCATTCTCCCTCTCAATCATCTGTTTCGGCTTGCGTGTTTCTGTATCCCCTAAAGATCTATAAGGCTTGTATGCCTTGACTTTCGGCTTGTCCCATTGGGTGGTAGGAATCGATCCTAAACTGGCAGAACGCATGGTTGTTATAGGCACTTCGTCAGGCAGAAGAGTATCTAAAGAATTTCAAGTTAATGCAAACACGGGTATCCTGAAGGAAACAAAGTTACCAATCTTGAATGCCTCTGTTAGATCCGAAACATCAACCAGCTCAGGGTCTGCGTCATACTGAGTAAAGGCCGTAACTTCCGAGCTTTTCCCCTTGCCCATCAATTTCATAATCGGCATCATGTTAACAAACTTCTGAACTGCAGCCTCCTCTGAGATACCAACTAGATTGGGTGGTACAGCACAGCCCTTGAAAGATCTAACGAAAGAAGGAGATGAGAGTGGAGAAATCGATGTACCGATCTTAGCAATAGAGCTTCCAGAAGAAGTTCCAAGGTATATAGGGGGGCTTTCCCGTCTGATTGATTGTGAAGAAGCCGTTGCAAGGCTAGACATCGATTCTGGATTCGTCTTCTAGGAATGAGTGTGGTAACAAGTAAGTATAGTTGGAGTCTGATTGTTGTCATGTGCTTTTTTCCTGACAAAGCAGCTTTGTGGCCTTTAGAGATGTTTCAAGGTTATGTATGTTACGAAATAAATGACAAAATGAGCGGCTAACAATATGATTATGGTGGGTATTACAATAATGGAGATGAACAAAAAAAGTGAACAAATTTGAAGAGCATTGGAAACTTCTGAGTTGTCCCTGTCGTTCTTTCTATCACTCGGTCAGATCAAGCCTACCTTCTTTGCCCATCCTCCAAAGCCAAAAGTAAGAGGTGATCAGGGAGAACTCCCTAGAAGAACAATAGAGAACTGATATATGGTTCGAACCCGAGAAACCACAAGCGTTCACTCGATATACGAAATTCGAGCTTCCATTCTTCTCATTTAATAGCATGCGGTCTATAGCCATCATGTCCAAACGTAATTATAACTTTCATCCAAACATACCTCCCCACATATAGAGTCGCCATTTCCAAAGCTCAGAATCACAACTCCCGATACTTATCATCCCAAAAGATCACGATCGATATCATCGATCGTATCATACAGAATCTCATTCAAAAACAACAATAACAACCCTCTTCCTCCCAAAAGAGACCAGTCCCGTCAAAACTCACACCAACCAACCCCTTATCACCCCAAAGTTCTCCCTTCCCCCTCACTATCCTATCTAAAGCCAGCTGAACAGCTTGTCTATTCCCAAATCAGTCCATACGATCTAAACCATAACCGAACACCGCACTCCCTCTCTCATTCATGCGTGTCACCAAACACAGCGAAACAAAAACACAACCCCAATTACAATATCACCATAGCCACTCCAGGCCAAGTACCCAGAATCATCTATCCCCATGTTGAATGAACATTAACCAGCCAACTATAACCTACCTATAGCTACCTACCTAGGCACCTATCTATAGCGCCCATGGTGACGCATCCTCATACCCCCACAACCAAATCAACAGTCACAAAGTCAACCCTTTGATCCAGAGATAGGGCGGCAAGAAGAACCAAAATCAAGACTAGACAATTCTATACTTGGTCAGATTCGATGTTGATAGGACAAGAGACATCTCAAAATTGATGGAACTGGGCATCTGCCAGAATCATTACCTCGATGATAATGAAACATGAACTCCATGAAGATCTATGTAACTACCCCCTTTGTTTCATGTAAATACCCCTCGATAGCCCGTTACTTTATAGTGGCATTAAAGACATTGTCTAGCTAGAAGGCCCATCTGGGCAGTGTCATCTCTACACACTGATGTGACCTGGCAGTTCAGATAGATGCATTTTTCAGCCTTTTACTTTTGAGGCTACTTATACAAATTGGGTATTATGGCAAGTCGGCACATTGGATGGACTGAATAGCCTCATGTTAAATATGAAGAGATGGGGCGCGGCTGGATGTCAAGAAAGGAAGGAAAGAATGAGAACACTGGAATACATTTCAAGTTCTCTACAATCACCCACAATAGTAAGCCAAATTTGATATCATAATTTATCAACTATCTCCAGAAGAATGTATCTGCCTGTGATATCTTCCTTCCCCTCATCTTGGAGAATCCTGCGCCGTTTATGGATCCCTTTGTTAACACCTGAGCCACTGCTCTATCCATCAAGCTCCAAAAAATCCTCATCGCCCCGTACTTTTGCCTGGTTTGGGAGTTTCGTTCACACGCCTCAATAAATCATGTGTGAAGAGCTGTCGTTTCCCTTCCCCCCATCCTGTTCTCTACACTTGCATTTTCTATTACACAGAAGTAGTTCTCGAGTTTGTTTTGGTGATCAGAGACCTATCACAATCAGAGCATAAGCCGCAAAAGAATAAAACAGCCTGGGATTTGACTATTTATTCAATCTAGCCTTACTCTGCCAATCCTTTTAGCAAGACGCTCTGTAGGGCCATCATCATCATCATCGAATGGCGACTGACGTTTTGGGGGTCGCTCACCGGTCGATTGTAAAATTGCAAGGAAGGTTGCCCATCCAGGGGTAGCTATCAATTGAAATCCATCTGCTAGATCGTGCTGTGTGGCCACGCGGCACAGAAGTGCCATCTCTTCCTACAAATAAGTATATTAGCATCAGGCTCATGAGTGTGGAAGAAGGAAGTGCAGGTACGGACCTTGCTCAAGACCCCCAAACTATATATGAAGCAAAGGAGATGGAAGTCAGATACTGCGACAATGCCATCGCTAGATTGGGTGAGTTGTCCATTTTTGTCAAGCCCCAATTGCTTGCCAACGTCCTTGATATCTTGTTCTTGGCCAATGACCAAACGATTCTCGATGGTGAAAGAACTCTTGGCCATGAATGCTGGTTTAGGGTCGCTAGGAAATCCATGAGTTAATGTGACGAGTAAATATTCAACTGGGAAAGATGGTTTAGCATTTTCTTGGACACTTCTACCATACTCGTTAATTTTTCGGTAAAAAACTTCGGGAATATATCGTGCGCTCGTGTCAGAATCGTCATCTCCTTCACTGCGAACGATCATCACAGCAGGGTCGGCGGATGGCTCGACAATATCTGCTCGAACCATTTCCACGGCTGAGTTTGAGACTTGATAGGCAGATATGGCAATTCCCCCGGTCTCATCGGCTGTGATCACACAGGTAACAAAATTCGAACCAAATTTGCCGGTATCACTCCATTTTGTCGGTTTGGGGTGCTTTGCTTGTAAACGTGCTGCAAATGCGATTTCCAGTGATGATAAATAGTACGAATCGATATGCCTTTTGCATATAACACTGCCATCTGATGTGCCTGCGTCAATTAAATCAGTCCAGATGACTCCAACTCTTTCCATGCCGCATAATCTCGCAACCTCGTCGATATCTTTTTCGGATTCCCATTCGTTCAATGTGACACCATCGAGTTCGTCGACTTGTGGCGGTTCATAAATAGCTTCCACAACAGCCTTGACCCCTAACGGCACCTCTGTGTACTCCTCGTAGCGACCGTATAGATATCCAAAACGTTGTGCGCCTGTGGATCTCCAGAAATTGAGCAAATTTTCGATCAAGCTTGCTTGCGCGAATTCAACATGATCGACCATGCGGAACGCCTGCGGCTGCAGGGTGATTGCGCTGGGTTGGCACTTCGTACAGATACCTTCCGGCCACTGAGGGTGTCCTGATGGACAGTTCTTCTTTACACGATAGTATGGCTCAGTCAACGGCGGCATAAACGAGCTTCCTAGCTCTGGTTTATTGGTTGCTGAGTTGATCTTTCGCAAGTATGAGTGGAATGAGAGGTTCTTGATTTTCTTTTCCGCGAGATACTCTGCATTGAACGGTTCCAACGGCATGCAGTAATCGCACATTCCCTTCTCACCATGTCGACACATCTTTTGATCCTTCTTCCTGGGAATTTTGCCATCCTTCTTGTCTAATCTATTATCGAGATCGGATTGTTGAACCACTTCCCATGGATTCTTTATCTTTTCGGACGGCGACGTTACTTCTTGAGTTGGAACATTGATAGGTATTGTTTCTGGTAGAACGGCACTTCCGTTCAAACGATTTGTTGAGGAGATAAGATGCGATGGCGGGGAAGTCGAGGTGGAAGTGGTAGTATTACCATTTGAAAGACTATCCAAGAGCTTGTAATTAATAAATACCATATCGCCATTCCTTCAATTTGTCAGTAAAAGTGCTCAAATATTTCATCCACCCTCAACGCACTTAAGTCCAATCTGCGAAACTTTGGCTCTCGCAATTTTCATAAGAAGCTTATCATCCCCACCACTCGGCGCATTCGAAAGCGTCAAAGTCTTAGGATCCAGTTTCTCAGGTAGGAGTTTCACAAGCTATAGTAGCATGCCAGTCAGTAAGAGTCCATAGATATATATGCAATTCATGATGGACCAACCTTTTCACCAAGTTGACCAAAGGTTTCATCTGCTTCAACAGAAATACGGACTGTCCCATCAGGACCACGAAATCTTAAAAGCATCTTGACTTCTTCACAGTTGGTTTGTTCTTTATGCAAATACGACACAAATAAGGGTGAGTATGATACAAAATCGATTCGATGTATTGCGAAGGGAGAAGGAAAGTCAAAATTAAGAGTTGAAGGAGAGAAATCCTTGAGATGCTTCCTTAATTCTTGGATGTTTTATTTTTTTCTGGCTGTTGATGAAATAATTGAATGGAAGCTCTACCTATCCACTAGATTAACTTAAAGGTACCTCTCCCACCACCTGGGCAGAAGACGTCAGAATCCGGTGGCCTAGGTAGTAGCTATGAACTGCCATGCCGCCTTCTTCACCGCCTTTGCGATCTTACTAATCCATGAATAAGGATGGAATGTTGCTGGATTCGGCTTAGTTTCACATTATTGCCCAGACGCCTGCTTGCTTACTGTACATGTACGGTCCGCGGGTACCTCAGGTACATATTAAATTGTTAGCGAGTTTGGTCTTCTCCGGCAAAAAAAGTAACTTTAAGGTTATTTGTCCTGAAGTAGCGAAGTAGCAGAATGAAATAGAATACGAAGTATTACTCGTATCGTACTACTAATAAAGACAAAGGACACACAACACATAAGAGGAGATATTGTATCGTCTTCCCTTTTTTTACTAATAACCTCTACCAGCCTTTCAACCTCATTCATTCCAATCACAGTTTGTAGTCATTGGTTTCTTGATTGGAATATCATATCTTTGGGGTTCTCTAATTCTGAAAGATCTATTCCACATTCCATACGGCCACGATGTTCGCCAACTTCGATTATGCAACCACTCTTCGTGGTTTAATCCTCCCTCTCGCATATATTGTTGTCCTTATTGGTTCTCTAGGTACTTTCTCATCATTATATCGAAAGAGAATAGCAGGTTAGTGAAATGTCGTCTTCTTGATTGCGCGCAAACTAACAGGCAATTGTAGCCAAATCCGCGACTCTTGCGCCTTGGTTCCCACCACATCTGCAAAGAAATATTTACTTATCACTGCTTCATCTTGAGCCTGAAGAGGGGAGCGAGAAAGCGACGCCAATTCCAGAAGGTGTTATACGAGCGGCTCTTTTGAGAAGAGCGGTTGAGGATATCCATCGAATTATTCAAATCAGAACAGCAAAGCAAGCATGCAGTACCTTACTACAAAGAGGCAGTGTGGGCGATGATTTATGGCAAAGATTCTTGAGAGCAGAGAAGGAAATGGAAGAGGAGCTCAGAGATGTGGTCATGGAGGTGAGTTAAATATCCTGACTAAGGAGCTGAATTTAGCTAACCATGAATAGGCGAATGCGCTGGCACCAAACTGGGGACAAACGATATTCCAATCTGCAAACGAAATTGCCGCCAATACTATGTTCAGAAAAGCGCTCGATGATGTCCAGGCTAAGACCGAATCCGAGAAACAATGGTGGGAAAAACGTCGAGCCTCAATCCAGTCAGAATTCATGAAGGAGTTGGATGAAGAAGCAGGAGCCAAGGCATCTAAAGTCACCTCGCCAACCAAGTCTACCAGCGTTGTCAGCGATGAGGATGCCATTCTAGTTCAAGGAGGCGGGCCTACAGCCAGCGAACCAGGAAGTCCCAACAGGAAGAAGAGCAAGAATTAGAGGTTGTTTTCCTAGCTTCTGGGCAGTGTATATGGCATGAACCTTGCACATATGAGGCGTTATGGTATCTGGCGTTTTTACGGTTGTAAGATATTGTTGCATGCACACGCGGACAGGTGTATCAAGATTTGTAATAACCAGTCTTTATCGCTGGTTAGATAAAATATGGCATTTATATTCTTAGAAGACAAGCATGTCCTCTTTTTATGTTACTTTTGCCTCCAAGCGCTGCCGTTCATTGCCTTCATATCATATGGCTATTCGGAGAAGTGGCCCCAACAATCTAAAACTTTTTGCAATGGAATTATTCCAAGTTGAACCTAGGCGTTCTCCTATAATTTACATCTCTCAAACGAACTAAATCCTTTGGAAATTCTTGGAATTTTTGAGAAAGGCTTTCTTTCGTCTAAAGAACTCTGGATGGACTCCCAGAGCTATTTTAGGCAAGGGCGGAGGAAGATGCTTTGAGACCATTGATACCAAAAGTCTTGTCACAACCTCCTACAAAGAGTATAATAAAGATTCTTTTACTTAGAACCTCAAAATAGATTTCAACTCACAATGGCATCAAAGACATGATCCCCTAACAAAGCCAAAATTGGTCTCAGATACAAAGAACTTTATCTACACAATAAAGTCTCATGAATAAGACAAAAGCTACAAGAACCTTCCATTCCCCCTGTTCTTCCATTCAGATCTCAACTGGTATCTGGTATCCATACTGTTTCCTGCATTCCATTTTCTTATACTTTGACTTTCGTCCTAGACTTTTATCTTACCGCTGCTGGCAGCTTTGCGAATAATCTTTACTACCCTTGTGCAAATACAGTCATAGAATTATTTTCTTTCCTTCATTTGATTCATAACGGACGATCTTTATATACATCCACAGCTTCACACTACTATTGTCCCTACAAAATCCACTACGCAAGCCAGTCGGAACTCCTGACGCTGCGCGGTGTTCAAACTCAAGCACACCAACACACCAACACATCATCACAAAGTGCAACTCTCGAACGAGAAACCACAGACACAACCATGTCATCTATAAACCGCATCAGCAAAACCAACCCAGCGCTTGCCGCGAAAATCACACAAATGGCCCTTCCTCTTGCACCTCTCGTACGTCTTACAAACGGCCAAGTCCATCCAGCGTTCCCCAAACAACTTCTCAATTTTTGGCTTCTTACCTCCGCCGAATTAGACGAGCTGGCGCATTTTTATCATCAGCGTACCCCTTGTGAATGGACGTTGCATTATCCGTGTCCGGTGCGATGGGATGTTAATGCGGATTTGGAGGTCAAGCGGAGGAGGTTGGGAAGGTTTATTGGGTTGAGGGGGTGTGAGAGCCCCGAAGTGGTCGAGAGTGTTGAGGAGATTGAGAGGAGGGTTCGGAGGGAGAGGGTGAGGAGGGAGGAAGAAGAAATGTGGAAGAAGAAGAGTAGGTGGTATTAGGTTGGGATGCTGCTCGAGAGCTAAATACGTTTCGTGGATGCCATGAGCGTGCACATGTGGAGATTAATATGATTATATTGTACATACGTTATCTACCTTATCTCCTGTCCCAATGTCTGTTGCGCACAAAATTCATAATCCCTTCCATGCTAGTTTTGTCAAGTGATCGGTCTTCTTCCTACTTTGCTTAATCATGCCCAACAACTTCAAGTCTGCAAGTCCTCTATAAAATAACATCATAGCTTGCCTTTCGCTCTCCTCGCCCTCATCATATTCCGGTCCTAAATTGGCGACAAAAGCAGACCAGAGGTCGAATATGTTGATTATATTTCCTGCTTCGAGGAAAAGTTTATAAAGAATGGCGGTGGGCGGATGTGACATGAGTGCTCCTTCTTTTGTAGGGTCGCAGCAAGCGCAGGAAAGGTATTCATGGGGCGAAGAAAGGGCTCGCTCGATTACGAAACGGGGCTTAGGTGTAAATGCATCTTGATAGGGGTGTTTGAGATCATAGAGCCAAATCTCCGAAAGAAACTGGTCTTGTAATTTAGCCAGATCCACGAAATCTTGTATGGCTTGAATTAAGCGATCAACAAGAGTTGTAAATTCTTTGTCTTGTTTGGTAAGTGCTGATTTCTCTTGGCTGATCTGCACCTTCTGAGAAATAACTGCGGTACGTAGTGATTTGTTGTAGCTGCTGCGAATAGATCTCCCGCCTTCTAAATCTGAAAGTGAGGACGCGTCTTCGCAAATACTAACGATTTCTGAATAGAATACTGGTTCTATGTCTGACCATGGTTCTATATTCAGCTCGGTGTTTCCTTTCTCGATGGCTTCTTTGAGCGATGTTACAGCTTCTAGAAAAACATGGAGACTGGCACGTTTTATTGAATCCACAATAGAACGTACAACTTCAGAGTTCTTCAAAGAACCAGTCGATGCTTTCATATAAAGGTTAATCCTGTCCGGTGTATCAGCTGCTGAGCTGACTACAACATGCATAACTCGGAGAACTTTCTGAAAGGCATGGTCTTTTTTTTGGACCGAAGTTTGTACCTCTTGCAGGAGCAGCTCATCATCTGTAATCAATCCCATGGAATGCTCTAATTCACCTTGCTTTACAAGAAGTTCAATATAGTTTTGGAATGATGGTAGTATCCTAATAGCTTCGAAATGCTCTGGTTGCAAGAGTGTCGCCAGATTAGGTTCTCGTTGGGGGCTCAGAAGTATACTTAGAGGGTTGGCGTAAAAGTGGCACATGTACGCATACTAACAATGTTAGCCTTGAGCTGCACAGAAAGTCGGAAGATGAAATACCTTTAATGCTCCAATGAAAGCTTGTACACTTTGAACATGATCATTTTGCCGCTCCATGAGACTTGAGAGAATGCCAGGTCCTAGTCTTATAGGTGCATCTGAACTCGCGATGACTTTTAGGAATATAGTTTCAAGGATGGCACTTGTTTGCTCTACATCAAATTGTGATCCATGCAAACATCTAGCAGCAGCACGAAAGAGTCTTTCTTGAAATAAGTCGACTGACGTGGCAATTCCGAATAAAAGAATGAAGGGAACGCGGTCCCGCCAGGAGCTGAGGTTTTAAAGGGTTATAAAATGTAATCAGAAGATAGAGCAGGTTTATCGACTTACCTAAATAATGATATTACCTCCCCAAGTAAACCAGAGTCAAACGCTTCACTATCCTGAAACGATACGATCAATCTGTCATACCCGTGAGCCTTGATGTAACCATGAACAATTTCCAGATCGTAGTTTAGAAGTTTACGGCCCTGATTAATTGTCAATAATCGATTTGACACAGGTGCAAGGAGATTAGTCTTACATCTTGTTCAAGAAAATAATCGTCCTCGTCTTCGCCGTTAGACTTGTGGTGAGTTATATCTCTAATGAGCTTTTTGAGCAATCCTTTCAGATTCGAAGATTCCCCAGATCTGAGGGTGACGACGGGGCCATTAATCTCACTGGAAAGTCTTGTTGAAATCTGTTCGAAGAGCAAGCCTTGAGATGCGATATTTGGTCCAGTAACAATGAACCCGGCTGGCACTTTGTCGGTAACCCTTTTCAATATCTATCAGACTTCAATTAACTAATTGCACCGGGCCATACATACTTCTCATTCTCTACAAATGATGTAAGCTCAACCAAAGTATCCTCATTTACTTCATTTAAGATTGACTATTGTGGTATTAGTGAAGACTGTTGTTGACATAAGAATTGGATACGCACCTTGATTTGTGTTTCCGTTTCCACCCAATATTCGTCGAACAGACTTAAGCGTAATCTTGAAACTTCCGGTGACTCTTTTTCATCCAATAATGGTGCAAGTTTGAAAGTCTCTGCATCTCCATTGAGCCCGGGAACTTTTGATGGAGTTCTCCCTACCTTCCTACGCTTCTTGGGGCGTTGAAGTAGGCCAGCTGAAGGTGCAGATGTTGGAGTATATATATAGACCGCCTATTGAACATTTTTTCATTAAAGAGAAGAAAGAAACTATAACCAAGAAAAATCTTACCTGATGCTCTGTTCCATCAAACCCAGCAAGACTAGTGGTGTCTCCGTTGATAGACATTTTTCATATGTTTATCATGGGTACATTTGTGATTGCAAAACTGAAGGGGAACTGAACAGTCAGAAGCCGTGTATGTTTTATGTCTAAAGGAAACCTATTCTCAAAAAGACCTACTTGTCGTACTAACATAAACGCTTAAGAGATATAAGAAGAGGAAAGGAAAGAAAAGGGGCACGCGTGGATTTTGATGTGTCGTGATTTGCTGTCGCGAATAGGAAGCGAAGTCATGCTGCGTAATGATAAGGTTAGAACTACGTCTTATCCAGAAAAAAAAAGTTTCCCGCTCCCCAACTTTTTTGAATGAATCCATAAAATCAATACTTATGCCGTCACCACCCACCAATCTTACTTCTGGTATCCGTGGTTTTGTATGCAAGTCATGCCGAATAAAACTGCAGATTCCACCACGAACTCCATGGCTTTCACGAAATTTTACAGCACAAAATACTCTAAGGTCGATAGATAGAGGGGGAAGAGGGCAATCACTGACTTCAAAGAATCAGACGCAACAACTTGAGCAGACTGAGGAGCCTTTCTATAGATATTTTGATGAGACTCCAGATGGTGTTCGAACAGAAGCAAAGGGCGATCCTGAAGAGGATGAACTACTGGAGGGTCTTCAAGAGGCGGTTCGGGAAATAAAAGAAGACATTGGGGAAGTGTCAGCGGAGGAACTCGAGGAGATTGACGAAGATGAAGAACCAAGCCTTCACATGGAAGAATGGGAAGATGCAATGGACGCAAAGATAGAACGTTTACAGGCCGAGGTGGAAAGGCTGGAAAGCCTTACAAACAAGCCTGGCCCGATGTCTGAAGAGGACCGGCAAAGTATACGAAGCTACTTCTTGAAATCTGTCGAGGAAGGTAAGTCTACATGTACTGGCTTGTGTTGCATCTGCTGATTATATTAGATGAAGCCGAGAGTTCCAAAGAGCTTTCTCCACCCCCGACCTCATCCATAACAGAACAATTTTTGAAACCACATCCAGCGTCAGTTTCTCTTACAAAACCACAACCAAAGCCAGATTCTATTGAAATCCCGGTAGCACGATACCCTCGCTCGACTCGAACGCATATAGCACTTCTGAATAAGGTGTTGCAGAAAATTGTTCATGATTATGGCCGCAGTGATTTCCGAATGGCCGAAGGTACCATGCTTAAATTGTGGAAATACTATATTTTGTGCCGAAAAACTCTTTTATCGGATCCTGATGGGGTGTCTCCAGCAACCTGGAAACTCCTCTGGGGTTATGTTTCATTGCCAGATCCAACAAATTTGGACCGTATGGCACATGTGAAGCGACTAGGGTCAGATATGCAGAAAGGAGGACTAACTCTTGAAGGATCTACGCTGTTGCTATACATTGAAGCCGTATTCGTGGAAGGAGAACAGCAAGCCGCGATTATTCTATGGAGGTCCGCCATGCAAACCATTTCTCGTCATGAAAATCTTCTGAATCAATACTTGGAGCTTGGAACTCGGATGTTTGCTGAGCATGGCGACATTGATGAAGCCCGAAACACAGCATCTATTGCCATCGAACGATCAAGCGATCCCCTTATGGCTCGGATTCTCATTCACGTGATACAAGGCTGTTTGGCTTCAGCAATCAAAAGCCATCAGCTCAAAGCTTGGAATATCTACCTTCAATTTCGGAGGCATATGGAATCGCGTATAGAGTTAGATGACTACGATGCCATAACCGGACTTTTTATGCGAGCTGGAAAACGACATGAAGCATTAGCAGTCTTCAAAGACATGATGCTTACAAATGATTCAGCTGCTTTACAGCATGACTCTTTGATAACTCGAGATTATAACAATTTGCCATCAAGCTTCAACAACAAATTTTTCTTTGGAAAGTGGATCAAGAAGTTGATTGGCAGTGGCGACCTTGATGAGGCTATGAAAGTTATTGATCTAATGCGAGATATTGGGATCTGCCCGGATGCCAAATTTACGAATGGACTTATCGGCGCTTGGTTGCGTTCGGGCACAATCAAGAACATGAAGCTGGCCGAGGATATGGGCTGGTCTATGATTGCAAATAGACTTAAATTTGTCGAGGCTCGAGAGCAAGGGGTTCGCTCATTGCTGGCACCATTAAGGCCCGTAAAGGGGATAAACAAGCCTATTCACAAATCTGCCACATTCAATCTCAATCCTCCTGCTACAATCGAAACATTTTCGATTCTTATGGCCCATTACGTAAAAAGACAAAAGCATGAACAGCTTTTGGATCTCTATACAACTTTGAGTAAAGCGAAGATTCCGCCAAATACTTATTTCATGAACACAGTTTTTAGCGCTGAGGCTAAGTTCTCCTTGGACACCAGAGAGATGTATTATACCTTCCTCAGAGATGGTGTGAAGCCTAATATCGAGACATTCCTACATCTATGGAATAATTTGAGGCAACGCAGCATGCAAAGACATGCTCGTCAGGACTCTTTCAACGCTAGAGAATTATTCACAGAAATGATGACATGGCAGTCTGACTTGAAGGCAGAGCTCGGAGGAGACAATCTACCAGAGGACCTTTACAACTTAATTATAGTGAGCTTTGGTTTGGCGGATGATCAAGCTGGAACTGCAGTTGCCTTGCGTGCCTTGCAAAGATACTTTGGGACATATCCAACGGATGATACTGCCCGCAGCATTGTCTTACAAATAACAGCTGTTGGTGTTATGACCAGTCAAAGAATAAGACGCCTCAATCTCAATAAAGGTTCCAAAGAGAGGATGCAACAAGTCACACGAGTTTTAGGACTTCTTCAATCACAAAGAATTGAGGCTTTGGCTAAGCAAGGGATAGCGTATGATGACTTGCAAGGGCAAGCAAAAGCAGAGGAAGCCTTGACCTTGTTATCAGACCTCCTACGTATCGTTGCACTGCAGAGAAATGGTAGTCAAAATGGACGTGCAGATATCGTCGGATTATCCAAAACAGCGGCCAACGAGATGGGAGTCCCAGATTGTGTCCCTTGGCTTGTGTATAATATAAAAGATGAGGAACTATTAGACGAGTAAACTAGAAAAGTCGCCCATAATAGATGTACTATACCATATATATAAGATAAATATGTAGCACCAATTGCTCATTTGCCCCAAAATGGCTATAGACTACCTTTTTACAGGGGAAGCTTGCAATTGGTGTTTGATTTCAACTTCTCCATCATTGATGGGAGTTGGATGCTGTGAATGTTGTTGAGTGAAATGCCATAGACAGATAGAAAAAGCTTATAATCTTCTCAGTCGAACTACCTGACAGTCCACGGGTCTCTGAAGTGAACCCCAAAGAACCTCAAGGGCCAATGATCCAGCTATATACCTCGGCAGTCACTTCATTGGTCAAATTCGAGAATCTGCCCAAGGCGGTGACCAAGCTTCTGACCTGAAAAGGCAAAATCACAGCCTGATGAAAAGTATCCCAAAACGCTTCCCGTTCAGGACAACGCAGTTTTATTCCAATCCGCCCCGGAATCATTTTCCTAGAATCGCATAACCGAGAGCTTTTAAACATTTTAATCAAAAGCTCGACTTTTCTTCTCAAAAGCTCAAAATTCATTCCTCTCACAGACGTGGAACAAGACTTTTGAGTTGCCGTGACAAACGTACCTACTTATTGTTTTTTCCTTGGAAGATGCAACAACAAATCCATCCATCAACATGACCGAAGACGATATCAGGATTTCCGGGGCTTCAAACGGAGCGGCGCAGGCAGAAGATGAGGAGGATGATTATATGAACATGATAATTGCGGAGCCGACGAAACTGCGCGAAAAAGAAACATATACCCAACGACGGCAGCGCATCCAGCGCGAATCCGAAGCGCGCTCGCGCACCAAGTCGAAAGCTGAGATTGCGGCGGAAGAAGCGGCGGCACGTGAAGAGGCGTTGTCGAAATCTATGCTGGCAGCCCCCGAGAGCGCTAGCAGTAAGGGTTTGAAGATGATGGCGAAGATGGGGTTTAAACCGGGAGTGGCGCTGGGGGCGAAGGATAATGTGGGTGCGAGGTTAGAGCCGGTGGTTGTGAGCATTAAAGAGGGAAAGGGCGGGATTGGGTTGGAGGAGGAGAAGAAGAGGAAGTTTAGGGAGGAGGTGGAGAGGGAGGGGAAGAGGGTTAAGGCTGAGGAGGGGGAGTATAGGGAGAGGGTTAGGAAGGAGAGGGAGGAGGGGAGGTTGGAAGGAATGGTAGGGGCGGCGATGAGGGTTGCGGAGAGGATGAACGGAGAGAGGGAGGAAGAGGAGGAAGAGAGAAATGTGGTTGATAACGAGAATGAGGAAATTGGGAAGAATCAAGATCAGGTAAAGCGCAAAATTTCTTCGAAACCGTTAAGGCAAATCAATATTTTATGGAGAGGATTAGTTCGGAAACGCGAAGAAAAGGAGAGGGATAGGAGGATGAGATACGATCTCCAACAGAGCCTCTCGCGATTACCAACCTACGATGATGCGGATGAAGACAATGATGATAAGAGAGCACTCGGAAAGGACAAGATACAGCATACCATTGTGGAAGATTTAGAGGAAGAGGATCCTGAGCTAGATGCTTTCAATCTACTCGAACCGGCCGAGAGATTGCAAAAGCTTGTCGAGCATTTGAGGTCGCAGTACAATTATTGCTTCTTCTGCAAATTCAAGTATCCTGACGACTTGATGGATGGTTGTCCAGGTCTAACGGAGGAAGATCACGATTGATGAGCGTAAGTTTGCACCGTGGCGCTTTTAAAAGTATATTGTGATGCACTCAATAATAACTTGGAGATCTATCCTTTAAGTCATCGTACTTCAAAGGTATGCACAGCACATATGACAAAAGGAATATAGGGGTATCAATTGTCTCTCATTTGTGCAATAATCCATTTTTATAGACCTATCTAATCCCTCATGTCTTGTCTAGTCTGACGGCTGGATTTCTCTCGATGAAACCCAAATCTACCTTGTGACCTAATAACTCTCGAATGTTGTTTACCTGGGAAATGAATTAGCTTTGTACATCATGGGCTTGGGAAAGAATATTACCTTGTATTTAATCATAGTAGGACGCTCCAAACTCAATCCCCAACCAAAGACCTTCATATCCTTGGGTAAACCCATGGCCTCCAACATCTCTGGCCTGAACATTCCACTGTTGCCAATTTCCACCAGTTTACCCAGACCCTTGTGGTAGCTGAAAATCTCCATACTTGGCTCGGTGTAAGGGTTGTAGGCTGGCTTGAAGCGCAAATCTTCAAGGCCCATTTTGTTGAAGAAGATTTCCATGAATTCCATTAGACCTCCTAGAGATAATCCATAATCTGCAATAACACCTTCAACTTGATGAAACTCGGCAAGATGGGTGGCGTCAACAGTTTCATTGCGGAATACACGATCGATAGAGAAGTATCTTGCCGGTGGTGGTCGTCCATCGGGTCCCTTTTTCTGAGCTAACTTGTGTAGCATTGCTGTCGAGGTCGCGGTCGTATGTGTTCTGAGAACTAACCTCAATGATTCATCTGCAGCCCATGGATATCTATAACCAATTGATCCGTATTTTCCCTCTTGATGAACTTCCTGTACGTTCTTCCAGTATGCCTCGTAGTCAGCTTTGTCCTTTTCAGACTCTGCGCGTGGTTTATCTGCAGTTTTAGGATCCGAAATATAAAAGGTATCTTGTAAATCTCGAGCAGGATGTTGCTGTGGAACAAAAAGAGCGTCGAAGTTCCAGAAGCCAGTCTCTACGAAGTTGTTCGTAGGCATTTCCTCGAAACCCATTTCGAAGAAGATTTGGCGGAACTCATGTCGAACTTTATTCAGAGGATGTAATGCACCTGAGTTTTGGACTGCTCCAAGAGATTTGAAGTTGTATGGTTTGAAAGCGGCGGTTTTCCAGGCACCCCTAAATTTGTAAGCATATTTATACCAAAGGAAGTCATTGAAACGCACGATGCAAGCATGTCTGCTGTTAAATCTGTCTCTTCCTTGACCATTTCTAAAGCGAATTTGGGACCTTTCGAAATCTTGTAGCTAATAACCTTCTGGGTCTTTACGAGTTTACGTTTTTTGAGGTCCTTGATTACATTGTTGTCCGGATGTGCGCGTGTCTTTTGGATAACCTGGAGCTGTTCTCGAGTTGTGTCTTCGATAGGATCGGTCTGCAAAAGTCAGGACATACTCTGCAGAATTGTCGTTTGGAAGTAACTCACTGATGATGCTACCAGCTTGCCTTCTTTACCTTTCGCGATCCATTTCGATTTGAATGCTTTACCTTGCCCAACTTTGACAACGTTCTTATCCCCAACAGCAGCTTCTAACTCTGAAATCGTGAGTCCATCCACTGCCTTTCGTAGGGCTTCAAAAACCCTTGCCTCATGACTGCCATTGGCGGCAATCTCTTCTCCCTCTGCCTCAAGGATAGCTTCTTCTCGATCAATTGTTTCATATGTGATCATAGACCTTGAGCCAAGTCTGTCCAAAGCACTTTTAACGTCGGTGGACTTTTGGGTAGGGAATGCGTCTGAGGAAAGGATATTATCCTGTTGAGAGAGTGCCTGAAGAATCTCAGACGTCAGATCACCCTGGGATCCAGCTGTGGAGGTCATTTTGTGGATTTTGGTTGAAAAGGTAAAAGTCAGTAATGTTACAATAGTGACTCAATCTCAATAATTTTGAAGGTTCAGGTGGGGAGATGCCTTAGAAATTCTTTAAGGCATTTAGAGGGGTTTTCGAAAACCCCACCCATGTTTTTACTCTGCCTAGCGTGCTAGCGTGCTACATATTCTGTACACTATTTGTTGGCTTACGTAATAGCTTACCTAAGGACCTACCTAAGGACTTCCCTAAGGTCAAGTTGGGTTGGTAGGAAGGTTGAGAGGTACTAGGCTGCTAGCAAAAATACTCTACAAGTCCATTTGAGCTCATCTCATATCGATGTCCATCCGACCTGCCAACCGGCTAGCTAGGTTGGTAGAACTAGGTAGTAGAGACGGACGGTCGTGCTAGACTGTGCTGTTTTTGCCCAACTTATTAATACTCTAGATATCTGATACCCGATTCCAATTGTTAGTCAAAATCCAGATTGAAACAATGAAGACGCGGGAGTACTAGCTATAGGCATCGTAACTTCGTAAGTCATTCAATTCTTCTGAAGGGAGGGACCATTCATCTGATTTCAATGGTTGCGTGTTAAATCACCATTACAATTGGGACATCAAAAGGTTTTATCCATTACTACCTAGGCAGGTACTGGTGGTAGTGTACTGTAGTAGTATATTTTAATTGTGGTATATTGGTTCCTATTTTCGACTTCACACTTCACATCATCAAGGCACATTTACATGTTCGAATGTAACATAAACATGAAGATAAAATAAGATTAGTGTAGGATATCACCAAAAAACATTTCTTCATCACAAAGTATCTCGTATCGGAAAAAAAGGATTCTGTGGTAATTATGGCATGGTTCGTGAGTATAGTACAGCCATGTACAAGGATCTCGCGCCCTCCTCGGATTGCGAAACACCAACAGCTTTAAGCTCTTGCCCATTCATATATCCCTCCATATATATAGCGGTACCTTTCCTTTCCTTGTTATGCATTTTTGTATCTTCCCATTCAATATCATCGTCTGTGATTGTCTTGGCATTGATCAAATATCCAGAAACGATAGCCACATGTGTCACTCATAGCCACGAAACTTCGGAGACTTCTTAACTATCCTAGGATACTTGGTTGGCAGCTCCTATACTCTGGTCGATCGCCACCTTGTATCAAAAATGTGTTTGGGAATGAATTGCTGTACCAATATAGTACCGTCTTCGAACGGCTTCCCTACCTCTTTTCACTTATTTACAAAGCTACCCACCGAGTTACGTCTTCAAATCTGGAACTATGCCATCTTACTCACCTCACCATATGTGGGTCTATCTTGGTCTTCGTCAGAGAATTGTTTTATTTCTGATCGAAAGCCTCCTCCTATGCTTCATATCTCAAGCGAGCCACGTTCAATAGCACTTGCTTATTGGACGTTCTCATCTTCCGTCTTCTCTCACACCTGCATCAATTACGATCAAGACTTCTTGTGCTTCAACTGGCCATCAATGGGAGGTATTCCCGGTCGTCTCGGTGGAAGAATTACGGATGAAGAATGCAGAAGAATAAAAAAGATCATCATACACGAGCACTACTTGATTCCGCACGTGTTTGATAACCTGCGAGAGTTCAAGATGTTCGAAGGGTTGGAAGAACTAGCCGTCGCATGCCATCATGATAATGTAATGGGCATGAGGAGGTTTGGATACATGTTTGCGCAAATGTGTTTCGAAAAAGTGGACGGTACTGGGCAAGGTTGGCCTACACAGTGGCCAAAGCTAGTTTGTCTAGCAACGAGAGGACAGTGTTCTAAGCATTGGTGGTTCGAAAGATGGAACGATAGGGCGATGTCTAGATCGCATCGCAATTGGCAAGATCAAATGGCGATACTTGTTAGGGTAACAGCTAGGAATGATATTGACCCCGCAGTATTTCATTATAATTCGCAGTTCCTACGTCTGGTCTTGGGAACGTAGAAAAAGGCACTGTTTTGCCGCAGCTGTGGTTTGAACTGTCGCCAGCACAAAATCAATTGGAATAAGGATATCTTTTGTATAGTTACCATCTTGCACTGGTTGTTGAATTGTAGATCTGAGGCGTAGGTATATATCTGATTCATGTGTAACTCATCTGTTGCGGATAGTTGGGAGATTATGAAGGATCTGTAGCTTCTTGGACATTCGAGTCCTTCGTTATATCGCTTATGTAATTGATTGAGATACACCCCTGCAAAGTCCAATCTACCGTCGCCTATTCCATCCCCGTCATGCATCAACTGCTTCAAAATCTCTTGATTGTCGACCATTGAATTATTAGAGCTGCAAGTCTCACTTGCCCTCTCTGATTTGCCCTCGAAAGATGTGAACTTTCAGACTTCCACACCCAAATACCATACACCACCAATGACTCCTAAAAGCAATGAACAATGATTCTACCTCAGTATCGGGCCCATCGGCAAACCCTCCCAATGGCAGAAGTGGGAGCTCGAGTCAGCGACGTCGACAGGACTCCAGGACCCCAGCCCAGAAAAGAGCTTATGATCAGATGAGAAAAAAGTACGAGTTGGCAAGCTCGTTAATGACGAATATCGACTTCGCGATTTATTGCCAACTCTGCGTGTTATATTATATGGAGTATGAAGCTCACCCTGATTTCGAGGATTTCCTTAAGCTAATCTTCCTAAAGCTGCTCATTCTTCCAACTATGCATGCGTACCCTCACTCAATTTGTTATACTCACACCAAAGCCAAAGAACGTTAGACAGCCTCCTCAAACCTCCTCTCTGGTCATAATGTTACTGGGCACGAATATTCTTTGTATACTTCTACACCTTTTCTTTGCACCATCGAGATCTAGTGAAGAGATGAGGGGGTACCTACATGGAGGAATTATCATCGACCTTATTGGCCAGAAGGGTCCTTCATCGAAACTGAAACTAGTAATTTTCGATTTACTTGTATTGACTTTACAAGCCATATTATTCACAATTCACATCGACAGAGAGAAACTTGATAAATTCCTCACAGTCTATGGACAGAAAACCACCACCGATGTGCAAATACAACCTTCTACACAAGATTATGATGCTGAGGAACGAGGAGTATTGAGAGATCATGTTGCTGGCTTGGGGAGTATTGAAATGCAGCAGTTGGATTCTGCAGGTGCTGCCTCTCGTCCACATGGCCAAGAAAACATTACGAGTCAGGAAGACGATGAACGAGAAGAACTGCTAGCTGAGCCGGTAAATACAGAGTCAGAGGATGGGCCATTGGATATTTTCTGGTCCGGGACTGCCGTTATTGGAGAATTCAGTGTTTTAGATACTCTTCGCAGTCAGCTGAGAGTTTCAGGGACCGCTTCCGGGTCTTTGCGAGCACACACTCTATCTGCTGATGTTGAGCAGCTTACTGCACGGAATCCGAGGCTAGGCGCTCTAGCTCGGAGGTTTCAGAGCAGTATGGCACAAGACATACAAAGGTTCCGCTCATAGTGTTAAGAATCGGATTTAACTTGCATAAACTATGCTATAATGATTTCAAAGCGGGTGAACGTATGAGATTGGCATTATTATGCTACTGTATGCCTCTACCAACATTTCCGACACCCGTGCCCTTGACGCTCACTATAATATCATCGCTTTCATCCTCTCCTACATCTCGTAAACCCCAGCTGCTTGCCCCAAACCTTTTCAGGTCTCGACCTAATCCTATTAGATCTTCTGTGGCTATTACTTCTCGTCCCAATCTCAATCTACCAATATCTTCTGAGCCCATTGCCATCATAGTCAGTACCGTGGGTGCCCCAGCCTTCGTTACACACCCTCCTTGTGATATGATCTCTAGCAACTGATATGCACACTGTTTTCCAATGTCTTCGGGTGCGACACCTCCCGCACTTGGAGACACGACATCTGCTGAATATATTACACCCGCCGAACTGGTTTCCGCAATCAACGCTAAACCAAATCCCACTCCCGTCCTCTTTTTTGCACTCGGATTCGCCTTGTCTTTAGCTGATACCAGTGGCGCCTGATCATACTGTGTCGCAATGTGGATATCACCCACCAATGGGTTTAAAATTCCTCTGGCCTCATGTATCATTCGCGCATTATGACTGTTGCTCACACCGGTCGCATATGCTACTCCTCTTATCCTCCTCACCCTCCCCGGGCTCCTATTCAAATGCAGCGTCTTTGGCAGCGCCTTGATTTGACTCCCAAACCGTAACTCTACTACACCTCCACCACCTTTACCTCCCGCTCCCGGACAACTTCTCTGTAAAACTCTAATTTCCAGCTTGCTAGCCATGATTCCGAATGGTTCGTAAAGTGGTAAAATGGCCGTTCTGACACTATCCACTGATATATCCCCTGATTCCGTTGAACTTGTGATAACTCCTTCTCCCTCAAACCTTACATTGACAGCCTTCTTCGCAAAAGGCGCCAGCATACATAAGGGAAGTAAGAAATAACTAACACCCCGAGTATTATTCGCCGGTAGATGACATTTTATCACCCCATCCACATCCGCGCCCAACCCATCAATCGATCCAGCTATAACACCTGGATTGTATACCAATGTTGTACCAGTATAGGATATTTGTACAGAAGATCCATTGCTGATAGATTCGATAAGTCGCAAGAAGGATACTTCGTGAGGTGCAAGACCTGGATTAGTAGGTGAGGAACTTCGAATTTGGGAGATATGAATTGGGCGACCTGTTAGGGCAGAGAGGACAAGCCGGTGACTTAGAGACTTATGAGTTGTGAATCGAAGAATTTCGGGGGTAGGGGCAGACATTTTATGTTGTGTATGAGGTTTTTGATCAATTTGGATCGACGAAATTTATTTTTGCGATAAATAATTCTGCCAACTATCGCGCCTGATAAAGAGGCGGTGTGATATATAACCAGTGCTTTTGGTTGGTGTATTCCAAGGTTAGATCCATACCCAGTACATGCATTCAATGATAGATTGGAGTGAAAGTTCTATTGCATTTTCAAGATTCTAGCAGTCTTCGCATTCTAAAAGGTAAAACAAGATGACGGTTGGACTGTTGACAAAGAATCGAGGTCAATCAATGCAGCCAAGGAACAATTTCACGGGATCACTTCACAATCACTCAATTGATTTTTGTTGTCAAGGTCGAGGCCAAAGGTCGAATCATTGAAAATGTGATCGCCATTAATGTTTTCATATCTGGTGGCATTTGCCCAATTGCCTAACGTAAATTGAAGAAAACCTTAATGTCAGACGAGAAAAGTGAGCGTTCATCCTGGCCAACTTGAAAATCCGAATCAACTCCCACGCAATCACCATAACGTGCTTTTTCAGAAAAGGAAATTTGTACAAGGTGTGCTTTGTGGCATCATGGGAAGCCACGGGTTAAGAGAAATAACAATCCGGTAGCTCTTAGTGTTACAAGGGGAACTCGCAAAAGCAAAGGCAAAACCATCAACCTCAAGTCACGACGACGATACCTAAAATGACGACGACTGAAGACCTAAGAGGGGACACATTCTGCTAATTAATCGATCTTGAATACCAATCGAAACCCCTGGCCGTAAGCTGTTCAACCTAGGCTGTTTGTGTTTTTTTCTTCCATCCAAGGGGTATGGTTTATGCTTCTGATTCAACGGCGGCTGTTTCCGCTTCCTAATGTTTTGTCAGCTTCTGCTCATGTTTCACCTAGACCTGTGGTAGTATTACCTTTGGAGACTCTTCAGCTGTAGGGGTGGGATCGTCATTGCTGGGAACTTCTTCTCTGGGTAGCGCAGTAAGTGGCGTCTCAAGGGCCGGTGACTTTTCCTCTGCCTTTGTCTCATCGTGCCCAGTGACACCATTTGCTGCCACACTGTCTGCTTTTGGCTCGTCTTTCTCCTTGCTCTCATCCCTGGAACCACTGGCAGGAGCCTCGGTGGTAGGTGGTGCAACTTGTTCGCTGGCGAGAAGCCTGTTCCATTTATCAAGCAAAGACTGAGACCTCAATTTAAATTGGAAATCATCTTCCTTGGGGATGACAGGCAGCTTCAAAATTGCCTTGAGAACTTTGTTGATTTTAGTTACTCTAATAATGCTGACCTCGAGATCGGCATAGCCCTCGAGTTTGTTAACGTACTCAGACATCTGTTGCATCTCCTCGGCCTTAGGCTCTTGGTCTTTGGTTAAAAGACCTTTTTGAAGCTTGTGTCTCAAGAACAAGATTTCTTTCTATAGCAAGTATTAGATACAACTACTGGATACATTAGAGGGTGTCAACATACCTCTTTCTTGACCCTCTTTTCCTCGGGGGTAAGTTCTGGTTCCGGTGGAGCAACTGGAGCGGCGTCTTTAGACTTCACAGCAGCCTTCTTTGACTTGCTCTTCTCCTTTGCTGACTTAGGCTCCTTTGGCTCTTTACCCGCCTTTGGGGTAGATGTTCCATTCGCAGCCTTTGGAGTATTGTTCAACTTGATGCGGGGCTTCTTTGGAACAGAGTCAGGTTGTTGCTAGAATATTATGTTAGTCTCAATCAACAAACTCTTGATAACAAGGTAACATACAGTCTCTTCTTCGGGGTTCTGTGGGGGATTCTTGCGCTTCTTATTTGATTTTGGTGCTTCAGCTGAATCGTCATCATCAGGAATGGCACTAATATCCATCATCTCTGTGTCTTCATTGTCATCTAAGGCCGGGACAACCTTTGGAGTCTTTTCTTTCTTTTCTTTCTTGGCCTTCTTTGCTGCCTTTGCGGCCTCTTTGGCTTCCTCATCGGCCCTCTTCTGCTCCATGAAGTCTGTTAAGACAGTCTTAAAAAAATCCAAATCGTTTTTCTCGGCAGCAAGCTGATGAGCAGCATACAGGTCTTTTCGCATATTGTTAGGAACATCCCCAACTGTGTCCAGATCTAGATCAACAAGATCATAGTTAGGTATCCAGCCACTAAATTAATCAGTATAGTTCAGTTAACAAATTCTGGATGAATTCTGAATGGGGTTGCTTACAACTCGTTTGTAAAAAGATACATAACAGGGAATGTTCTATCCTTGGCTTTAGAACCACCATCCTCGTAATCGCTCCTGTACGTGCCATCCGCTCTCATTGCGGTAACTGGTCGAGACTTGATGAGGGTGCTAGGAAGCATATCTTCATCGCAGACAATTGCAGGCCACAGAGGATAGCCCTTCAATCTCACATAGAAGTAATCGCCAGGTTTTGCATCCGTATGTGTCAACTTTGCCTTAGATTGCTTTTTGTTTAATTTCTTCTTGTGTTCCGGCACACCAGACTTGCGTCGACCCTTAGATTTGCTGGCCGAAGCTGGGGTGCTAGCAGCAGCATCTGCTGGTTCTGCAGATTCATCGGCTGCTGGAGCTACATCCTCCGATTGTTCGCTATCCTTCAATTCTGCATCATTGCTATCGGGAGCTGCGGCGGGCGCAGATGGCTCTTCTTGCACTGAACGATCGGGAATTGTTTGTTCTATCATTTTTTCGACCTTGGCTTCAGCGTCGCTATCCTTAACTAAATAAACAAGAGCCGAAGTTAGTAAAAGCAAAGCATCGGGAATTGATATGAAGGAAAAGCAATCATACTTTCTTCTGTCGCGCTTGTACCGGAAGTCGCGACTGGATCCTCGGAAGCAGCTCCATCCTGAACACCATTGCTACTATTGGCGCCTTCCGACACCTCCACTTGGGGCTCTACAACAGCATCGGGAGCTGAAGAGTCTGTGGTCTGAGGAGGCACCACCTCATCTCGCGTGCTTGCCTCATCGGCCATTGTCGCGATACAGCTTCAAAAAGTTCAATGTTAGAGGTGAGGCGTATTGGTAGGATGTATCTCGACGCGTAAGGAATGTATGAGATGATTGTGATAATCGCGAATGAATAATCTGATGGGGGCGATGACTTGTTGTTGAGAAAGATGCTTGGTGAAGAGGGAATTCTGTAAACCAAAATAGTTCGCCTGAAAAGAAGTTACGCTAGTGAAATCACGTGGTGGTGGATTTCTGTAGAACTCTCAAGCTCGACTACCCCAGCCTCTCGGATATTAGTCGGAGAGGGTGGCCACAAAGTGAACTCCAGACAACTACCGTAAACAGTACAGTAAAGCTCAGCACTAACGTAATATTGAATATGGCATTCAAGATCAATGATGAAAACAGATGCTGAAGAAAAACAGAGAATGGAGGGAATTTTTTGAACAATAAAAAGAAAAGATGAAAAAAATACCAGACACCATTGACAAAACCTTCTGTCGTGTCAACACACAAGTGAGAACCCGCCCACTGTTGGGCCACCTTCTGGCATAGCCAATCACTTTGCGAGCGGCGTCCGTGGCACAGGCAGCACAGTCACAAATATCGAATGAGAACCCAATAAGGATGCGGAATCCCAGGTAACCCCCTAGCAAATCAATGAAAACTCGAGATATGCTTTTGACCAACTAAACCTATCTATTATACAGCAATGCTTCGTCAGGAGAAAAGGGGGAAGTGGTTTATTCTTCGTCTTCGTCTTCTTCATCTTCGTCCATTCCTTCTGCCACGGAGACATGGAAACTCGGATCTTGATCGACACCCACATAACTGTCGCTCATGAGGAACAACTTTAAATCATGTTCTCCAGGTGTTGGTACGGTATATTCCAGCCGAAGATTCAATGCTTTCCCGATTGTAACCCGTTTGATCGCAAGTAAAGTTTTCGAACTCTCATCGCCCACAACCAACCACCAATTTTCCATTTTCTTCACGGGATAGAAGGGAGCATGTACAGACATGTCCACCTCTGTCGCATCATCATCCTCATCAATGTCTCGTGAAATCTTGATTTTAATGTAAGCTGGTGATCCAGCTACAATTTCTTCCGGATCCTCCACTTCAAAGTCAAGCTCAATGTTAGGATATTTAGAGTTCGTAAAATTCGCCGCCTGTGCTAGCTGTGTTTGCGAGAGACCAAGTCGTTTGATGAGAGCTTCGTAGTCTGGGTTTTCGGAAGGGTCCATCGCATCCATAAACTCGAAGATATCCTTAATACTGTAGACACGTCTTGTTAGCGAAGGTACCAAATCAGTGTGACGATCTAAAACATACCCAGATTCATTTGCCGCTTTGATCACCTCAGGCTTGAAGTGAGGAATCTGTTTCAAAGGACTGTCGCGATCCCACATACCCTGTACAACCATTTGAGACATTTCCATGGCATTCATGGCGTTGATATGACCATCTGAGGATAGGACATCGACGGTAGCACTCAAGAGGCCAAGGACTTTCGTCAGGATAATCTCTTGATCTTTAGCAAGGTCAATCGGTAGCTGCATTCTTGAGAAATGAGCTTGAAGAAGTACAAATGCCTTAAAATGCGGAGAATCAAAGCTTGGCTGAGCCATCTTGACGGGAAGCCTGTCATATACTCTGCGTAGTAGGCTGTCTTCGTGTCGTCTAATTTGAATCGACTCGAACTCAGTTGCCGAAGTGACAATTTCCAAAATACCCTTGAGCTTGGTACGGCCAGTCAATGAAAGTAAAAATGTCTGCATGGTGATGTATGAGATGTTGTAATAAGCAGCAATCATTGCTGCGTTTAGTGGAGTAACAGAATCATCCTCTTCATCCAAATCAATGATCTTGAACTCTGCCAAATCTTTCAAAGTTGTTTCTACAAGTTCCGACAGGTGTGCACTGAGGCCCTCATGCGATGTGTCCTTGAGACTATAGTAGCTGGGGTTTGCAAGTAACCTCCTATAGAAGTAAGTGAAAGTAGTCCAGTTGATGGCATCGCTAGCGGATTCGATCATTTTTGTACTGATCTCTGATACAAAAGCATCATGCAGATACACATGAAGATGACTCTCGATTGGAAGGGCCTCATTCAAGAACTTTTTGTAGTACTCCCTCTTCACCGCTGGTACCATCAGGACACCTCTACTAATTTTATCTTCCAAGGGACGTGTTGCTCTACCGAACATTTGTAGGATCTCGCTAAGAGGATAATCAACATAGCGATGCTCCCTACCTTCATAGAACTGTGTACCCATCACAATAACCAGATGTGCTTTGCAATCAAGTTCCCAGCAAACATCGCGAGACGCAACCATGACTTGTATGGCACCATTATCGTAGAGATGTTTCACAATACGTTTATCACTCGTACTAAGAGCCTCATGGTAATAGCCTATGCCATGCGAGATGGCTTCTGCAAGCGCTTCTTCTTGAATACGTTCCAATAAGGGTTTCATCGCCTCTACATCGGCGTGCAGGAAGCGATCTTCGTCATCGCTAGCTACGCATGCCAGGAGTAAATCACGAGTCGTAGCGCGAGCTTGCTTTCTACTAGGAACAAATACAAGAGCAGGCTTGTCTGGTGACATTTGATTTATGGAAAGATAGGTTGGCTTCGCCATAGCAAGCATGAGAGAGGGGAAATGAGGAATGGTAAATGACTGAATATGAAGCTCCAAAGGCACTGAACGGACATGGGGACTGAAGTTATAGATATTGTGCTTCTTCGCATCTATCCATTCTCCAATATCACGAGCATTCGCAAGAGAAACGCTCAATCCTACTATTCGCAGTGGTAATTCGGTTTGTGAGCGGATATAATGCATACGAGAGACGATAGTCTCGTAAACAAAACCAGCCTGCCCACCAAGCATATGCAGCTCGTCCGCAATGAAGAGCTGAACGTTCTGAACATTCTTTCGACGTTGCCATTGTCGCGATAGAACATCCCATTGGGCAGGCGTTGCAAGGATCAAATCACCCCTCTCCAATATTTTGAGGTCAGCGGTGGTTTCACCTGTAAGCTTCAGGATTTCTTTGCCTCCGCGGATGTTGGAAAAACGTTTCTGCCAATCTTGGAGACGAAGATCAACGAGTTCCTGGAATGGAGCGATATAGACAGCACGTCCTGGGTCGGTTTTTGTCCAGTGATGAAGTAACGCAAACTCAGCGCAAACAGTCTTGCCGCTGCCTGTGGGCGCTCCAACAAATACATTATCGTCCGTGTCAAAAAGCGACTTGAATGTTTGTGTTTGAATTTTGTTGAAGCGATCCCAATCCGGATATAATGATTTAAACTCATCAGTCTTCAATGCTGCAACGGGTAAAGGCTGCAAGTCTAAAAGCGGTGTATGGGGTGGAAACTTTTCAGGCAAAATGAGTTTCTGGAAAGAGACTGCAAGCTTGGTTTCACAATTCATCCATCGGTCTGATACGATGGTTATAAAATAATGTGGAGGCATAGGCTCTGTGATAGGGACCGTAAATTCGACAAGATGCTCATTCATCTCGGCTTCAGCAAAGTCTTTACGAAGAATGAATTGGTCATGGAAAAGTATGTCTTCGCCGTCGCAATCTTCAGCTATGATCCAAAAGCTTTCAGCTGTTCCGTGAACTTCTTCATCCCACTCAAATTTGGGCGTGATAGTCAATTCTACTCTCAACATTGACCTCGTCATTGGCTGTACTTGTGCCTGAACTTCTAGTCGCGGAAACTTTGCAACAAGGTTACAGACAGTTCGGCCAGCTTTCGGAAGGCCGAGCAGTTCACCCATACGTGGTGGGTCTAGATCAAAGTAGTTGGCCCATGAAACGTCAATCCTTTCGGCCTTTTGTATGATGTCCCGGGGACAGCCGGCAAATTGTCGAAGTGGTGACATAGTTGGCCACATGCGCTTCTCCGCCATCTTGCAAAGCTCCAAAGCAGTCTTGGATACCGATGACCAACCCTTTTTAAGGGTGATTTCGAAAATTGCGCGCAGGATTCTTCCAGCTGACTGAGTAACGTAGACCAGATCTGCCATTAACGCAAGTCCATCTAATTTTAATCTTGAGACATAAGCCTGCAAAAGTACATTTATCTTAGCATGAGGTTCCTCAACACTTTCTTTGACGGGTATTGGCACACGTCCTAGAAGCTTGGCCAGCTCCAATTTTTCCTCCTGGCGAACTGGGATGTACTTAAACTCATCGCTCAATGCAAATACCCGGAAAAGCTCGATTGGCGTGATTGATGGTTGGAGATGGTGGTTGTAAGTCAACATTGAGTTGTGTGTAATGTAATAGTGCGACGCAATTCTACCAAGCTCGGTTGCTTGTAGTTTTCCAGTCTTCTTGTCATATTTTATAAGGTTAGACTTCTCAAGAACCATAGCAGCAGAATGAATCAAATCGACCCGTTTCTGCTCAAGGGCAGTGTCGTCTTCATAATCGGCTCCTACGCTGTACAGACCTGGAGATCGCAGCATTCGAACAAATAGGTAGGTGTATCCTAACCACTCCACACCTTCATCTCGACTACGCACATTACCAAGAACAACCTCTGCATTTAAATTGTCTACCAATCTGCTAACAAACTGACTCTCAATCGGTAACTGTTGATTCAGGAGTGACAGATAGTACTGCATTTCGTTCTGGGTGGTGATGATAATACCTTCTCCATACGTGTCGTACTGTGGCCGACCAGCGCGTCCAAGCATTTGGAGTACATCTTGAGGGCTCAATTCCACCCAACTGCCTTTCTCAGGGGAATATACTTGAGTTCCTTTAATAATGACAGTATGCGCTGGTAGATTGACACCCCATGCCAATGTAGCAGTACAGACAAGGACTTGGATCAAACCTTCATGAAAAAGTTCCTCAACAGATGTTCGATCTGGTCTATTCATACCAGCGTGATGTATTCCAAAGCCATAAGGTAGCAAATCCTTAAGCTCTCGATCGCTAACTTCCTCTGCCTCAGAAGCGAGAGTTTCTCGAGTCCCTGACACATCACTCCGTAAGATTTGTCCTATTGTCTCCATTTCCAAAGCTTTATCTCGAATGTATCTAGCTGTTTTTGCAGTTTCCTTGCGGGAGTGCACAAAGATAATCATCTGGTTCCTATTCGTTCCTACATGCTCCAAAACCTTGGTATAGGTCACATCATTCATAGTCTTCAGTTGCTTAATAGCCTTCTTCTCTGTTATACCAACGAATTCCTGGCGGAGTGGGCAGGGACGGTATGAGCCATCGAAGTGAAACATGCCTTTGAGAGGATCAACACGTAAAAAGCTTGCAACATCACGGTAATTTGGCAACGTTGCAGAAAGGCCAATCAACCGAACAGGATCGCCGGTTTGCTCCATCTTTCTAATCGTCCTACTCACAATACTTTCTAAGACAGGTCCACGATCATCGTGCAAAAGATGAATCTCATCAATGATGATGAGACGGACCAAGTTGGTATAACTCAAGTCAGTAGCCTTCCTAGTGATAACATCCCATTTTTCGGGGGTTGTCACAATGATCTGGGTATCAGCAATCTGTTGCTTTGTGAGCTGACGATCTCCAGTCAATTCAGAGACCTTGATTCCATATGGCTTAAGTCTAGCGCCGAAATTTCCAACTTGTTCTTGCACCAAGGCTTTGAGAGGCGCTATATAAACAATTTTGAAAGCATCCAAATTGATTTCTCCGGTCTCTGTATTGCGATTTTTGCCGATTTCTCGTAATATTGTCAACATACCAACATTGGTCTTGCCACTTCCAGTAGGCGCGCAAATAAGCATATTGCCGTCGTCTTCGAAAGCTGTCGGAAAGCACTGCGATTGTATCTTGTTGAGTTTGACTGTAGATGAGAATGGAACTCGTGCCCATTCAGGCATTTCCGTAACTGGTATATCACGATCCGAGGGATCATTACGCTTTTTAGGAGGTGGAACGTGAATCTCTTCGTATCCTTTGAATGTTCGCTTGGTGGATCCCTCTGGCAATTTGACCTTGGGATTGGTCATCAAATGATTGCCTTGATCAAAGACAAGATTTTCGAGATTGATGAGCTTTCGCGGTTGTAGTCCACCAACTAAACCATCTCCGTCTTTTTGCTCATTCTTGGCACTGCCATTGATATATTCCGCTGGAACGTCAATATCCATCTTCATTTCCAGTTTCCGCTTCTTTGATCCATCGCCTGGCACGCCTCCACGGAGCTCATCCAGAATCCATCGCAGTCCCTCCGAGGCGATTTCACGTTCAACAACACCTCGCGCTTCAGCATCTTCAGCTCGAGCTAGACGAGTAAGCCAGACTACCTTGTCCCGATTTGCGATGAGCTTATGTACGAGCTCATGGTGCTCATAATCAAACAATTCAGCGAGATCATTTTCGATTTCTCTAAGAGGCTTTTCATCCCCACCTTCTTCCGCAGGGGCGCCAGAGAGAGTGTGCAGTACTTCCTGTGTCTTAAGTTGTTGTAAATGTGCGTCTGTATATACCGATCCTATTTGCCGTTGCAGCCAATATGCATCAATTTCGCGGGCGGGTATGAAATCTTTCTTGTCTTTGGCTGAGTCGGCATTTTGCATAGAGCCTGAGTCCATAATTATTGCTTCTTCTTCGGGTAGTTCCTGAGATTCCCCCTCTCTGTCGTTTCCAGCACCACCAGCCGTAGCGACTTCCTCATCACCAGGACGATCTTGAGCATCATCCTCATCTTCGGAGGACTCGTCCCTAATTTCATTAAGCATCTCATCACCCTCCTCTTCGGAATTATCATCGAACACGACTGCTACTCCCTGGCGGTCGTCTATTTCTGCGCCATTTTCGCCGCCGTTATCTCCATCTTCCATCTCTTCGTCTTCGTCCTGCGCGTCATAATCTGTAATCTTTTTTCCCAGGTTCACAAGCTCATTGAACTGCTTCGGATTCATACTGGCGCCTAGCAGATCGTCGATTTCCTTCTTCTTGTCAAAATCTTTCATATCGTCATCTTTCAGGTACTCCAATACAGCATCCGTGGCACTTCGCACAACTTCATGTGGGACATCTCCAAGATTATTGGCAACTGTAGTTAGAAGAAGGTCGTAGGTTGCTCGCGTCGCCGAAGTCCTAGGTCTGTATCGAATTCCCTCAACTAACGCATCCGCTGCTGACAATATTCCAGTTCCCCGGAGCTGTGTTGGCTCTCCACGCTTGCGTTTGCGCTGTTCTCTTTCCAAAACATCCTCACCTTCGCGGTAACCTCCCCTCTCAACATCCGGAAGTCCCGAAGCTTTCTTTTTCTGTTTCGGCGCGTCCTCACGAGCGTTCCTCGAACCCATATCTCGAATACTGATTTGCCCCGCCAGTGATTCTGGATCTCCCGTCACCTCGTCATTACGGCGAGTAACGAATCGACGGTCCGCCTGGAGAACCAGGTTGGACATCGCCGCATATTTATACTGCGATACATCGCGCTGTTGATCCGTCATCGTGGTAATGTGTTCAATTTACGGTGTGAGAAAGGCTGAAATTTGTTATGGCAAATATCAAGAAGAAATCGGTATTAGATCGCTGTAAGAGAGTTTTCAAGTCATCTGAAGTGATTCTCTCAAAGCATGAATTATGGAATTTATCTCCAATACATTGATAAATCAAAGAAGTAATGCAAAGAAAATTAATGGACGCCGTGACAAAGAGTATTTTGATATCAATCCGAGAGGTCTCTCAAGTTTCCAAAATTCGCAAAATTAAGGTTTAACGCGAGGCCACTAAATTCACTTAAGGCGCTAGTGGACCTGACGCTACTTGTACCTCTCCGCTGTCAACATCACTAATTATAAAGTAAACAAACTTTGCCTGTAGCAACCTTAATAAATTATAACTCTCAGTGTCAAGCGGTCCAAAGCGTCAATTTTCATATTTCTCATCAAAATGGATGATTTGGAGAATCTTCCCGAAAGTATTAAAAAACTACACCTTACCTTGAGCCCTTACATCAAACAAAGACAGGATGCTCTGCATGTTCGACGTGTCCTCGCTGCTCACCTAAATTCTAACGTGAACTCTGGGGAAAGTATCTTGACACCTACAAATTTGTCACTCGCAGACCCTACCTCCGAAGTGACAAAAGGATTGGGATTTCCGGGTGTTCAACATGAATATCTACACAGTCTTCAAGCTAATTTAAAGGCCCAAAAAGAGTTTGCAGCAATCAGTACACAACATGATGAAATAGAATCTTATAGCAAGATTCGAGCAAGGACTCATGATCAAGCTACGTCTAAGGAAGTATCTTTACGTACTTTCTTGGATCTGGAGAAGCAACGTAAGAAGCAGGAAAGATTCCGCATTATCCAGGATCTTGTGGATCAACTTGCACAGAGGCCCGCTGCAGTACAAGACTTTCTAGACCCTAAAAGCCTAGAACTACTGAGAGACGTTGGATCTTTACCGCCAGTGCCACCTATTGTCTTAGCCCCTGCAGAACATCATCAAGACTCTGAAAGAATTGATTTGAAATCCCTTGTCGATCGACTGGAGAAATCAGTTCTACGAGCACAGCTTCTTCTTAAAAAAGAACAGAAATTGTTGGCAATGGTCAGAGCTGGCACCACGTCAAAGGATCAGCCAGAACAGGGTAATCGGCAGCTAGCACTGGGAACAACTCGTAATGAATTGATTAACTGGATCGAAATGGAATTGGGAAAGGCTGGAGATTCATCAGCAGCACCAGAGGGACAAGAGTCAAGCATAGCTGAGCATAAGGGAAAGGAATACATTGATTCTCAGCTGGCATCCATAAAGCAAATATATGCGCAATACCTTGAAATTCGGAAAAGGTTAATTATCGCTGCTACTGAGGATCTTACTACATCACTCCCTATCGCAGTCGTGGCCGCAGATCCTTCTGCAATTGTCGCAGATCAACCTGCGAATGATACCTCCAATATCACAGACGTGTCGACATGTTCTTACCTTGAAGATTTGGTTCTTATCTCAAACGAGCAGAAATCTACCGTGCTGCAAAGATCTTATCTCACTAGCAGCCTCACTAGGCAACACAAAGAAACTGGTAAAGATCTAGACAAGCTCGTCGACGAAAGTCATCTCTTGCCCGCTTACCCCATGCCAACTGTTATATCTCAAAGAAAACGACTAGGAGAGCCCATATCATTTGAAGAGGATATTTCAAATAGCGATAAGCCAAGTTTGTCGAGTCGAGCCAAAGCTTGGGTCTTTGCAGCCGAATCAAGTAGTATTTCAACCAAGGAAGCTGTTTTAGAAAGATTGGAGGATGGAGAATCGGCTCTCGCAGAAGCCTATCAGACTTTGAATAATCTTCAAGTTCTTCTGGGGTGTCTTCCAGAGGGACAAGGCGTAGACGGAGATGTGGTTGGCGGCAGGCAAAAGCTGGGAATTTCGAATATTGGGGGAGTCTGGTCTACTTTAGATGGAAATCTCGGTTTCATAAGAATAGAAGACTCAATCTTAGATTAGTTACAATCATAGCAGGTCTAGTGGTTTGAATTCTTTCAGATTTGACCGTCAATAATATTCATCCGAGTCAAATATAATATCAACCCAAATATGGCATCGTGCATTGTGTATGAGAACACCTCGAGAGTTTACCTCACTCTATATCTAATCAAATATAAATATCTTTTCAAAAAAACAGAATTGTATTTCCAATGCATGTAATGAGCATGGGATAAGATGAGGTAACCGAATGTTTCTAGTGTAGATGTTGTAACCTTAATTTAGCCTCGCGCTAAATATGTCGCGTAGAGTGGAAAATCACGACGCGTCTCCCTGGTCATACAATATTCGCCATCTGAAGTCTGAACTTGTCTGCAATTTGCAAATTCTAGAAGAAGCTCATATCTTTCTTCACGATGGCTAGCTTTTTTGATATCAAAGCTCGTAAGGCGGAAGCTGCTTCAAATGGCACCGCAAACACCAAAGGGAAGCCCAAGGAAAATACTCGCATGCAGCCATGGGTTGAAAAATAGTCAGTCACTTTGCCTTGTATGTACCTTTGTGCTACATAAGTTTACTAACATTCTTGCAGTCGGCCAAAAGGCTTAAGAGATGTCACAGCCCAAGATCATACCATCACCGTTCTGCAGCGCACACTCCAATCCTCCAATGTTAGCTCTTCCCCTCACCTTCAGAAGCTCCCTTCTAACATACTTCTTCACAGCTTCCGCATATGCTCTTCTATGGGCCGCCAGGCACAGGTAAAACTTCAACCGTTCTCGCCCTCGCCAAAGAACTTTACGGTCCCGAACTCATCAAATCCCGCGTCCTTGAACTCAACGCCTCTGACGAACGAGGCATATCCATCGTCCGTGAAAAAGTGAAAGATTTCGCCCGCATGCAACTTTCTAATCCTTCTCCTGCCTATCGTCAAAAATATCCGTGCCCCCCTTATAAAATCATTATACTGGATGAAGCGGATAGTATGACGCAGGATGCGCAGAGTGCATTGAGACGAACTATGGAGACGTATAGTAGGATTACGAGATTCTGTTTAATTTGCAATTATGTAACGAGGATCATTGATCCTTTGGCGAGTAGGTGTAGTAAATTTCGGTTCAAGAGTTTGGATAAAGGCAATGCGGTAGTCAGGGTGAGGGAGATAGCGGATAAGGAGGGGGTTAGGTTGGAGGATGGGGCGGTGGAAGCGTTGATCAAATGCAGTGAGGGGGATTTGAGAAAGGCGATTACCTATTTACAGAGTGCAGCGAGGTTGGTGGGAGCGGTCAGTGGGAAGGACGAAGAGGATGATGGTGATAAAATGGATATGGATAGGAAGATGGTTACGGTCAGCAGTGTGGAGGATATCGCAGGAGTTATACCGGATAACACGATTGAAAAGTTGGTCAAGGCCATGCAACCGAAATCAAGAGGGGTCGTATATGATGCTGTATCAAAAGTAGTTGTCGATATAGTTGCAGATGGGTGGAGTGGCACACAGATAGTCTCACAGGTATGTTTCCTCCCCTTTCACGTTGTCACAAGAATCTAGAAGCTAATAAGCATAAAAGCTTTACCAAACCATCATCAGCTCCGAATCAATCGCCGACTCTCACAAAAACAAGATCGTGGCCCTCTTTTCAGAAGCGGATAAACGTCTTGTGGATGGTGCGGACGAGCACCTCACTATCCTAGACTTGTCTTTAAGGATATCCAATATTCTAGGCGGGTCTTGATAAGATACCTAAAGTGCTGTCCTGAGTCGTGGGTTGAGATGATATATGCATAGCAAGGCATTGGCGTTAAGGTTTCTGGAATGCAAAAAAGGAAATGATATTTGGCAGACTGTTGTAGCTGTAGTATGTATTATGACCTAACTTGTGATACCTCAGACTAAATGAATAGATAAAGAATAATATAAACTTGCAACGTACATCATTGATTATGTGGAGAGGTACTGAAATATAGCCATCATAATATCTTCAGATGTTGGTTCTGTTTCAGTCATGCGGTTGACCTTTGGCATTTATGCTCCAAAATAAAGTTTTAATGGTTGTATCATTGAGGAGGTTCGAAAGAAGATTGGAAAAGTTCCTAATGGTTGAAATTCCGGTGATGAGGAAAGTTTATCTAGACGTAAACAGTGAGTGGGTGTGAATTAGATTGCCATGTCTTGGTATGGTATTTATGTGATGAGATGCATATGAATGATATCCAAAGTGTTCAAACACCTAGGTAGGTTGAAATGATAATTCCAAAAATGGATTTAATAGTAGGAACTCCAATCTGCTAAAATCGTCGCAACTTATTCTCGTGTGTTCTTTTACCAAGAAATTCAAACTTCACCGGGGATGTTTTTATCTCGACCGATTCCCGTGGCACTTCAAAACATTTAGGTGCTTATCATAGGCACCGTTTCGATAATATCCGGTGAGCTTATTTTTCAAGAGTGATCCTCAAAATATATTTCTGCTTTCTTCACCAAGGCATTCTAACAGTTTTCTTTCATTCTAAGCCACATGCATATAATACAAGATGCGTTGAACTCAGTCCATCTCACCTTAAGCGATTCAAAATTTCTCGAATATTAAGATTAAGAGTCTTGTCTAGAAAAGATATCATCAACATCCTACTACGTCACAAGTGTATCAAACATTACTCCGATGAGATAGCTACAACATATACTCTCCAATATACATCGTTTTGAAATGCTTATCCTCAATCTGTTAATGGTAGATTACATAAAATCACTTGCTCTTTGGATCACATCTTCTGATCCTTCGATTTGTTACCACCAAAGATGACGCTGCTCAGCGTGATAAATCCTAGGAACTAAAACCTAAATCATATAGGTAGTGGCATAACAATCTCGAACATAGCATTCATACTTATAACACCAAGATCCACACTGCTAGCCATTCTAGACTTCCACAGCGCACGCACTTTTCCAGTCAGCCTGGTTATTAGTATCATGCTTTTCTGAAGCAACAATTTCCACAATATCAACATCTCCCATCTTGATCAGCGACTTCTCAGTCATAACATTCACATAACGCATTTCAACCACATCGATATCGGCTGTATTTCGAAACCTTGTGTTGAGAAATGCGTTCATAGTTCTGAATCGTACTATGAGTAAAGTAGGCGAGGGACCGAGTGATCTGAATACTGCGATATGAACAAGGCTGTTACAGTGTATTGAAAGAAGTACACTAGTGAAAGAGCTGCTTGAGAAAGAAAGTACGAATGATAAAAGAAACTCAAGAATGAGCAGGTTCCCCATCCACCGCACATTACAGCTATACGATGTTGTATAAACCATCATTAACCTGTAATTACTCTTACATTTTAGCTACGGAGAGGCATCTTTTAAATGCTGAACCACCGGCACCGCCTCCAGCTTTTGTTCTGATGCCGCTATCCTTTCTGGCATCAGATAGTCCCGCATAGACATTGGGTAAAGTGCGAGAAAATCGGGTTGGGAAGATTCTGAGTAGGTTATCTTGTTCTTTTCATGGAGTGTGCCCTTTCGGAGATTCCCAGGGCTGCATGCAAAGTCCCTTGTTCTCGAAAATAATAAGCGAAGAATGCGGATTTTGCAAGGGGCAATAATTGTACACAGCAGTTTAACTGTTCAACGGTCTAGACTGCAGGCTAAATTCGGAACTTTTAATACTCGAAAATGTCTTGAGATGTGGAGCTTTTAAAAATGAGTGGGCTGTTTTCTGTAAAATATATGGCAGATAAGTGTGGAGACAGAATGTCATTCGCTGGACGATCGGATCGATTCTTTCATCGGTTATTCAAAATTCCCACTTGGGGTTCATTCAATAACTAGCAATATGTAAGTTTATCAAGAGTTTGAGACATTCTTCGAATTACCGGCATCAATCTATCGTTGGTGACCACCTGACATTCAACGCAATGATTCTTAGATCGGCTGTTACCTACACGATGCCAATGACCAAGCCAAGTCAAAACTTGAATGATGGTTTGGTGCTAAGCATTTCATAATCCATATGTAAAAACCCGCAGTGGAATTTTAATCAATACTGCACAATATCTGTGGTGAACATAGAGAAACTTTTGAAACAACTGGTTTTAGATTTCCCCACCTCGCGTGCAGATTTCGCTAGAACCCGGAGGTCTCTTAATATTACGAACATCATTATTGACCTAGTGAGTATGCTTCAAGAACGTGGAGAAGCCATGCAAAGTAATATATCGTAAAAGTCATAGAAAGCCCATCCCACTAATTCATTATAAAGCCATCACGACACCCAAAACACCAACAGCCAGACCTCCACAAGTTTTCAACATGTCGACACCCAATGCACCAGCAGCACCGTTCTCGATTGTTGCAGGTCTAGTCGAACTCGCGCTCACCGTTGCCGCTGTTGCGGCTCCACTCCCACTCGCGCTCGCCGTTGCTACCGTTGCGGTTCCACTTCCACTCACACTTTCCGTTGCCGAAGTCTTTCCAGTTGCAGTCGCCGTGTTTGCAGCACTGGTACTTGACGCAGTCGTGGCTTCGCTGGCAGTTGCACTTGCTACCACATCGCCAAAGCCATCTTTGCTGAGGATACTGATTTCAGCGCTATAGATTGAACCGACTACACTGGCGATAGGAGAGGGCAAAGCAGTTATGAAGGCAGTATTTGGAGTTTGGCCATTCAATATATCGGATTCAAGAGACTGTTGGATATCTTGGAGGGAGTTGAGAGCAGCTGTATCCGTGGCAATACTTGAGGCTAATGAAAGCAGAGCAGTTTGGGTGACCAAGGCGGAGAAGTAGGATTGAAGGTCATCAATTAGAGCTTGAGATTGACTTCAAAGGAAAGTATTAGTTCAAGTAGAGTAGATAGATATGCATAAGCGGGAATGGTAAAGAAATTCACGAAAACATGCAAGGGTAGTAAGGGGGGAAAGGTGGATTAGTCAAGACATACGCTGCAGTTGGTGTGGTTGGCTCTGGAGCTGGAGCTGGAGATGCTGAAGCGAAGGCAATCAGCCCAGCGACGAGAATAGAGTTTGAGAATTGCATCTTGTTGGTTCAAAAAGAATGGTAGTATTGATTGATTTACAATTGAGGTTGAAAGAAAAGATAATTGAGCTACAATAGAACAAGGGAAGCAAGTTCAGGAAAATTGGGGGAGTAGGCTTAAAGTACCAACGAAAGGGTCTAACCTCCACCATGACTATGACTATGGATACGGGTGCCTAGCAACCTATAATACAATGCTTTCGGTTCAAATGGCCAAGAGTCAAGTATTGTCAGCTCTGCCGCCCCCTGAGCTGACACTTTAATAAGAGGTAATTTGGTGGTGTTCTTATAAGATTGGACGATTTGGCGCACAGTAAGCAATCCAAGAAATCCCATTCGATCAAACGCAATGGTGGGATAATGCTAAGATCCACTCACTACACTAATCAGTCCCTTAGTAGGTACCCAGTTCACAACCGAATCCGAATGTCTTACTTCACTCAGCCGCACTTACACTTTCGATTTTCAACGTTTCGTGGGGTTGTGTTCAAAGTCTGACGCTAAAAAGTGATCTGATGCTTTTTCTCTTGTAAGTTTCGAGACCCCTCATACAACGCTACCAGTGCCTACCTAGTTTACAAATATTTCGACACTCCTCAGTTGAAATGAAAATCGACGATACAACATTTTCTAATTTATATCGCTTGCTGGCCTTGAGGTTTGGATTCTAATACTGCGATAGTCTGATATGTTTTTGAATGTTTCATTGGTCCAAAACATTAGTTGCAGCTTTGGTGGTCTCCCATAACAGAGACGCGTGCCCCTTTTCTATAGTCGGTCAAACTAATCAATCGACTTCATACTTTCTTACCAGCCCTAAGGAGATCTGATACTTTCGGTGGCAGGACCAATGTACTCCTGTCATTTCTTTTATAGAAGTCTACTAACACCATGGCTGTCTTCTCAGGAAGGTCTTCATGAACAAAATGTCCGGCTTCAGGGAAAACTTGTAGCGCATACTTCCCTGTTGGTTGTCAGCTTTGGCCTACCACCTGTAGACATGTCATTGATAGTCCTTACCTTGCATTTGCCCAATTATTAACTCTTTGTCAAGTCTATCTGTTCCCGCAAGTAACAGCAGTTTTCCGCCTCTGGCCTCGAGGAATTTTTTGCTAAGTCCAACAAACCAATCTTCCCAAAATGGTTGGGTGGCAGCAAGGTTTGTGCGCCATGTCCACAATCGTGATCCACTAGCTTCTTCATTGTGTTCCAGTAGAGCAGGTACACTTGTACGCGCTGATAGTGAGTTTCGGATTGTTCTCGATCTTATGTGCCATTCAATACCGGATTGCAGAGAAGGGAAGCCTAGTGGTCGGGTTGATAAATAAGTTTGCATGCTCTGAAGGGCATCCATAGCAGAGCCCTCAACTACATCAAGAACTGCATAGCCAAGAACCGAGTTTCCTATCTTTCCACTCTTGGCAACATCTGTAACAACTGCGCCGCCAAGAGAATGGCCAATAAGTACAAGAGGCGGGAGTTCTCTCCAACCCATTTTATCTTTTGAAGCTTCAATGACATATAAGAGGTCTGAGCTTAACGTTTGTAGACTAAGATCTAGGAGTTCTGGCTCTGGGGATATGTTTGTAGAACCATGGCCTCGAGCATCAAGAGAAAGCACACCAGCAGAAGGCAACTTTTTTCGGATTTCCGACGTCAAAACTGCAAAAGATAGGCCAGATGACCCCGCTCCATGGTGTGTAACAAACAACGGCGCAGAACCAACAGGAGATGTAAGATAGGCATGGTGCATTATGGTCTGAGACTCCGTCTTCCGTTCGAGGAACAACTCTCGCTCAAAATATGTCGTCCACGGTATTTGCTCCATTGTTCGTTTATTGGGAACACTGATGACATCAAAGAAATTAGCTTGGCAGAAATATAACTATTAAGCAAAGAACAAACCCTTGCGGTCGAGCAAACAATTTCTGATTTGAGGATGGTATGATAGTACCAGTAGATGAAGCTGAAGATGCTGAGGATGCCGAGGAAGAGTCATCATCTATTGGAAGATCTGGAAGTTCACTAGGAGTATCAATATCTTCCTCCTCATCAGCTTCGTTGAACTCTGGAGGAGCGAACTTCGGCAGCTTAGGCTTAACAAAGGAGCGTTGTAAATCGCTCATCTTGAAATTTGTTGTAATAAATTATATAATAAATAACCTTAATTCAATAGTCTTCATTTATGTTCAACATTCAGTATTCAGTATCCAGTAGTAAAAGTATTTAAGAGGCAGAAACGAGTCAGTCTCGTCAATTCAGAAATGTACACAAGGGAACCTCGAATATGTGTATGGAAATCAAAGGAGGGGTTGAGGAATAAGGTAAAAAGCTGGGGTGACTTGAACAAGCTCGAAATAATAAATGCATGTCATCAGCCACATACAGTAGAAGGGAGCACACAGCCACATGGTGTGAAGAGATAGGATAAGATACACATACTGCTGATTAGTCATCATGTGTTACGTTACCAATAGTACCTAGGTAGATAGCAATATGAATGATCTTCATCTTCCATCCTCCCATCCTCCCATCCTTGCATCCTTGCATCCTTACATTTTCCATCTCATCTTCATCCTCATCTTCATACAATAGGAACTCAATTCATATCTTGTTATACGGACTCTGTTGCTTGAGTATGGCCAAAATCTGTGCACCCTTTTTGAGTATTGAAGTGTTTATGCTACTAACTGAATTATCTAGAATTCAACTGGTGAATCAACCGATGAGAAATCTTGATCATGAACGAATGCCCTGCGCCGTGTACATTGTACATGTTGCACAAAGAACTTGATTAATAAGGCTGTTGTTTATCATCAAGTGTATGGATTGAAGCATAGGTAATGATGACGTCTTCGGTCGAAGGTCTCTCCTCAAACAGCTTCCTTTTACCAACCTCCATCAATTGATCAAGCCTCAAAACTAACCAACTAAAACCAAAATTCGAACGGGAGGAACAACAAATGATACCCAAAGCTAGCTTCTAACTACCTCAATACAAATTAGTACGGCGCCATATTGATTTTAGTCCAGATCAACGAAAGAACTTCTTTCCCTGCTTGATCCTTAGTCTATTCTTTCAGTGTCTTGACATTATTGTTGCCCAGGTATTTTGCGGTGACAATCTCCTTTTGAATCTATTTCTCATCTCATGTTCCAAATGAGAAGATACATTTCTTATCCTCTCAAATCAGGTTTTCAACTCTTTACTCACGATATAACATATCGTTATTTGTCGTAGAAGTCTCTCTACAACTTAAGAGAGCTTCAACAAAGTTAGTATGGTTTCTCTATGGGGTTCCAAGAAGGATAGCGACCATGATTCAGCTCCTGGGAGCGTTCATTCTCGAAATGGAGATTCAAACGAGCATGTAGCTGCTCACCAATCGCCCCCTCAACCTCGTTATTCCCATGAAGCCGACGAGCGTACTCATCTACTTTCACCAAGTCGTGATGGTTTCTTGAGTCCCGATGATCCAGCTGTAAGTTCTTCTCTCCACCCTATTCAATCCACGCCACCAAGTTCCTTTGCCAGGGAGCTTACTACAATCTCATGCTGATAATTTTTGCACATAGGTATCTCCCTATAACCTTTGGAGTGTGCGATTCCTACGATATTTCACGGTTCTGTTCGCCATCATAACTTTCTTATGGTGGGTTCTGCTATTGGTGTCGATTTTTGTCTCACCGCCGGGAATGCACTCAAGAGGCTCGGGCTTTTTCGATTTCTCTTATACTACCTTGACTTTCGGCCTGCTACTCATCGTACTTCTCTTCTTCTCAACACCATCCAAAGCGGCACAAGTAACATGTCTTGTCATCGCAGTGATTCTATTGGTCGACATGATAATGATTGTTGGGGTCCCACGTCTTCGTGTAGAGGAGGGATGGGTTGGAATTGCTAGTGTTGTTTGGGCTCTACTTATGGCTGTATGGACGATTGTCACTGATCGTGTAGTTGCAGCTGGAAAAGTCGAAGAGGAGGAGCGTCTAACTGGTCGCGCAGAGAACCGCCGAACACTTAGAGAATGGTGTTCTGTCTTAACTTCTACAGTCATTCTAGTAATTCTGGCAATCGTCACCATTCTCTTATCAGCAACACTGATCTTGAGATCTCGCGATGCTTCTCTTGCACCACCCGGAGAACGGTACTACGTTGATGGTGGCAAATACCAAATACACATCTTTTGCGAAGGTAACCTCACTGATGCGAAGGGCAATAAGAATCCAACCGTTCTCTTCGAAGCTGGCGATGGACCCTTTGAACATGGCATGCTCCAGGTTGCAACAAGTGCCTTCGCCAATGGAAGCATAAGCAGATATTGTTATTCTGACCGACCTGGAATCGCATGGTCCGATAATGCTCCATCTCCATTCTCCGCAGGTATGGCAGCAGACGTACTCTCAGAAGCTCTAGCTCGTGCAGGTGAAGAAGGTCCATGGGTACTTGCCAGTGCAGGAGTTGGCAGTATCTATAGCCGCATATTCTCATCCCGTCACGGTCGCGAAATCGCAGGTCTCCTACTCATTGACCCTCTCCATGAAGATCTTCTCTATCGTCTTGGTACACCACAAAGAGGGTTTGTCCTTTGGGGTCGCGGCATCATCTCACCCCTGGGTTTAGATCGCACTTTTGGCGCCATTTTCAAGGGGCGCACGCGCGAAGATCGAGTATTCGGACGTTCTGCTTACCAGGGTGGAAAGAACCTCAAGGCCAAACTTCAAGAATCTCTCGTTGCTAATTCCTTGACAAAGAATGAGGTCAGTAGCGCAAGGAATATACAATTTGAGACGACGCCACTTGCACTGATTAGTTCTGGTATCGAGGTCAAGAGGAATGATGAGTGGAAGAGGAAACAAGAAGATCTAAGCCATTTGACGAACAATCTGAGGAGCTGGGATGTGGTTAATAAGGCACCTTCGGAGGTTTGGAGAACTCTCGAGGGAAGAGACATCATTGAAAAGAGGTTGAAGGAATTGGTTAAAGGGGCTGCCGACTTTGAAATAATGGAACAGGGAATTTGATAATGAGATGGGAAGGCGTGAGTAATGAGGATTTCAAGGTTAATTTTCTGGGAGGGCTATGAGCGTGGAAATGAACATGGGTATTTCTTTTTCTAGGTTCTTGATGACTATTTACACTTGCATTATATTTTGGTGCATGTTGACTGGTTTGGATGGACTTTCATATTACTTCATGATTAGTTTAGTTTGCTTGTTCGAATACGTAATTGATGTATATCATTCATTTGCAGACTGGCTTCCATCTCATCAATATATATATATATATATGAGTCTTTGAAGGATATCAATATTAGTATGATAAACAGAAATGATAATTTCATTTCATATATCCGCAAACATGCATCTTTCATTCCCGATCGCCTACCAGCTCAGAGAAGTCAAGCTATCTCACACTTCCAGAGTCCATACCAGCCAGACTTTTAAAGTGGCGGGGTTTTTTTTTCTCGATTTTGGACATACCTTCACTCTATCATAGATTTACAAAAAGCCAACATGGAAGTCTCCATAGCCTTGAAGTCTTTATTCTCAGGCTCAAGCGAGGTATTTACTCAGGCTTAAGCTTTCTAGACGACGTGGGTTAGTTCTGCATTTCAATGTTTATCATTGATGTGCCAAACCAAAATAATGGTTACCAGCTCCGAATCCCACATCCATAAGGATGAGTTTCTGGCCGGGACCTACGTTTTTCCTATATAATCTTGCCATTCTGTTTCATAACTTAGAGTTCGACCCGGTTAGCTCATTCATGCCGAATCGCCTTTATCATCTTATTCCAGATTGCTCTGAGGCAGATCTTGCTTGCTACTGTAAACCCTATAGGAGGGCATAAGGAGGGTATTGCTTTCGTATACCCACCATAAAACACGCTTATTGTTCGACTTTTAGATTCGCTTTCTAACTTCTATACTGGATTCCCGAAAACTCGCGTCAAAAAAACCTGTCATCTCGAGGGTGCGTGGCATTTTTGCGGTTGGTGTGGTTTATTCAGGTGTAGATATTTCGAACTATGCAGATTTGTATTGACAACTTTGATTTCCAATCTATTATTTCAAGATCTCGAGTTGTGTAGTAATAGATCCGAGTGGAGGCCCTAGTCGCGGCCAATGGCCAGCCTTTTTTTGGCAACATGAAACGGAACGGCCAGTCAATTCGGATAGAATCGTGATATTATAATAAAGCACTCGACCTATGCCATGGAAAGTTCACTCGTGGCCTTGTCTCCTGTCTTTGTTTCACGGGCTTCTTGGTGGATGGGAATATCGAAACAGGCCAACGTGGAATCATATTTCTTGATACAAACAGAGGTGTGAGTAGCCTAGTCATCAACGCAACACTTCATCTGGTACTTTGACCACCATTATGCCACAATTAGTTCGATTGCCGATAATTACTTCTGAATTGATGCGTCACAAAAGTTCCTTCGACAATGGTGAACAAATGGCAAGGATAGAAAGTCGGGCAGCGTTGAATCCTAGAACGGCAAGATGAGAGAACAGAATCACCCACCGAAGGAAAAAAAATCGAGCAGGATCTCGTAACATGCGTGCTTCAAAAAGGCGCTCAAATTTCCAGGTGTCAGGCAAGAGTCGGCGGATTCACAGTGCTCTTAGATGACAAGATCCCAAGAGGTGCCATGACCGCGACAGATCGAGCTCCTCATTAGAAAGCGACGAATCGTCAACGCTTAAGTGATAGCTTTGCACCTCAATCTCCTCACTTAAAAGGCAAAGTCAATAGACTCATTTCCCTCTTTGTGTGAGACCTCGAGCGAAAGAACCAAATCAAATATTATTCATATCATATGGGTATAGGAAGACATGACCGAGCCTCTAAATTCTAGCAGACAGGGCAACCGAGGGCGAGTACGGCCAGCAATTCGAAAGATCTAAATGTGAGCTCAGGTATCTCCAGGAAATTTGATCCAGTGTTGCTGAAAGGGAACAGTCAACACAATCTCGACTGTCAAATTTTTGAAATGTGTTTCGCCTTCGTGTCTGAAGTGAGAAATGCGGTCGTACGAGGAAAGAGGCCCGGGATATGTAAGACTGGATTTGAATTCTGGATTATTGCACAGTAGACATTCCTCTGGTGACTTGAAGCTTGTTGTGTTGAGATGGTTGGATAATCTATAATCAAGGACCTGCTGGGAACATTCAAGAGTTGGGAAGTCGACAGATGTTCGAATAACATATAAACAACCACGAGTTCTGGTGGATGATAGAAATTGCGAATATGGATCTAAGGGGTTTCTGAAGGGGTTTCTAAATTCTGTAGTAAAGACATGATCTGCTACAATAACGCGTGGAATTCCAATATGATGTGTATGGGCTGCGAATGAAATTCCTGGACTTGCTGACATCGAAAGGCTCGAGATTTCGGAGATGTTGGCAAATAGATTAGCATCAAGCCGAGTAATGAGGCACATCAATGCTGACAAAGTCTATATGAGAATTGTTTACTGGAACATGCAACATACTTGAATGCAAACCAACAAGAAGTTGAAGATAACGCGTCATTCCTTGGCGGTGTGTCTTTTTTTAGACAGGCGGTAGGTTCTGTTATGACAATCGCAAGTAGGACTACTACTCGGATGTTCTTAGATGGGAGTCACGGAAAATATCGCGATAAAATCTAGGTTTCTAGGCGCAACTATGCCAACCACAGTCAATTCCCAGAACAAATGTCAATCTACGCCCGCAAAGACTCCAACGGAATAAGACACTGTATTGATAACTTTATCCCGAGGATTTTAGGCACTTGGCAGCCATGGCAGTTCTCCAACAAACAATTTCCCAATCTGGTATTCCGTGAATTCTTCCCTCCAGCCTCAAGAGTCTACAGATATTAATGTTTGTTGGCACCTGTCTTTGAGTTTCATCGACTTGTCAAGTTTCTTGTCAAGTTATGTATTCGAATTTGGCGATCCTGGCGGTAAGAACAGAATGCCTGTATATAGTTTGAACTCTGCTGTAGGTAACATTTTCAGACAACGACGGTGAGAGAGATGACTCGGAATGTCAAACGAAAGTTAGGAAGTAGATGAAGCGGACCAATACAGGGACAGCCGTACAAGGGACCTACAACGTACTACCTAGTAGTTCTATCGATTCTTCGGTCAAACAAAAGATCGTCAAAGCCGGCGCTCGCAGAATTGAACTAATTGAGCAATTTTGAGTTCAACCTTATTTAATCGTCATCCCAAACTATTCAGAGAAGAAATCACCCGCGTCTAGCCTACCCGTGGACTGTAGCAACGTTTGAGTGCTTTTGTTCTTGTTTTTGGCATTTCCTGATTGTCAACTCCGGGGCGTTCAGACTTCATAGAGAGAAACGAGAAGAACATGAGTATAGAATAAGTAATTATGATCGTTCTAGTAGTCTAACATTCTAGACCCATCTCAATTAACAAATGGCATCAACAAAGGCTAGAATTCGACAGAAAGTATATACCCTTGCTCTTCCTCCTCATCTCACGACAGTACGGAGTATCAAGGCCAAAAACTCTTTCAATTTAGGTTCATGACAAGACAAGGAGACCCCACCGGTTTATACATTGCCCTGGGAAAAGTATTCGAATTTCCCCACGATTTATGCGTTTCAGCGTTTCTTGTACTTTGCGAGACAATAACTAGGAGTCAAATATGAAGTCATCTTGATTCTCAATTCAATATAGAATGCGAAATGAGCATGAGCATGAATATGAGGTATGTGTATGAGTATCATGATAATCCTGTACTCAATCAAATCCGAATTGCGAGCTGTACCTGTGATGATGGCGATATTAAGTTCATGAAAGATGTTTTAGATCACACTCTCTGTCCACAGTAGCTTTGGACTTTACTCTTTGTCAACTTACATATGAGTAGAATACCTAGTCATAAACTTGACCCGGAGTCTAGATAAGTCACTGCTCTTAAACATTGGTATCAGTCTATGGCACTATCGTATAGTAACTACAACTATCCGTTACTATCGGACTATACTCCAATATCTACTAGGTAGGTATTGGCATTAAGGGGAGCTTCTTTTCCCGTCTTTCTCGGACTCAATTGGCATCTTTAACCTAGTTAGGTTACCTGGGTGAGAGTGTTAGGTTAGGGGCAACGACTCAAACCTTCGAAAGAGTTATCCATCCAACTTATCCGAGAACCTTACTAGGTAAAGCAAGTCTTCTGTGCACAAGTGCCCCAAGTGGACACTGAATTGTAATCCACATGTGTTCCTGGTTGGCCACATCACGTTTAATCTCGTATTCCAATAAATGTAATCAAAAGGATAAAAAGCCATACAATTTTGGATTTCCTCTCCACTGAATGTTCAATATAATATGACAGAGTTTGGTGGCTGACTATAGTAAGAGTATAATACAGTGAGTTAAACTCAGTACCCGATATTCGGTGTTTTTGTAGAGAATAAACGTCAAGCAAGCTATTGAAGTCTCTCAGTCTTACGTCTTGCGTCTTGCGTCTTGCGTCTTATGTCTTGATACACCGACTATTTTATGCTGTTTCGGGATGTATAGTATTGATTGTAAGATTACCCATCTGCTCTGGCTAATCTACTCTCTCTTGACTCAATCATGTGCACTGTTTTGTTACAGCTAGCTTTGACCTGCGTTTTACTATTCCGTACGCTTTAGAACTAATGATAAGGGTTTCCCAGTGTGTCTACTGCACGATTAATAACAATAATAATAAGTACCTAGGTAGGGGGTATCTGCAGAGTACAAGCCATAGAGTATGTTTAAGGCTCAGGTACAGCATTTAGCTACCCTATTTTCAATTAGCCCTTGCAAAAATCAATTAATGCAGGTACAGTTCTATACATATATTAGTTACTGTACTTATTAACACATCCTACTGTATCTAGAATTAAGGTTATTCTAAGGATCTACTCAAATGATGTACGGAGTACGAAACTAATTCGGATTTTGACGCCGATGAAGGGGCTAAACGATGGTAAACATGCAGTAGTTAAAAACCAACAGGGCTATCTGAGAAATAATTGGTCAATAATATCACACTTTATAAAAATTCATAATAGTAATAGAATACCAACCAATTGTTCTTTCTTACTGTTGTAGTATTTAATCCAGGTCCCAGGTAGAGTGAATCATGGAAAGCATTTCCGTACAGTACAGTATATGTACAGTCCAGCACCACTTTTGAAGACGAGGAAAGGGAAAGGGAGACGGAGAGAGGGAGAGGGAAAGGTCAAGGGTAAAACATCTGAAAAACCTTGTAATGCTCATTTCTTTTGCAGCAGGGTATAAAAGGTTGGCTTCTAAGTTTCAACCGTCGTCCTCGAATCACAACAACTCACAGCCCGCAGCCCTTAGCCCCTAGCCTACACAGCCCATCAGCAGATGCCCCGGTACTAAGATCATACTAAGTTGGTTGTACTCGTCTAATCGATTTCCTCCGAAAATAGTCTCCGCCTCTTTTGCTGTATCCTCAAGGCTCATCTCCCCCCCAAATAATAATCTCACACCAACTTGATTCAAATCTCTATGAATGATGCGTCGAATCCGTCGAAACCTCGAGGATACTGATGTGAGCTGTGCACTGTTATCCGTTCCAATCCAGTCACAATCCCACCCCATCCCATCCTTAGTGTCTAATCTTCCCTAAAAGTATAATTTTATCCCTAGGACCTAGATCTCCATAACTATGAAGTGGTTCTGCCAAGGTTAATGGCACATGCGCTGACAAGTTTGGGAAATGAGCGTACCTTGTAGTTTAAGTATTTGACCTTTCTCATCTGTCTCCCTTCTCTCTCTTTCTCCTCTCATTCAAAACAACGCAAAATAATAAAAAGGAAAATCATTTCTTTCTTTCTCTCATAAATAATCTTTTGTATCTTTGATACTGTCCATTCATTGAATACTACCTTACTATAACTCAACCTTAATATCAAAATGCGTTACCAATTCATCTCTGCTGCCATCTTGGCCTCCATGTCCTCAGTCCTTGCCCAAACTCCTGGCTTCGACGCCATCTCCGTTCCAACAAAAGATCAAATCGTCAAAGTTGGAGGTGTCATGGATATCAAATGGGCTCCTAACGCCGTCGCCGGAACTGTTACTATCAAGCTCTTGGAGGGTGCCAACCCACAATCCTTGAACTACGACCCTGTTGTCATTGCCAGTGAGTTCTACTTCCCTCTGCATGTATTGAAGAGATGGAAATTTTTATTGACAAATTCACTCAGGTCACGTCAACAACTTGGATGGATTATACAAGTGGACCATCCCAGCCTCCGTTGGCAGCTTCGAAACCTACGGAATCGCCATTTTCCTCGATTCCGATGTCAACACTTTCCAATGGTCCTTCCCATTCAAGATCCAAGCCGCTGATAAGGACACCACCAGCGTGGTCGTATCCACCACCGCCCCATCTTCTGCTCCCTCTACCACATCTGCACCAATCACCAGCATCCCAGCCTCCTACGTCAGCACCTCAACTGCTACCTCCTCCTTCTCCAGCATCTCCGGTATTCCAGGAGGATGCAACCCAGCTCACCCTGGATCTTGCCCAAGCTCCTACTTTAGCACCTCCACAACCGTCGCACCAGCTGCAGTTCCAACTGGCTACGTTGCCCCCAACGGAACCTCCAACGGAACCTACACTGCCCCTGGAACTAACAGCACCAAGACTGGCTCCGGTGTTGTCCAAGCCACTGGTGCTGCTGCTGCCAACGTTGCTACTGGCTCCTTCGCCTTGTTGGGTGGTCTCTTTGCTGCTTTCGTCTTGTAAATCATTTCTCTTGATACCATTAAGATTTGAGATACATATATAATGCCATGAGAAACATATCGGTATGCATTGGTAGACATAATCATTTGCATCAGGTACATCTCTCTGGTCTTATAAAGACACAAAGGACATATACAACGCATCGCGCGGCGCTTCACAGCGACACTTTTATTGGATTTGGTTTGGTGCGGATTTAAAGCTTCTGGTTACATAGGATTATAGGGTTTACAATGTTATGATAAATTTCTTCTACATACCCATCATACTCTTTGAGAATGTCCTCGTGTTATTTAGCTAATGATGGACTCACTCGAGGGGATGTTTGCTCAAGATGATTAGCACATAGAATTAATGAAGTGAGCATTTTTGATTATTATACTCTGGCATGTGCACACTGCCTTCAGTGATATATATATATATATGTTTTGCTCAGTGTACGTGACGTGCTAGGTTTTCTAAGCGAATTGCGGTATGGTTATCCACGGAATAGATAAACTGTTGGGTGATTTACCCATACTTACTCGCCGTTTGCCCAACATCCTATTTGCCTCACCCACCACAGTTCAGTATAGTCCAATCCAATCCCCATTTAATCCAGTTCCTCAAACAAACGTACATCAATCACACAGGCAAGTAGAGTTGCGGGAAAGGAGTGGAGATGCACCTCTTTCTATTCTCTAACCGCTATATATTAGAGGACGTTAAAACATCTTCGTATCCCCAAGTATTCTCGTTCTAGACTTCCTAAACCAACAGTATTTGTGAGTTTAGATGAAAGGGAATATGATAGGAAGGTTTGATGGTGACAGTGATGGTGATAGAGCCACAATTTGTATTGAATGTCTGGAATCAGATAGTGGAAATGAAAATGGATTTGGATTTGGATTTTAGGAAGCGGGGTTAGAAAAACGAGAAAAGTTCGTTGATAAATCTATGGAACGGAGAAGGTATATCTCGGTGTGTTTTTGTAGGAGGGGCAGGAACTTGTCACATGTTTGATGTGAGGTATGCGAGAAATTCATCCGTACTCTAATATTCCATAATATGCGGGTGCGGTATTTGATGCAACTTATTAGTTTACGGTGGTTTGTTTGGGCATGACACGGATACAGGGCTGGTGAGACCTCATACGAGACATCCATTTTCCAAGGAGCCGCATGCCATCCTTAGTCAGGTGTATCGAGTGTTGCATCTTGGATTTTTCCCACAATTTTGGATCAGGTTTAGCCTTTTATGTTTTGGGAAGGGCAGAGCAATAAAGAAGACGATAACTTACACAAAATCTAGACGGTAAATCAGACTGCAAAGATTTCAAGGGGAGTATAAGAGGTAACGGAAGACTTATCGATACTAGTACTGCGTTAAAAGTGCAGATTTATCGTGAACGATCGTGCAATAGAGCGGTAGCCAAATATTTGGTTACAGCTGATTTTAGAGGATGGGAAACTGAATAAGTGGAAATCTCTGAAAGAGAATGATAAAATACAAATTTTCGCTGCCACGTGAAAGATATTGCAGGCCATCAGATAACACCACCCTCCTTGCATTCAACAGCAGATGCATATCTACTGTATCTATTGGTATGGTGCCTATGATCATGATGCTAAGTGCGTTGATCCTCTTCCAACCAGGCTTGAGATAATGAAAGCTCACTTGATTCATCGACATAACTTTCCGCCTTAATACCGAAAATGTCTATTCTGGTCAAGAAATACACTTGGCGCATCGTTCCAGGGCCGGATACCTTTAGTGATAACCTGAGCTCCCTCTTTTAAGTTGGACCCAAGCTCATGGATCCTGACCTTGGAGGTTTGATTTTGAGGTCTTTCGGTAATATCGATTACTATGAGCGCTTTTGATAGTCTGTTAGGTAGATTCTTCGTCTATCTGCACACATTTATTGATTCTCAGATCCATGGCTATGCCCATCCTATTATTTTGATATACGAATTGGAAAGTTAAAACTGATGTACCAAGGGCCTTTGGAGTGCCACACAGCCAAGGATTGATGTTCCACTCGGTATATCCACGACCAGATTGGCCAGAGTGACGTTGAGAACGAATATAAGAACACACAAGCTAAACAAGTGGTACTGTTACTGGCTCAGCCCATTGCACCCAGCGCTTTTCCCCTTTAAATTAATGCTTTCTTGTACATTGGAGTCACTGCAATTTCTCCTTGACAGTCATCAGGCTATACTGTGTCCTCAAAGTAAGGGTAGCAGACCAGATCTCCAAATCTGTTTGTTATTCACTGTACGCGGACGGTTTGGTAGCTCTATAACTGATTTCCTTTCAAGTCAGAAATACTCGGCGTAGTCTGTGCCATTGCCTGGGGACCTCCTTCAATGATATGAATGTGCATGTTTAATGTGAAAATAGCCTTCGTGATTATATGGTTGATCCCGGATGATGATTATGAAGCCAGCATCAGCAAGACCACTATGGCCTTCTGGATAACCAATAGGTTGGATGTTTATTTCGCGTGAATGCCAGCATTAGGAAACCTTTTGACGGAAAAATATGTGGACAGGACAGAAGAGAATTACATGTAAGCTTTTATGTCCTGCAAAGTGAATGACATTGCTATGGTAAAGTTGAGATCCGGGTGGATGTTGGCATGAGGGAAGAATGGTCAAATTGGATAGAAAATGAAATTTATGTTGAAGCCACTCTCGCCCGTTCGCGCTATTTCTTCATCCACTCACGCATTTGTCAATTCAATTTCAGAAACAGATCAGAAAACCGTGAAATCAATCGATGCCCTGCAGTCTGCAAAGTATATGATGAGCACCCCTTCGAAAATAACAAAATCCAATACAGACAACCTTGAAAGGTCCTTTTGAGCCTCAACACGCAATCTACTTTGACTCGTTCAATCGCAGACCACCTCGGGACAGACTTGAGCCCAAACTTTATACAGTTGGCTGTTGAGATAACTGCGGTAGAATGTTCTGACGCGCAGTTCTCACTGGAATAGTGCTTACAGGTTTAGAAAGGACGCAATGGAAGTAGAACCGCCGAATCACAAAAAGTACATCAACCATATGCTAACGAATATCTACTTGTTATAGGCAGATTTGCCTTCTTTGTTCAAGTAGGATGGAAACAACATAACATTGCCTGAAAACGATTGAGTTCCAGAAAGGATACATGAAGAGGAGCTTGTATGGTTGAATGCTCTTGTGTCCCAATGAAGTCGTTTGGTAGAGGCTTATGTGCCAACCGAATTTGTAAAAGATTTTCCTCCGCAACCAAATAAATAAAACAAAATAAAATAATTGTGTTATAATCATAGAGGCTTCAGAAGTTGTCAAGTGAGATCATGCTTCGTTGAAGCGTTCATTCTCTTCCTATTTATTTGATACTTTGTATCGTTCATCACCAGCCTTGATAATTATTGAAATTTCTATGAAAGAAAGAAATTTTTAAAAGATGAACGAAGGAGCTAAGAATAACTAGTGCGCAGCTAAGCCATATTCACTCTAGATCATAAGTCATCATTTACGTAAGCCATACCTCTAATTGACATCATGATAGGTATGTATTGCCTACTCTGTACAGTATCCATATCTTCTCAATCTGAATTGGATCATATATCATTGGTGTTCTGATCTCCTTTGGAGAATATTACGGTCTTTTATGAGAAACCATATCTTTGAGAGTCTGTAAGCTTGTCATGTTCCATCACCCTTTGAGGGTTCTACGTGTAAGCTCTAGAGAATTTGAATCGCCATAATGAGGCGAGGTCTTTTGACCTTGGTCTTGTGAATAGTCAGTAGGTCTTCAATGATAATACCTACTAATTATGATATATAATAAATGATATCAATTCACCTCCTTACAATAATATGAATCTGATGCATTAAGGTCCAAAGCCGGTGAACATGAATTAATGTCTGAAATATCAGGCACCAATAGCAATTGCTGACTGTTCCAACCTACCTGATGATTATTCTTGGTTCCATGCCATGCTTGATGCATCCAGCTCAAATTTCAGCCTCACCATTCATTACCTTCTCAACCACTTACTAATTTACAACAATCCCTTGTTTCCATTGATAAATTACATCTAAAAGTTCAAGCCCCGAACAAAAGAATTAAACTTTCTCGTGTTCCTTCATTTTGAATACATTTTTTATCAAAGATATCATCAATAACGCGACGACAATGGCTGATTTCCAATACGGGGGGACGGACGAGGAGTCTGCTGAGATCAAGAAGCTCAATGCCGAAGTTGTAGGTGTATTATCTTACTCTCTTTCATTGCGCATTTGCTAACGAGTCATCTTTCCATAGCTCGAAGATACAGATAATTTTGAGAGTTGGGAGAAACTTGTTCGCGCAGCAGAGACGCTGGAAGGAGGGTTAAATCGCAATTCAAGTCCACAAGCGATTGCGACAACTCGAGATTCTTACGATCGATTTCTCGCAAAATTTCCCCTCCTATTTGGATACTGGAAGAAGTATGCCGATCTGGAATTCTCCATAGCTGGCACAGAAGCTGCTGAGATGGTAATCAAAAGATACATTTATGGCAATAAGCAATGATCTGATATATTATAGGTTTTCGAAAGAGGCATTGCCAGCATAGCAACATCTGTGGATTTATGGACGGATTATTGTTCCTTCAAGGTTGAGACGAGTCATGATCCTGATGTGATCAGAGAGTAAGTATATTAGATGCTTTCCTTCCCTTAACACAGCATCTGCAGCATGGTCAGGCAGCCATATGGGCTACGTTCGGAGTTTTCATAGCTCACAAACGGTGAGAAATGCCAACAAAAGCTGCTCATGTTTGACTCTTCTCACCAACATGACCAGGATCTCTATTTCTGCTATCACACGTTCGCTTTTACCCCGTATCACTCTGCACATATTATCGGCACGAGGGAGGATATAATGATCATTGCATTTGAGCACACTGCCCTTCCCGTATTTGCACTCCTTGCCACCATTCCATTCCCTCCCTTGTTAAACTATGAACTTAATTTAACATTTCAATTTAGGCTTTTCGAGCGCGGTGCTGTCGCAGTAGGATTAGACTTCCTTGCGCATCCTTTCTGGGATAAATACCTAGAGTTTGAGGATCGGGTCGAGGCCCAAGACAAGATATTTGCTATTCTGAACCGTGTCGTAAAGATACCTATGCATCAATATGCCAGATATTTTGAGCGTTTTCGCCAATTGGCCCACGCCCGTCCATTAACAGAGCTCCTTCCCGCCGAAACTCTTGAACAATTCCGCGCTGACGTTGTTTCCGAGAGTGCTGGTTTCCAGGCTGGACCAAAGGGTGAATTAGAGATTGAGCGTGACATCAGAACTAAGGTTGATAACTTTCATCTCGAAATTTTTGCTCGTACACAAGCCGAGACTACTAAGCGTTGGACGTACGAGTCCGAGATCAAGCGCCCTTACTTTCACGTCACCGAGCTCGATAACCAACAGCTTGCTAACTGGCGCAAATACTTGGATTTCGAAGAGGCCGAGGATGATTATACCCGTGCTGTTTTCTTATATGAAAGATGTTTAGTGACCTGCGCATTCTATGACGAGTTCTGGTTTCGCTATGCTAGATGGATGTCATCAAAGGAGCGCAAGGAAGAAGAGGTCAGAAATATATACCAGCGAGCAAGTACACTTTATGTGCCAATTAGCAGACCTGGTATTAGGCTGCAATATGCCTATTTCGAGGAGATGTCGGGACGTGTTGATGTCGCGAGGGATATACACCAGGCTATTCTGGATCGTATGCCTGGTCATGTAGAGACGATAATTTCCTGGGCGAATCTTGAACGCCGCCAAAAAGGCCTTGAAGCAGCAATTGAAGTCTACAAAGCACAGATTGATTCACCAGCAGTAGACATCTATTCAAAGGCTGCTTTTGTTGCCGAGTGGGCAGCTTTATTGTGGAAGATTAGAGGATCCGTTGACGAAGCTCGTCAAGTCTTCCAAAAGAACAAGCAATGGTACCCTGAAAGCCGTCATTTCTGGACCAAGTATGTAGAATTTGAGTTGGCACAGCCAACCAATTCAGGTTCAGAGTCTGAACATTATGAGAGACTAAAGCAGATCAATGGCGAGATGATTAAGACACATATGAGATTGGAAACTAAGAAGGAAATCAGCAATCTATATTTGACGTACTTACAAGAAAGAGGTACCAAAGAAGCTATGAAGGAATTCCTGCAGATTGATCGTGAATTGAATGGGTAAGCCTGTATTTTTAGATTTATAGACTGCCATGCTAACTGTATCATAGTCCTATATCAGTTCAACCCGATCACGTCAAAGCTGCCGAATCAGGAAAACCCACGGAAAATGGAGCTATTCCAGGTGCTGTCGACGCGGCTTCGTTACTCAAGGGCGAGGTTAGATACAACACATACTTCCAGCAGCGCAAGCACCAACTGCCTGCTGATGCCCAAGGACTCGCATCCTTTCACTAAATCTAATGTAGCCTTACTGTAGGTGGGGGTATCAATGTTGTCGCCTGGTCTCAATATATATGACTACATACACAGCATGTACAATAGATTCCTTATCGGCATCATGATCGGTCTGGAATGAACTCTTCGGTGTTTCGTTTCTTTCGTCTCCTTGGATGCTGGATAAACATACCGTAGCTAGCTTAATGGTCGGGGAGTTGCCATTTTTTCTGGTGCGTAAAAGCATGTCTTGCTGCTCTCATTTCCTTTACTACTCTACTTCCATAGATACAAAAAAGTAGTTTTTACACATGTTTGAGGAACAAGATATGGATGTATCGTCGTGATTATCATTGATCAAATACTCATATACCACCAAAGTACCTACTCTATTCTAACACTATTCATCTTTTAATCTCAATAAACATACCTAAAGTTAGGATTCTCCCTATCCGTCAAATCATCAAACGCATGTACCATATCCTGATCACTCGCTTCTCTCACTCCCGTTTCGGCCAACTCATCCCTCTTCCTATTTTCTCTCGTCAAATGCCACCTCAAAAAGAGCAACACTAGGAAAAGCAACGTATAGCAACAAAGATGGGTAGCGAACGCTATAAAATAGCGCGGCTCATCAGTTTTCAGGAAGACTTGAGGACCGGTTGCATTTCCTGCCGCCCAACATATGAAATTTGCAGCTACGACGATAGTTTTTTTGGTTTGGCCCGCGACATTACGCGATATAAGAGTAAGGGAGAGGGTTGCGGTGGACCAGAAAGAGAGGGTTATGTAGTAAGAGATCAAGAGCCCGATTTGAGTGCTGAGATTGGTGTTGCGAATTGTCATGAGAATTATTGTGCCAACGAAAGAGCTTGGGCTGAGGTTAGCTTGATAATCGGTGAAATTGAATGGGCGCACTTACGGTAAAAGGAAACAAGTCATAACGAGGATATTCTGATTATACTTCTTTACCAAATAATGGCTCGATAGTAACACAATGATGATATAGAACCCCAAAACCATAGACAAAAGCTGCGTTTGTAAAACCGTGAAGTCAAATCCTGTAATGATGATATTCGCAAATGCGCCCAAGCCACTCGTTGGCAATGTGGTACATATAGCAATCAAACAATAACAGTACATTTGCGGATCCGTAAATGCGTCTTTCACGTGTTCGGTACGGAATTTGCGGTTTTGCATGCCTGTTTGATTGGAGCGTACACGTTCGACCATGAGTTTTTTGTCTACTTCGCTAAAACATTTGGCGCGCATAGGGGAGTCAGGCATCCAAATTATGATAAATATACCCCAGAGAAAGGAAAAGCAGGCGTAGGCAACGAATATTGCTTGCCAGGATTTCAAGGGGCCGGATTTGAGGAGGGTGAAGCAGTAGGCGAGGAGTCCGCCGACGATTTGTTGCGCGCCCTGTATTGGCCATTATTATTAGCTTTTCCCGGGGTCGGAACTTGAAGGGTTGAATTTTGAACATACGTTCATCATGTACCAATATATCACAACTCCTGCTTGTTCGTCTCTTTTGTACCACATGCTAGACAAGACCACGAATATAGGTTGACAAGCAGCTTCGAAGGCTCCAAGAAGTGTGCGAGCGATGACTAGACCTTCGAAATTATGGCAGAGAGCATGCATGGATAGTACTATACTCCAAATACAGACATTTATCCCTAGGTACTTGGCAATTGGCACGCGCTGGATGAGCCAATTGGTGGGATATTCTACCACTAGAATGGCGAGGTATATACATGTTGTAAGCCATGAGTACTGCACGCAAATCAGCGAATACTCAAATCATGAAGGAAGATTAAATACCTGGTTTCCTACTAAATGAGTATCTTTTTGAATACCCATAATCGATGTGAATGCTAACGTTCCTTTGTCGAGCGCTTGTATGAAATATGTGAGAACCATTATAAGTAATACTCGTCTATCGATGAGTTTTTTGAGTCGTCGGTTTTCGTCTTCACTTATATGAACGACGACCTCGCTGGTATATTTGGCAACTTCGGAATCAACACGCCCATAGTCCATATGATCTGGTTTAACAGGCCCTAGGTAGAGCACATTTTCAATATGGGATATATCAGGATCAGGTTGTGAGGATGGGTGATCCATCCTCTGGGCCTTGGACATATCTTCTACTGCCCCAGTTATGTTCATTTTGAATGCCAGTATTTTATTCAGTGATCAAAGATCTTAGGAACGCAAATTGGGTCTGACAGATAACATTTTTATTGTTTGCAAAGACGAGGAAAGCTGATATATAAATACTGCACATCTCACTCCACTCGCCCCTCTGGCCATATACATGCATTTATCATGATCCATTGAATCAGCCGGAGGGAGTTTATCCATCCCATGGAGAAGCAGATAGCTGTTTATGGGGGAGTGGGGTAAATGGGATCCTCATCTTGGCATCAGAGCTCGGGGTATCTCGCTTTTTTTAGCCGAGACATGGGGTACATAAGTTGCGTCGACGATTGTAACACATGAACAGCAAAAAGGACAATCGAATGCAGCCTGCAGGACATGTTGGTTATGAAGGAGGTGGATAGACGAAGAAAAACATAAACGAAAGTCTATATGACAGAGTAAAGGTAATGACAAAAATAGCGGGGGATTATAGTTACAACAGGACTCCGCAATAACGAACCTGCAGCTCGATGAAGGGTTTTTGAAGATCACCTTCCTAGAAGAAACGTGCAGTAAACCTTGCTGCTTTCCAAACATTATCAATGAAAAGGTAGTCCAGTTCTGACTAGTAGTGGAAGAAGTAAAAAGTTGGTCTTGTATTGCCCCAGGATATCATATACTTTTCTTATTCTTAATTACAAAATTCATGGTTTGAAAGCAAGCGAGGGACAAACTAGTAGTCTTATGCATATGCATATGCACTCGTAAGCTGCTGTTGTCTAATAAATGTCTCCGATGCCATAATAAAGTTAGAGCACCATAGGCCAGCGTAATCGTGAGAAGGCGCTTATATTTCTCTGGTCTCACCACATCACCAGCCTTTTTTCATAGCAAGTTGAAATTTATATGCCTAAGACCCATTAGCAAGTGATTCAAGTTTTCAAGATGAATATACACACCCAGGTAGTGAAATCATCCTTCTCCCCTTCCCAATTCTTGATCAGTAACTCAATTGTAGCAAACCCCGTAAACCAAGTCTCATCCATGAGTTTATCAATTGTAGCGCTATCGAGCTCATAAAAGGCACTTGCTAAATCATCCGTGAGATCTGTAATTTTCTTCATCCTTACAAGTACTTCATCCAAGCACTCGACAATACCTGGATCTTCCGAGGATTTTTCCTTCAGCTGTGCAGGCAACTCGGGATGAGGTAGATAGGGGAGTGTCTTGAATCTTCTTTTTACGACAGCTTGATACATCAAAATTATGAGTCTCAGCCTTTTTGTCGACGATTCGAGCTTTTCGCGAATCTTTTCCGGGTCGTCCTTGGGTATATGTGGCTGCGATCCAAAGAGATCATCCACAATATCTTGAGGGTCTTTCTTCTCGTCATCTTCATCGCCACTGTTCTCTTCATCATCTTCATCATCTGATTCCTCCTCCGCCCATGCTTGCAATTCTTCGAGCGCATCTTTCACCAGATCTCGATATTCCTCTGCTCTTTTCACAGCCAATCCTGCTACGCCTAAAGGCTTCAGTCCCATGACAGAATCACAGGCATCCCACACAATCCCTGTGGAAGCTAAACTGCCCTTCCCGTTGGATTTCCCCGTGCCGTTCTTCTTGTCATCGCTCAGAATTTTCCCATCGAGAGGAATCGCGCTAACGAGAGTTGATAGCTCTGTCAAAACCTTCTTCACTCTCCATTGTAACTCTTCACTCATGGCCTTTGTATATTTCGCTGCATTGCAAATTTCGACGGCTGAAGCCAAGCCTGGTAGAGGGCCAGCTACAATTTCTCGCAGGATTTTAGTGATTGCTGAAGCCGTGAAAGGCTTGTTGATAATCAATAGAGACAGCTTTGTTGAGTGTGCCTTGATGAGACTCGCAGAATCATGAGCAAGGTCAATGGCGTTGATATCTGCATGCTTGGGCTTTTCTTCAGAGGATGACCCCTCCTTGGAATCTTCAGGCGCTTTCGCGAAGGCTTGCAGTTGTTGAATTAAGTTCTTGGTGGTTTCGACTGTAGATTTTAGGATGGCCAAGTCATGATCAGCTTTATTCTCGGTGGCGGCCATAGTTTCGATGTTCTATGCTGAACCAATAGTTCCGAACAAGAAATTTGAAATTTGAAATCTGAAGCCTGAAAACTATTTTCTTGGTGGGGGTTTCTGCGCCACGGTTGTATGACGCGAACCACGCACGGTGGCTATAACAGCGTATCAACCGGCTCCAAACAACCGCCAACACTACACTTACTATCGCTATAATAATAATTGATGATAGTTGATAATATGCTGCCACCACAAATCTGGACGAAACAAATTTAATGTCTACAAACGAAAACGCAGCATTGGCTGCTCAAGAACCACCTCCTAAAACTCTAGTCATTGACAATGGAGCTTATACCATCAAGGCCGGATTCTCCTCTGCAGAATCCACCGATTCGCCGCGAATTATACCCAATTGTCTGGCCCGCGACCGCGAAAAGAAGGTTTACATTGGATCACAGCTTGGAAATTGTAAGGATTTTGGGGACATTATCTTTCGCAGGCCCGTCGAGAAGGGGTACCTGGTAAACTGGGAAGCAGAAAAGGAAATATGGGAGCACGAATTCTTCGACAAGAAAGCACCGCTTCATTGCGACCCACGAGAAACAGGATTGATATTGACAGAGGCACCCAATGCGCTGCCGGTCCTGCAGACAAATTGTGATCAGATGGTGTTTGAAGAATTTGGTTTCGCCAGTTACTACCGATGCCCTGGTATGTGATGTTATGCTGTGCCTGTGAATTGGTATTAATGAATATTTAGGTCCAATTCTTAATGCGTATAATGACGTTCAAGGAATCTTCAAAGGACCAGCTCGCGATCCATCGCAACCTCTTCTTCCCGCAGAAATAATCCTTCTCATAGATTCCGGGTATTCTCACACGACGATCACACCTATTCTACAGGGACGCCCTCTACAATCAGCGATTCGAAGGTTAGAAGTGGGAGGCAAGCTTATGACAAATTACTTAACACGCTTAATATCTCTACGTCAATATGATATGCGCAATGACACCTATTTAGTCAACGAGATCAAGGAAGCATGCTGTTATGTATCAAGGGATTTCAATGGCGATATGGAAAAAACGTGGAAAGGGACCAGGGGCGATCGAAGAGAAATCTTTGAAACGGGTGGTGGAATAGCAAAAGATTATGTTCTTCCTGATTATCATAATCGATCCCAGGGCTTCGTGCGAGATCATGATCCATTGCAAGCAAGCAAATTAAAGCAGCTGACGAAGGGGAAGCTGGCCGAGGCCGCGGAAGATATTTTGACCCTTAGAAACGAACGATTCACGGTCCCAGAATTACTATTCAATCCTTCGGACATTGGCATGCGACAATCGGGTGTAGCTCAATTAGTCATGGAAAGTCTTTCCTCTCTACCAATGGGTCTATGGCCAGCTCTCCTCGCCAATATTATTGTTGTAGGTGGTAGCTCAAAGATAGAAGGATTCATTCTAAGGCTTCAGCTTGAGATCAAAGCTCTCGCACCAGCGGAGTGTTACGTCCGTTGTGCGAGACCAGAACACCCGATTATCAGCACTTGGAATGGTGGAGCAGAGTTGGCGAAACATCCTGATCTCCTGAAGAAATTGTCGGTAACGAAACAAGAGTATGACGAATATGGAAGTGCTTGGGTCGCCAAAAAGTTTGGAGGCAAATAAAGAGCATTCTGGATTTATGATACCTTTTGAAAACAAAATTTCAAGCATTACATACCCGTCTGACCAACCTTGATGGCCAATCTCAGACCCACACGACAAATATTGCGGCTATTATGTATACATATATGGTACTAAGGCAGTCAAGGCAAATGCCAAAATACTCTACATAGTTATCCAAGCTTTGTAACCCTGAAATTGCCACATGATTCCGACCAAACAGCAATGCACAACGCCAGATTTGTGTATTCCTCAATCAGAAAACGCCATTGCAGGATAGTATTGCATAAGACATCTGCTACGACATCGCTACTAGGTGCGATGAGACGTGAGGTTAATCACTCACAGTTAAAAACCTTTGAATTCAGTATCACATCTTGCCTCTACAAGCTTCCAGGCATGCCGCGGATCCAAGTATACTTCCAGTGCCCACGTCTGGTATTGGAGGTAGATTGAACCCTCCTATCGGGTTACCAAACGCCGCAGCCACTATATCTGGAGGTAACTGAAAATCCATTGAGAATATTTTGTGTTCCTGCATCCTCCGAATTCAGCGCCGATACAAGAGTAGCCTTGGTACAACCTTGATTTCATTCAGCACGGATTGTCTCGGTACATGAGGACGTACAGTACCTATGTTTTGCATACTGTGGATGCTCCCCTTTGGGAAAATTGTCATCTGCCACGGCCTCAACGTTTGATTAACGATCTTCGCTCCATTCTCCTCAACCATCCACGTCTGCGTCACACCCTCAACTGCTACCACAAAGTTTGTCCCACGTGGATGATAATGAGGAGGTAACATTCCACATGGCCCCAAGCTTATTAAGGCCATCGTCATGCCGTAGTTAGTTGACGCGGGAAATGTGGCGGCATCACCGTTGACCACAGATCCAGGCGTATACGTGTAATGTGGTTGAGTTGTAAAATCGAACAACCAAGTCAGGTTGTTATTCAACAAGTAATTCATTTTGTCGAGTTGAGTAGAGGCAATTTTGACCTCGGCATCTAAGATGGAATTTATAGTTACATCGACGCAGTGGATTGAGGCCACGAGGATACCGAGAGACGCGAGTGCTAATTTTGGGAACATGGCGATGATCTGATGGCCGAGCAGTAGGTTCCGATAGGTTGGATCGTTTCGGAAGATTCTACGGCAGCCTGCAGGATCAGAGGCGGATGCAGTGCTATAGAAGATGCTGTAGTGAAACTCATCAGGAATATTCCAGGATATTTATACAGGACCCGGCCATCCGGTCATTATTCAACTTAATCATTGAAACAAAGATACAAACTGGAACGCCACGCCGTGCGCTATTTTCGAAATTTCATTTCCGCCGGCTTACCTTTGTGATGCGTGATGATGGAACTCGAAGATCAATGGTCTATCGAATGTGGCACTTAACGTGTTCGCGATGGTACGATTATTGCTGATGATGAGACAAGTCACCACAAATACTCTTCATTGAATAGTTTTGCATCTCTATTAGCTCCTATATGATTTCAGCTTGTGGTGAATGGGCGAGGGTGATGTATAAATAAGTATATAGGTACCCGTGAGCACGGCTCATAATTTCACTCGAAGTTCCCGTACACTCTACTACAATGTACTTCAGCCTTCTTCATCCATTGCATTTTTTGAACGTGTAACCTTCTGATATAAGTTTTCTCTCAATTCAAGGTATCTATTTCACTTAATTTTCAATCTTAATGTGGAATTATCCATCCCAGGTCACTTACAACACACACCAAAAAACCCGCTATTTTCCGAATCTACAGCTCGAAATCCTGCAGAGCTCCAAAAACCTTCTCGGAAACAAGGAGGGCAGCTCATCCTTTATATACACAGTGCTACATACGAAAGAACAAATTGTGAAATTCAAAGTGACCAAGTGTGTAAGTGTGACATATTTTTCCCACGCTTTCATTTCCCTCTTGATCATTCAGATTCCGCTGGAGTATTCTCCAATCTCTTCCAATATATTTGTTTATGAGGCTATGTACAACTCTTGAAAACCTGATGTCTATCCCTCAACTTAGTTATAATGTCATATCCATAAGTAGTGTTGTATACTCGAGTATGGTAGTCGATGTCGCAGCTCGGCATCTCGAGAATCAAAATCAGGACCGAATCTGGACCCGAATACAAATACAAATCCCGGGCCGAACCCCCCAACTATCTTATATGAGGGTGGTGATAGGGTTTAAGTATTGCAGTACATGTGCCTAATATCTAATATCTAATGCCCCCCTAAGGTTTCATATCCTCGTTAACCATTGATCATTAACCATGCCAATAACCTCCAAAATATTCATAAACATAAGCTGCATAACGAATTTCAACATCCAAATTCTAACCTCCCACTTCCCATTTCCCAAAATCCCATAACCATACATACATACATACATACATACATACATACATATCTCATACACTAATACTGTACATCTCCGTCTGTCCGATAAATCATAAATACACATCCATCCATCCATCCATACCCTCCTACCACAACAGTAAAAACCAAGAAAGTACAACCATACCAAACCAAGCGAAGACGTATCAGTAGGAGACAGGGTAGGCAATCAAAAGACGAACTGTACGTGGAGTATCAGCCATAAGCTCAAGTTACGAACCGGAAGTTATAAGTCACACGTCGCAAGTTTAAAATCAAAAGAGGTTATGCAATCAGGGAACGGGAATGAGAATACAAGTAAGTATCAAGGGCCTCGATATCCGAACCTTGAAACGAGCTTGTGGTTGTGGCTGGATGAGTGAGTAGCTATAGGAGGTACCTTTCTCCTTTGTCCATTTTGTTAATTGTGCATTTATTCGCCATTCATCATTCATCATGCACACACGCATTCTATTCCATTTTATCCTCGTACACCGACCTATCCGAAAAGTTCATTGAGATATAGAGATATAGGGAGATGGATAAATGTACAAACAAGATCTTCGCATACCAACGAGTCACGACAACATATGCGTAGATGAAGCATTGACACGAGACGCCAGGGATCAAGATTGGAATATACTATGCATAGATCGACCACTGTGGAGTCACTGAGAAGCTGTATATTTGAAGGCTCCTTGGGTAGGGATACCGGGGTGGCTATACCATAGCTCTCATGATCGCCTATGATATAAGGATATCACTCGAAGGAGTAGGTGAAGATCCTTTGTCTGATACCATTTGTGCATATATAGTAATCAAGGGTCCAATGTAAGGGGGGATTTCCTTCTGGTTATTAAGGATGAGATAGAATAAGTGAATGTATCATGTGAGCGTTCGAGAAGTTGAAATCCTGTAACATCAATATCTTCTCTGTGTTCATCTGTCTACCTACATATTACCACACGTTATACCACTTAAATACACATTACCTTGCCATTTACTTACAATCCCCCGATTCTCCAGCCTGCTTCCAAATCTACAAATTGGACTTGACCCACAAGCCCAATTTATCCAAGCCTGCATTACCATCATACAAATCTCTTTCCACCGCCCTGGCATTAACATGTTTAGGGCCCAATTCACTAATCTTTTCGACGCCTAGAAGTCTCATGCATGTTTCCATTTCGGCTTTGAGAACTATTTTGTATGTGTTAGTAAATATCCCCACGAATTTCTTGACCAAGGGAAACTCCGATGGAGAAATACTGCTGCAAGGCCATATACGTACTCTCAAAAGTTCTCTCTACGCCCTCGGGTCCACCAGCCCCGAGACCAAAAAGAGCAGCTCTTCCCACGCCCACAGCTTTGGCACCTAGACATAAAGCCTTCACAACATCAGTACCCCTCTTGATACCCCCATCAACCCAGACCTCGATGCGACTCAAAACCTCGGGGCAGTATTTTTGTATCTCGAGAAGAGTGTGAATAGCCGGTGGAGCTGTATCTAAAGCTCTTCCGCCGTGATTTGAGAGGATGATTCCCTTAACCTGCGGTGCATATTGAGAAGCCAGATATGCATCTTCATGAGTTTGGATACCCTTCAATACAATGGGTAATTTTGTATGTTTAGCCAACCACGGCAATGTAGTCTTCCAAGTCAAATCTGCAGCCGTTCCCATAAACAACTGCTTTCCAACGCCGCCAGCGCCAGATGGTGGACTATTATCCACCGCCTTGTCTTGAGCCTTTACTCCTGATGAAACGGGTAGGGTTGATCCTACATCCTTTTGTCTCTCGTCATGTTCTCTCTTCCCGGGCACAGCCGCATCCAATGTCAAAACGATGAACTTATACTTATCAGTCATCGCATTAATTCTCTGCAACATCCCCTCGCTCTTCTTCCTATCGTTCTGTACATACAATTGCCATCCGAAAATCTGACCCGGAAGCGAACCCTCTACAATTTGTTCGGGCGTCATACTTGCATTATTCGATACAATCTGCACGGCTCCAAAACCTGCGATTCCTCTTCCAATCCCTTGTTCTCCTGCCGGATGAGCCAGTCTTGCCATCGCAGCGGGAGATACAAAAATGGGCAATCCGACCTTCTCTCCTAGAAGCGTGGTTGAAGAATCGCATTTTGTGCAATCGACGAAGACTCGTGGACGCAGGAGAATTTGTCGATATACAGCAGAATTAAATTTTTTAGACCAGAGGTCATCAGCCGCAGAATAATAATACGCCCAGCACTTATTTGAAATTTTTTTCGTGGCCAATTGTTCAATCTCGTCTAAATTCAATAATGTCTTTACATCTGCATCGATATCGACCGTATCTTCTTCTTGCTTTCCCGCATCCGTGACATTGGAGTTGCTTGTCTTCTCTTCGATTGGTTGCTTTAGTTCCGAGGCATCTATCCTGCCGATGATCTTGGAAGCATCTAGATTCTCTTCTAATGTTCCGGGAGGATGTATCATCTCAAATTCCTCAGTAGCGTCTATATTGCCAGCGAGACTCAGGACGATTTTGGATCCCCCTGGATGGTTGGGGAGGAATTCAGTTACATCGTAGATGGTTTCGTTGATGCATACCCAACAGGAATCAGGGGTGTTATGGGATGATACTATAGGTTTATGTGTTAGTTACGTGTACTTAGTTGGCGATGTGATGATGGGGATGAGGGAATCAGGGTATAACAACATGGAAACCAAGCATTAGAGTAACGTAACCTAGCGATGAGTAGAGATGCGATATGGGAAAGACACCTTACCTTCTGAACCCTTAAACGTCTTCGTCATCTTTACTCAATTCCTTCTGATCCAATCAAACAATCAGACTATACAAGACCAAGTCAATCCAATATAAAACTATATCCGCATACAAGTGAAGTCTCTCAAGTATATGTATATCCAACGAATATGTACAATTGTCCTAAGTGTATATTGTATTGTATTGTATTGGATATAAAACCAGAAACAAAATAGAACACAAAGTAATAAACACAAAACAAGTTTCACTCCACCACTTGATTTACTACTTACTTACCACTTGACTTACCACTTGACTTACCACTTGACTTACCACTTGACTTACTACTCACTTACTTCCAACTCCCGAGTCATCAACGAATGAATCAATCCCCAGCGACTTCGGAACCATTTAAGCCGGTCTTGCTGTAGGTTGTTCCTAAAGCTGGGGTTTAATGGAGAGAATGACGAGAGGTCCCACTCTTCTTCCACTTAATATAAAGTGGAGAACGAATGATATAATCGAATTAGTAATTCCTTGAATGGATGAATGGATGAATGAATGAATGGACGTATCTTGTATGGATGTTGTTTGTTCTCTGATATACTCGAGAATATATATATATATGTGTGTGTGTGTGTGTGTGCACGAACATATTCAGATCCCGGTAATGTTGAAAGATAACAAGACCTCGAGAGTGTCTAATAATGAAATCATACATACTCTTTCTCTTACATTGGGAGAGGTTATGATGGTAGGACAAGGGATCGATCAGATTTGAATTCCAAGACAAAAAAATCACTTCACTCGGTCAATTGGAAACACTCGCATCTTTGTGTAATTATAGTAAAAGGGTATCACAGTCTTCATCGCTTTACGAACTAATCCTAACTTCGCTATCATACAAGTAATGGTATCATTCTCCATCCTTCCCTTCGCCCCTCACTGCCCCCTTTACCATCTCCAAATCCCAATTCCATTCCATCACATTCCATGCCATTGCAATTTTCTACTCTTTGAATGTGGATTGTAAAATGTTGTACCGGCACGTTTCGATCATACCATTTAAACTCCTTCAATGCTCCATCCACATTTTATATTTTCCACAGCATAAAAAAATCCATTCGCTAAAGGCATTGCGTTTCAAAATGGTCTGATGAAGAAGTAAAAAGAACGCCGAAAAACTATGCTGTGTAAATGCAGCTCAAACGATTGAACGCCATCTCCAAATCAAAAGTGTCTCAATCACACATATACGGTGATTGCCGAAGGGCTTTATGGCCTCCATGGTTTCTTAGCATTTCCTTTGCTGTCGGTGGTAGAAGTGCTACTGCCTCTGTTGGGTGCGGGGCTATCTCTACCAGACATTTCCGAGTTTCTGCCCCTCGGCGTGGGGAGTAGGCTGATTCTTCTACTGGTAGCCAGGGAGCTAGCAGGTCTTTGGACTACCGGGCTACTAGCTCTGGCTTCATATGAAAATGAAGGATGCATCGAGGAGCGACGGTTACCTCCTATGAGATTAGACATGGATGACTTGCTACCCAGAAGTCGAGGATGGGAGGGCGAATTCACGGATAGTGTTTGTTGAGAATATGGTCCAGGGGTGGATAGGTCACGTCGTACTGTTCGCGAAGCCGGTCTCTTTCCTACAGGAGTTGTAGGTTCTTGTGTTGTTGGCGAAGGGGTATGTCCGCGACCAAGTGGGCTTCGGAGGGGTATTTTAGACTCAGATGCGTTGGATCTAGTGGAACGATTCGACTGGGTAGAGGTAGGCGTTGTGATACTGAGAGGTTTGAAACCATGACCGATGAGTGTATCATTGGTATTAGTACTGGTGTTCCATCGAGGACGGTTGTCAATCGGCGTCTTAGAACGTGGAGGCTGCCGAGCTGTTGGAGTTGCTGATCTTTGTCGAGAAGGAACGGGAGATGGAGATGCGCGACTAAATGACCTAGGTGGTTGTCCAGCACTTAAATTTCTTCTTGCTCCAGCTTGGGGCAGACTGGTTCTACCAGTCGAACGTGTTTTTGCATTTCTAGCAGGTGTGGTGGAGTCATGCTTATTATTCAAGCTCGTCATTACTACTGAGGATGCTGGAGAACTTCCTGGTGTGTCATTGCTGAAGCTTCCGACGGTCGAGCGATCATTCGAGACCATGCTTGAGATTGAATCCCTGAGCTGCTGGTTTCTGTGATCGGCTTGTAGTTCTTCAAGTGTTGTGTCCAGTTCATTCATCTGGTCTTTCAATGAATCCCACTTCTGCTGCATATCCGAGTGCAATCTCAATATCTCTCCATTGACTGTGAGGCGGTCCTTCACCCCCTTCTCAATGATTGAGAGAACTCGTTCAATAGCTGGACCATAATGCATCTTCTTCGCTTCATAACTCTCGATCTTCTTGCCCATGGTAGCGGGATTGTTCAGATGAACCCCATTGTCAAGAGACTCCTTTAGCTTGGCACAACTTCTTTCAACCGATTCGTACATTTTCTGAGCTTGTCGACCTGCACCACGGAAGACAAGGACCCAACGATCCTCGCCCAGTTCTCTTCTCAATGATTCAGCATCCTTTTCAAGAGACTTCCAACTTTTTTCTAACCCCCCTCGTCGACTTTCCAGCTCATCGCAGGCGGTAGGAAATATTTTTTCAGCTCTAGCATGGAATGTAGATAGTCTCATAGGCAAGAAGTCCAACGAAGCTCTCAACGGCTGCATTCTTGCAAACAATGCTAAAAGACTTGAGTCATCCTGTGCCATTATCGGTGTTACTGGTGAATTTGGGCTCAAGGGAAAGACTGCTGAAGAAGACATGCCAAATCGACTATTGATCTGTAATCTCGCCTTAGCTGGGGGCGTTTCTTCCACAATCGTCTCAAGCTCTTTGATATCAACCCCATCGCCATCGGCTTCTGCCAAGGACTTGTGCCTCTTTTCCTCCATTTCGAAAACAAGTCGCGCCAGGATATCCACTTCGTTGCCAATATCCCCCAATACAGTATTCCATAACTCCTCCCATTCCATAGCGATCTCAACCGAGTTCTTTACAGCTTTGAGATTTCTCCGTATCTTTTCCCATTCCTCGAGTATACTTTCCACCTGTAATACGACCTTTTGTAGTTCGTCTGCAGGCACTGTTGTAATATCTGGTCGCTCTTGTAAGGATTCGATGGCCGAGACGTAAATATTAATTAATTTCTCGAACCTTGTAATCGCATTATCAACCTCTTCTAACCCTTCTCTACCACCAGCTGCTGCCCATTCTACATCATCCTCACCGCCCAGTCCAGAGACAACATCCGACGCTTTCGATATCCAACTCCTGATTTGTTCTGCCGCTCCCATTAATGCCTTTGACGCTAATTTAGAGCTAGGAATTGCGGCAATTTTTGTCGATAACGAGGCTGCATCTGGTAATTGCAAAGACGTCAGTTGGGCAAGCTGACTTGCAAAGGACGCCCGTGATAACGTGTAAATTGAACCTGCCCGTTGATGGCTAAACGGATTGAAATAGGATGAGACATCGTTCGAGGATTCGCTAGGTGTTGTACCTGGTGGAGTATCTTTGGCTATTGGAGGTGGAGGTGTTTCGTCATCATGTGCGGGAGATGGAAGTACTTCGATAGCATCTACAGGAGGTATCTCGACAACGACATCTATGGGTGGTATAGTTCGTTCGATATGCGCCTGCTTTAGATCTGCCATTGTTTTTGTGCCATTTCCATTTGTTTGTTCCGGTGACCGATACTTTTGCGAATCCATTCCTATAGGATCAACATTTGTCGTCATGTCCTGATTATCAAAACTATCAAGCGAAGGTGTTGAATGTGCGACACTGTCAAGCACTCGCGTATCACCAATGCTGATTTCTCTAAGGTTGGTCTCTTTAAAGCTTCCACCAGTGACTTGAGGCGTCAATAGACCGACACTGCCACTCCAGGCTCTGCCTCGTCTATGAATGTGGGAACTCGTAGAATTGGCGCGATGGAGATGGTCAAGCTGGCGAATTTGATCTTCAGGGATGCGACCAATTCGGTCAACTGGTGACGTTGTTGTTGTCGAATTTGGATCGGGCTCTTTTCCGAAACCTAATGCTGCAAGTCGAGCAGCAAGACCAGGCGAAGGTTTTCGCACAGCTCGTGGTTTTCGTTCGATATCTTTATCTGGCGTTGAAGGTGTAGAATCATCGGATTGCCTGCCGGGACTCGAGATATGTTCTGACCGGGGTCGCAAAAATGTATCGGGTCGCGAAAGCGCGTCTTTAAGCACTGTCATTGGAGTGGATTTGGTTATCTGTATGTAATTGAGAGATCATCTGGGTCGTTCAATAGCGCAAAAGCGACGGTGGAAATATATCTATCTCATCTCAATACATGGAGTGAAATGGGGGCGAAGTGTCAAGGTGGCCGTTTTAGAAAAGATGTGTACTAATTAGGTACTGTAGGTCAGGAATTGTGAACTTATTATTGTTGTTATTATTATTATTCTTCTTCTTCTTCTTCTTCTTCTTCTTATTCTTCTGGAATTCCTCCGCTGGGATTGGGATTTGGTTTGATTTGGTTTGGTTTGGTTTGCCGGTACCGTCAAAGCAAAGCCGTTAGGTTAATAAGGGGATCCACGATTCCGTGGTCTAGTCTTGAAGCTTTTCCCTTAATAATTATTAAATATGCGAAATGAGGCTTTATCGATTATAGTTTGGTAAGGAACTGACTCTTTCGTAAGGGTAAAGAGGATCCGAGGTTGTACGGAGGACAATATTACTACGGCGATGACAATAATAGCAATGATAGAAAGCAGATTCTGTCTGTCTACTAGGCAATGGAAGGGGAAGAGAGGAATAATAAGGAGATGAATGTTGAAAGATGGATCAAACTTTGAATACTATTCAACAAGCAATTGTCCGTTTGTGGATTCATTCAATTGTATGGTTCAATGGAATGGATAGAAAGGACATTGACGATCGACGGCAAAAGACAAGTTTCATTCTTTGACTGGAGTGAGAGAGAGAGAGAGAGGAGAGGGAGAAGAGTTTACGTAGGTAGTACTCGATTAGGTAAGTATGTATGTATGTAGGTATGAGGATGTATATATGAGGATGTTTGAGGTTTACGAGTTGAGGGACCTCCCTTTCTTCGAGACATTCCTTTATTTATTTCAAGTGGATATTATGGTTGTAATAATGAATATGAATATGGTTGTATTATGTGTACTTATGTGTATATATATGTATGTGTGTGTGATTATAATTATGATTATGATTTTATATATATATACCTAATTGTATGTAATTATACGGTCATATTATAATTGACCTTACCTTATATACCTTATATATCTACCTACCTACCTACCTACCTTCCTATACCTGATCATAATCATATCCATTTATATTCACACTCCCATCTCTCTATACTCCCACTCATACTCCCTCCACCCATACCTACACTACCTACCTCTACGTCTTACAACTAACTGTACTATCCATATATCCATATATCCATCTATAAGATTGAACAAATTGAAAATAAGACCTGGTGGACTTCAAATTGAAACCATCTTCATTTCCCTTTACTTGCCAACCAATCATACTTTACCCAAGGGAGGGAAGAGAGGTAACCTTATCATAAGAATACAAATATCTACTAGGTAGGTAGGTATACATAACCTTACTCGCTCGTAGCTAATCATTCATTCAATGTTACCAATGTTACCAATCTAACCAATCTAATCATACGTTGATTGAATTGAATGGCATTGCACTCCAGCTACATACATGGAAATGAAGCCAAACGAAAGCTCTTTTCCTTATATTCATCATCTAAACCTTCCAAGGTTCTTATTCATTACTATCAAACCAATAATGTTGACAGTTCTATATTCACCTACAGTAATAAGAAGCAATCTACTACTATACTCATTTATCATTTGGCTCCACGCATACTCTCCAACTTCCAACTAGCTCAACTAGGATTCCCTTGCTCCTTTTAAGATGAAACGCGAGAAACAAATAGAGTGACTCTGAGTGATTAGTCATGTGATTAACGCATTGCTCCGAACCTTTCCTATCAACGAGCGTTTTCAAATATTGCGCCGTGTTTAATAAAATTGGTTATGAAAATCTCTAATTGCGTCTCAAAACACTCATACCACATACACCTCATCACACCACACCACACTGCACCAGCATTCATTAACTAGGTATTCATTATTCATTCACTTACCGGGATCACCTGACATTGTTAACCACAGAGCCGAAGCTCCTATCGCATCACATCTCATCACATGTCATCAGTGGCGAGGATTGGCGAGGTTCTTTCTTTTTCGTTCGGGACATCTTTGCATCAGCATGCATGAAGGAACAACCCGAGGGCATTTTTTTCTATCATTATCAATCAATCATCTTGAAGCTTTATATCATAACAATCGGAATATCTTCGGCTCTTGACTTGTTGGGCTTGTTGGTCCAATACTCTTGCATGGCTTTGTTAGTTGCGGAGTAAATCTCTCCCATTCAAAGTTCCAGGACAAGCAAGATCAGAAGAGGAAGTACAGAGTATGCGATCATGTTTCTATTTCCAACCGTCAAGGCCTTTTGGCACCCTAGAAGGCCATGACTGGAAGATATAGGAAACATATCAATCAAATCAGGACAGCATACATACTCGTGAAATCCATTCAAGAGACAGAAGAGCTAGAGGCACAATGTATCTATTTACTCGTGTGTATTACGGAAGTATGGGAATTTCCCCAGAACTCTTAACACCTAGGTAGGTCAAGCTGGTCTCGAACTTGAAGCTTCTACTATACATCAGAGTCAGCCCTGGCTCCTAAGCAATATGTCCGAGGCGCCTACTCCCCGCTCGACTGGAGGCCCGCTGCCAACTCCCCACTCTAGTACCCCAGCTTCCCATTTCCCCACGCTTTCTCATCCTCCCACATTACAGTTCTACACATTTCTACATTCCTACACGATACTGTAGATATTGGAAGGTTTTCCATTTTCTATCCATTGAGCTTTGTGCAATCTCAAATGCTGTTTACTACGAATATTTCATATAGTGATGATACGGTCACATGAAAAATATCGAGTATTTCTTCTAGGTTTCAATGTCAAGTCCCAGGTAATCTCACCGCCGAATACAACACAACGCAACTCAATATGTGGAATCGGCCTTGACTAATGTGTAACTATTAGGGTCTCTGCAATTGAGCAGAACCACATCAGTAAGTATATTGAAGAGTTTACAGCTCCCTAATCTCTCACTATTCCGTACCATATTCCAATCAGCATGAAGGAATTAAGTTGATTGAAAAGTCTGGGGTTCAATTGCTTGATTATTTGTCAAATCACTCTCACCAGAATTCTCCAATCCATGCCTGACAAGATTACCCAGAAGACGGAAGTACCGACTCGAGTTCTTCCAGCTCACATGGAAAGCTACGTTTTCGTCATGGCTCTAGTGCCCGTTACGATTCTGATTTCAAGGATCAAGTTTGGGTGAAAACATCTGGAAAAAGTATGTAACATTGAATTGTCCTCGCAAACGTTGCTGCTCACGTTTATAACGATATATAGTATGTTCCGAATTTGTTGATGAGTTTCCCGAATTAGATGAAATATATACAGCAGTACCAAAACGTGAAAATACTACTATATCAGGTTCAACCATTCGGCGGAGTAGAACCCCTCAATCGGTTGACTCCACAGATTTAGTAGAATCAGCTACCACTTCCTGTACTAAATCATCTAGAGGTTCTTTTTCAAAGCACCAAGCGAAGTCTCCAGGGAAAAGGCGGAGACCAGATGATGAAAGTTCCTTTAGTTCAAGCAAGCATCCACACGTCAAGTCCTATCCGAGAAGACCTGCAAAAGACTCTGGAGATCTCACTAAATCAAACATTATTGGCGAAGCGGTGCCCCTGCCACCAGTTGAATGGGATCTGTCTACGTTTTATCCTCAGGAATTGAATATGCAAAATGCAGCTATTGGTGAGCTATGCCAGTCAGAAATACAGGAAGTCTGCCTCTTGAGATATTTTGTAGATGAACTGGCTTGCTGGGTATGTAAGTCCCTAAACGAAATGCTCCTATTGCTTACAATTATTCTTTCTCAGTTTGACCTCTGTGACCCGGAGCGTCATTTTGCTCTAATAGTACCACAACGAGCAAAACAGTGTCCGGCACTTCTTAATGCTATATATACAGCATCTGCAAGACATCTCTGCCGGCTTGAACAATACAGGAAAAACGGTGTGGTCGAATACAACGGAAAGTTATTGCCCAATCTACATATGGAGACTGCCGTTGAATATCACAGCAAATGTATTGAGCATCTAGTATCTGTATCGGATGATATCGAGGCACTGTATGATGAAAATCTATTGGTGGCTTCTATAATATTAAGGTTCTATGAGGAAGTTGATGGTTTGTTGCTTTCCTACTTAATCTAAGGATTATCATCTTTGACTAAACATTCATTGTAGCTCCTTTGAGCGGTGGAGATTGGGAGACAGCCCAAAGAGGAACCCAGGTATTTATTACTGCTCAGGCATCGGGAGGCCTCGATAGTAGCCTTCGTAGAGCCGCTTTTCGAGTGGCATATAGACAGGAAGTTCATATGGCATTTGTTAGGCAGAGGCCTTTTCATATGCCTTTGCAGTGCCATGAATATCGATCCCTCGAATTTGCTGATGATTCCACATGGGCTTACAGAACTATCGTTCATTGTGCAGATGTACTACAATACTGTTACGGGCACGGCAGTAAAACCAATAGCAATTACGACATGCTAGTACAGTATCATGAAAGCTGGGAAAGCTTGCGCCCACGGTCGTTTGATGCGCTGTATGAGAGAGCTGCTTCCTCGAATACAAGGCAGGCATTACCTGAAATATGGTATTTATCAGATTACCACGGTAAGCTGTTTCTGATATCATCAGCCAATACGATGGTTGCTAAAGGTAATAGTCACTGCTCATCAGCATATGGATATCTCCCAAATCCTACTCACTACCTACAACCCACGAGTACCTAGGTTGGGGCCAGGACTTCGAGCAGTTAGTCAAAGAATAGAGGTACTTTTTCTTGAAATGGCGATCTGTGTCATGCTAATCCTCTATAGACACAAGTCAATATAATGGTTAAACGGCTTTGCGGTGTCGCAATATCAAACCATCGATCTCCACCCGCCATGAATACCGCATGTATAGCTATTTCAATGTGTAGGTCTTCTCGTCTGCAAGTGTCAAACTTGTTTAACAATGTTGCTATACAGGTGGCGAACAATTTAAAAAGTACGGAAGAGCAAGAGAGTATCCTCGAGGTGTTGAAATATACCGAGAAACAACATGCATGGCCAACGAAACACATTCAAGATAGATTGATAGAAGCTTGGAGATGTAACAGAAAAGAAACAAAGAATCTTGGGCAGGGGATCATAGAAGATGATATGGTCACTATTGATGGATGGCTATTGTAGCAACCTGGATTAGAGTATTGATAGACGACTTATCTCCCAAGCCGTGTAAACTCCTTCGTTCAAGACCACTGTCAACTTCAGATTGGCTCAGTAATGTTGTGTTACTCTTTACATGTGTCTTTACCTGTGTGTTCCGGGATAATTCAGAGGTGGTAAAGTAGATGATAACAGTCTGTTGACGTACTGGGTGTGTCACCCAAACATGTTATCGTAGGTGAAATGCTTGGATTGCATCGGAGGTTATGACTTTGATTCACAAAACTCAGATACAGAGTGTGTTAGCCAGCGTATCAGAAGATCAGACGGAAGCATACAAATGATGGAAGTGAGTGACGACTGATACTTGCATCAATCTACTCTAGTAGATCAGAAATGAGGTATAGGTAGGTATCCGTCAAGGTGTTTGCAATCATGGTGCACGGACTTAGGAGGGAGACAAATCTTATGTATCCATCAAGGTATCGGTGAGACACAAATGGTCTTTCTGGCCTCGTAGTATAAATGTAGAGAAATCTCCCTCTGTCTCGATTGCTTGGTTCTCACCAGGTTCTTCCTCTTTTTGGCCTATTCATCAGTTGTTCAGTTAACCTTATGACTTGGCAAAAGATATCTCCTTCGTTCGGTTACATATTACACATTTGACCTGGCTCGATTATCTGATCTATATCCTCATTTTTCAACTATCTTGGTGGGAAGGCTGCGATCAAAGCGAATATACGTAGTGTTGCTGCTGGTATCGCTCGGTGCAGAGCCTGTTGAGTTATTCAACTTGAAGCCTGCTTTGTGCCTGAACTCTACTTTTAAAAGTTGTCTTCTGTCGTCATATTGCTCCGCTATAGCATCATTTCAAAAGCATTGCTACCAGGGGGTCATCAATACCACCTTCTCACGCTTCTGGTCTTTCAATCCATCGCAATACCAAAGAACAGCTTCACATTCCATATATACGGCCAAAAAGTATCGATCACACGTCAAGTCACTTCGAAACGATCAGATCAAGACAAGATTACTGGAGTGAAAGACATGAATTCATCATATATCATCAACGTATCAAGTATATCCCCCCTCGAATTAGCCTTCCTTGCAAGCAACGAATTTGTATCCCGCCTTTGGCTCATCAAGAATATAACATTCGCTGTCTCAACCCGAAAGAAAAATGACATGCAGAAACTCCTTTCCATGCAAGCGTGAAAACAGGATTCCAGCCCATTACAGAATGTACTAGTCGTATCTCTCGTGGTATTCGGGTCATCGCTGTCTTAGTCGAGATGGCTAACGATGAGAGGCAGTGAAGAGGTTGGATATATGCGAGATAATGTGAAGAGAGGCGATGAGGTTATCAGTGCTATAGTGGTAACTGTCAGTACTCGCTTGTTTAAGGGAGATGAAGAGACGAGGTTACCTTGTCCTTGCAGCAGGAGCAAGTGCTTGAGCAGCCTTCAGCGGCGGCGTGAGTGCAGCAAGAGCATGGAGACATGTTGACTTTTTGTTTGGGGTTTGTGAAGTGTGGTGTTGGGCTTGTTGTTTTGATCTGGATTGATATTCGAATGGTTTGTTGGTATTCTATGAACAGAATTACGAAAAGAGAGGAAGTAAAGCAGATACTTATACTCACAGATCGGAGCTTGAATCCTATGTTCTCAGGCCAGAGACCCAGAGCTTGTGAGGAGGATGAACTAAGGCATGAAGTACAGAATACGGTTAGCAGTCGACCTAGGACATTACTTTTTATCTTGACAAATAGAGTAGCAAGGCATATCCAAACTACGGCTTGATACGACGAATTTCCCTGCAGTAAAAGAGAGGCAAGTGATCAAATATCATTCGATGACAGTTGATCGACGGAGTGGGAGTCCTTGCCGGTAAGCTTGGTCCCAGGGTAGTGTCTTGTCTAACCCCAAGGCATGAATGAACTGACAGCGGGGTAGAGATAGGTTACTATTCATGTCGCTGATCTTAAGCAGTGAGACCTCACCTGAGGCGACACAGCGTCGGAAAATTCCGAGATACGATTTAATGATACGACTTTCTCGAAGAGTGGCAATCTATCGCAGTCAAACAGCAGTATGGGTGAAATTCACGGTGATTTTCTCGGATATACTGATGATAAGACGAGAATATTCCAACAATGTACGGAAATCTGACCTATCTATTTTTGGGCAGCGACGGCAGGGCTGAGACATTGAGGACGAATGGATGATTTGATAAGGCGGCGGACAAGAGGGCTTTGAAGACGTGGCAACACTTCTGTGGAGGGTTCACTCTCGATCTCCAACAGGTGGGGAGAAAAGGCTTCGCGTTCAATGCTGTGTGACAACATAAGTGTGGTGGTGGAAATAGGAAAAGTCTTGGAGTTATGGGCTGACCACTCTTGGATTTGGTGACGGGAAAAGATCGAGACGGAAGATTGTAACTTACGAGGAACTTCCCCGCGGAAGAAGACTTGTGATCCACTGACAAGGAAGAAGGATACAATTTGAATCGATCTTCAACACGTGGAAACGAGAAAGGAAAAGATTGGTAAGTTGCCAGCCATAGCGTGACATATGGTTACCCCCGCACTCGTTGCAAGGAATGAGATAAGTACTAGTCATCACAAGATTACATGGTGGGGTAATGATATTTTCAACATCCAAAGGAGAGAAAAAGGTGAATATAATCTCTTATATCACAATCACAAAGTTCATGACTCCAAGGGGAAACATGATAATAAATTTGGAGTCAAGATGTCAATTGAATTGATTTATCAAAGCAAGTTCGAGAACTCCTTTCCCATTTCCGCATGAATACCATTTATTCCAAAGCTCTCCATTTCCCCAGATTTCCTCCATCAAGCCCAACCCAACGACAATTTGTTATGTACCCGTCATGTGCTCGTCCAGCTAAAAAAGACCGTCCGCCCAAAAGATCAAGGTGTTTGTTCGCATCGAAGAGAAAAGGTGTTCAAAAAAAGGAAATACGAGGTCATTTCGTGATCGAGAAGATGAGGCGTTTAGTGAAGGGATTCAAGGATCCTTGAGACATTTATTTGCTGCAAGTGCAGTTGTCTTTTGGGCATTGGCCTTGGAAAGTGATAAGTATATTGTTTCATTCATCTCAAGCTCAAACTCCAACACCCTCTAGAAAGGAAGGTGTGTATTGAGGATGGGAAACTGAAAAGGTACAGGTAGATGCTTACAAGACTCGCCGCAGTTGCATCCAGATTCAGGCATGTTGATAGATATGAGGTGAGGTGATTGAAAGGTTGAGTATGTGGTTGAATTGTTGGTTGATTGTTAGTTGTTGTGGTAAAGAGATTTGTTAGTTCGTTTGTTGTTGTGGTTGTAAAACTTGACAGGAAAGAACAACAGGGGACTCTTAAGTATGCAAAAGCGACTAGTCGACCTTTGCAATCGCTTACATTTACTTTCATTCACCTCTACGGATAGTTTAGTAAGAGGCAAAGCAGGTGACCAATCAAAATGAATTGTAGGGATTTCCGTTGCGTTCTTTGTGCGGTGTTGATTGGAACGCCATGGCTTTTCGCCCCAGCTCTGTGCATGTGCTTGTGCTTGTGCATGTGCTTGTGCATGTGCATGTGCATGATATGCATGAGGTGTAAGTGCGCTCTGGTACCCCACCTAGCGCCACCTGGCCGACGGCACAAACCCCTCAGTCAAGTTGTCAATCAATACGGAGTAGGTACTGGCTTGGGTTTTTTAGAGCCAACCTTGCAAGGAAGGCATAGATGGTAGAAGTACATCTGACTCGTCGATATTCAATCAATCCAGCCAGTCAAGCCAACCAAGGCAACCAAGGCAATCAAGGCAATCAAACCAATCAAACCAATACAGTAAGTGAATATTCTCAGCTGCAACATCATAGATGTGAAAATGGAAGTGAATCTATGAACGGTTCGAACTTTCCCCTCCCTCTCCCTCTCCCCTCCCATTCATTCCCATTAAGTAATAGATCAGTAAACTCATGAAACGGTAAGGGTTTTGGGTGGTGGGGTGATGTGGATTGAGGGTGTGTTGGGGATGTATTGTTTGACTACTGTACTGTTTTGTATGTATGTACTATGTATGTGTGTATGTTGTGGTGGGTACTATTTACTGCAGGTTGGTGGGATAGGGTGATGTAGGGTAGGGTAGTGTGATGTAGGGTAGTGTGATGTGTATAGTGTACTACTTACTGTACATTGGTGGCAAGGAAACAAGGAAAGGAAAGATCCGATAAAAACTTACTCGAGTATTGATGGGGAGGGAGGGATGGATCTACTAGGGGGGATGGATGGGTAGGTGTATTTATTTGTAGGTGGGTGGGTAGGTTATGGATGCATGGGTGGATCTAGCTAGTTGGGTGATGGAGGATGTAGTGTAGTGTGGATAGAATCTAGATGCGATGCGATGCGATGCGATGCGATGCGATGCGATGCGATGCGGTATGATGCGGTATGATATAGAGGATGTTGTGTTTTTATTGTAGTTGTTGAGTTGGAGGGAGGGAGAGAGGGAGAGAGGGAGAAAGGGAGAGAGGGAGAGAGGGAGAAAGGGAGAGAGGGAGGCTTGGAGGAAGTTTTGGAGAGATGGATGGATGTATTGTAAATGTTGTGTTTGTTTGATGAGGTTTGATTTGATATAATATATTTCGTGGTATGCCTTTGGATGGCGGAGTAGTAAGTATTGTGTATTTATATTAGTTAGAGAGATGGGTATTCGGTAGGTAGGTAGGTTGTATGGATGTGTAGGTAGGTAGATGGGTAGATTGTATGGGTGCTTTTGCTGGTATATGTGTGATGTGTGATGTGTGATGTGTGATGTGTGATGTGTGATGTGTGGTATGTATTGAGTAAAATTCAAAATTGGGTTTTGATTATTATTGATGTTGATGTTGATGTTGATGTTGATGTTGATGTTGATGTTGATGTTGATGTTGATGTTGATGTTGATGTTGATGTTGATGTTGATGTTGATGTTGATGTTGATGTTGATGTTGATGTTAATAAATATTATCAATAATCCTTAAATCATTGTTATTATTATCCTTTATAATTTGTGAATGAGATTCTTTTGTGGTTGATTTCTTGGAATAGAATCTTGGTTGTGAGATGGTGGGTGTGAGAGGGTGTGAGAGGGTATGGGATAGAGGCGGATTTAGATTTGGATTTGGATTTGGATTTGGGTTTGGGTTTGGATTTAAATATTTATTAGTCGTGGGTTTGTGTAGGTTTGTGTCTTGTATATATATGTATGTAGATGTAGATAGATTGTAATCTTGTAATATAAATATAAAATCAGGTTATGGTTGATTTGTAGTTTGGATGAATGGATGAATGGATGAATGGGTGAATGGGATGGGTGAATGGATGGATGAAGGAATGATTGGATGAATGAATATATAACTAAATGAATAAATAGATGCATAAATGAATAGATAAATAGATAAATAGATGCATGAATGCATCCATAGATATCAAAAACTTTCTAAATATCAGATCTTGAAGAAAATCTGGATATTAGACATGTAAGTCTTACCTCCTACATGAAAGGGATATATAGATAGATGTCGGTTAATGTACTCTGTACTCTGTATATACCTGGAACTATTCTATCTTTCATACAGACTATCATTTTCTCTTTCTCCTATTTTCACTTCTACTTCTCCTTCTCCTTCTCCTTCTCCTGCCTTTCGATTTCATTACCATGTATATACCCTTCGCAGGACATTCTTATTAATGAGACGCGGTGCTACTATAAGGTAGAGTATTTATTGCTACCTCTTCACATCCTATAGCCTCAAGTTATGATCAATAAGTATGGTATCACGTGGTATACGTATGATTCAGTATTTATATATCTATCAAGACCTAATATATGTACGCGATTATACCGTGATATCCTTTGTTTTATGTTGTATATTTAGGTATCTATTATTTGATTCGTTTTTGTTTTTTTCTTTTTTTTGGCTCTTGATGATTGATCTACTTTGTGGGAAGTAGATGCTCAACCTTGGGATTACTTCTTGATACTTGTAATTGGGTCATGAGTGTGACTTTGTGTTCTCTCTCCCTTTTCCTGCCCATCGTCATTTCTCTGAGTCTGGAACCAGAACTCGATTTTTGATTTCAATATCGGAAATCTGATATGCAAGTCTTATATCGGAAGGAATTGCACAGCATTGAGAATCTCGTTGATTCTACAAACGGCGCAGACTCGAATCTTGATCTTGATAACGGGTTTAGGTCTATGTTAAATCAAAAGACAGTCTTCTACTTCTGCTGTACTTTCCAACCCATTGATTCACTCACCTTACGATCCATATCGAAGGAGATTTGGATTATGGAAAAGTATACATATACCTGCACTCGATCACGCCGTCTGATCGATTGATAAATGCATCGATATCAACAGGCACGGCCAGAAGGTTACAATGAAATAAGGTTAATACTCCCAGATCAAACACACGCAACTCAGAGAAGATGCGATGCTATATAGTAGATTTGGACTTTGGGAACAAGCTGATGATGTGCAGGGTATAGCGTATATACCCGCCGTAGTCACAACAGGTGATCCGCCTCTTCCTGGGAATACGGCCTGGCCAAACAGTATTTACTCGTGCCCCTATACAGAACTCGCGACGAGCACCAGTGCAGTTAGAGTATACATGATATTGTAGGTAAGATACAATAATCCAACCAACCAACACAAAGTCAATCCCCAAACGATTATCTGAACCAATCTTAACTAGCTACAGACAGATATTTGGAATTCCAACGGCTTAGATTATCTACGATAAGATGAGCATGGATTCGGTATACATGTACGGAGTATAGGTGTAACAATGAATAAACATTGACTGTGAACTACAGGCTCACTTGTTCCTAATTAGTTCTTAGGGATGATGGAGATGCTCGTCCTCATTACAACCTTTATATTTTATTCAATTCACAACCATTCTCAGCAAATTAGATATACAATCATATAACCACACAGCCACATAACAAACCCCAACACACCCACAACCAAACCTCACCATCCTCCCATCCTCTCCCCAACTACAAAACAATCCCACACTCTCAACCAAGAATCCCATCAACCACTCTATTTCAATCCACTCCACTCCACTGCATCCCAATACCCCTCACAAACTAAAGCTTCTTCAAAAACAAAAAAAAAACAAAAAAACAATAATTCACAATACCAATACCCCCAACCCCCAACCCACAACCCACAACCCACAACCCACAAATCCACACAATGTATTCCCACCTTACGACTTTTCAGCGCAGGATCATGCACTCGAGAGCATAGAGCGGCCAGTCCACCGAGTGGTGGTTCTTAGAGATCGGCTTCCTATAGATTTTACAGTATATAAAAAATAGAAAATACCACAAGACTTTGTCCCTGTTAACGTTGCCAGTAACATATTTTGCTCGTTGCTCTCATAAACTCCGCCAGCTACGTTTTACTTCATTCAACTCGAGTCAAAGATCAATCCCGAGTAATTCATATGGAAGGTCAAGATCAAAATCAACGATTTTGCATTGAATTCATTAACAAAGCGGAGTAAATTAAACTCGTCTGTCTACTCTTACAATCTCGTCATGATCGTCGTTAAAATATGGATATCCTGATTTGCTCAAAAGGAAAAAAAATAAGCCGTAGCCTTAGGTATGCGCATATGCATCATTAACCATCATTAGAATAAATCGGGAGAGCATCGATGAAGAAAAAAGAAAAGGAGAAGAAACATAAAAACACATAATTCAACACGCTCATCCAGCCATCACCACCCAAGCCCAAAGGATATCAATTATTTCACCATCCCTTCTATCCCAGCCCTCTATCAATCCCATTCAAAATCCGCCCGCCTTCCAATTCATTTCTTCATCCGTCATTTCGTTATTTTCATTGCTTTCAAATAACATTAGTATCAGGCATACTGCTTTGAATACTAGTCGGGGTTCTGCTCATATCACTCCTCCTATCCATGTCCACTCCATTTGCAGGACTATAAATCCTCCCCACAGGTCCCCTTCCCATCCTTGGTTTAGCAACCAAAACTTGAGCAGGACAAACTACGATCTCCTCATCACCTTGTCCAAAATCATCACCTTTCTTTACCACGAGTGGGAAGAGCACAACTCTCACGACTGCTTTTTGTGCCTCAAGTTCTTCATTGGAGATAGTGTCCCCGCTGCGTTCGTTCATGAGTGCGGCGTTGAAGGATACCTTGCTAGCGAGGTCGCCATTAGCGTCATATTCGGGCTGAAGTGGAGGCAGCATCATGTATTCTGCACGTTGGGTGCGCATCTCAATTGAGAGATCGACGGCAGCTTTCACGACGCGCTTGAGCTGTTCTTCGATTTGGCCTTCGAGGTGACTAGGTGGAGGCAATATCTCTGTTAACGTCTCGAAGACAGCATGCACCACAGCTAGAGTATCTTGTTCTTTCTGTCTTGCAAAAGAGTCTCGCTTGGATAATAAGGTCAAAGTAGTTGCGCGCCATTGATGGACTGCAGATGGCGGTCCGACTTCAGATAATACCTTCTCCAAAGACTTGAGCTTTTGCCTTTGCTCTCGATCCATGCCAAATAAGTAGCGAGTGAATATAAATTCCCACAACATTGTCATTGTCATTGACATAAAGACATCCCTTCTCCTTACTCTATCCGCCAGATAGCTATCCACATCTGAACCATCTAAAATTGCATTATCGAGTCGATCAATGGTCTTATCGTTGTTGATCTCACTCGTGAGTCTACAGGCTCTCATGTCGGAGAACTTTGAAAATCGAAGTACCCATTGCTGGACATGTTGGCAGAGTTGTTGACAAGCAGTATCGAAATAGTCTTCATCCCTCATAATCAGGAACTGAGCGTCACCAGCTTTGGCAGCTAGGATTTCCTTCTGCATTGCCCGGATTTGTTCTTTGGCAGCACCCAGTTGAGATCGCAGCGACGCGATTTCATGGTCCCTTTCTTGAATAGCATTGTGTATGATGCCCTCTACCTCGATTTGTAGGTTATGATGAGCCTCTCGAGCTTGCTGAAGTTCTCGCGAAGTCTGTGCATGTTGTGATTCGAGTGTGCCATATCGTGCATTATATTGTTGACCTAATGTAACGGCCGCGCTGGAGAGACCAGCATTTACTTCCGTCAACCGTTTGACTTCATCTTGCATCGACGCCAGTGTTCGTTTAAGTAAATCGATTTGTGCATCTCTTTCAACCAAGGCTGCAGGTGCGCCTTGGCTCGATCGCAGCATATGTTCGGCATGAGCTTTCGATTCGGCGAGCGCGCGATTTTCCGCAGTTAATTGATCAAGTTTAGATTCGAGTTCCAGGACTTGCATACTCTGTCGTCGTCGCATACTATGAGGTCGAGTAGGGGATCGTGGTGAGCCAATACGGCCTTCACCGTAGCCATCCTAAATTTAATTGTTAGCGGTGAAGAAATTTCACCTTCAAGCTTACATCAACTCACATAGACGTCGGCCATCTCTTGCGCCCTGGCTCGACCCTCATTTGCAGTTGGATTTGCAGTATTTATTGAACTTGTCGATGTAGCGGTAATGACAGAGGCTGGAACAATCTCTTTAGCGAGATCAATGCTACTTTGTTGACGGAGTGATTTTAGATCCCCACTAATTTTTCGGGAAGTACGACGGAGTGGCGGTGTAAACGAACGATTGGTATTAGCGTTATCCGGGAACTGTGGCGGTTGAGGCGCATCTAATGGAACCGGCGTTCGTAATCGTGTAACACTAATATTTGAAGCAGATCTTTGTCTTTTGTGACTTTGAGCACTTAAAGGTCGACTTTCTTGACTTGATTTCCTCGCTGCTGCAAATCCCAAGCCTGCCGCCGCGAGAGCTGCACTTCCAAATAATGATGGAGAACTCTCAGAAACACTTCGTTGTTCTGCTTTAGGTGTTCTTGGGGTTTTAGAAGGTTCAAGTTCTCCATATTTGTTGTCTTTTGGTTTGCGGTACGGGGGATCTGTCAATTCGGAACGATGCACACGATGCCTTGTATGTTGTTTCTCCGGAGTTACAGATTTGTTGATTGGTTCTGCTTGATTAGACTCAGATAACTTTTCCTTAGATTTCGTTTGAAATGCCTTGAGTCGTTGAGATCGTACGAAGTCCACATGATTTGCTTCCGCTAGCTCTCCACGAGTTAAAGAGGTTTTGCGAGTGAGTTTATGTTTCTCTTCTCGAGGTGAGTGTACTCCATGAATTGTCTGTACTTTATGTAGATCTGTGTGTCTTTCTCCTCTGTTTTTTTGAGTTGGCAGATCATCAATTCTATGGTCGTGGTGTTCTAAGCTCTCCACAACCTTGGGTCTTTGCAGTTTCTTAAGATCGACAGTACCGGCGTCTTCATCCACGGAAGGCCATGCCATGCTTTCAATAGCTGCGTCTGCTGATGAAACTGGTGCCCTGACATGCATGGAAGGTGAGTTTTCTCTGACATGAATGCCACTTTCACGAATGTCTTCATGATTCTCGGTCAAGTTTCCTTGGGGAGGGATTGGCGAATCGTTGACAAAAGCACTATCTCTATTGTCTAAAATGGAAGTATGCTCTTCCTCTGACTCTTCTGGTAGCATAGTCAATCCAGGGGTTCCAGGACGAGATGGGGGGCGAGATCTGGATCTAGCTCGTTTAGCACGTTCCGCCGTTGGAGATGAAACTGGCGAAGGACTAATACTCCTAGATCGAGGCTGAACGATAATACTTCGTAATGCTTCTTGAATTGGCGCTGGCAAAAGATCCTTGATGTTATCGAATTCATCTTTCTTCTTCTTTTTCTTCCCCATTTCTCTTCTTGATGGCCTAGAAAGATAGTCTTCTGATAGATCTCCTCGTGGTTCTCTTGCAGGTGGTGAGCTTCTCGGGCTTAAAGAGCTACTCGACGCATAGTGTTTAGAAACTGGTATCTTTTCAATCTCTAAATGCTTATTATCATCGGAAATGAAATTTTGACGTGTGGGTGTTCTGATTTCGCGAGCCTCCATTATCAATGGCTTGGCAGGAATTTGTACCATTGGTTCTTGAGGGATTTCCATTTGCTCTGGTTCATGCGTAATGGAACGTTCCACCGGTCCCGGTTCGGCAAGAGTTTCGGCAATCACTTCATCCTGCGCGGTTTCCGTTTGCTCTGGTTCTTGAACGAATTCTGCATTGTCGAGAATGCGACTGAAAGGTGCAAGTGTTAGGTTCTCTTGAGCTTCCGTTGTTTCAGGTTGCTTAGGAACTTCAATGGTTGACTCCAGAGCGTTTTGCATCTGCTCCGGCTCTTTAAATAACTGTGCACGGTCTAGAGCAGGGATACGAGGTGTAGGAGGTTCATATTTGTTAGACATTTCGTTTGCTGACGACTCCTGAGTATTTTCCACCTGTTCTGGTTCTCGAACAATCATATTCTCCTTTTGGAATTCATCGCGATCATGTCCATCACTTCTATCTTCCTCCGACACATACTTTGTCTCTTCAAACACCTTCGGATATTTATCTTCCCTTTGTACCGAATCATCAAATTTGTCGTTACTTGGCTTTTCCTCATTAATGATTTGTCTCTCCTCTTCTTTCTCCAAATACCTCTCTTTTGGCAGACTTTCATTTTTCTTGAAAAGCTCTGATTCCTTGCTTTTGTTAGCCAAAAATGCTGTATTAGCGATCGCTGCAGTGGTAGCTATCACAGAAGGCATTTCTTTGCGCTCCCTCATTGGCTCGTTGTGTGGAAGATCAGTTTTGATTGGCGGTCGAAAATTTCCGATATTAGACAATTGTCTTCTAGTATTTTTCTTGACTTTCTTGGCAGGTGGTCTAGAATATTCGTTAATTCGAGGTCCCTCAACCGCACGAGCAATGTGAGAATAGAATTCATCTCGTCCGATGTCTTCAATGACTGGTACAGCTCTGATAACTTCTGCTTCAGGAATCTCACCTGCCCAGAAAACACTTTGATCATCGTTGGGTGTGTTAAGGCTGATTGTTGCTTGTCGCTTTCTCTTGTCTTTCTTTGGGCCCATTAGAGACAAAGCACTGGGTAGACTGTTGGCCTCGTTGTTGGAAGGTCTTGAGGAAGAGGACGTGGTGGATAGAATCGGCTCAGGTTTTGTGGTAGATTCGGACGTCTGAACGATATTTCTTATTGGAAGAGGAGAGGTAAGGAGTTGCCCACCGGGCTCAATATGCTGTGTTTCGGATACCGCGACAGTATTGGGTCCGGTGGGGGGTTGTGAATCAGAGTGAAATTTGCCGCTAGATAGTTCTTCCCCCTTTTTATCGTGTGACATACCGAAAAGATCATCTCCGCGTACAATTGTTTCAAACTGCTGAACCTGGAAAGATGTATGAGTATCAAGCACGTCGTTATCAATAGTTGGAGTTAGCTCTTCAGCCCTTCCAGAGTTTGATGAGATATCCTTAGGAAGCTCAGTAGCAACACTGAGAACCTCGGGCTCTAATGGGGCAGACAAGATAGAATTGCGTTTCTTGTCCTTTTTCGATTCCTCAATGGAAACCGAACCCCATTCGTCCTCGGTTTGTTGTTGAACTTCCTTTGGCATCTCTCTAATTGGCATGGCCTTGAAATCATCGAGTATTATCTCTGCAGGTACTGGTTCTACAATATCCGGTGCTCCTAAGTGGGTATCTTTGGGGGTAAACTGTACCGGTGAAGAAAATCCAGACTCACGATCGTTTATATCCTTGGAATTCTCGGTTAAGACCTCAGTGACATCATCCTCTACAGGTCCATACCCTTCTTTTGGGTGCTCCTCAATCAGCGACTCTCGTGGTAAATCAACTGTCGGTAGCTCTCCGACTGGTATTGCTTTGGACTTGTTCAGTCTAATATCTTGAAAATCAGGGACCACATCCTCTGTTTTTTGTTGTACGGTCTCAGGGATTGGGCTCATCGGGGATTCTTCATCTAGAAGCGGCTTGAGAATGTCTTCAATAGATTGTTCTGTGGGCTCTTGAGGGATATTTTCAGAATCTGGGTCCGTAATCTGAACTGGCGCTTGCGTAACCTGAGTGTTTGTATATGCTGAAAACTTTTCTGTGGGGAGAGATTCCACAGCTTCAAAAAATAACTCTTCATCAGGCTCTTCATCAGGCTCTTCGGTAACATTTTGTGGATGTTGTATGTCAACTTCCATTGATTGAGGCTCCGTGATTTCCAATGATGAGTCTTCGAACTGTTCAGCTCGAGGGACAACACGAGGTGACTCAGTTATTAACGCAGAGACATTTTCGCCCTTCCTTTCGTCCTCTTTCGACTCCTCGGCAGGCCATGCCAATTCATTTTCCGTTTCTGGGTCAGTTTTAACAGGGAGACTTTCAATTGACGGTTGGTCCGGTGTGGGTTCTGCCTTGAGGGTAACGTTACTAGCATTTTCGTAGATGGTTGGTTCTGCACGATGTGTAGAGTCAACAGGATCTGATGTGATTGACTCCACACCTGGGTGAAAATGCTCGAACCCGATTGGCTGCGAGTTCGGTGTAAGATCAGTAATAGGATTGAATGATATTGGCCGAGATACAATCGTTGGAGTTTGAATGTCTGATTCTTGAGAAGTAGAAGTAACGTCAGCAGGTTCGTTAGGCGTCTCCGAAAGATCTAGGTTCTCTTTTCTCTTCTCCTTGTCCTTTCTAGATTTTTCAAGTTCGACATCGTTCGTGCCTTCGTGTACGGCGTCCAAACCTGTCTTTTCTGACTCGAACATATTTGGCTCAGTTGATCGTTCCTGTGGGAATGCCGCATCTCCCTTGATTCTTGACTCGAGAATAGGGTCTTTAGCATTGAGCTTTCGAGGGCGAGTAATCTTTTGCTCAACTGGTTTGGAATTGGTATTCTGGCCATGAAAAGTTGGCACCTCTTGAGTCATCTTCAGGTCGAAGGGTGTCTGTGGAATGAGCAATTCCGTCTCCGCAGCTTTTTTCTCAAGTGGTAAATGTTGTGGAGCACTTGGCTTTTGGCCAGGCAGGGGGACGTTGATTGGGTGCTGTATTGTGTCAACCACAGGCTCCTGTTGGAAGAAGACTTCTGGCTCAAATTCTTTCTCTTCAACCGGTGAATCTGGCAAAGCTATTTGGTCTGGCTTGACGGTCTTATTTGGCTCATTGTCAGGTAACGTAATATCGGTTAGGCTCTTCTTTGACTCAACTACAGGCTCCTGTTGAAAAGAGACTTCTGGCTCAGATTCTTGCTGTTCAATAGGTGATTCTGGCAAAGCTATCTGGCCTGGCTCGGCAAGTTTGTGTTCAAATAGAAATTCTATTGGAGCAAGCGACCCGAAACCTGATCTTTCTGTATCGATTGGGCGCTCTCGAGGAAATGTGAGCTCTTCAACAACATGTGGCTCAGAAACAGGCTCTTGTTGAAACGGGATTTCTAGTTCAAGGATTTCCTGCTCGACGGGTGACTCTGGCAAACTGATTTGTTCAGGTTCAAGCTCGACAATCTTTGGTTCAAGTGGAAACTTTTGGGGAATAGCTAGTTTGAGGTCTAAGCTTTTGGAATCAATCTTGCGCTCTTGAAAAATAGGGGCATTTTCAATGGCCTCTGGCAAAAGTGCAAACTCCTGCGGGAAAGATACCTCTGGTTCAAATGATTTCGGTTCAATTGGCGAGTCTGGCAAGGCGACCTGCTCTGGCTTAGGAATACTGGCTTCAATTATCGGCGAATCTGGCAAGGCGATCTGTTCTGGCTTACGAATACTGGCCTCAATTACTGGCGAGTCTGGCAAGGCGACCTCTTCTGGCTTAGGGATATCGACCTCACTTATTGAATTTTGAATCGGCAGCTGCTCTCCATTGGTTGTTGGCCCAGTCATCAAGTCGTGTGCAAGAATGTTTCGGGAATCGGAAAAGTTTGGGGTGGTATCTGGCTCTTGTTGGAAAGTTGCCTCTTCGTCAGGCATTTGCGACTCAAATGCTGATTCTTGCGGCACAAAGCTTTCTTCTTTGGTGATTTCTGATTCCAGAAATGGATTCTGAGAGGTGCTTATTTGCGGTTGAGATGTTGACTCGATTGTTGATTCTTCTGGCACAAGAGCCTCTTCCTTGATGATGTCTGGCTCAGAAATTGGTTCTCGCGAAAGAAACTGCTCTTCATTGATAGCTGATTCAACTTTGGTATCCTGCGGTGAAAAAGCATCTTCCTTTGCAATTTCTGACTCGAGAGCTGGCTTCTGTGCATAAGTTGTGGGTTCCACGGGGATCTGTGACTCCATTCTGGATTTTTGAGGCGCAAAATATTCTTCCTTTGCATGATCTGGCGCGATAATTGGTTCTTGAGAGATAGACTTCTGTGGCTCGGATTTTATTGGCTCGATTGTTGGCTCCGGCGAGACCGTGATCTCATCTTTCTCTTCCTCTGGCTCAAATAAAGGTTCTTGAAGTGCAACTGGCTCGGGCGCAACCTCTCTGGTGAACTCTTCGGGTAAGATGTCACCAGGAATTCCCTCTGTGGGAGGTTGATCGATTGACTTGGAGGGTTCGGTCATTTCTGGCTGGCTCTCTGTGGGAATATCATCTGATGGAGGTGTAATGGCAGATTCGCGTTTCTTTTCGTCATTGGTGGATTTCTTGATTGCAGGGTCTGCAAGATTGGATTCTTGTGAGTCAGTAATATCTTTGACAGATGTTTCGATACTTTGCTTGTCAAGAGAGTCTTGTGAAATCGATTCGGGAGCATCATCTTGCTCGGCTTCAAGGGTTATCGGTGTAGGATCCACAATACTTTTGCTGTTGGCCTCCAGAACTGACTCCGTAGGATTTTGGATGCTAGCTTGAGATGGTTTGTCTTCAGCTTGCTGAGCTGCTGAAGGTTGCAATGGAGCTCGAGTAGTGTTTTCTTCAGCTGATGGCATTGAAAGTCGGGACTTGCGCTTCTCATCTTTTTTTGACTGTTTGGGCGAAACGCGTCCTATTGGCTCAGAAAAGTTATCTTGGGAAATATGTTCAACTGCCTCGATATTGCGTGGAGTTGTGGCGAGTTCGGTTGGTTCGATAGCCTTTTGCTCTGTCTCTAGCTCAAATTCTTTTGGGGTGTCTTCACCTACTTGTGGTTCATTGGCGATTGTTTCCTCCGAGGGCCCAACAACTGGCGCGGCCGGAATTTGTGGCACTTCCTCTGATATGGGTTCAACCGCTCTTGTATCAATCTTGGAAATTGATTCTGGTAAAGGAGACTCCTTGGCTAAAGGTACCGTCATGACAGATTTGCGCTTCTTCTTGTCTTTCCTTAACCTTTTTGGTGAAACTGGCGCAGGCTCTTGGGTTGACTTTTGCATTGTAGGAGGGACCGGTTCCGAAAACTCGGATGGTTCTCTTTTTGAAGGAACCTCAAGATTAGAAAGGTTCTCAGTTGCTTGCTCCATGTTTCCTAAAACTAGCTCTGGTACTTTCGTAACTTCATGGCTTTCGGGATAGTTATACTCGGTTGATGTCTTGATATCGTCCTCTGGAAGTGGGATAGATGCGGCATATTCAAAGTCATCTAGCACCTCAAGAATCTCAGGCTTCTCGATCTCTGGATTGGCGATAGTTTTCTCAGGAATACGAGTCGACGTGCTATGCTCAAGAGGCTTTTCTAGAATTTCGGCGTTGGCGGATTCGTCAAGTTCAATAGATTCATTATCAAGGTCTTCCGGAAGAGGCACTGAAGTAGGGTCTAAGAAGTGGTAGCTCTCTGGCTCGACCATCTCTATGCCTTTTTCGATCGGCACCTCCAATATTTTAGGATTGTTTGATTCCGTGATTTCAAAAGGCTTTTCCGAGACTGGTTCCTGGGCAATAAGAGTTTGTTCAGGCTCCTGGATGATATCTGTTGACGTGGCTGGCTCCGGCTGGGACTTGTCTTTGCTCTTCTTGTTTTTCCTGCTATCTTTGGTCTTCTTAGTGGTCGACGCATCTCGTGCATCCGATGCTTCGATAACTGGGAGTTCGCTTGACAGTGGCTCAGCTTTCTCAATATTTGTTGGGGGCTCCGTAGATAAGGAACTCTCTTCGAGAACATGACTTGGCCCAGAAATTTCCGCATTTTTTGACTCATCTTGTATGACAGTTTCTTCTGGTAAAGAATGGTCGAAATCCTTGCTAGTTTCCTCAAGAGCTACTTCTCGTGGCAGGAGAGACTCCTCAGAACTTTGGCTTGGCTCATCAAATTCTGCCTTTCTTGGATCTTCCTCTGGAGTAGCATCTTCTTGTAAAGGAATGTCATCGACAGTGTTTGGCTTGGCAACTTCAATATTCTTATCAGACCTCTCTAAAAGAGAATCTCTTGGCAAGTGAGTTTCTTGGAGACTTGATTCTGGCTCGACATACTCAACAGATGCCATAATATCCTCAGGAACTATGTCTTCGGGCAAGTTAGACTCATCAACCATGATTGGCTCAATATCCTCGATAGTCTTTGTAGTCTCCTCAGAAACAGGCTCATTTGGTAGAGATGCTTTGTTGAGAATCGTGGTTGATACGGAAACATCTTCAATTGGTGCTTGTGGCACAAAATCATCTTCCTGAACCACCTCGGGAGATATTTCAAGAGGCTCATTGAATCGCTGCTCAATAGGTTCAGGGGAACGCTCAAGGAGTGCCTCCTCGATGATTTCACGGGGAGCATTTGAATATTCGCGAGGTTGCTCAACAACCGGCTCATGAATTTGCTCGGGTTGTGGCTGTGGAGTGGAGATGACCTTTTGAATAACTTCGCGAGGAACCTCTTCAGGCTCGCTAGACTTCTCGGTAATAGGATCAACAATTGGCGCAGACAAATAAATATGCTCAGGTTGTGGTTGTGGCGCAAAAATTTCTTCCTTAACGGTCTCACCATGAAATTTTCCAGACTCGCCATGTCCTTCATCAACTGGCTCCGAATTGTGCCCAACTGATGCTGGAGGGGTCTGAACATCTTCCAAGACATACTCTCGTTGAATTTCCAATGGTTCATTACTATTCTCAACAATCGGCTTATCATTTTCAGATGTCTGAGACTTAGATTCCTCAAAAACATCGTTTTCTCGAGGTACATTCGGCTCTTCCATAGGCGTGTCTTCGGAAACTGCAGATTGCAAACTTTGACGCTTCTCCTTATCTTTCTTTGGTTCCTTGGCCGAGGCGTCAAGTACGGATTCAGGTTCATGTTCTTTATTTTCTTCGACTGGATTTTCAAGAGTTGGTTCAGGAGTAACTTCGCTGGAGTGCTCGATGAAAGCTGGTTCCGTTGTCAATGATGAAGTTTCTGGTTCTTTGGATGCAGATTCTCTAGCTCTAAATGCTTTGGAAGCTTCTTCGGAGACGAAAGATTGCAAGCTGTGGCGTTTCTTACCCTTTTGTCTTTTAGGTGACATGTCACTTTGTACTTCCAGGATCGGTATTGAGGCTGGTAATTCTACAACTTGTTGAGCGATGTCTTCCTTGGGCTCGATTGGTAATGTTTCTTCGATAATTGTGTCTTGTACTGGCTCATGATCTGCGTTCGTGATGTTCTTGCCTTTAGAATTCTTCCTCGGCATTTTGTCTGGGAGGGCCCATTTCTCAAGCTCTTCATTGGATGTCGGTGCCACGATAGGATCAACCTCAATGACCTTGGGTACAGAAGATTCGGATACAGCGCGTGCTGAAGTCATAGAAGATTCAGTTGAGGGGCGTGCGGTAGATGGTCTTGGTGGTAGGCCTTGTTCAGCTGCGGCTATAGCAGCCTTGTCCTTCTTTTTGCCCCATCCCAAAGCTTGAACCATTTCTAAAACGCCCTTCTTTCTCCCTGTCAAAGGACCCATGAGGCCGGAAAGCCCTGCTGTCATTGGCGTAGATAGTGCGTCGTTGAGACTTGACTCGTTTGCCGGCATAGTGATAATCTGTTCGACAGGAGCGGAATCTGGTTGTTCGACAAGAGATTCGATATTCGTGGACTGGCTAGCAGATGTTATCTCCTTGGCAGCAATAGCATCTTCAATCAAATCTTGTGCTTGGTCGTCTTGCTTTCCTCTGTCTTTCTGAGACTTCTTAGGCGGTGATGAGAACTCAATTTTACGGTCCACAGTAGAGGCTACCGAAGGCGTGGCAGGAATTTCTTGCTGAATATTGACATGCTTTGCTTCCTCATATTTGTCTTGGCTAGAATTTACACTATCTATATCTTCAGGAAGAGAAGTGTCCTCGATAGATGTTGGCTCAATCGCACCGTCTTCCTTCTTGTCAGTTGGCCCAAATTCGGTTTCAGGATCTACGACGGTATGAGGCTCGTTGATAATCTGTAAATATTCAGGCCCAAGTGGTTCGGGAGTATCCGTAGTCTTGGGTTTATCCAAAATATCAGGTGTCACTACATATCCAGAAGAATTAGATGTAAGTAAGTTGTCAAGAACTGGCTCTGTAGTAATCTGATCAACAGGTTCCTTTTTGATAACTTCTGGCTCTGTAAAGATTGGATTAGTGGGGACATTCTGAGAAGTTTCTGGCTCCTGCGTGATTGCTGGTGTCTCTTCCAAGGGTGTCTGTTCGGAGGTAACATTATCTACATGGGCATCTTCAATGATTGTTTGCTGTTTCTTGCCAGTCTGCGTCATCTCCTTAAATACTTCAGTAGCCGTTTGATTTACCGGGCCTTCCACGATCTCTGGCTGAGACGTAGGTACATCTGCTTGGTCGTTCATATCTGTGGCAGCACTGTCTGAGGTGATGGAATTGGAAGGAAATTCATCATTTTGGTCTTGGCTGATAGGGTTCTCCATTGTCTTATCCTTACTATTACTCGATTTGAACTCCTCTTTCGATTCTTCAGCAGGTTCCAGCTGATCTTCCTTGTCTCCAGCATCGAGTCCATCCAGGGCTTCATTCTTAACAGGAATTGACTTTTCTTCGTTTTGAGGCTCAGTTGCGGGGGATTTCTCTGCGTCATCAAATAGTTGTCCTCTTTCTTCTTGTGGTATTTGAGGGGCGATTTGGTGATTCTGATCCTTTTCAGATTTCCCTCCGAATTCTGCTGTTAATTGGCGAGCGAGAGACAACTGCTCCTCTGAATGGCCAGCTGAAAGTCCATCGCGTGTAGTAAAATCCTCACTAAGGTCTTGGGGAACACTGTCAGTAACATCTTGTGGTACAAATGATTCATTGGGAGGTTCTTCGCGTGTAGTAAGTTTCGATAACCCAGAACTTCTCTTTTCCTTATCTGAATCTATGCTGCTACTACCGTTGAACTCCTCTTGAAGTTGACTTGCAGGTTCGGGCGTCTCATTGATATGCATTCTATTCAACTCCTCACGTTCAGACGCAGCTGATGGAACCATTGTGGCGCTTCGAGATCGTGGCTGCTCGAGATTGGAGCTCTCGATTGACCTTGATCTTGAAAGTGACCTCTCAGGAGTTTCCGTCTGACCTTGATATTTCTTGTCCTTTCTTAATCGCTCATTATAGGCTGCAGATTCTCCATCCAGTTGCTTTGGAAGGCGAAGTTTATCATTGCCATATCCTGCAGCAAGGTCGTCAAGTTCATTTTTGTCTTGAGGGGTTTCGTCGGATTTGGGTTGTTCGGCGCCAAGTACAGCAGCTCCAGCGATGACAGCTGGGAATATGTCTTCTGCAGCTGGAAAGTATTCCTTGTCATTAGGTTTAGAGGCTTCTTCTGCCCCGGCAGTCCATGGCGTAGCAGGAGTTATCGGCCAACCTCCAGGCCCAACCAATGGTGTTGGTCTTTCTGATACACTCTTCGGCATAGGGGTAGCATTTGATGACTCCACATGTTTCTCAATGTCTGTGGCCTTACCCTTTTTATTCCTAAAGAAAGGAGAGGTAATACCTTCAATAATATCAGCGAGCTTCGGTTTCTCCTCCAAAATTGGAGCCTCCACGAGATCTTTTTCTTGCGCTTGCATCGTTTTCTCCTGGCTAACACCAACTGGTTCTTGGTCAAGATCCATGGTCTGTTCCTTTGTCTTTTCCTTGTCATTCTTCTTGTCGTTCTTAGACTTTGTACTCGAGGATTCTTCAAACTTCTCGACATTGACAAGCGTAGTGGGTTCTTGGAGAGTTTCTTGGTCTGGGATGTCAGATATATCCGAAGAAGTATCCCTCATGATTTCTTCGGGCAGAGAAACTATAGGCTCATCAAAATTGGGTTCGATCACAGCTTGTTTCGGCTCGGGGTCGAGAGAGGTTGTTTCCACTTTCTTGATCTCGTTGTCTGTCGTTGATTTTGGGCTAGTGAATTCGTCGACTGTGGGCGTGATATCATCAGATATTTCAAGTATTGGGGACTTATGAACAGGTTTGACCTCTGGATTGACTAGGGAAGAAGATTGTGGGTCCGATATTTCGCGAGGAAATTCTGATAATTCTTCGAGTGGTCGTTCTTGTATGGGCATCTCAGTCGCAGATACACTAATTGGCTCGAGAACAAGGTTCTCCAGCTGAGAAGCAGCAGCTTTTGCTTTCTTCTCGTCCTTTTTCTTTTCCTTCCTAGATTTTGACACAGAGAATTCCTCAACTGGGTCAATCTCAACCGAAGGTAGAGGTGCTTCGACGATTTCTTGGCTGGATCCCGGCACTTGCTCCTGCTCCATAGATTTATCAACCAAAGGAGATTCATCCATAGGTTGGAATGGCTCTGCATTGTCCGCAGATTCCGCCTTCAAATTTGCCACGAATGATGGATCACTTTTACCAGGTTTATCGTTCTTATCATTTTCAAGCTTTGGAGTATAAGGCTGAGTTGGTTCAAACTCAATAGGTCTAGCTACTTTCTCGAAAAGATTTCGGCTCGATTCGGTCACCGTTTGGTGTTCACTTGAAACATTGTCCGGTTTTGGTTCCTGTTTGTCCTCTTGGCTAGAAATTTCAGTTTGGAGGTCCAGTTGGTGTTCCTGTTCCAAAGATGTGGTCTTCCCCTTCTTACCCTTTTTCTTTTTCTTGGACTTTGGAGTAGAGACTTCTGGAGTAGAGACTTCGTCTACGGGCTCGACATGCTCGGCCTTGGTTGGAGTGGAGATTGGCTCAAGTTCTTGAATTTGTTCCGGAGTATTCTCGGCTTGGTCAGTAATATCATTCGATGCGAGCGCCAGCCCCTCGCCCTTCTTAGTTTTCTCAGGTTTGGACAAAGGAAATTCTTCAGTCGATTCGAGTTCCCCCTCAATACTCATGGTTTGTTCGTTTGAAGTTCCAGTCAAGGTATGCGAGGTTTTCTCTTGCTCGGCGACTATGTCATGTGACCCGGGTGCGTACTCTAAATTGTGGATTTCGCTCTTATCCTGGATCTCTTGAATGGTCCTTGATTTCTTTTCATTGATTGTATCATCAGTTTCAATAGCAAAACCAGCTGCAGTTGCAGTTGCTGCTACTCCAACGGCTTCAGCTAATGAATCCGATGAAAATGATTCATGAGAATGAACATCAGTAGATAAATTTAGGTTTTCTTTTTCTTCTAATGAGGGGAAAGAATCCTGAAGAAACTCCACTGATGGCGCTAAGTTTCTTTTAAAAGTAATCGCAGTCGGTGTGGATTCTCCGGAGGCGAGATCGTCGGAGGGGAGGCTGGGTAATAGTGGGTCCAGAGAAGGGCGGTGAAGATCCGGTTTTTCTAAAATGCCTAATTCGGGTAGATCCGCCACGTCAAGCTCTGAATTGGTGCGAGACGGAGGTAAATGTGGGAGCGGATCAATTAGCTCTTCCGATACAAAAGACCCACGTCTGTTATTAGTCTCTAATAGATACAGTGGTTTGAATTCTTTGGTATTATCCCATGACATAGGTCGTGATCTGGATCTTGGAACTATGGTTGATTCTGCAATTGGGGAAGCTTGGAAAGCTGGAAAGGGTGTATTACCAATTGATCTTGTTAGAACTGGCGATTCTGGATTGGATCTGTTTCCCATGACGAATTTTAATGGCACGGCACTTTGGCTTGGAGATTTTACCAGAGTTTCTTGCAAACTCTTACGATTTTGCGGAGTCTTGTCTCTTGGCGTACCTACAGTCCGTTTTTTAGATTCTGGTGTCGCAGGTCGACTTTCTGGAAGTTTGGGCAGATCATCAATTGGGTCAAAATTAGGTGAAACTGGACCACTTGGCGGTAATGGTAAAAGATCTCCATATTGAGGGTCAATTGATGGATTGATTTGTCGTTCGATAATCTCTGGATCCAATATCTCCTCTTTTTCCTGGTCCCCCGTTTCCCCCGTTTCCCCCATAGTCCCCTCGCTATCATTATTATTAGCGGCATTTTGCTGTTGATGCTGAGCAGAAATTGCAATTGCACCAGCAGCAAGGCCGGCACCCGCGCCAAGGATGCCGGCATTATCTAAAAAAGAATCCTTAGAATCTGAGCTTTTACTCCTCTTCCCTTCTAAATCATTCCTAGAATCTCTCGTGCCATCCTCATTGCGTGATTTGTGACCATTGGTTTCACTTGAGCCCAATTGGGACAAATGACTGGAAGGTTGACTTCCAGTTATTCCGTCTGATGTTGAACTCCGTTTCTTCTTTTTCTTCTTGGCTTCATCAAATTCATCGCGAGTTCCTTTCACTAGCTCCTCTTTCGCCGCATCTGATTTCGTGCCACTGAAGAAACCAAATAAGCCACCGCTCTTCTTCGGTGTTTCCTTTGCCTTTTTCTTTGGCGCTTCAATTTCATCGCGAGTAGGTTCCAACGCAATTGATTTTGTACCATCATTGTCTTCTTTAGTGCTGCTGCGATCTTTTCGGTTTTTCTTCGTCGGATCTTCGTCATCTTGTTTTGAGCTGCTGCCGGCAGATAGTATTGAACGAGATGAAGCCCATAACGGATCATCACCATCACGGCGTGATGGCCTTTCTGGCTCTTTTGAAAGATCAAGGTCTTCACGACTATTGTCAGAAGCTGGCAATGATATTTGTGATGGATCGGGAGAATCTTGACGCTCACCCCTGCTTAGTGATCTCTCCTTCGACTTTTTCCTTGATGATGTTTCACTGTCAGAACCAGCCTCTGAAGGGGGGCCTGAATTAGACGGGGAATCAAATTGGCCACCATCACGCTTTGATTTCCTGGGAGTTCTGAATTCGTCTCCGTTCTTAATATCATCCAACGAATGGGTCCTGCGGCTTTCACGTAATGGAGGTTCAGCCTTATCATCGTAAGTTAACGAGCGCTTGCTAAAATTTCTCTTCGGGGTTGAAACAGGTGAATCGATATCATCGCCATCATATGTTGATGACCGTGATGACTTTCTGAGCTTTTTAGGAGTGTCAATAGGTTCAACATAACTTTCTGGTTCTTCAACCAATTCTCCAGTTGGTGAGATGTCAACAAATGATGACTCCTCCCTTAGAAGCGACTGTCGTCTTGCTTCCCCTTTATCACGTTTTTTCTGCTCCTTTCTGCTTTCCCTAGAAGAATCAAAATAGCTTTCTGGCTCTTCAACGATAATATCAGTAATCGGTGATGATACATCACCACCACTTCGTCTTCGTTCTCTGTTACGCTTTTTTTGTTCCTTCTTGCTAGCCCTGCTAGATTCATCATCGGCAGGCGATACACTCGTCCAATCCTTTGGTGTTTCTGGTACTTCACCCATAACAAAGCCACCATTTGAGGAGTCTTCGCCGGGAATGCTTGAAATATCATCAATGGACTCTGCCCATGGTGATTTGTATGTGTATTCGTTAGAGCCATGAGGCGAGTCACGTTTTCGGAACTCAGTGTCATAAACAAGATTAGGATCGAAGCCAGTATCTTCCAAACCAGCTGCCACTACTGCACTGAATTCCAAATCGTCGGCAAAAGAGCCTGGCATATGGGATGACTGCAATGGAGAAGGCTTGGGGCCAACATTTGGTGCGCTATCCCGTCTTGTAACTTGAGGTAGGCCTTCACTTCTGTTGTCTTGAGGTGAACTATTTCTTCTTGACTCTCGGGCTAGAATTTGCCTTCCAAGCTCGAAAACAACTTCTTGGGGTGGGCTGTCTCGCCTTGTGGCTTGAGGTAGATTTTCTGTTCTAATGTCTTGAGGCGGAGTGTTTCGTCTTGACTCTCGGGCTAAAATTTCTCTTCCGAGCTCGACAACGGCATCTCGAGGCATACTATCTCTCCTGATAATCCTCGGTGGACTATCTGGTCTTGATTCTCCGTATGGACTCTCGGGCTCCACCACGACACCTCGGTATTCATAAGACCTCTCGTCCTGCTCCACATCCTTCAATTTTTCGCTTCGTGGGAGTTCACTTACCTCAGATCGCTTAGAAGACTCACTTGAGCCTGCTCCTACTGCTCCTAAACCTGCGCCGAGGATACCTGCTGCCATTTCAGCCCATCGACCTTTTGGTTCTGACCTTGACTCAGATCTTGGTTCTGAATATCTTGGGTTCTCGGGAGTTTCTGGAGATGAATCGGAAATGAATTCATCCCTGGGTTCAGTAGGACTTTCAACTTCGAAGTGCTTTGTCTCGTTTGGACCCCAGGTGACAGCCTTTGAGACCGTTGATTGAGTAGGAGACGGAGCTGAAACATCAGATGAGCGAATAAGGTCTCCTCTCGGACCAATAATGATAGGAGGAGGTATATCTCTAGTGCTACGCTTTCGATTGTCTGTATCATGTAGTATATCTTCGGATCGATGTGATGGAGTCTGCTCGTGGGCCTGAGTTGCGTCCATTTGCTCGTCTTGTGATTGGTATAATGGAGTTTCTTCATAGCTTTGGTCCTCGTCTCTTGTCTGAGCTGGCTCATCTTGTGATCGATATGATGATGTTTGTTCGGGGTCCTGATTTCTATCATTGAAATGAGTCGACTCATCTTGTGGTCTTGCAGATGTTTGTTCACGCTCTTCATCCCTATCCCTGAGTTTGGAATAACGTTCTGATTCCGGTTCAGAGCGGCTTCTCTCAGTTGAGCGATCACTTGACTGGTTAGAGTCGGTAGTATTCTCGTTTTCTTTTCTCGCGGAGGCAGCAAACTGCTTTTCGGGTGATGGCGTTGAAGTAGGGGTCGGTCGAATCAAATTCAACAGAGGCCGAGGCAATCTAGCATCCGGGTCTTTGGTCATAAATGGTCCCATCAAATCAGCTTCATCAACCTTGTATCTCTTGCCTGGGATGCTGTAGACTTTCAGGTCCTTTGGTGTCATAATATAATCCAGCTTGAAATCGGCATTTGGCGCATCATAGGGACCTTTCCTGCGTTCGTGCATGCCAGGCGGGGTTACAATGCGTGGTGGCTCTTCCTCTAGCTCTTCTTCGTATTTGTTGATGACAGAGCGTTCAGGTGAAGGGGTTCGAGAACGGCGGACTTCGGCAGCAACCTTTCTAGCCATTACAATTTCACGGTAAGCTCTATCGGCTTCCGCCATGACGTCTTCGTGTGATTTCTCTGGGGCGTTGTTCGAGTCGCTATCTTTTGGTGGGTCTTCGGAATCAGATCGTCTCTCACCTCGTCGCTTCGCTGATCTTGATTCGCGGAAACCATCTTTCACAATAGCAGCAGCCGCGGCAGCAATCGCTGCTGCTTCAATAGGAGCTGTGGAGTGTTCGGCCTCTTCATAAATCTTTTCGGCGTCACGAAGGGCTTTAAGCTCATCTTTGTGTCGTTGTTCCTTATCATTCTTGTCGGAAAAATCGCTGCGTGATTCAGAACGGGAGACAGAACGGGAGATAGAATATGACTCCTTAAAAGACGAGCTTCTCTTCACAGTGAAATCTGGCTCACGCTCAACCGTAACAACAGAAGGTACAGATTCTTCTCGGGGTCGGCTGGAACTCTCCTCATGGGGAGGTGAGTCTGAAACTTGGTACTGAAATGGGTCTGTGGGTGTGCGAGCAATCGCAGATATTTCTGAGAGTACGTGACTTCGTCGCTCCTCATAATTATCCTCGATACGATCGGGTGCACGTCGTTCTTCGCGTCTCTCTCGTCGCCTTCTCTCTCGCTCCTCCGCGGCAGCATCGGGATCATCACGGATCCTTTCCCGATTTTTATCGCGATCAGAACTAGATGTTGAGCTTCTGGAATCATCTTTTCTCCGCTCCTCGCGACGTCTTTCTCGCTTCTCATCCCAGGTGAGGTTACTTTCAGCAACAGATGTCAGATCATAATCGCGACGGCGTTCTTTGCGATCATCATCTCGAGGTTTGAAAATGCTACTATCAGCAATAGAGTATTGATCGTCATCACGGCGTCTTTCTTTTCGATTGTCATCTCTTCGGCTGATAGCGCTTTCGCTATAGCTCCGCTGATCTCTCCTGTCATCATCCCGAGGACTTTCCTTTTCATCTCGAAGATTAGATGCAATCACAGCTCCTACGGCAGCACCGGCTACTCCAGCCAACGCTGCACCAGCCAAAGATTTGGACCTGGCGGGAGAGCTCTTCAAGATGCCACCA